>CM035848.1:144225197-145425197 GCA_020510985.1 Pholidichthys leucotaenia
ATGAACATCTCATGGAAAGACAAGATAACCAACATAGAAGTGTTGAAATGAGCTGGTCTACCATCAATAGAGGACATGCTAATACAGATGAACCTGAGATGGCTCGGACATGTTGAGAGGATGGACCACCAGTGTCTCCCTCGGCAGTTACTCTACTCACAGTTATGCGAGGGCAAACACAATCAGGGTAGACCAAGGCTCAGATTTAAAGACAATGTAAAAAGAAACTTGGAGAAGTTGGACATACTGCAGACAGGAGTTCCTGGCAGCAGAAGGCTAAGGACAGAGCCGTGTGGAGGAATCTGATCAGACCTAAATGAAACAGTCATTGTCGCCCACGACAGACTGCTATGATGATGATGATGATGATGATGTCTGCATGTATGTATGTGGCAAATTTTGTCCCCCTAGTAACTCAGAAGCCACTTGACCGCGGGCTCTCATCTCTTGCATGGCGATGCTACAATAACTGACGAGTGACCTTGAAATGGTTTCTCTTGGCGCTTGATCATAAATAGGTCAAAGGTGACTTTTTTAATCGACCTTTACTGGTGAAGGTGTATGTCAGGGGAAGAATCAAGCACACCTAACACAGTTGGCAGAGTTTAAAATCTGTGGGTCTCTCTCCACATTACAGGTGCTGTGGACTGATGGGGAGATGGAAGTACTGGTTACTGCTGGTGCTGGGACACCAAAACTATATTTACATTAAACTATATTGACATTTATTTATTTAACTGGAGTGGTGGCCTAAAGGTAGAACATCCGCCCCACAACCGGGAGGTCGGGGTTCAAGTGAATATATATATTGTCGTGATCTGAGCACAGGGGGATTCCACCGTGCTCTGTCTCTTTGCCTTTTTTCCTCATTTGTGTAATGTATTTTTGAATTCTTTATTTTATCATTGGGTGATTTTGCACATATTCTGTATTGTTTCTTAGTATGATTTATTTCCCTGTTTACGTTCATTATAGTTTTCTTGTTTACATATTTGAGTTTACTTGTCTTTATTTGTCATCACATCATATTTGTATCATTTTGTGTTTTCTCTCTCCCCCTCTCTGGGGCTGCAGCCGTCAGTGGCACTTCAAGGTTTTTGCTCTGTTGTGGGCGGTGCTCCTGTCAGCTGTCAGTCCCATCTTCTTCCTCTCATCACTCCCAGCTGATCTCTATTGTAATTATTGCTACCCATTGCCCACTGAGCCACACCTGCAGCCAGTTGTGTTCATTGACTCCATGTCCTATTTAAGATCCTTGTTTCTGTTATTCATTGTTGGAGCCTCTGCTTTCTGTTGTTAAGCATCCAAACCCTTTCCCGTTCTGGTGCAATTTCCTGAATCATCCTGCCTTCTCCGTTACCTTCTCAGCTTGTGAGTTATTTTTGATTTATTTGCATTTTTGTGTTTTGTGCACTGTCTTGACTTTTTTGTTTCGTTCAATAAATATCACAACTACAGTTCAGCGCTTGGGTCTTCGTTCCTGCCTCGACAGGCAATTCATCACACACACACACACATACACACACACACACACACACACACACACACACACACACACAATGTATGGAAATACCTGTGATGAATGAGGCAAGATGAGGGTTACGACGAACACAGCTTTGTTGATGGAACTGGAGTACAGCGGTAACACAGCAGGCATCTGGTGTGGGCACCGGTCTAAAGAAAGGGTAAGATGGTGGCCAGACTTCTCACACAACACAACACACTGCCATCTACAGAAGTTCTCTGATGACTCTGCGATCGTTGGCCTCATCTCCAATGGAGATGAAGCTGAGTACAGAGGGCTTATCCAGGACTTCGTGGACTGGTGCCATCGGAACTGCCTCCAGATCAACGTGAGGAAAAACTAAGGAGCTGGTGGTGGACTGCCGCAGGCAAGGACAACCCCTCACAGCACCAGTAAATATACAGGGAACAGACATCGAGATGGTGACATCCTATAAGTACCTGGGTGTTCATCTGAACAATAAACTAGACTGATCACACAATACTGACGCACTCTACAAGAAGGGACAGCGCAGGCTGTTCCTACTGAGGAGACTCAGGTCTTTTGGTGTACAGGGGGCGCTGCTGAAGACATTCTATGACACGGTGGTGGCATCAGCCATCACTTTTGGAGCGGTCTGCTGGGGCAGTGGCATTACAGCAGTCGATAGGAAGAGACTGAACAAACTGATCAAGAAAGCTAGCTCTGTCCTGGGGCAGCGCCTTGACCCAGTGGAGGAGATAGGAGAGAGAAGGATGGTGGCTAAACTGTCATCTCTGCTGGAGTCCGAGTTCCACCCCATGCAGGACATACTGAATGCACTGAGGAGCTCATTTAGCAGCAGACTACATCATCCTAGGTGCACAACCGAGAGGTTTTGCAGGTCCTTCCTACCTACGGCTGTCAGACTGTACAACCAAAGTATGGCTGCTCGCAGAGATAGCAAAAAGACGTGACGACCTAATAGTATTAAATGCAAAAGACGCAATAGACTTACACAATGGTCCCCTCCAGTATACAACTAGGAAAATACCAGTCGCTATGGAGGGTGAGAATATATATGGGTACATAATCATACCATGTAGGATAACTAAGTAGACGGTTGTGCTGTTTCATTCCATCTAGCTACAATGCTCCGCACTGTGTGTTTATATATTTACATATTTATTCCATCTAGCTACAATGCTCCGCACTGTGTGTGTATATACTGTATATATATATATATATATATATATATATATATATATATATATATATATTTACTCTATCTAGCAACAATGCTCCACACTGTGTGTGTTTATATATTTCCATATTTATTCCATCTAGCTACGATGCTCCGCACTGCGTGTTTATATATTCATATATCTATTCCATCTAGCTACAATGCTCTGCACTGTGTGTTTATATACTCATATATTTATTCCATCCAGCTACAATGCTCCGCACTGTGTTTATATATTCATATATCTATCCCATCTAGCTACAATGCTCCGCACTGTGTGTTTATATATATATATATTTATATTTTTATGTACATATGTATACTTGCTGCTCTTGTTTTTTTCTCTTGCCTTCTGATTGTTGCTCTGAGTGTTGCTATCCCTGTGCTGTTGCAATCCTGGAATTTCCCCATTGTGGGACTAATAAAGGCTTATCTTATATAGTGAAGTGCAGTGACAGGACGTCCACATCACCACACTGCACTTCACAATAAAATGCCACCTTTCCCTATACTACATTCCCCCCACCCCCCACCACCTAGAAAAGTCCAAAACCACACACACAATTGAAACCCACCCCAAAAACTAAACTGGCCTAACACACTCACACAAAACAACCTAAAATAGGGCTGGTGGATGGACTGTCACACAGCCCGCATGGCATGGTGGATTATTCTGCCACCAAATAAACTAAAAAGTCCTTCATTAAACTAAAATCACTGCCATGCTCCTAAACTAAAACACAAATACACAAACCCATAACAGAACATGCACACACAGAACTATAAATATGACTTTACAGCACAGTCACTTGGGTGGGAGAGGTAGAACTGGCATGGGGGGGCCAAGGGCAGCCCCTCAGCAAGCGCGCCCCTGGAAGCAGCAAGCCCCCGGGACGATGGCTGATCTTCTGGACAGTGGTGTAGCGGAATATATAATAAAATATTGTAATAAGGTACAGGAATTATTTATTTTATTTAATCGTGGGTGTGAAAGGGGCGGAGTTAAACCATCATTTCTACACCCACTAAATTAAATAAATAAGCACTCGTAAAAGGGGGCACCAGTCACAATGGACAATAATATTAACTTTAATGGATCAGTCTCAAAATTTAAGTGAGTTCTTCTCCTGCCGTGATCTAGGAAGCAGATATATGCAAAAGGAAAACGCTTCAACTTCTCTCATTCACCCTTTTATTAAACTCATTCAGGTTACATGATATGGCATTCAAATGATGGATAAACAGATTCAAATGATAACAGCATACGATATCACATCAACTGTTATTGGATTCCTGAACATAAAATCCAGCATTACACCTTTGTAGAGCCAAGGAGGAACCAGACTTATGTTTCAACGGTAAATGAAGGCTGAAATGTCTAACAAAACAACGCAATTTTATGGGGAAAATTCATAAGCTGATTATCTAAAAATGAACTTCTGAATTAATCTACAAAAATTAAGGGCAGTTACTTAAAAATGACTAAGAGTCTTTCTTCAGTTTACAGCTTTACCTTGTGGCTAAGAGACTAATCGAGCCCTGAAATACAGGCTATATTTAATTGTAATTTAATTGTTAGGACATCACATTTTAACCCAGGAGATAGGAAAAGGGAGTTTCATTCACACAACAGCTGTAGGTCCACGTTTCAGCGGGTCGATACCGGCCGAGTTGGGAGTTAGGACGTCGAAGGAAGCGGCTGCTGCAATGCTTCCTCACAGCCGTGGAAGTGTAAACTCAGTTGGGGGCTCTCCAGACAATGGCAGCAGTGGGTGGTCTGTCACCGAGCGGCATGACAAGTCCTTGAAAAAAAGGTCCGAATTTGAGGTCTCTCGTAGCGGGATAGGCCCAAAACTGAAGGAAAAGACTTCTCAGTCAGGCAGGTATGAGGCTGGAAAGAGAGTCCAAAACAGTCTTTGTTCACTTTAAACTAGGAGAATTAACCCCTTGCACTCTGGTCAATTTCCCTAAAAGCGCCTAAAAATAACGTACCCAAAGTAAATCAAAAGCTGTTCTTCAACCCTTTGCAGCATCTTCATGTGGTTGGTCTCATTTAAAAGAAAACACTTTGATTTTTTTGAAAAAACAGTTATAATCTCTCTGAGTGCTCCTGCCACTGAGTAACAGTCATCTAAACATACTGAACTTGAAGAAAATAAAGTTTGCCTGGGTGTTTTTTTGGATACAAATGCTTGCAAATAACACACAGCTGTCAGATCCGGTCTGGAAAATGCAACAGAAATGTAGAACCAAGTGTTATCCAGCTGAGGTCAAAATTTTGTAACAATACCACAAAAAAGGAATATATTACACAGCTTTTTTGTCAGGTTGTTCCCAGGCGTTTTTGAACTGTGCCAAACTGTGCCAATTGTGCCAAATGGCACAGTTTGGAAAAACGTCTATAACTTTTGAATGATTCAATATAGAAGCTTGATCTTGGGCTCTAATGAAAGGTGACACTCAGGGCTGTGTGTGTGTGTGGGGGGGTTGTTTATTCATTCATTCATGAATGAATGAACAAACAAGCCCCCACACACAAAGAAGCATGCCACGTAAAAAATGTGTGGCTATTTTTTACAAGAAAAAATAACCTACAGTGCAATAAAAATTATACTAAAATATCTGTAATGTAGAGGATAACAACTCCCGCTCCCCCGCTACAGAGGACGGACATCGTCCATCGCCACATGATGGACCGCGGCGCTTGCCGCGGTCTACTAAGCACAGTTGTACTAAAATATCTGCAATATATCTGCAATATATCTGCAATCCGCTACAAAGGAGTAGCGGGGGGGGGGGGGGACCGTTCACGGTCCGGACGCGGCGCACGGACCCGAACGGACCTGCGGCGGACGGACCCGTGCGCCGGTCCGTCATGTGGCAATGATGCACAGTTGTAATTTACCGATCGGTCAAAAGTCATTTTGATTACAATTTTCAGGGATAAAGAATAATTTAGCTTATAACACTTACCTGTCCACAACAGCAGTGTCACTGGGGAACATCTCTTCCTCATTGTCAGATGAACATGATGCTGGTCCGCTTGTTACGACTTGTGGTTCTGGTTACGCGACCCGGTCAAACCATGATTCCATTATTGCGGTTTTGCGCTTCCATGATTGCGGTTTTGGAGAATGATTTTTCAAAACAAATAAGAACAGTAGTAAGAAAAAAAGACTGGCGAACGCGTGTGTGTCACCCAGCGGCTTACACAAAACAGATTTTATGCACGGGACGCACGCTTTCAATCGTCGAACTTCTCTGCTTCAATTGGCTCGCTGTATTCGCAGCCGTTGGTAGGCTGGTCCTTCTTGCTAGGTTTTCAGTCATTGGTTCTTCAAGGTTTCAGAAACCCAATTCAAGGCTCTTATTAGTTGAATGAGAGGTCAATCAAATCTAAACCAATCAAAGCACTCCTTTGGCTTTCTGTTCGCGGCTGTGTCTGTAGTGGAAGAACGGAAATGCAGCTTTTTTTTTTTTCAGTGCGCTCTGAGACGCACAGTGTGCGTCCTAGTGCGCATGAGGGCGCGCTAGGACGCAGAGACGTGACCACCCACGGTATCCCGGAGTGCAAGAGGTTAAAGGTCCACTTTGACGGCGTGAAAAGTCATTAAAAAAATGAGAGAAACATTTACTAGGATAAGAATGGCTTCTGAGGTGAAGGAAAAAAGTTTGAGAATTTGATTCTCTGAGAAAGCGAGCTCTAAAGAAAAAGATGATTTCTCCTCAGTAACCAGAAAAACTAACGCAGGATTTGACAAACTTCAGACAGAACAATTTAGATAAAATAAAACTACACGGGACCTTGAAACGGTGGAATAAAATCTTCCCAGACTTCTATGATCTCATTCTGTCTCTTTTGATCCAACATTTAATCTTCTTTTCTGTCTCTTTCTTGCATCTTTCTTGCTTTTCTTTCATTATTTCCTTTGTCTGTCTGTCTTTCTTTTTCTTACATTTCTAACTTCTCTTCCTGTGTGTGTTTCTGTGTTCTTCTTCTTCTTTCCTCTTCTTCTGCAGAGCAGCTTCTACTACTTTTTAAATGATCCCGTCTTGGTCATAAACTTGTGATGCCGATCGTGAGACTGAACAATTGACTTTATCAAAAACAGTTTGAAATGGCTGCCATCCAATGTGAAAACATTTCTTTGTTTGAGAGCAGCCAATCAAACAAATACACCATCCCATGAAATTGCAGAGAAAAATCAACACTCAGTCAGTTCTTATGAAATTAGGTGCTCAATATAAAATCTAACTAAATTAAATGACTTGGCTACTATTTGGTGATCATGCATTTATACCATTACTCTACCATTACCATTACTCTTAGTTTTGTAGCCCTAACCTAGAGTCACTGTTCATAAACTGTAAACCCTTTTATTCACCGCGAGAGTTCTCCTCGTTTATTCTGGTCGGAATTTATATCCCGCCTGCTGCTTGTACAACGGAGGCACTGCAGCACCTCGCTGACCAGATAGCAGACGTGGAGGAAAAACATCCAGACTCTCTGCTTATCATTCTGGGTGATTTCAATAGAGCTAATCTCACAAATGAGCTTCCTAAATACAGACAGCATATTAAATGTCCCACCAGGGACACAAATACACTTGACCACTGTTACACAGTTTTAAGAAACGCCTATCATGCCGTCCCCCATGCAGCTCTGGGTTTTTCTGACCACTGTCTGCTCCATCTTATTCCAACATACAGACAGAAACTAAAAACTTCCAAGTCTGTTGTAAGGACTGTGAAGAAATGGACTGAGGAATCAAAGCTGGAGTTACAAGCCTGCTTTGACTGTACAGATTGGAGTGTTTTTGAAGATGCAGCCATTAACCTAAATGAACTCACTGACACTGTGACATCATACATCTGTTTCTGTGAGGACATGTGTGTGCAGACCAAGACCTTCTGCACATACAACAACAATAAACCCTGGTTCATTCCTAAACTGAAGCAGCTACGTCAGACCAAGGAGGAGGCCTACAGGACTGGTGACTGGACTCTGTACAAGCGGGCCAGAAACATGTTGACGAAGGAGATCAGGCTTGCTAAGAGGAGCTACAGTGTGAAGTTACAAAAAAACTTCTCAGCCAACAACTCTGCTTCTGTCTGGAGAGGCCTGCAGAATATCACCAACTACAGGAGACCATCCCCCCACCCTGTGGAAAACCTCCAGCTGGCTAACGACCTAAACAACTTTTACTGCAGGTTTGAAAAGAACCTACAGTTCTCACCTCTCACCCACACAAAAGGATTATCTGCAGCCCCAGGAACTCCATCCCTCCTCCACTCTGACCTCCCACCAGCACTAACGATCTGTGAAGAGGAGGTGCGCCGGGTCTTTCAGAGACAAAAGATCAAGAAGGCTGCAGGACCTGATGGTGTGTCTCCGTCCTGCCTGAGAGTCTGCTCCAACGAGTTGGCCCCCATCTTCACCCGGATCTTTAACAGATCACTGGAGCTGCGTGAAGTGCCTTCCTGCTTCAAACGCTCCATCATCATTCCAGTTCCCAAGAAACCCTCTGTTACAGGATTAAACGACTACAGACCTGTTGCCCTGACCTCTGTGGTCATGAAATCCTTGGACAGATTGGTGCTGAACCACCTGAAGGTCATCACAGGCCCCCTGATGAACCCACTGCAGTTTGCCTACCGGTCAAACAGGTCAGTGGATGATGCAGTGAATATGGGACTACACTACATCCTGCAACACCTCAACTCCCCAGGGACGTACGCCAGGATCCTGTTTGTCGACTTCAGCTCAGCATTCAACACCATCATCCCAGGCATTTTTCATCAGAAACTCCTCCAGCTCAAGGTGCCCCCCTCCACCTGCCAGTGGATCTCCAGCTTTCTGACTGACAGGTGGCAACAGGTGAAGCTAGGGAGATTTACATCCAGCTCCCGAAAAATTAGTACTGGTGCCCCCCAAGGATGTGTCCTTTCCCCACTGCTCTTCTCCCTCTACTCCAACGACTGCACCTCAGAGGACCCTTCGGTGAAGCTCCTGAAGTTTGCGGACGACACCACAGTCATCGGTTTGATCCGGGATGATGATGAGTCTGCATACAGGCGGGAGGTGGAGCAGCTGATCCTCTGGTGCAGCCAGAACCATCTAGAACTTAACCCAGCTAAAACGGTGGAGATGACTGTGGATTTCAGGGGACCCCCCCCTTCATTCCCCCCACTCACCATCCTCAACAGCACAGTGTCCACTGTGGACTCCTTCAAGTTTCTGGGTACCACAATCTCCCGGAACCTGAAGTGGTCCTCCCATATAGACACTGTCTGGAAAAAGGCCCAGCAGAGGTTGTTTTTTTTGCGTCAGCTCAAGAAGTTTGATTTGCCTCTGGAGCTGCTGGTTGTCTTCTACACTGCCATCATCCAATCTGTCCTCTGCTTTTCCATCACTGTCTGGTTTGGACCTGCCGCTAAACAGGACAAGACCAGACTGCAGCGGATCATTAAGCCTGCGGAGAGGATCATTGGTACTGACCTACCCTCCATTGAGAACTTATATCGGTCCATAACCAGGAAACGGGCGGGAAACATCTGTGCTGACCCATCACACCCCGGCCACAAACTGTTTGAACTTCTATCTTCTGGTCGTCGTTACAGATCACTGAAGGTCAAAACCACCCATCACAGGAACAGTTTCTTTCCTCAAGCCATCACTCTGATGAACTCCTAACATTCACCTAGTCCTACCTGTTGCTGTACTCATGACTTTTCATCCATTATTACATTGCACATAACTCTCACACTGCTTTTTACTTCATTCACATTATATCACTGAATCTGAGTTCACATTGAAATACTGTGTGACTGTATATTTTTTCATATATTTCTGCAAAGTGTGGTTAGTCTGAGTAAATAACTGCATATATTCCTGTATATATTTGCATCCTTTATAGAAACGTGGACAGACCGTAATTTACTGTACATACTCTGTTGTCATTGAATCCTTATTTAAATCCTCCACCTGAACAACGAGAACAAGTTTTTAGCCAAAGTCAAATTCCTTGTATGTGTTGTGCATACTTGGCCAATAAAGCTGATTCTGATTCTGATTCTGATTCTGAGGTTACATTTGTTTGGATAACACTCGTGAACATAACATTTCTTATACATAATTATAATACATGCATTCATATTTAGATCAAAGCTTGATGTATTACTGCCAACTATGGTTAGTGATAAAAAGGATGATTCTCAGCGTCGTTAGGATGAAGGAAGAGGATAAGCTGAAAGAAACTTCATATTTAGAACAAATTAAAAAGTCATCCTACATACTGAAGCACATTCCTTAGGTATCCACTAGGAGGTACTGTTGAGCTGTAGATTTCTTTAGGTCCATGATATCTGGAAGAAAAGAATCTGGGAACCATCGGAGGTCATAAACCTGTCTGATTAAGCCGTTTATGACCCTTTTAAGAGCATTGGTTTCCTGTAAAGGAGGATGTTATCCCTATGCAGTGTTCATGTTGGAGGTCTGGTCTCCCGAGTTTTATGTTCCTTTGAGCCTTTAAAAGCAAATTCTGATCCTTACCATCTCTGCAAGAGGCAACTGTTTACATTGGGGTCCTGGGAAAACATCTTTGGTCAGGCCTGGATGAGTGTAGTCGATATGAAAGCCAGTGATATCCCTGTAGAATGCAGAAAAGTGGTTTTCCTGTAGAAGGAATAAAGTGAAATTCCTGTAGAATGGAGGGAAGTGATCTTCTATCTTGGTTTGAGGAGACAATGATGCTACAGATTCCCCCCTTTGTAGCAATGGCGAGCATCGGTCAGCGTTGGTACACACCCATGGCAGCTTTGTCTCCTTGGCAACACTTGACTTAAATATTGGGTTAAAAGGTTTTTGTGATGTCCATACACACTAGCATGCAAACAGTATCTATTACTAAGTAGAGATCTTTGACTTTGGTTTACTGGAAGGACTTCCATGAATTTCCAAAAATAATTTGAATATAGACGAATGTAGATTATAAAATTGACTAAGAGTAGTAAGCTAAGGCATATGTTTTGAAATGACTCAAAAATTCTGGTTACAAAAGTAAGAAGATACAAAATGCGTAGTTTTGCATACCTGAGGTAGGTGTTTTGGTTTACGATGAAATAGCTATTATAATTGTTCAAAAATAGTTTGAATTGGGCACAAAAATCAAAATGGAGTGCGAGCTATATATAAATATATGTTTGTATATAAGCATGCATATAACTTCCAAAAATTCTAAAAATAAAGATCAAAACGAAGAATGTAAACAAAAATATTATTGCTTATTTGAGGCAGATGTTTAGGTTAAGCAATATTGAGGTAATTCAAGGAGGTTCGAATTGAATTGGTTTAGCTGGACTAAACCATGGTTCCACAGAGGTCTGACTCAGAGGGTGTTTGAGACCTTTGTTCTGGAAGACTGAGCGAACATGGAAAGTCATCATTGTTCTTTGAGTGGAAATGAGGAATAACTTTGTGACATCTGAAACAGGGGCAAGAAGCAGTGAAGGCAGGCTCATTGTTAAAGCGTTAGCTGAGAATCTAATACTGTATTTCTAGCTACCTTTTGAAGGAACACAGGCATTAGATGTGGGTGAGCATGGTCACCCTCTAACATGAAGAGTGACAAGTCCAAGACCTTGTTGAGTTTGAATGAGGCTTTGGAGCAAACATTCAAAACCAACACAGTATCTTGCAAAGTTTTGGTAACGGTTGGTGATTCAACTATCTGGCGTTTCAGTGTAGCGGTGTTGACTGATTTAACAGTAGACGTGCTAAGGCTAGCAAGGGGCCCTAATGATGAGGCTGTAGTTGAGAATCTACCTAAGGATTGTTGGCTTTTTATCTGTGCTCTGTCCAGTTCTAACTGGGCAAAAGTAGCTGAGAGTGCTAGGTAGAGGTAGCTAGGTAGTAGGTAGAGGGCTAAACTGAAAAACAGGAGGACCATCGTCCTGACAAACAAATGGAAGTGAGTCATTTTAATCTTGAGCTTCTTGTCAGTTTTCCTTATCTTGAGGTACCTGAGTGGTAGGTGAAAGTTATTCTCAGAGGTGGAACAACTTTGTTAGAGACTGAGCTCTAGGCTTTTAGTGTTTTATCACCCTTAAGGCACTTTTCCACTAGCCCCACTTGGCCCCGATTGGCAAACACGACACGACTCACAACAACTTGTTTCGGCCTCAGTTGCGTTTCCACATTACTGCTGATATGCCTACAGAGGGTGGGATTTCTTGAACAGCAAGGCGGCACCACACTCTCGTGACGTGAAGCGCGTGACCCAAGCAAACATAACATGGCGGCTGTACAAGGCGACTCCTCGGTCTGTGGCTTTTTTCGCCATAAATACCAAAAAGGACCGCCAGACAAGGGTACAGGCAGCCAGACGAAACACTCTGGAATAGTTCTGCAGCTTCTGGGAGAACCGAAGACGTGAGGATACAAACTAGGTCATATATGATGGTAAGCTAATGGTTGCTAATGCTAGTTTGCTATAAGTACGTCGTGCTACACTGTAATGTCTGCAAGTTAGGTACTAAAATATGTATGCTGTGTGTGTGTGTTTCAGATGGCTCTGTAGTGGGGAAATTACCGCTTCAAACGGTCAGTCTGGCGTTCACCACAGCCTGTCACTGATGTCATCAGCCTGTCACTGATATCAACACAGCTTCACAAACGATCAGTGGTTATAGAGCTTAAGAATGTCTGTAGAAACATTTATTTCCTGTGCAACAAATTGCTCTGCTCTGCGTGAAAATCATGGAGAGACTGATGAGACATCATGGACGTACCTGCTTCTGCAGCACTGAGTCTGAGGTGGTGTCATGGCAAAAAATGATCAGCTGACACAACTTGATCGCCATGTTAATAACTATATTAGCCACAAAATATATATTCAAAAAGTAAACAGTACTGTGTTACATATAATAAGATATATTTGAGTTTACATATTCATATATTTATTCCATCCAGCTACAGTGCTCTGCACTGTGTGTCTGTGTGTGTGTATATATATATTTTATAGTAATATGTACATATGTATATTAGCTGCTCTTGCTTGCTTGTTTTTTTTCTTGCCTTCTGATTGTTGCTCTGAGTGTTGCTATCCCTGTGCTGTTGCAATCCTGGAATTTCCCCATTTTGGGACTAATAAAGGCTTATCTTATCTTATCTTATTTTAGGCCAAAACAAACTTGATCTAGGATTAAAAGCAATTAAAATAATGCAGTCACAAGGTTACATGGAAAATACTTGATTTACTAGATACATGTACTGTAGAAATATATATTCTCTGCATCAACAATGTACTAGACATGCATTCATGTAGTATTGCACTGGGAATTGCACTGACAATAAACCTCTGAAGTTTTTGCAGATGTCTCTTTTTTATATGTGAAGGTTACCACCATGTGGCACAAATTAAATACTGAAAGATTGGAAAAGCTGTCTAAGAACAATCAGCAGTTTGAGAAATCACTTTTGGTTTGGTGTAAGTCTGTCAACAGAATTATGAACCATAAAGCAGTTTGTGTTAAAATGTTAAATCCCATTAAACCTAATCCGGGGGCTTCCAATCATGTGTCATGGGGGGCCAAGACCCTGCAGGTTCTCTCTTCTACCCAGTCTCTTCAGCAGGTGTTCTCACTCATCAGCAGTCAGTGGAAGAAGTTCAGTGGAATCTGCTGTTGAAGACACTGGTTGGAGGTAAAGCCTGCAGGGTCTTGGCCCTCCATGGCACATGATTAGACACCCCTGCCCAAACCCATTTTGATGAAGAGCAGATGCTAATATGACCCAGAATTCCTCCATATACTGGTACTGTCACTAAAGTATGCAGGGTCTTCTGCGGTGGCACATCCAACAATACAGTCTTCAGTTAATAAAATAATTGTTTTGGTTACTTTTTTCTTAAAAATGAGCCATTATTTTCAAGGTCACCGATAAATCCTTTGTACAGTTGACTCTTTTCCCACCGGTGGCTTAACAGACAAAATAGAAAATCACGATGCAAACACATAAGTCACTAAATTGTTTATTACAATCAGCAGCAAATTCCAGATTATTCAGAATCTGCAAAATTCAAACTGTAAAAAAGAAAAAAAAACTGGAATGGGTCACACACGGCAGCCACGCTGCCTCACTGAGAAGCAACTGGATTGGCCCCTCGTACTGGTCCTGGTTCAGCAGATCTTCAGCCTGCATCTCTGTAAATAGTGAGGCAAGGTCCAGTTGGGGTGGACAGTTTTCCTCTTGCCTAGACAAAAGACAAATGGGTGGTGGTTAATTAAAACAAGTGTAAAACATATTTGGGAAATACACTTGTTGCTAAAAGCGAGTGGTGAAATGTGAATGAATGAATGAATCTTTATTTCGGATAGATTAAAAGTAAAGATTAAAAGAAAATAGAATAATATAACAAAGGGGAAAAAATCTAACAAGGTCGAATTAAACAATAACTCCTCTGATTATACAGTTCAACATAGGTCATCTGAAATGGGTGATGGCTGAAGCCGCAGCTTATATTGCCCACCATATTCCATCCAAGAATTCAAAAGAAAAACAAAACAGGAGGGATTACAATTTGAATACGACAATAAAGTACTTCATTGTTGTATTTAACCACAATTTTCATGTAGCTGCGCTTCAGTAGATTTTACAAGGGCTGGGTTACATTTAAAATCATCTGTTTTTACTGTGGCCTCAGCAATCAGAATGAATTAATACATTCACTTGAATGGAATCTAGTACTTTAACTAAAGGTGTGCATCACCGAGTATGGAGTCGCTCAGTCAAAATATGGAGTTTTTATCAATAAAAGTTTGTCTTGTCTGTAAAAGTGTCTCTTCTTGCCCTGGCTTCAAGTGTGGGCGGTGTTTTGTACTAGCATTGCTAAAATATAAAAGGAAGCACTACAATGGGTCTCAAATATTTGTAATGTGTCCTGTTACTGCATGAGTTTATTGATGATAGACTATAAACTACACATATAAAGTAAATTATATTGACGACTGAACAACTGCCATTCCCCAAAAGATACAGTTATGAACATAACTCACAAAGGATCACACAAGTGATCTGACAAAAAAAATAAATACATTAACAAGCGGTTTATTTTACAGTTGATGTGCCATATTCACACAATCAAATAAATCTCAGTTCAGTCCCTTTTATATTAAGTGGAAATTGTGCTACTTTGGTTTTGACACTTTACTTATAAAAGCAAAGGATTTCAGTACTTTCCACAGTGGCGAGGTCCGTTGTGGGCTGGCTGCTTTCCTCTTGCCTAGATGAACAACAGAAATGGATGGTGGTTAGGTTCAAGCAGGTTCAACACATATACAGGCACATCTCAAAAATTAGAATACCATGAAAAAATTCAATATTTTTTTCACTCATTTCAGAAAGTAAAACCCATATTAGATTCATTACAGGGACAGTGATATATTGAAAGTGTTTATTTTAATATTGATGATTACGGCTACAGCCCATATTAACCAACACCTCAGCGGCCAACATTTATATTTAAAAACTATTTTTTAAAGTTAATTTTATGTAATATTCCAATTTTTTGCCAAATAGAATTTGGGGTTTTCAGGGGCTGTAAGCCGTAATCAGCAAAATTAAAATAAATAAACGCTTGAAATATATCACTGTCTGTGTAATGAATCTATTGTGGGAATGTGCAAATGATGAGACAGATTTCTCTCAAGGCAGCTTTATTCACATTCACCAACATCTCAAAGAAGAAAGAGAACATCACAGTAAACTCTCGTCCTTAAATACCAGGACTCTCACGGTTCACAAGTCACATTGCATCACAAGTCACATTGCATTATAATCACCAGTAACAATGCATCTCCTCTTTAATCCTCATGTCAATCATCACTGTTTTCTTCCTGCATTACCGACTGCACTATATAGTTCTCCACAGTATCTGCTGCTGGCTAATATATATTTTAACTGTTGACCAGTATCACTTAATCTTATCCTACACTTTATTACATGTATAGTTTATTTCTCTTATCCTACCATGTTTAATGTTGCAGCATTGTACCGAGACAAATTCCTAGTTTGTGTACTACATGAACAATGGCAATAAACCTGATTCTGATTCTAATATCACCCCCACAGTCTCAGGCCCTGCATACCAAAGCTAACACCTTCACAGCTTCCTGTTATCTCCAAGGAAACTCTGTCTTTGTTCTTATCTAAAATGTGAGGCCTTACATCAGTCACAAAGTAGGTCACATATGTGTGGCCACACCATATAATATACGGATTTCTCTTTCTGAAATAAGTGACAAAAAATATTGAAGTTTTTCATGACATTCTAATTTTTGGAGATGTACCTGTATTAGGGAAATACACCTGTGAAAGTCAGTGGTGGGATGTGACAAAAATGCTTTGTTTCCCTGACAAGCACTGCAGGATCCACAGAATAGGTGTGTGGGTCTATTCTGACGCTTTAGAAAATTATATGAATGACTTTATAAATCACTGGTTTGAAAAAGCAATTTTAATATGACGAGATTTCGGCTCCTGTGGTCCATTTCACCAGTATCCACAATATAAACACTGAGGGAAGCTAACATCTGGCATGTGGAAACACATTTTAGCATTAAATTGCACACAGTTTAATGCGCAGCACCAAAGTGCAATACGTACACAAACCAGGACTTTAACCAGGATTAACATATTTCATCGGTTTGCTCTCACAAGCGAATACTTAGGAGAAAACAAGCGCGAATCAGCAGAGTTGGCTACTAGCTAGCTAGCTAGCTACTAGCTAAAACTCGTTAGCCAGCACAAAATGGCGCTGTATTGCTCAAAAAAAGTGAGCTTACCACCAACAGGATAAATAAGCGAATAGATCCACATTATTACAAATCACTCACCATCGATGGTTCTCTCACATTCGTCTTCAGCTTGTCCGTAGTCCGGTTCTATGCTGGGCTGCCATCTGTATCGGTCCGGATCACTCCTCTCACTGTGGATCTGCCACCAAGCAGAGAAAACTCCGCATCTCTTCGTTGGACCACGGTGTAGAGTTCCGCAAAACCTACAACGCTGTCTGTATTAATATCGTATTTACTCCGTGACCGAGTTAGTCCGTGAAATATTGCAAATGGTGGTCGTGTAGATTCATCAGAAGAGGTCGCTTTTGTGACGTTACGACCTGACCAATCGGTGGCGACCAGTCTGTTGACGTCACATCACGGCCCGACTCAGCTCGGTTGTACCCTGCCCTCGATCAAGTACGAAAATAGTGCCTGCTAACCGGTGCTGGGGCTTATGGAAAATGCTCAAACGCGGGCTGAGCGGTGCCTTGTTGGGGTAAGCGTGGCTAGTGGAAAAGGGCCATTAGTGGGTTTTGTGATTATTGACTTAAGCTAGTGATGTTGGAGGTTTGGTGTGTACTATTTTGAAATAGTAAGTTGATGACACTGAATGAAATTATGTGGGGTCTTTTGACATTAGATTTTAAGGAAGTCAGTTAGTTTGGGTTAACTTTCCTGTTTGAAGGTTTAATGCAGTTACCTGATTGGAGGAAGAGAAATGCGACCGACTGTGCCTGAGGCTGATAGTCAGCTAACAGTTATCTATCGGGCGCAAACAAGATTTTAGGTTTGTTTAGAATCAGAATCAGAATCAGAATAAAGTTTATTGCCAAGTACATTTACAAGTAAACAACAGGTAAACATACGAGGAATTTGACTTGACATTGGAAAACGCCTGATAGGCAAATCCCAATGACGCGGCAAGCCATGAAGGCGCCTGTCAACAGAGGAGAATAGAAGGCAAAGGTCAGGAAAAAAACAATAGGTAGAGAAAAAAAAACATAGTTAATCAAAATAATGCTCATAAGTGAGCCGAATTATGATCACCAGAAAAAAAAACCCTCGATGCACAATTAGCGGACAATGTATCACACTTAACATACAGAAGCAGTAGAGAGCAGTGAATGATTGTTTTCGTCAGTATAATGAATCAGTCATGTGTGTGTGTTGGATGCAGAGGTGTTATCAGTTGCTGGTGAAACAGCAGAGGTCTCTCTCTCAGCAGATGTTATGACTAGTGTCTGAAAGTCAGAGGCAACATGTCCTTGGCACGGCAGATGGGATTTCTCTGTGAGTCAGACATATGGCTGTCCTTGGGAGATCAGATACTGTTCGCCAATGTTTGTGAAGAGGAAAGTCAACATTTATACTGATATCATCATCAGGAGGACTGAGTGCTGAGGGCGCCGAAAAACAGGTCGAATAGCACTGACTTCAGAGAAAAAACTTTCCATTCTCTTACGGATTCAGTGCTCCAAATCCATCATTGCCAGGCTTTGAAATCATATCCTGGACAGCTCTCAGCGTGATCGTGATGTTTTCCATCTTCCTATACAGTTCTCCATTGGCCGCTGTCAGAGTCCTGCCCAGCTGGTCGAATTGATGAGAGAGCTTCGCTGGGTCCGCTTTTTGATAAGCTCTGTCCATCTTCTTTAATTTGCGATACACCAGGACAATCCCAAAGCCGATCAGTAGAAGTCCTGAGACCGTAGCTCCAAATAGATATAGATCTTCTATATCTTCAATTGAAAGATCGCACAGACACAAGAGTTTCCAATTGCTTGTATCCTTAATATAACCCACAGCAGCAGTCCCTGCGGGACAAATAGGCTCCCCCGGACCTGATTTCCTCGTTGAAAAAACAGTGTCGATTGCGTTCAAAGCCCAGCTTATTAAATCCATAATTTCGTTAGGATGAATCACCAGTAGAGAGCCACGCAGACACAAACAATAGCAAGCTGGGATCCAGTCAGTTAGGGAGGGAGAGACAGGGAGCGGGAGCAGAAGAAAAAGCGGCTGCTCTCTTTGGAGGGCGGAAGTTTACTGACTTAATGGAACAGTGTTGTCCCTGACGAGTCCCATGGGGTTTTTGTAAGCTTTGATTTGATTACGATGGACCCATTTGGAGATGGGGTCCTGGCGACCTTTGCTTATTTTGATTTGGTAAACGACCGGAGCGAGTTTATCTGTGATCGTGTGTGGACCCGTCCACCTGGGGAGGAACTTCCGAGTGAGTTTTCCTGCTCGTGCGTTGCTCTGTCCTGTCTGAGGAATGAAAGCGTAATAGAAAACCTTGTCTCCCACTTGGAGTTCGTCATGTGAGGCTTTCTGGTCATAGTAGGCTTTGTGTCCTTCAGCTGATCGGTCCAAATGTTTTTGGGTAAAGGCAAAAGTCTGTTGGAGATGTTTGGTCAGGTCAGTCATGTACTGGTGAGTAGTGTAAGCTGTGGCAACACTGGCTTCTCCAGGTTGGTAGAGTAAATGCAGGGGCAAAGTCATTTGCCGGCCTGTCATCATTTCAAAAGGTGACACCCCAGTAGCTTCATGGGGTGTGGCTCGGATGGCCATTAAGACCAGCGGGAGTTTTACATCCCAGTCTTTTTGATGTGGTGCAACATACTTCTTCAGTATGTTGATCACAGTTCGGTGGGTTCTTTCAACCTGTCCGGAGGATTGTGGGTGGTGGCTAATATGGAAGTTAGCTTTAACTCCCAAGGTTTTCCACAGTTGTCGCATGACTTCGGCGGTGACATGAGTGCCGCGGTCAGAGTTGATTCGGCTCGGCAGACCAAATCTAGAGAATACATGGTTCATCAACAAGTAGGCCGTGGTTTCTGCCGTGTCATTAGGAGCAGGCAAGCACTCGACCCATTTGGTAAAAGCACATGTGACTGTGAGGAAGTATTTGTTTCCTCTGGCTGACCGTGGAAAGGGGCCTACCCAGTCTATTTGGAGGTCAGACCATGGGAATGAAATGCTTCTTTTCTGTAGGGGTGCTCGATGAATCGGGTTGGTTGGTTGAAACTGGCAACATACGAGACATCCCTTGATGTAGTCCGCTACATCCTTTCGCATGTATGGCCAATATGCCACTTGTTTGAGAGCATTGTACGTTGCTTTGATGCCTCTGTGTCCTGCAGTTTGGAGATCATGGGCATGAACAATCATCACCTCCCTCTGGTTACGAGGGACCACAAGCGCAGGCGCAGGGAGTTCATCGGAAACATGAACTAGAATGCCATTTCGCAGCTGCAAGGACGATAGTGCGGCAAAAAGTGGTTTTAAATCTGGAGTGTCAGCGAGATCCGAGTCAGATGGTGCATTGAGTACAGGATCCGTGAGATATTGTGTCATTTTATGGATCGCAGGGTCAAGGGTTTGAAGAGAGATAAGGTCAGCGTCAGTGAAAACAGGGTCAACCGCGAGGGGACCCGTGGTTTGTGTCGTATCTTGGGCCCTGTTAGTCTGTGCCCTAGTGACTGCGCAGACTGTAGGGGTGGGTGGGTGGAACTGTGAAGTCAGCATCTGAGCAGAATCAAAGGACCAGGGCATGCCTTGAATGGCTCCTTGTTTTGCAAGTGAGTCAACAAGGTCATTCCAATCTTTGTCCTGACCTGGTGTGCGCAAGTGACCTCTGACCTTTTTCCAGTACACCTGGAGGTTGTTGGAGGTGACCAGGTGATCACATGCCTTGAAAAGGTCTTGATGTTTAACTGGTTTGCGGTTGGAGGTTATGAAACCTTTGGCCTTCCAGAGTGCCAAATGACAGGTGAAACTGAGGCGTGCATAGTTGGAGTCAGTGCAGATGACTAATGTGCGAATGCCATGGTCTACGGCAAGTTGCAGTGTAATGAGCACACCTGCGATTTCCGCATACTGGGATGATTGGGAACCCAGTTGAAAGCTGTGGGGTTCACAAGGCTGATTGTTCAGCCATGCCACACCCACACCAGCACGAATGTGAGTTTCATGGTGAAAAGAACAACCATCTGTTACGACCCGAGCGCCGGTTCTGATCGCGCTCGGGCTAAGTTCAACTCGCTGCCGGCCTTGACAGCTGCGGGTTGTATTCTGGCCTCACCGGGCTCTTATTGTGAAGGTGCTCGGTGGGGCTTCCGCCTGTCAAGGCTGGTCAGCTGTGCGTCATTACTGCTCGTTAGTGTTCACCTTTAAAAGCGAGCGCTGGCGACAGTAATGTCGCAGGAGTATTGGTCAACGTCTCGTCAGTATTGTCACTTTCTCTACGTCTTGTCAAGTTATGGTCTACGCCTCGCCATGCTTTGTCAGAGCATCGTAAGACCTTCATGTCAGGTTTGTGTTCCATAGTTATGTCACAGTTTAGCTCGTAGTGGCTGGGGGCAGCCCTGCGAGCCCAAGTATTAGTTTGTGTGTGTTTGTGCCGAGAACGGCTCACAGCCTTGTCCTGTCTTGTCTTGTATAAATAAAACATCATCGCAAAAACTCACTGGTGGACTCTTGGCGTCTCATGGTGATCCGCGAGGATCACCGCATGACAGTATACTCCTGCCAGGACGTCCGAATGGAGACGCCACACCGAGACACCTTTTTCACCGTGAGTTTGTGCCTTTATTAGACTGTTGTTCTTCCCTGTCTGGGTGTCTTTGCTGGGAGAATGCCGTCATCCAGGGGCCGCGGTCGGTGCCTGGACAGGAAGCTAGCGGAGGCTCTGGAGTATGTGGATGGTACTCTATTCACCGCTATGCTTTACGACACTCCCAGCGACATACGCAGGCACTTGGACTACTCTGTGGATCTTTTGGACTGCCTTCCCCTCGATTATGACGATCACCCGGAGGTGATAATGAGGAGGGAGGAACTCGCTGTGCAGCGCGAGATACTTTGTGGGCTGGAGGAGGAAGAGAGCAGGAAGCAGAGGAGGAGGCATCCTCACTCCCCACGTTGGAATCCCGTTCCCGTCCCGGAGCTGGTCCAGGAGTGCGCGCCGTCTGGGGGCCGACGACGACGTCGGCGCAATGGCGCAGGCAACCCTCAGCAGAATCCCCAGCTGGACTCGCTGCCGGCGAATCCCGTCAGCGAACCTCTGAGAGCGGCTCCACCTCATCTTTCCAGGGGGCCCTCTGTCGCCATCCAGCGGGGAGGGGGAGGTACAACATCCCCTACAGCAGGAACCATCTCGGCCCTGGGAGGAAGGCAAGTGCACGATTGTTTGTCACATCTTAATAATGATCTGCCTTGTCTGACTCCTGGGGGCGGAGTTCGGGGTTTGCACCGCCCCGAGCTTCCTCCACCTGCTGTGGAAAAAATTATTAAACCTGCTGCCTCTGTGTTCTCCCCCGTCGAGCAGTCCGCGATGCCAGGCCAGCGTCGTCGGATGAAGAGGGCCCCTGCAGTGCTGGAAAGCCTGGATCTGGCCCTGCAGCCACGTCTTGGACGGAGGAGAGGAGCGGACTGCGGCCCGGAGTCTGAGCCGACGAAGAAGCGTCCCCGGGTCTCCTCGCCGGAGCGGTCCGAGCCAGTGGGTCAAGGGGCCCCTGCCCCCACGCCATATGGGTCATCGGCGTGGACAGCAGCGTGGGAGGAACCTCAGGCTGCAGATGACATCTTGCCAGCTGCGGAGCCCGACGCAGCTGAATCTGAGCCAGCTGACGAGAGTCGCCGCCCTGAACCTGGATTGTTGGAGTCCTGGGTGGCAACGGAACCTGAGTGCAGGCAAGTGCTCCCTCTTTTGTCTCTGTCCCCTATTTTGGAGCATTTTTGCCTGCCTCTCGGGGAGGCGAGTGAGGAGCAGCCGTCTGCTGCGCCCGAGCTCGTCTCGCTGGATTCTGTTGTTTACCGGTGATTCTGATCCCGGTATTCCTGTCCTTGAGCTTTGTTGCAGTGTCGCTGGCGTGGAACGGGTCGGAGTCACTGGGTTGGAGGTCCCAGGTTCGGGGGTGGAGATCGTCAGCGGAGCTGCACCGACCCAGTCGGGTTCCGTCGTGGAGGCTGCTGTGGCCCAATCGAGGTCCGACGTGGGTGCACCGGAGGCCCAATCGGGGTCCACCGCGGGTGCGGTTCTGGCCCAATCGGGGTCCGACGCGGGTGCGTCGGAGGCCCAATCGGGTCCACCGCGGGTGCGGATCTGGCCCAATTGGGGTCTAACGTGGGTGCACCGGAAGCTTGATTGGGGTCCACCGCGGGTGCGGTTCTGGCCCAATCAGGGCCCGACGTGGGTGCAGCTGGGACCAATCAGGGTCCAGCGGAGATGCAGCGCCAGCGTGGTCCACGGGCAGAGGAGGAGCTGCAGACCTATCTCCGTCTAGCGGATTTCAGGCTCGCCCTGCTTGTCTGTCCCCTCAGAGTCACCGCCCCTGTGCATCATCGCCGGGGGCCGTGGGGGCTCCTGTTTGCTCGCCCCGGCTCTCCCGAGTTTTGTCCTCGTTAGGGAGGCCGCCGCGGGTTGTTGTTGCCCAGGACTGGTGGCTGAGGGACACGGGTCGGCCGCCGGAGGAACTGTTTCGCCGGTTCGGCACCTCGGGTCGGCCACCCGACCCGTTGTGTGTGCCTTCGGGCAACCTGGTTCGACCACCGGAGGAGCGGAAGTGCTGGGCATTGGACTCTGGTGAGCCGCCTGGTCATGTTCCGCCTCCTGTGACCACCTGCCGGCTGTTGGATGCGGGGAGACTACCTGAACTGTTCCTGTGGCACTTGGTCTCTGCCGGTCGGCATAAACTGTCGGTGGGGGGGGGGGGTAGTGATCTCTGGGTTTATCCGTCAGTGTTTGTTCTGTTTTTTTTTTTTTTTTTTTTTTTCCGTCCTGGCTGTTCTATGTATTTTGTGTTTTATGCCTTGCAGTTGCCTTTGTATTGTGTATAGTCAGGTATGAGCGAGTAGTGCTCTGTTTTCTGTATTTGGGTTTTTTGGAAACTCTCATGAGAATTCACACAGGTGGGAAGTCATTTTTCTTGTGTAACATGTGGGCCAAGACCTTTTTTTTCTCTCTCGTACTGTCCTGTGTTCTCGTTAACTTAGTTGGGGATTTTTGGCAAATTGTGTTATGTTCTATGTTGCCTTATTCTCCTCTGAGTTTTTTTTTTTTCTGATTTGAATGCTTGGTATTTTGTCATAGTCCTGTTTTTAATGTTTCTGGCCCAGTGGCTCTGGTTTTTTGTTCTTTCCCTTGTGCATTTTCTTGACTTAATCTGAGTAATTTTTTTGGTCATTGTCCTGTTTTGAATATTTGGTATGTTGTCATAGCCTTATGTTTGGTATTTCTGATCCAGTAGTCTGGTTTTTTGTTTCCTTCATGTGTATTTTGTCCAAGTAGTTGCTCTTGTCATTGTCCTGTATGTTTTTTTTTTCCCTTGTCTCTGTTTTGTTTCTGGGTTTGGGTTTTCTCCCTCCGCACCTATTCCCAGCCTCCCACCCTGGAGGGTGGGGGGGGCAGGGTGGTTCCTTGGGGCGTTCTGAGCCCGCCCGTGGAGGGAGGGTACTGTTACGACCCAAGCACCGGTTCTGATCGCGCTCGGGCTAAGTTCAACTCGCTGCCGGCCTTGACAGCTGCGGGTTGTATTCTGGCCTCAACGGGCTCTTATTGTGAAGGTGCTCGGTGGGGCTTCCGCCTGTCAAGGCTGGTCAGCTGTGCGTCATTACTGCTCGTTAGTGTTCACCTTTAAAAGCGAGCGCTGGCGACGGTTATGTCGCAGGAGTATTGGTCAACGTCTCATCAGTATTGTCACTTTGTCTACGTCTTGTCAAGTTATGGTCTACGCCTCGCCATGCTTTGTCAGAGCATCGTAAGACCTTCATGTCAGGTTCGTGTTCCATAGTTATGTCACAGTTTAGCTCATAGTGGCTGGGGGCAGCCCTGTGAGCCCAAGTATTAGTTTGTGTGTGTTTGTGCCGAGAACGGCTCACAGCCTTGTCCTGTCTTATCTTGTATAAATAAAACATCATCACAAAAACTCACTGGTGGACTCTTGGTGTCTCATGGTGATCCGCGAGGATCACCGCATGACACCATTGACATAAGCGGTGACCATATGTTCTGGTCAAAGTAGTGATGGTTTGGGTCTTCAGTGACTGTAGGTGGCTCTGCACGAATGGAGGGTCCTGGAGTGTCCTCAGAGCACCGTTGGCAGGCAGCAAAGTCTGTGCCGAGAGGGCTTCTCAACTTTTGTGCGTGGCGGACCTCCACGTCAAAGCTTTGTAGAGCCATCAACCAGGAGGCTATTCTGGCATTTGTTACAATGCCTTCTCTGATGCGTTGACTGTTAAGGAAGGCAATGGTTGGTGGTGATTCTGTGATTCTGTGGCCTCCCACATAGTTGGAGAAATGTTTGACTGCCCATACAGTGGCCAGAAGGGCTTTTTCGCAGTCCAAGTATTTCAGTTCCGGACCGGAGAGGGTTTTGCTGGCATAGGCCACAACTCGTTTGTCGTGGTCGTAGATTTGGTATAATCCAGCGCTTAAGCAGTTGGCAGAGAACCCCACTTGTAGGAAGAATGGCTGGTCACAGTTGGGATAGGCCAAACATGGTGCTGTGCACAACTTTTGCTTCAACGCTAGCATAGCCTGTTTTTGAGCCTCAGACCAAATGAAAGGGGTGTCCTTTCGTAGGAGGTCTGTAAGGGGTTTTGCCAAGTCTGCATAAGATAGATAGATAGATAGATAGATAGATAGATGATAGATAGATAGATAGATAGATAGATCTTTAATTGTCATTGTCACAGGTACAACGAAATTCAAAGTGCTCTCCAGTCAGTGCCCCATTTATAAAAATATTGCCCTATGGCGGCACATGGGGAGAGCATAATTGTGTACCATCTTAGACAAGAACAAAGAGCAGGGGCTCCCTGGTGAGATAACAGGGAGGTGTGAAGGATGAATGAAGTGAATGCAATGTGACGCGAAGGTCACCTTTTGTGTGTTAGAAGCTTCTAGAGGAATGCCATGTTATTTAAGAGAAGAGTCTCTGCTGAGATGTCATTCTGTCTATGCTTGTTGTGTGAGTTGTGTAATAAATCGTCTGATCCAAATCCGCCTCTTCATTTACACGCTCCACACTGGTGACCCAAGACGAATCATGGAACACGAAGAAAGATCCCCGGAGCCAACCTCGACGGGAACCCCCAGCCACGCATGTGCTGTTGCGATCAAGCTACCGGATTTTTGGCAGCACAACCCGCGCTCCTGGTTCCACCTCATCGAGGCGCAGTTCGCTCTCCGGGGGATATCGGCGGAGGACACCAAGTTCTACTATGTGGTCGCAGCGCTCGACACCCACACGGCTCAGCACATAGAGAGCCTGCTCGATCAGCCACCAACCGATGGCAAGTACGGCGCGCTGAAGGCTGTGCTCATCCAGCACTTCACACTCTCGGATGGTGAGAGAGCAGAGAGACTCCTGATGTGGATCGAGTGGGGAGATGGGTTAGCCATAGACCTGATGGAGAAGATGCTAGGTTAAAGGGCACAGACGACGACCATTTTATTTTTACCCACCTCTTCCTCCGGAACCTTCCAACAGCGGCGAGAGCGACCCTGGCCAATTCGCCGTTGCTGGCCAAGCGGGACTATTGTGCGCTAGCCCAGGAAGCAGACAGGATCATCGTCGCCACCAGGGCGTTCACGACCATTGCGGCAGTGACGGAGCTCGGCGCGACAACCGGAGGAGGCGAGGAGCCATCGACGGCAGCAGCAGAGCCACCGACGGCAGCAGCAGCGGGGGCCAAGGAACGTGGGGGAGACACGCTTTGTTTCTACCACCGCCGCTTCACAGAGAGGGCACGCAAATGTATACCACCGTGCCAATTCAAGCGACTCGGGAAACGCCAAGACCGGGGGTCGGTAGCAGCCGCGACCCTCGGGGAGGAGAACAAGCTGCTCTACTTGACGGACGCACGCTCGGGGAGGCATTTCCTTGTGGACACCGGCGCCCAGAAGAGTTTCATCCGGCCGACCTACGCTGACCGGCTGGCAGGATCTAGCGGCCCCGAGATGGCGGCAGCAAACGGCTCGGAGATTAAGACCTTTGGTGAGAGGACTCTACTCTTGTCTCTACAAGGCCGTACATTTGAGTGGACTTTTGTCATAGCAGCATTGAATTACCATATACTGGGGGCTGATTTTCTGTGTGCACATGGTTTGTTGGTAGCTGTCGCTAACAGACGCCTATTTAATGCACTGTCCTTTGACTCTCTCCCCTGTATAGCTCGAGTGACCCGGCCAACAGCACAAGCCAACGTCACAGCTACATGTGGTAAGTTCCACACACTGCTCACTTAGTTCCCAGCACTCACAGTCCCGATGTTTTCGGCAGCTATCACTAAACACGGGGTGGAGCATTTTATCACCACCACCGGGCCGCCCGTTTTTGCAAGACCTCGGTGCTTGGATGCAGCTAAACTGGCCATAGCGCGCGAGGAGTTCGCCAACCTGGAGAGGTTGGGCATCATCAGGCGCTCAAAAAGCCCATGGGCTTCCCTGCTACACATGGTCCCTAAAGCTGAGGGTTCGTGGCGACCTTGCGAGGATTTCCGCAGGTTGAACAACGCCACAGCGCACGACCGCTACCCAATTCCTCATATTCAGGATTTTTCCGTTCACCTTGCAGGAGCGTGCGTTTTTTCTAAAATAGACCTGGTCCGCTGTTACCACCAAGTCCCAGTGCGCACTGAGGACATACCCAAAACAGCGGTAATAACTCAATTCGGTTTATTCGAATTTTTGCGCATGCCATTTGGGCTTAAAGGAGCTGAACAGACGTTCCAACGCATGATGGATGCAGTGCTGCGCGATCTCCCTTTCGTGTTCATCTACCTGGACGATATCTTAGTAGCCAGCACGTCCGAAGACGAAGACGAAACCCACCTCACGACGGTTTTCCGGAGGTTGGAAGAGCACGGGTTAATAATCAACCCAGTGAAATGTCAGTTCGGGGTGACGGGGATTGATTTTTTGGGGCACCACGTCTCTCCCGAAGGAGCGATCCCGCTGCCTGACAAAGTGCGCGCAGTGGCAGATTTTCCCCGGCTGCAAATGGTCAGGGCGCTACAAAAATTTTTGGGAATGGTGAACTTTTATAACTGTTTCCTTCCCCGTGCAGCGCAGCTCATGCAACCACTGTACGCTGCGCTCAAAAAACAGAAACCCGTGGATAGGGTCGAATGGACCCCGGAGTGAGAGCGGGCATTCTCGGAAGTCAAAGCAGCCCTGGCAAATGCCGCATTGCTGGCACATCCAGACCCAACGGCCCACATAGCGCTCACCACTGACGCTTCAGATGTGGCCATAGGGGCTGTCGTGGAGCAGCGCATTGCCGGGGCTTGGCAGCCGCTCGCCTTTTCAGCAGGACTTTGCGTGACAGTGAACGTAAATACAGCGCGTTTGACAGAGAGTTGCTGGCTCTCCATCTGGCCATTCACCACTTCCAGTTCTGGCTGGAAGGGCGCAGTTTCACCGCGTTCGTTGACCACAAGCCGCTAACATTCGCGATGGCCAAGGTTTCAGAACCGTGGTCGGGCCGGCAGCAGAGACAGCTGGCCGCGATCTCAGAGTTTACTACCGATATTCAGCATGTGTCGGGTAAACTGAATGTAGTGGCAGACTGCCTCTTGCGCGCCGTGGTGGCCCCGGTCTGCGTGGGGATAGATTACGCAGCCATGGCCACGGAGCAGGTTACTGATGCGGACGTGCGCGCGCTCCAGTCTGGACCAACAGGGTTAAGGCTGGAGAGCAGGGTGCTGCAGGATGGCATGCCCGCCCTAATCTGCGATGTCTCCACGGGTCGCCCACGCCCCGTGGTCCCGGCCGCGTGGCACCACCACGTGTTTGAGTCGGTTCACTCTTTGGCGCACCCAGGAGTGCGCGCGTCAGTCAAAATGGTAGGAGAGAAATTTGTGTGGCCGAGCCTTCGCAAACAAGTGAAAGAGTGGGCAGCAGCCTGCGTGGCGTGCCAACGAGCCAAAGTACACAGACACACGAAGGCTCCCTTGGAGCCATTTAGCATTCCGGCTAAGAGGTTCGACCATGTCCACGTGGACCTCGTGGGCCCCCTCCCGCCATCACAGGGGTACACGCACCTCCTGACAATGGTGGACTGCACCACGCTCTGGCCAGAAGCAGTTCCGCTGGCGGCAACCATGGCTGAGGAGGTGGCGCGCGCGTTTTTAACAGCATGGGTGGCGGTTGGTGGTGGTTTTGGAGTCCCGTCGGACATTACGTCCGAGAGAGGCCCTCAATTTGTTTCCAAACTCTGTTCAACAATGGCCCGCAGCCTGGGTGTCACAATTCACCTCACAACCGCGTACAATCCACAGGCTAATGGGTTATGCGAACGTTTTCATAGATCATTGAAAGCGGCTCTCAGGGCTTCACTGACGGATGCAAATTGGGTAGACAAGCTACCCTGGGTTTTATTGGGGTTACGTTCTGCGCCTAAAGAGGATCTGGAAGCTTCCCCGGCAGAACTCGTTTTTGCGCAACCACTCCGGCTGCCCGGGGAGTTTCTGCCGGATAATCCCGCGCCGGACAGCCCCCCGTCTCAGCTGTTGCAGCGTCGCATAGACACAGGCACGCTGCCGGGCCCTGCCCACCACAGTTTTCCGTGCGTTTTTGTGCCTAAAACTTTGAAAAACGCAGAGTTCGTGTTTGCCAGACACAACGCCCACCGCCCTCCACTGCACCCTCCCTATGATGGACCGTTCAGAGTGCTGGAAACAGGGGATAAGCATTTTTTGCTAGACTTGGGGGGTAGGAGGGAAAAGATTGGCATAGACAGACTCAAACCCGCTTTCGTGGTGGCAGACGAGCAGGTGATGTTGGCGAGGCCCCCTCAGCGTGGAAGACCCCCACGGGGAGCTCCCCAGAGAAAAGATTCCCCAGAGCACCCACATGGACAGACAAAAAGTTTTCCCCCCCAAACATCAACCCCCCAGCATGATAGCGCCGCGGAGGCGGTGAATCCTGGTTACAGCAGATATGGGAGAAGACTGAAGCCCAAGCAGCATGTGGACTGATGTTTAATGGTTCTATCACAGCATACGGACTGTTATTCTATTGTTCTATCCAAGATGCTCGGGGGGGGGGGGGGGTTGGTATGGCGGCACATGGGGAGAGCATAATTGTGTACCATCTTAGACAAGAACAAAGAGCAGGGGCTCCCTGGTGAGATAACAGGGAGGTGTGAAGGATGAATGAAGTGAATGCAATGTGACGCGAAGGTCACCTTTTGTGTGTTAGAAGCTTCTAGAGGAATGCCATGTTATTTAAGAGAAGAGTCTCTGCTGAGATGTCATTCTGTCTATGCTTGTTGTGTGAGTTGTGTAATAAATTGTCTGAGCCAAATCCACCTCTTCATTTACACGCTCCACAGCCCCATTATAAAAAACATAGACCTAAAATTACTAAAAATCAGTTAAAAATAATACTTAAAAAGAATAAATATCTACCCACATTCACACATCAACACAGGACATCATGCACACGCAGCCATTGCAAAGAGCATTCAACAACACACAATCATATAATCCTCAATGAACTGACGTGAGTAGTTGCATACCCCTAGGAAGCTCTGGAGTTCGGAGATGTTGGTAGGGGCTTTGTTGTTTAACACACCTTGAATTCGTGCCGTTTGTGGTAGGACCCCTTTGGCTCCTACCAAGAGACCAACATAGTTGACTTTGGTTTTGCACCATTGGCACTTGGAGAGAGAAATTTTGGCTCCTGCTCGCGTGAGCTGGCCAAGGACATGGTCGATTTCAGTGAGGTGGGTGTTGGACTCCAAATGAGAATGTCGTCAACATAGATGAGGTTACCTCTGTCTCGGGTGTCTGGACATGCTTTGTTCAAGAAAATGTTGAACTCTGCAGGAAAGTTGGCATAACCGAAAGGGCATCGGGTGAATGTGTATTGGCGATTCGCGAATGTGAAGGCCAGTTTGTGTTGGTCTTCAGCTTGGACAGGAATAGTCCAAAAACCAGAAGCAATGTCCAGTGTTGAGAGGTATTTGGCATCTTTGACTCTAGGGAGTTCTTGTTCCAGTTGAGTCATAGGCCACCTAGAGAGAGGAACTTGAGTGTTCAATTTCCTGTAATCAATGGTGAGTCTACACTTTCCATTGGGCTTTAGGACAGGCCATAAGGGGGCAGAGTAGGTACTGTTGCATGGCCTGATTATGCCACGGTCCAGTAGGTCATTGATTACTTCTTGTACTGGGCCGTACGAGGCCAAGGGAATCTTGTACTGCCTGATGTAGGTGGGAGGAGCGTCAGGTGGTGTAGGAATGCGTACTGAGTGGATTGTGGTTAGTCCACAGTCCAAGGAGTCTTTGGAGAAGGATTGTTCATACTTAAGAAGAACCTGGTGAAGTTTTTCACGTTCTTCGTCAGAGGTTAGGGCATCAGCATCAGCTACCACCTGTGCAATCTCTTCAGCGATAGTGAGGACCGATTTCGGTGGAGTATCGCTGGGATTGTTATTGGTCTGCTGATTGGACTCTGATGGAAGGAGTTCAATGGCTTGGACAAGCATTTGGTCATTGTTGGTCAAGTCGATTCGTCCAACTGACTCTTTGTCAGGGGTTGGCATTGACACAAGAGCGATGGCCTTAGAAGGCTTAGTGTAAATGACTGTAGGTTCAAGAGAGTCGGACCAAAGAGAATCAGGGAGGCCACCTAACACAGAAACAGTCAGTTCAAAATCGTGGAAATCCGTGGTGATGAGCCAGCCGAGAGGCGTGGCCTTGGGCAGGACGATGGTCTCTGCCGTGGGATTGTTCACCTGCAACGTGGTGGTTCTGTAGTCTAGGCTTAGAAGGTGCGTGGCCTCCAGAGTTAAGCCTAGATCGTCAAGCAAAGGAGCCGGTTGGAAAAATGCTTGTGGATGCATAAGTTTCTGTCTGGTCTGAATGCATAGTTGGACCGGGTAGCACGTGACATTAGCAGGTATGAGACAATGTTGAGTGTTCAGTACCTGGCAGGCCTCAGGGATGGTCTGGCCTGACTTTAGGGTGTCAAGATCTGGTTTAGAGTGAGCGTTTCGAACTGGGGTGAGAGACCATAAGACTTTGTTTATGGTATCAACCTGGGTTCCGAGTCTCACAAGAAGATCACTGCCAATGTAGACTGCATGTGGCAGGTCGGGAACGACCAAGAAGGGATGAATCAGCAGTCTGTGGTTCCACTGAAGGTGGACGGCGCAGATACTTGTGGCGATCAATGTTTTGTTTGATTTGGTCCCAGCAGGGAAACGAAAAGACTTGTTAGTGGCCATAAGGTCAGGGTATTTCTTGTGTAGAGAGTCGAAGTGTCTGGCTGATCGCGGACTTCTCAGCCCAGAGAGCCAGTACCACGTCTTCTACGTGGGAGCTTTGGATAACTGGTCCTTCGACCACTTGGGGGCAGTACTCTTCATCGGCTGCCCTGGGTTTTAGGGTGCAAAGGAATGAACTGTGTTCATTTAAGGTTGGGTTGTCGGATGTGGTGACATGGAAAGGGGTGCCTGTTTCAGCCTGGTCCCCAAGGTCATTTTCCTTCAAACTTTGTTGGGTCAGCAGTGCGAATGGGTTGACTCCTGGAACATCCAAGATGTCAAGAGTGTAGCACTGTGATCCGGTTGCTTCAGGCAGAGTGGTTGGGAGAGGTTGTCAAACTTGAGCCCATAGCTTGAGATTCTTGAAGTCTATCAGAGGCTCAAAGCGATTAAGTAGATCCTTGCCTATCAGCAATGGAATTGAGTTGAGATTGGACACATAGACCGGATGGATCAAGGTCATGGGCCCAATGGAGATTTTTATCAATGACATGTGTGACACAGTCGTGTTTGAGGGTGCATAAGGTTGAATAGCTAAGGAGCAAGGTCTTAGTTTCAAGTCTTTGTGTGCATGGTTAGCAGCGACACGTAGGTGTTCAAAAAAGTCACGCGACATGAGTGTGATGTCCGCTGCAGTATCCAGTAGGGCTTCGTGCGACATCACATCTTCCAGGGTCAATGACAGGAAAAATTTTCGTGCAACCCCACTCTCGGTCAAATCACACAGAAATTGTTGAACTGCTGGTTCAACGCAGATTAAAGAGTCGCCTGTTTCGGGCGAGTGAGGTTTTCCAGGTAGCTGGACTACCAAAATGGCACTGGGTGGCGTTGCATTTTGGAGCTCATCCTGAGTTTCGGGTGGAGGATGCTCGGTTGTGTCTTCGGTATCCTTCCCCTTTGTAGTAAGAGATTCCTCAGGGTTGACTTGTGGCAAACCTAAAGGATCGTTTGGGGTGGTCACAATATTTATGGCTAGGACATCTGGCTTCTTGTCCTCTTTCGTCTCTTTTTTCCTCTTCAGTTCGTCAAGTATACGTTGGAGAGTTTCCAGGTCTTCTTGGCTGAAAATGGGCTTTTCTTTCTTCTCCCAGGGTTTGGAGCTAAACTTACCAGGGGGAGGTCTTGCTTCCCTGTCAAAGTTTTTTCGTCGGTATGAGGGAGGTGACCACCTCCCGTGGTTATGCAAGTCTCGAACTCGATATCTGTCATCCCGGGTATCCGTACCGTATTCTCGTGACTTACCTGGGGGGCTTAGCCTCCGACAGTAATCAGGTTTTGGTGATGTTGGCTTGGAACTTGGTATCAAAAATTTTTCCGGGTCATGACTCGACTTATCTTGACTAGAGGACTGTCATCGTTTTATTTGTGACTGAGGTGCTGGAACAGGGGCTGGCCTTGGGGCGCCCTCTAGGTCCAGGGTGTCTGATGCAGTGTTGACAGCTAACACCGTGGTAGGCTCGGTATGCTTCTGATTGCTTTGTCGCTGTTTCTGGAATGCATAATGTGCGAACTCTCTTAGCTGGTTTATCGAGTTTGACTTTGTATTAGCCATGACTCCAAGGTGGTGTCCAATCGTAGGATGGAGATTCTAAATGAAAAGAGCCTTGAAATTGTGGTCTTCTTCCATCTCAGGCATGTTTTGAGATCTGAAATATGTGTGCAGGAGTTGCTGGTAGTATGCCTGTGGGGGCTCTAAGCGACCCTGTTTCACAGCTAGGGCTGTCGCTAGCCCTGACTGTAAGCAGTCGTCAGAGAACTCCTTTTCAATGGCTTCGTAGAGTTTCCGGTGGTTCATCTTGATGTCAAATGGTTGCCGATCTATAAATTTTGAAACCGACCTGTTGGATGTCAACTTAATCAAATAAATGCAATCGTCAACTGTAGCATCAGGGTATCTACGCAAGTAGTAGTCAATGTCTTGCAAATAAGCCCTGGTATCAGGTGACCCACTGGTTGAGGGGTCAAATTTCGTGACGTGGTGAGCAATCTTATTGAGATCTCCATTGGATGGAATTTGCAAACGTCTTTCACGTTGCCATTTGGGTCTGAACGGATCAGGTAAGTGTGCGCCAGGGGAGTCCCCATCCCATGAGGGGATGCCCCCCTTTGTCGAGGGAACCGGCCTGTTCATGGCTTCTGGTCTCGGATCCCTTCATTGGCGGTAGTCTTCCAGCTCTTCTTTGATGCCCTGAAGGTCTTGTTGTGCTTCTTGTAGGAGCAGCTTACATTTCCCATAGTCGGAGTTTGTTTCGTCAAATTGACCTTCAACTTACTTGAGTTGGTTCTCTTTGTGAAGCAGGGCAGTTCTCAATTCCTCATTTTCTTGCTGAAGTGAGGTATTGTCGTCTTCTAGTCGTTGCTTTTCTTCCTTTGCTTGTTCCAGATTTAGCAACGTCCGATCAAGCGTAGCTTGGGTGTCTTCTTTCTCTATGCGAGCTTGTTTCTGCTTTTTCACAAGAGATTTGTTCCCTTCCTGAAGAGAAACGATGGTTGAAAGAAAGAAGGAAAGCAAATATTTTTGGAAATTCTTTACAAATGTGGAATATGTGTTAATTTATTTGTTGACACTGTATTTTGATTTGTATTTCACAAGACAAACAAAAAAAAATTGTGTGGATTGACTTGTTTCAGTTCAGTTATCAAAGTATAGTTTTGGAATAGTCCTCAACTAGGTTGTAATTTTTTGTTGAATCTCACTTGAAAGTAATGATTTTATTTACAAAAAAGAAAGCAACAAAAATAGAAAAGGTTAAATGCTTTAAGGCTTTAGAGTTATAAGTCTTCACTTTGTTTTAAAGTTAGGATTGGCTTTGTTTTATTTGTTAAAGCTTATCTTCATTTAAAGTCTTTAAATGTTTTAATATTTACAAATTAGGAAACAAATAAATTGTCTTTGCGTATAATCACTAAGGCTTCCTTAGGATTAAAGTTAATGATTATTTAAAGGAAAAATGTTTTACAGGCTAATCAAAGTTTTCACCTTTTGACTTATTTCAAATCCTGGTGAGAAATAATGAGTTGGTTAAATGTTTTCCTTCTCCTGGGGAGGAAACATGAATCAAAAGCAACACACTGACTGTAAATAAGCTAAAGCTTTCAAGTGTTAATTGTTGAATGTGGTTTCCTAATTTTGGAAAATTTTGGTTAAATGTTTAGTAAATCATTAAATCCTTTACCAACATGCACAGGATTAACATTAACCCCTTGCACTCCGGTCAATTTTCCTAAAAACGCCAAAAAATAATGTGCCCAAAGTAAATCGAAAGCTGTTCTTCAACCCTTTGCAGCATCTTCATGGGGTTGGTCTCATTTAAAAGAAAACACTTTGAATTTTTTGGCAAAACAGTCATAATCTCTCTAAGTGCTCCGGCCACTGAGTTACAGTCATCTAAACATACTGAACTTGAAGAAAATAAATTTGGCCTGGGTGTTTTTTTTTGATACAAATGCTTGCAAATAACACACAGCTTCAGATCCGGGCTGGAAAATGCAACAGAAATGTAGAACCAAGTGTTATCCAGCTGAGGTCCAAATTTTGTAACAATACCACAAAAAATGAATATATTACACAGCTTTGTTCTCAGGTAGTTCCCAGGCGTTTTGGAACTGTGCCAAATTGTGTCAAATGGCACAGTTTGGAAAAACGTCTGTAACTTTTGAATGATTCAATGTAGAAGCTTCATTTTGGGCTCTAATGAAAGGTGACACTCAGGGCTGTGTCTGTGTGTGTGTGTGGGGGGTGGGGGGTTGCCCCCCCCTCGCTACAGAGGACGGAGATCGGCCATCGCTACATGACGGATTACACTCGGATGTGGCGATGTGGCCACAGCAGCGCTGTCACCGTGGCTCCCCCCCCCCCCTTGCTACAGAATAGTACCGGCGGGGGGGGCATTCACGGTCCGGAGGCGGCGAACGAACCGTGTACCGCGGTGCACGCACTTCGGACATCGTGCGCCGCACAGTTGTAATTTACCGATCGGTCAAAAGTCATTTTTGATTAAAATTTTCAGGGATAAAAAATAATTTGGCTTATAACACCTTACCTATTCACAGCCACATTGTCCTGGCCAACTTCTCTTCTTCATTGTCAGACGAACGCGACGCTGGTCTGCTCGTGGTTCTGGTCTCGCGACCCGGTCAAAACATAATTCCATGATTGCAGTTTTGGCGAATGATTTACGACCTTCGTCGTCGGCCTCCGTCAGTCTATGATGACCATATAAGTGAATCCTAAACACTCTGCTGGAATTAAAAAAAAAATAAAGCACTGCCTGTGGCTGCTGAAGCAGTCTCTCTTCACCCAGCTTTAGACAAAACAGCTCAGCGAACTTCTGTGCTTCAATTGGCTCGCTGCGTTGGTAGGCGGGTCCTTCTTGCTAAGTTTTCAGTCATTGGTTCTTCAAGGTTTCAGAAACCCAATTAGTCAAATGAGAGGTCAATCAGATGAACTAATCTGTTCGCGGCTGTGTCTGCAGCTTTTATTTTCAGTGCGCGCTTGGACGCCATACACCACCTACATCACAATCTCCATCATGCGTCCTAGAGCGCACGAGGGCGCTCTCGTGCGCCCTCGTGCGCTCTAGGACGCAGAGACTTGCCCGTCCGCGGTACAACGGAGTGCAAGAGGTTAATTTGAATCTAAATGAACATTGTCATTTATTTGAATCCCTAAGTTGAATGGCTTCCTGTGAAAGAAATCGCACAAAGTGATCTTTAAAAAAAAAACACATATATATAGCTTCAAAAGCTTGCAGATTTTAGTGAAAGATGTGTAAATATATGCTTTTAATTAAAAAGATTAAAATATGTGGTTAACATACGTGAGTAAATACAAAGTCTACGCTTCTATGTTCTTTCATTGTGTATATATGTAGTCAAAAGCTCTTCCACCAGTGAGAACAAACTTTAAACCCACAAGATGCTTTTTCCTTTTTGTTCTTGGGATAAAACTTTGAATTGGGTTTAAATTTAGGTTGTTCCGGATAATTTGGATTGATTTGAAGTTAATTTGGAAGCCGTGTTTGATTATTAATCAGCTTAATAGATTTGCTCTGCTTTAATCAGTGTGCATTCATGCAAGAAATGCAACTCCTATAGTTGACCGCAAGATGGAGGCAGTTATCTCTGCCCTCCCAAGAGGAGGAGACACTGGTGACGTCGCTCTGGGCGGGTCTACCAGTCTCACTCAAAATGGCGGCTAGGGTGACTCCCTCTTAGTGCCTTCAAAATGGTGTCTGCATGCTTACTCTGCTCATGCGCAGTTTTTCGTGCACGTCTTTCGGTCACGCGCGCGACTGTGCGTGTTCACATGACACGTGATGTGGGCGCGAGTCTTAGCGACAACGCCACACCTTGCTTTTCAAAATGGGAGTTTAATCTCCAACTTGCACAAATAATGTTACCCCTTCAATTCTGGGTATAGTTTATAGCTCTGCTTCCCCAACGGTTAATTCAGTGACCAGATCAAACTGCGTCCAGCTTAATCTGACGTCACCACGCTTGGGTAATTACAGAACTGGCCAGTTTAATTAATCCTTTCGGGATTATCGCCGGAAGGTTAAACTGGCGAGGGACAGGACGGTTTTCTTTGCGTTTCTGTCACTCTAGGCCTTTATTTTTCTTAATCCAGCATATAATACTGCTTAAAACTTGCATGCATCAACACAGCTGTTCACCTTAGACAGTGGGTGATTCACTCACCCCCCCTTTGCCGCTATCAGCAACCAGACGCCTCAGCGGGAGTCTAAGTAAACAAGCACAACAGACACAGACAGAGGGAGATGCAGGCCTCACCTTCTCTCTCCCAAACAACACACAGGCTTACCGAATAAAGTGGATCAATATTTGCAGAAAAAAACAGCTTATGTCTCAATGATTTTTCCTTTTGCATATATGTTTCCCAGTTGCGCAGGCCTCACACGGGGCACGATAAAACTGTAGTGGAATATGTAATAAAATATTGTAATAAAGTACAGGAATTATTTATTTTATTTAATCGTGGGTGTGAAAGGGGGCGGAGTTAAACCGTCATTTCTACACCCGCTAAATTAAATAAATAAGCACTCCTAAAAGGGGGCACCAGTCACAATGGGCTGCATGGTGGAGCAGTGGTTAGCACTGCGGCAGCACAGTTTACCCTTGGCCGGGGGATTGTGGGGATCGTGGGATCGTGGGTTCGATCCCAGCCCCCGACCAACAGTGATCTGTGTGGAGTTTGCATGTTCTCCCAGTGTTGCGTGGGTTTACTCCGGGATTTCTCCGGTTTCCTCCCACATGCCAAAAACATGCATGTTAGGTTAATTGGCTGTTCTAAATTGTCCCTAGATATCTGTTTCCTATAGGCCCTTAGAATAGAGGGTTAGTATTAATGAAAGCGCTTTGAGTGGTCTTTGTGACTAGAAAAGCGCTATATAAGTGCAGGTTAGTTAGTAGTTAGTTAATATTAACTTTAATTTTAATTAATTTTGTACCTTCAATTACTTAATGGATCAGTCTCAAAATTTAAGTGAGTTCTTCTCCTGCCGTGATCTAAGAAGCAGATATATGCGAAAGGAAAACGCTTCAACTTCTCTCATTCACCCTTTTATTAAACTCATTCAGGTTACATGATATGGCATTCAAATGATGGATAAACAGATTCAAATGATAACAGCATACGATATCACATCAACTGTTATTGGATTCCTGAACATAAAATCCAGCATTACACCTTTGTAGAGCCAAGGAGGAACCAGACTTATGTTTCAACGGTAAATGAAGGCTGAAATGTCTAACAAAACAACGCAATTTTATGGGGAAAATTCATAAGCTGATTATCTAAAAATGAACTTCTGAATTAATCTACAAAAATTAAGGGCAGTTACTTAAAAATGACTGAGAGTCTTCCTTCAGTTTACAGCTTTACCCTGTGGCTAAGAGACTAATCGAGCCCTGAAATACGGGCTATATTTAATTGTAATTTAATTGTTAGGACATCACATTTTAACCCAGGAGATAGGAAAAGGGAGTTTCATTCACACAACAGCTGTAGGTCCACGTTTCAGCGGGTCGATACCGGCCGGGTTGGGAGTTAGAACGTCAAAGGAAGCGGCTGCTGCAATGCTTCCTCACAGCCGTGGAAGTGTAAACTCAGCTGGGGGCTCTCCAGACAATGGCAGCAGTGGGTGGTCTGTCACCGAGCGGCGTGACAAGTCCTTGAAAAAAAGGTCCAAATTTGAGGTCTCTCGTAGCGGGATAGGTCCAAAAGTGAAGGAAGAGACTTCTCAGTCAGGCGGGTATGAGGCCGGAAAGAGAGTCCAAAACAGTCTTTGTTCACTTTAAACTAGGAGAATTAATGGTCCACTTTAACAGCGTGAAAAGTCACAAAAAAAATGAGAGAAACATTTACTAGGATAAAAATGGCTTCTGATGTGAAGGAAAAAAGTTTGAGAATTTGATTCTCTGAGAAAGCGAGCTCTAAAGAAAAAGGTGATTTCTCCTCAGTAACCAGAAAAACTAACGCAGGATTTGACAAACTTCAGACAGAACAATTTAGATAAAATAAAACTACACGGGACCTTGAAATGGTCGAATAAAATCTTTCCAGACTTCTATGATCTCATTCTGTCTCTTTTGATCCAACATTTAATCTTCTTTTCTGTCTCTTTCTTGCATCTTTCTTGCTTTTCTTTCATTATTTCCTTTGTCTGTCTGTCTTTCTTTTTCTTACATTTCTAACTTCTCTTCCTGTGTGTGTTTCTAACTTTCTTCTTCTTCTTCTTTCCTCTTCTTCTGCAGAGCAGCTTCTACTACTTTTTAAATGATCCTGCCTTGGTCATAAACTTGTGATGCCGATCGTGAGACTGACCAATCGACTTTATCAAAAGCAGTTTGAAATGGCTGCCATCCAATGTGAAAACATTTCTTTGTTTGAGAGCAGCCAATCAAACAAATACACCATCCCATGAAATTGCAGAGAAAAATCAACACTCAGTCAGTTCTTATGAAATTAGGTGCTCAGTATAAAATCTAACTAAATTAAATGACTTGGCTACTATTTGGTGATCATGCATTTATACCATTACTCTAAGGTTACATTTGTTTGGATAACACTCGTTAACATAACATTTCTTATACATAATTATAATACATGCATTCATATTTAGATCAAAGCTTGATGTATTACTGCCAACTATGGTTAGTGATAAAAAGGATGATTCTCAGTGTCCTTAGGATGAAGGAAGAGGATAAGCTGAAAGAAACTTAATGTTTAGAACAAATTAAAAAGTCATCCTACATATTGAAGCACATTCCGTAGGTATCCACTAGGAGGTACTGTTGAGCTGTAGATTTCTTTAGGTCCATGATATCTGGAAGAAAAGAATTTGGGAACCATCGAAGGTCATAAACCTGTCTGATTAAGCCGTTTATGCCCCTTTTAAGAGCATTGGTTTCCTGTAAAGGAGGATGTTATCCAAATGCAGTGTTCACGTTGGAGGTCTTGTCTCCCGAGTTTTATGTTCCTTTGAGCCTTCAAAAGCAAATTCTGATCCTTACCACCTCTGCAAGAGGCAACTGTTTACATTGGGGTCCTGGGAAAACATCTTTGGTCAGGCCTGGATGAGTGTAGTCGATATGAAAGCCAGTGATATTCCTGTAGAATGCAGAAAAGTGGTTTTCCTGTAGAAGGAATAAAGTGAAATTCCTGTAGAATGGAGGGAAGTGATCTTCTGTCTTGGTTTGAGGAGAAGATGATGCTACAGTGGAGCCCGACTCCTTCACCACCAACACCGATTCCTGTCCAGCTTCATCACCTGGAGCATTCTCCTGGACACGCCGGAGCTGACTGGCATTTCTCAATGAGCCATCGGACAACTGGAAGTTGCTGCGCCCAACTTCGCCACTATGCGCGGACATCCTCGGTGTTTTGCTGGCTGTCTGTTGTTTGGTCCATCTTCACAGTGGATGTTCATCACCCCAAACCCGACCCAAGTCCAAAACCCTCAGTGGGGCCCAGCTCGGCCTGACGTGGTGCTGCTGAGCGTCCGGTAACTCCATGCTCGTCAGTCTGGCCCCGTCCTCTTCTAAACCAGTCTTAGCGGTCACCGTTGTAGCTGCAGACCCTCCATCCCCCTGTGGCCAAGCTCTGGAGGCATTGGGGGCTAACTGTCATGTCCGCTGCGTAACTTCACAGCGAACAAATGAATTAGTGCGAGCCCAAATGCAGGTGAAGTTGACGGGTTTATTAAACAGAAAGGGAAAACACAAAATACACAAAATGTCCAGCAAATATTGTACAGGATGAGAAGAGCTGGATGCCCAGCTACAAATTCCGTTGGCAAGCCCATGCGCTCCCAGGGTGGAGCGGAGAAGGAAGGCTACATAATGAAAGAGAGGACTTGCATGTAGGGTCGGAGCAACTGGCTCTGGAAAACAAATCCATACAGAGTCCGGGTAGAGATGAACCAACAGGAGTGAGCCTGGGCATCAACAGTTGACTATTGCCGCCACACTGAGTGCATCCACTGACCATCATAAATACCCAAGCGCTAATGATGTCAAGTGGATGCAGGAGTGTGGCTGAGCAGGTGCATGAGTGAGTGTCAGAGCATGTGAGTAAGGATGAATGTGTGTGTGTGTGTGTGTGTGTGTGTGCAAGTGTGGAAACACAAAGGGAGATGGCAGACAGCTGGTGAGTGCCTGGCAGAGAGAGAGAAAGGGGCGTGGCTGTAGACTGGCAAGGAGCTCTGGCACCGGGCTCAAACAACCTGCCAGCTGGAACCAATTAACAATAAATAAGGAAGCTACAGCCATGGATCATGGGCGGAGCTGAACATCAGCCCCGCACATGACACTAGCATGGTGTCACTCACGGATGCAGGTGCCCCGCCGCCACACTCTGTACCCCCCTCTACCATGTCCCGAGTGCCGACACTGAAACTTTCCTGCGCCGAACCTGAGTGAAACTGGTCCTGCTTGACCATCATGGTGTCCGTTCGTCCCTTATCCCACACAATGTCCTCTTTGACTACCGAAGCCAGGGATTTCCAGCGGCCGTAACCCGACCATTCGTTCCTGGCACTGTCATTAATGAAAAAACCCAGTCCGTAAAACAAATCACAGTCCATGATGTTATTGCCTCACACTGTCACGTGGAACGTGAAGTCAACCATCTTCGCAGACTTGTATGGGACCATTAACTCCAAAGTCCCAACCATGCCCAGCTTGACATCTCCATAACCATACAACGGCGCCGGGTTACCTTTTATCCTGTAGTGGGGGAAAAACTTCCTCACTGTGGCCCAGTTCAGCAACGACCCCTCCGCCGCCATGTTGAGCAGCAGTGGCACCTCCACGCCGTCCAACTCTACTGTGCAATACGTGTACCCATTTGTGCTGGGGGACACAGTATGGATGGTTGTCGGGGGCGGGCGGAGTGATGTCTTTCATGGGCTCTCTGGTTCAGATACACAGCACACTCTAGCATAATGGTTCAAGCGTCCACATCTGCTACGTTTTCCTCTTGCCGGGCAGTCCTTCACCTTATTTCAGTGTGTTGCAGGCCTACAACCCTTGCACAGGGGTTTTCTCGGGGCAAACCTTCGGCTGGCAGCATTGGTTTCCGTTATGTCGTCATCCAAGCTATCCTCATTTTCTGAGTCTGCAATATTTGCCGCGGTGGGTGGCTCCGGCAGCCTCTTTGACTGGTGCCAGGTTAGCTCTGAAGCTAGCTTGTCTCCAACTGGAGAGCTAGTTCAGCAGCTCTGGCTAACATTAAGTCATTGGGCCCCATAAGCAGCCAAACCTGTAATGTGGCGCTTCACTTGTGCTCCGTTAGCTGGTCACGCACCATTTCATCTTCCAATGGCCCAAAGCGGCACTTGCTAGCTAGTTGCCTCAAGTTGGCGTCAAACTGATGGATAGGCTCAGCTATCTGCTGATGTTGCTGCCGAAAACAAATCCTCCAGACAGTCATGTTATCCGGGGTGTGGAAATGGTTGGGTAGCAGCTCCACAATGTCCTCAAATGAGTCTGATGCGCCGAGTGTCCGCAGGACTCACTGGCCCTCAATACCCAGGTTATGGACGAGAAGCGCATGTGCCCTTACCTTGTCAAGCTTCCCGAGGTCCAGCGCGGTGATGTAGGTCTGAAAAGCCTTGAACCATCTAGGCCAAGACACCGGTGGTTCACCTGGGAGCTTGAGGAAGGGGCGAAGAGGTCTTAAACACGCCTCCATGAGTTAATTCTCGGTTGCCAAATGTTATGTATGGAAATACTTGTGCTGAATGAGGCAAGATGAGGGTTGCAACAAACACAGCTTTATTGGTGGAACTGGAGTACAGCAGTAACACGGCAGGCACCTGGCGTGGGCACCAGTCTAAAGAGAGCGTAAGATGGTGGCCCTCCCACTATACAGGGCAGTGCGGTGACATGACAGGACGTCCATGTCACCACACTGCACTTCACAATAAAGTGCAATCTTTCCCTATACCACAATATATATATATATATATATATATATATATATATATATATATATATATATATATATCAAAGGTTTCATTCACTGAAAATTGTCCATTGACAGAATTTTTCCAGCAATGACTAAAAATTCTGAAAGTTGTCTATCATTTGACAGATTACATGGAAGGTGATTTAATTAAAGTCAATTAAAATGATAGATAACAGATTGACTGAATTTTTACAAGTCTGTCTGAGAAAATGACAGATAACAAAAAAGTGTAGTGCAAGCTCTGTATTGAGGCTTTTTCAGGTCTTCCACTTAGATGCAGTTCTGCCACTAAGTCAGCAGATGGCACTCTTCATTAAATGTTTCATAACACTGTGTTGATCATGAAGCAATTGTCTTGAAGTTGTTGATTGTTTCATAAGGCCTCAGTTCCACCTAAGGCCTCAGGCCTCACCCACCAGTGGTGGCCTAGTTGGTAGGGCATTCGCCCCACAACCGGGAGGTCGTGGGTTCAAATCCTGACCGGGTCATACCAAAGACCTTATAAAAATGGTACTTTCTGCATTTTAGCTTGGTGCTCAGAACAATAGAAAAGGAAAGTTAACGCAGAGAGCTACCAGAGGACTGACCCCCCACAGTAGCTTTCACTACTTGCAGTAGTTGTGTGGCCTAGGGTCAGAGAAACGGAGATATGCGCCACCCCCATACACCACCTGGTGTCCCACATGCTGTGGAAGGAGTTAACTCTGGTATGACCCGGCCAGGATTTGAACCCCAGCCTCCCAGTTGTGGGATGGATGCTCTACTAACTAGACCACCTCTCTGCTCTTTGAGTTATATGGGCATTATTTTCATTGTTTTTTACAGTTTGGATGACCCTATGCTATACTAGCTTTATAATAATAATAATAATAATAAGTCTCATGTAATGAAGTGCTCTGAAACAACTCACTGATGCTGTTCAGTAATCAGAATTACCCTCCAAGTCAGGGGTGTCAAACTCATTCCATGGGGCACCAAGACCCTGCATGTTTTTCTTCACCCAGTGTCTTCAGCACGTGTTTTCACTGATCAGCAATCAGTGGGAAGAAATTCAATGAAATCTGTGGCATATGGAAATGGCACTTTATTGTGAAGTGCAGTGTGGTAACTTGCGCTTACCGCCACGTCACCGCACTGCCCTATATAAGGGATGGGCGACTATGTTGTGGTCTCTTTGACTGGTGCCCATTACCAGGTGCCTGCTGTGTAACTGCTACTTCCACCAACATCAATAAAGCTGTGTTCGCCAACTCATCTTGCCTCACCCTTCACTCAGGTATTTTCCATACATAACAAAAACACCTGTTGAAGACATTGGGTGGAGGTAAAACCTGCAGGGTCAAAGGCTGAAGGATTTTTTCTTGACCTTCCAATGAATGAGTTTGACACCCGCGTTCTAAGTTAACACAACTTATTTCTGTATACTGTATCTCCAAAGAGATTGTTACTGAAAAGGAGCAACATTTTGAAGTATATCATAAGAAATTGAACCATCTCATTAGAAAAGGTTTAGCCATTCAGTCAGCTTTTAATATTTTCTACTCTCTAACTGGCTTCAGTCTGAGCAATTTGTGTGAAGCCATTATCCTGCTTCGGATGAATTAATAACACTAGAGGACACTTCCCAGAGTAATGTAATCAAGTTTGGAGTTGTTGATGCAGTTTATAAACATCTTACCTCCATATCATTGACCTAGTTTGATGATTTTTTTAAAAAATACTTGTTGTCTTGGATCCTCGAAAGTTGTGGCTGTTACCACACAAACCCCACCACAAACACTTCACTCATTTTTAAAGCTTTCAAAGTTCATTTTTAAAGAATATCTTGACTAACATACAGTGGTGCTTCAAAGTTTGTGAATGCTTTAGAATTTTTTACATTTCTGCATAAATATGACCTAAAACATCATCATATTTTCACACAAGTCCTAAAAGTAGATAAAGAGAACCCAGTTAAATAAATGAATCCACCATCAGGAGAACACTGAACAACAATGGTGTGAATGGAAGGACTGCAAGGAGAAATCCACTCCTCTTCAAAAAGAACATTGCTGCTCATCTGCAGTTTGCTAAAGATCATGTGGACAAGTCAGAAGGCTATTGGAAAAATGTCTTGTAGACGGATGAGACCAAAATAGAACTTTTTGGTTTGAATGTGAAGTGTTATGTTTGGAGAAAGGAAGACATTGAATTTGAGCATAAGAAACTTATCACATCTGTGAAACATGGTGGTGGTGGTAGCATCATGGTTTCGGCCTGTTTTGCTGCATGTGGTTCAGGACGCCTTGCATCACTGATGGAACAATGAATTCTTCTTTTTTGGCTGTTCCCTTTAGGGGTCACCACAGCGGATCATCTACCTCCAGCTCACCCTATCCCTTGCATCTTCCTCTGTAACACCATTTCTCCACCTCTATCTTCTCTGAGGTCTTCCTCTTTTCCACCTGCCTGGCAACTTCATCTTCAAAATCCTTTGCCCAATATATCCACTATCCCTCCTCTGCACATGTCCAAACCATCTCAGCCTTGCCTCTCTTACTTTGTCTCCAAACCACTCAACTTGAGCTGTCCCTCTGATATACTCATTTCTAATCCTGTCCCTCCTTGTCACTCCCAATGAGAATCTTAGCAGCTCAAGTAGGTTCATTTTGTCTTCTTTTAATTATTTACCTTTTGTTCTTATTAAAGACAAAAATAGAAAGGATATGTTTTTACCTTTTTTACATGTTTTGACTGTTCGCTGCAGCCTTTGTCAGAAGTGTCAGCTGATTGCTGCGAGGTGTCATTTTATCAGCTGACTTTCGTAGGCGGGGCCAGCCCAGCAGACCTGTCCGATCCACCAAGCCGGCCCCGCTTTCCGCCGTCTGATGGTCTCTGGAGAATGTGGTCCTAGGTGTGGGAAAGCATAAAGGCCCCCTCATCCGGTTCATGCTATCTTTTCCCCGCTTCCTGATTTCTATGGCCTCCTTGATCCAGCGTTTGTGTCTGTTGCTCTCCGATCCAATAATTTTTGCGTTGTCCCAGTCCATGATGTGATTATTTCTTTTGCAGTGATGTGATATTGCTGATTTTAATGTTTCTTGTTCTGCCTTTTCTTTTTGTGATCTTGTGAGTCATCCTTGTGTTTCCTTCTCACATTCCTTCTGGTGTCATTTTTTCCTTGTGGTGAATGATCTTCCAGTTTCTCCAATGTAGGTTCTGTTGCATGATCTGCATGATATTTCATATATTAAATTGCATTTTTTGTCTTGTTCTATTTTGTCCTTGGGGTGTACTAATAACTGTCTTAATTTTTTGTGTGGTTTTACTGCTGTGTTTATTTTGCATTTTTTCTTGATCCTTTGAATTGGTTCTGATATCCCTTGGATGTATGGTATAGTTATGGTGTCCTTGTTTTTGATTTCGGCTTTTGTTCTGTGTCTTGTTTCCTGTTTATTTTCTTTGTTTTTGACTTGCTGTTTCCCTTTGTTTATGGCCCATACTGGATATTGGCAGCGTATGAGTGCATGTTTTATGTGGTTTTCCTTCTCCTGTCTGTCTTCTTGGTCTGTGATGATGGTGGCCCATTCATATAATGTCCTGACAACTGATAGTTTGTGTGCTGTGGGGTGTTCTGATGTCAATAGTAGGTATTGATCTGTGTGGGTTGGTTTCCTGTAGACTGTGATTTTTATACTGCCGTCATCGTTATGGTGGATTTTCATGTCCAGAAAGGCTATGGTGCCATTTTCTTTCTCTTCGTGTGTGAATTTTATATTCCCAGTGCTGTCCGTGCTATTCAGATGGTCAGTGAGTTCTTGTGTGTGTCCTTTCCTTATTTTCTCCAAAATGTTGTCCACGTATCTCTTCCAGAGGGTGGGTTTACATTGCATAGGTGCTGTGTTGATGGCTTTGTTTTCCAGATCCTCCATGAAAAAGCTGCTCATGATGGCTGATAGTGGGTCTCCCACTGCAAATCCTTCTTTTTGTCTGTAGATTTTTTTCTGTGTATTGAAAATAGGTGGATTTTGCAACAAATTGTAATAGTTCAGATATCAACTGTGAGATTGGTGCGTCTTTTTAGGGTTCTGTCATTTCTGAGGCGTTCTTGCACTATGTGTAGTGTGACATCAACAGGGGTCTTTGTGAATAACGAAATAACATCATGAGAAATGAGGATCTCGTCTGATTCTATTTTCATATTTTTGAGTTCTTGTGCCAGCTCTTTTGAGTTTTTGCAGTGGTATTCTGATAGTCCAGGGAAGGGTTTGATGATTTCAACCAGGGCTTTTGATAAGTTGTATGTAACTGATCCAATACTGTCTATTATTGGCTGCTGTGGGATATCCTTCTTATGTATTTTTGGGAATCCATAGTACCGGGGGATGATGCTGGCTGTGGGTATCAGGTAATCGTATGCGTCCTTTGTAATTTTTTTGCTTTCTAATAGGGGTTTAAGAAGGGCTTTTAGCATTTTTTTCTTTTCTTCTGTGGGGTTTGTTTTTATGATTTCATTTGTGCTGCTGTCTGCCAACATGGTTTCCATCTGTTTTTCATATGTTTCCGTGTCCTGTGTCCGGCATGAACCGGGATGAGGGGGCCTTTACGCTTTCCCACACCTGGGACCACATTCTCCAGGGACCATCGGACGGCGGAAAGTGGGGCTGCCTCAGTGGATCTGACAGGTCTGCTGGGCTGGCCCTGCCTACAAAAGCCAGCTGATAAAATGACACCTCGCAGCAATCAGCTGACACTTCTGACGAAGGCTGCAGTGAACAGTCAAAACATGTAAAGAAGGTAAAAGCATCTCCTTTTCATTTTTGTCTTTAATAACAACAAAAGGTAAATAAAGAATCTTGGCATCTTCAACTCTGCCACCTCCAGCTCCGCCTCCTGTCTTTTTGTCAGCACCACCATCTCCATCATAGCAGGTCTCACTACAGTCTTGTAAATCGTCCGTTTCACTCTAGTTGCTACCTTTCTATCACAAATCACTCCTGACTCTCGTCTCCGCCCACTCCACCCTGCCTGCACTCTCTTCTTCACCTCTCTTGTGCATTTTCCATTGCTTGGGATGGTTGACCCCAGGTACTTAAACTCATCTACCCTCACTACCTCTACTCCTTGCATCTTCACCATTACACCTGCCTCCCTCTCATTCACACACATGTATTCTGTCTTGCTTCTACTGACTTTCATTCTTCTTCTCTCCAGAGCATACTTCCACCTCTCCAGGTTCTTTTCCACCTGCTCCCTACTCTCAATGTCATCTGCAAACATCATGGTCCACAGAGAATCCTGCCTGACCTCATCTGTCAACCTGTCCATCACCATGGCAAACAAGAAGGGACTCAGAGCTGATCCCTGATGTAACCCCACCCCCCACCTTGAATCCATCTGTCACTCCTACAGCACACTTCACCACAGTCTCACTGTCCTCAGGCATGTCTTGCAGCACCCTCACATACTTCTCTGCCACTGCTGACTTTCTCATACAGTACCACACTTCATCTCTTGGCACCCTATCATATGCTTTCTCTAGATCAGGGGTGTCCAGTTATGTGCCATGGAAGGCCAAGACCCTGCAGGCTTTACCTCCACCCAATGTCTTCAGCAGCAGATTTCACTGAACTTTCCCTGCTCTAGATCCACAAAGACACAGTGCAACTTCTTCTTACCTTCTCTATACTTCTCCATCAACACTCTTAAAGCAAACATTTCATCTAGAGTACTCTTCCTTGGCATGAAACCATACTGCTGCTCACTGATTCTCACCTCTTTTCTTAACCTGGCTCCACCAGCTCTTTCCCATATCTACATAGTGTGGCTGATCAACTTTATGCCTCTGTAGTTACTACAGCTCTGAGCATCACCCTTGTGTTTGAAAATTGGCACCAAAACACTTCTTCTCCACTCCTGAGAGTGGAGTCTCCACTCCTCCCACTCTCCAAGATTGTGTTAAACAATCTGGTTAAAAGGTCCACTGCCATCTCTCCTAAACATCTCCATACCTCCACAGGTATGTCTTCTGGGTAAACCGCCTTTCCATTCTTCATCCTCTTCAAAGCTGCCCTGACTTCCGCCTTGCTAATCCTTGGGACTTCCTTGTTCACATCTATCCTTCATTCATTCTCCTCTCTCTCTCATTTTCTTCATTCATCAGCTCCCCAGAGTACTCCTTCCACCTTCTCAACACACTCTAGTCACTTGTTAGTACATTACCATTTCTGTCCTTAATCAAATAACCTGTTGCACATCCTTTCCAGCTTGATCTCTCTGTCTCGCTAATCAATACAAGTCCTTTTCTCCTTCCTTAGTGTCCAGCCTCTCACACAGTTCACTATATGCTTTTTCATTTGCCTTTGCCACTTTTCTCTTTGCCATGCACCTAATTTCCAAATACTCTATGTCTACTTTCTTCATCTCTCTGACTATCCCACTTTTTCTTTGTCAACCTCTTCCTTTGAATACTTTCCTGTACCTCCTCATTCCACCACCAAGTGTCCTTCCTCTGTCCAAAGGATACACAACATACCTTTCTACCCATTTCCCTCAATACTTTTGATATACTTTCTCAGTCATCTTGTAATTCTTCCCTACCACCCAGAGCCTGTATCAACTCCTTCCTGAACTCTGTGTGACCTTCTTCCTTCTGTAACTTCCCCCACTTAATCTTTGGCTCTGCCTTCACTGTTTTCCTCTTCTTGCTTTTCAAAGTCATCCTACAGACTATTATCCGATACTGTCTAGCTACATTCTCCACTGCCACCACCTTGCAGTCTCCTATCTCTTTCAGATTTCTCCTTCTGCATAAGATGTAGTCCACCCGTGTGCACCTTCCTCCACTCTTGTAAGTCATCCTATGTTCCTCTGTCTTCTTGAAGTATGTGTTCACCACAGCCATTTCCAGCCTTTTAGCAAAATCCACAACCATCTGTCCTTCCACATTTCTCTCCATAAAACCATACCTACCCAGAACCTCCTCATCACCTGTGTTCCCTTCACCTACATGACCATTAAAGTCCACTCCAATCCCCCTCCCCGGGAACACTCTCTACCACACTATCCAACTTCAGAATTCCTTTTTCCTCCAGAATTCCTTTTTCTCTTCTACCTGACAAACAACTTGTGGGGCATACACACTGACAGCATTCAACATCACATCTTCGACTTCTACCTTCAAACTCAGTCCTGTCTGTCTCTCGTTACATCCTGAACACTCTTCACATACTCTTCCTTCAAAAGATTACTATTCCATTTCTGTTCCTCCCTACACCATGGTAGAACAGCTTAAATCTACCGCCAATGCTCCTAGCCTTGCTTTCCTTCTATCTGGTTTCTTGAACACACAGTATATCTATCTGCCTTCCTTCTCTCAATCATATCAGCCAACCCTCTGCCTGTACCAGTCGCAGTCCCTACATTTAAAGTCTCTACTCTCACCTCCACACTTCTACCTTTCCTTCTCTCTCTCTCCCTCCTAACACTCCTTCCCCCTCTCCTCCTCCTACTCCTCAATCTTCGACCAACAGTAACCCAATTTCCACTGGCACCCTGCCAGTTAATAACACTGGTGGCGGTTGTTGCTAACCCGGATCTCGACCAGTCTGGTATGAAAGTCTCAATTGTCATGATCTGCATGTCAAAGGTTTTGCGTCGGATGCCCTTCCTGACACAACCCTCTGCCATTTACCCAGGCTTGGGATCGACATTAGTAGTACACTGGCTTGTGCACTCCCTGTGGCTGGGTTAACAATGAATTCTGAATTATACCACCAAATATTAAAGGAAAATGTCAGGATATCTGTCCATGGACTGAATCTCAAGAGAAAGTGGGTCATGCAGCAAGACAATGCTCCGAAGCACACAAGTAGTCTACTGAAGAATGGTTAAAGAAGAATGTTTTGGAAGGGCCAAGTCAAAGTCCTGACCTTAATCCAATTGAGATGTTGTGAAAGGATCTGAAGTGTGCAGTTCATGTGAGGAAACCCACTAACATCCCAGAGTTGAAGCTTGAAACTTATTTTGTATCAAGCTAATTGTTCAAGGGTTGTTATTTTTTTGTGCTTTTTTAAAAATCTTTTTTGTTAATAGATTTCACATGATCAGTTAAGTTTTTGCTAGAGATACATTTTTTTAAAACTTCCTCAATGATAGCAATTTTAAAAACTCATTGTGACCTTTCTTTTTGACTTCATATTTTGAAAAGGACATCACTTTTCAATGCTGCCCCGGCACAATTTAACATACAGTATATTCATATGACATATTTTTGAAATTGGCCCAATAACAAACAAACAAAAAAAATCTACATTAAACTTAACCTCCCTGCAGAGGTTTATAATAACTGTTAGAAAAGTCATGAAGACAGCTGCTGACATTGGAAAACTGACAATAGCAGCAGTGGTTAAAGCTGCAATAATTTATTTTGTTTTAATAATACACCTACAATACTATATTGTGTCAGTTATCTGGCTGTCTTTTCAAAAATCAATTAGGAGTATTTTTCTTTGTACACTTTAGTGCAATTATGCACATAGTATTTAAAAAGAACACACAAAATAACCAAACTTAATTATCAGATTGAAAGGATTATTATTATTATTATTTTCCATTCATCTTCTTCTTCTTCATCCTTTTCGGGTTGCGGGGGTGGTGGTGGCTGGAACCTCTCCCAGCATCTTTGGACAAGAGGCAGGGTACACCCTGGACAGATCGCCAGTCCATCGCAGGGCCAACATAGAGAGACAGGCAACCATTCACTCTCGCAGTCATACCAAAGGACAATTTACAATCCCCAGTTTGATGCCAATTAACCTAACTTGCATGTTTTTTGGCATGTGGGAGAAAACTGGAGAAATCCCGGAGTAAACCCATACAGACACAGGGAGAACATGCAAACTCCACACAGATCACTGTTGGTCGGGGGGCTGGGACTGAACCCAGGATCCAGGAAGGGTGAGTTGCTGTGTTGCCGCAGTGCTAACCACTCCTCCACCACGCTGCCCCTTATTTTATTTTTTTACATTATCATGGAGAGATGCATCCAAATTTCGATATGCTTCAGTGTGTAATGACAATAAAGGAATTCTAATTATTATTATTAATGTTATTATTAGTGGGAATCAGCAGCAGCTACCTATACAATATTATCCCAATACTTTGGTCACAGTGCAATATTATCATGAGCTTGTGATATGCTGAGTATTGTAAATTTATATATTGCGATTTCCCATCAAGATCTTTGTCGTGTTCTACTCACGGTTAATCAGACTGTGAACATTTAGCACAATCACTCAAAACGTAATTGGTTTTATTAGTCTAGTACCAAAAAAACAGAATTTCTGTTTGCAACATTTATTGATACTTTTATTTCAAGCAGGGATCTCCGTGGACTGTGACGTCTGCAAATGACATTGTAATCTGTAGTGAGTAGGGAGCAAGTGGAAGAGAACCTGGAGAGATGGAGGTATGCTCTGGAGAGAAGAGGAATGAAAGTCAGTAGAAGCAAGACAGAATACATGTGTATGAATGAGAGGGAGGTAGGTGTAATGGTGAAGATGCTAGGAGTAGAGGTAGTGAAGGTAGATGAGTTTAAATACCTGGGGTCAACCACCAAAAGCAATGGAAAATGCACAAAAAGGTGAAAAAGAGATTTCAGGCAAGGTAGAGTGGGTAGAGACAAGCATTAGGGTGATTTGTGACAGAAGGATAGCAGTTAGAGTGAAAGGGAAGATTTATAAAACGGTAGCAACACCTTTTTTTATTTTACCTTTTTGTTCTTATTAAAGACAAAAATAGAAAGATGTCTTTACCTTCTTTACATGTTTCGACTGTTCACTGCAGCCTTCGAAGGCTGACCCGATGCCGTCACGCCTTTGTGTGGTGTTTTTCTTTTATTTCATTGACACTCGTCATGCGGTTAACCACTGGGGCTCAGCTAGTTAGTTTTGTTTGTGCAAATTAATGTTATTTCCTAACGTCTAATTGGATTATAGTTTACATACCAAGTTTTGGTGAATTGATTGGTGCTCAACCCTAGTAAATTAAATTAATTTGGGGGTATATTTAGTCTGGCTGTTGGCCTCTCTGTGTGAATTTAATTTTGTTTTTTCTAGAGTTCGCCTGGCAAGTACGAATGGAATTAATTGGGTTGTTTGCTTATAAGAATTTGGTGTAATTGAATTGTTTTTTTTTTTTTATTTGAAATGCCCCTTGTTCATTTTGCTCTGTGTGCCCAGGGTGGGGTGGGAGTTGGGGTGGTGGAGCGCCTGTAGGGCATGTCTTGTGTTTCGTTATATGTATTGTTTGTTATATTTACTGGATTAATTTTACTTAGAAACACGGCCTGTTTTATTTTTGTGAATTTCCCTGTTCCAAGCGGCAGAATAATCCGCTCAGCTGTGTAGGGGGCGCTGGTGGTCTACCCAGCCTCTGAGCCTTAGTTGTGTGAATGGATAGGTGTTTAATTTCTTTCTTGTACATATTTTGAATTAGTGCGTGTGTCGGGTGTTAAATTTGGGTGGGTTATTTGTGTGCTTGGCATTTTTTTTTTGAGGGGGAGGATGTTGTGTATGGAAATAGGCTGGTATGAGCAAGATGGCGGCCGGGTTGGTCATGGGACAGACCGGTGTGGGCACTACCGGTTTCCGGCGGTGACGCCGCCCTAGGTATAAAAGAATGGGCAGAAGAGGCTCTGTCTCTTTCGTCGTGAAGCCACCTGGCCAGCAGGAGAGTGCAGCAAGCCTCTGTACATAGTTATCACTATATTTAATAAAACTACGTTGACTAAGGTGAGAGTCTCTTTCCACTTACTAAATCATGGACATAACAGAGTAGACCTCAGAAACTAACGGATGATCCTTAAATCATTTTAAATTAACAAACACAATGGGATTTAGGGCAGCACGGTGGTGGAGTGGTTAGCACTGCGGCAGAACAGCAACTCACCCTTGGCGGGGGGATCCTAGGTTTGATTCCAGCCCTCGACCAACAATGATCTGTATGGTGTTTGAATGCTCTCCCCGTGTCTGCGTGGGTTTACTCTGGGATTTCTCTGGTTTCCTCCCACATGCCAAAAACATGCAAGTTAGGTTAATTGGCATCAAACTGGGGATTCTAAATTGTCCTTAGGTATGACTGAGAGAGTGAATGGTTGTCTGTCTCTCTGTGTTGGCCTCTCACCCAAAGATGCTGAGATAGACTCCAGCACCCCCCCCCCCCCGCAACCCAAATAGGATTAAGTGGAAGAAGATGGATGGATGGGATTTCCTTGCAGATTGTATCCGACATCTGTCAAAAATAGACTTGTTGTTTCATTAGCAAACCAAATTTGACGAGACGGATTTGTTCTGCAGTGGTCTGGACCAAGTGGGGATTAGAAAATTGATGAGAATGGGAACTATTTACTGCAGAGACCGGATCGCAACTGTAACGTACTACATCCGGAGTTGGTGTAAATCGTGGGTCAGTGTTTTCCAACTATGAATGAATGAATGAATTTATTTCGGATAGTACATTACAGGTTAAAAGAAACTGTATAATATAACAACAAGGTCAAATTAGACAAAGACTCCTTCTACTATACAATTCCACGTGAGTTATCCGAAATGGGTGATGGCTGGAGCCGCAGCTTATATTGCCCACCCATATTCCATCCAAGAATTCAAAGGAGAAAAAAGAGAAAACAAGACAAGAGCGATTACAATTTAAAACAAGGCTAAGACAAAATATGACTGAGAGAAAAAGAAAACTGAGCTAGTCTAAGTTAAGCGGTTACTATTCAAAAACAAATCTAAGACATAGTGTCACAGAGAAAAAAGAAAAACTAAGCTATAACACAACACAGGCTGGAAATGTCAATCCTTATGTGAGTTTACATGTCGTCTTGTAAATATGTTTGGAGTATTTCTTCCTTTAGTTTTTGTTTAAATTGTCCAAGCTTTGTACATGATTTTAATTCAGGTCCAAAATCATTCCATAATCTGACACCTTGCACTGAAATACAGTGTTGCTTGGTAGTTGTTCTCACTGTAGGCTTTTGAAATATACATGTTCCTCTGAAGTGATATCGTTTCTCCCTTGTTTGGAACAACTTTTGGATATTTGCGGGCAGTGATAGATTCTTCACTTTGAACATTATTATTGCGGTTTTAAAGTCGATCAGATCTTTCAACTTGAGAGTTTTTTGTTTAAGAAAAAGTGGGTTTGTTGGTTCCCTGTAAGCTGCTTTGTTGATTATTCTAATAGCTCTCTTTTGAAGCATAAAGAGTGGATATATGTTTGTTTTATATGTATTTCCCCATACTTCATTACAATATGTCATGTATGGGAGTATTAATGAATGATACAAAGTGTATAGTGTGGGTTGATTCAGCAAATTTTTCACTCTGTGTAATATTGCAATTGATTTGGATACTTTACCTTTTATATAATTAATATGTGACTTCCAACACAGTTTGTTATCAATTATTACTCCAAGGAATTTAGTTTCGGATACCCTTTCAATCTCTACACCATTTACACTGAGTTTGGGTACTGGGTAGTTGTGATGGTTGTTAAAGACTATAAATTTTGTCTTGCTTAAATTGAGCGTTAATTTGTTTGAATCAAACCACAGTTTCAGCTTTCCTAATTCCTTTCCGAGTGTATCCAGAAGTTGTTCCAAGTTGTTTCCACTGCATAGCAGGTTAGTGTCATCAGCAAACAATATTAAGTCCATTTTTTCTGAAACTTTACATATATCATTTATATACATATTGAATAATAATGGTCCCAAAACTGAACCCTGTGGGACTCCACAGGTGACCTTCAGTAGCTCTGAGTTTTTGTTGTTAACACATACAAACTGATATCTATTCTTTAAGTAACTTCTTAACCAGGACAGTGCTACCCCTCTGATACCACAATTTTGTAGTTTCTTTAATAATAGATTGTGATCTACTGTATCAAATGCTTTTTTAAGATCCAGGAATACTCCAACTGAATACTCTTTATTTTCAATGGCTGTTGATATTTTTTCTGTAAATTCCATTAAGGCATATGCTGTTGTCCTTTTGTGTCTGAACCCATATTGCTGCTCACACAATAAATCATTCTTCAGTATGAAGTTGTCAATTCTCTCATAGAATATTTTTTCAAGTATCTTGGAAAATTGCGGTAATAGTGAAATTGGTCTGTAGTTGGAGAGTTCCCCTCTGTCGCCTGTCTTGTAAATCGGAATTACTTTAGCTATTTTCATTGCATTGGGAAATATACCTGATTGGAGAGACAGGTTACAGATATACGTCAGTGGTTTCACTATGCATTCAATAACAGTTTTGACTAGTAGCATATCAATACCATCTAATACTATCATGTTCTGTTTTGTGACATCATGCACATCCCCTCTATAATGGATATATTAGACAAAGAATGTTGAAGATGGAGCTTCCAAGTAGGAAGAAAAGAAGACCACAGAGAAGATTCATGGATTTAGTGAAGGAGGTCAAGGAGATGGTTGGTGTTACAGAGGAAGATGCAAGGGATAGGTGAGATGGAGGCAGATGATACACTGTGGTATCGACACAAAATATTACTACATTGTATCAAGTTTTATTAATTATATTTATGTTTATTATTATTGTCAAGTTTATTTTCAGATTTTGACTGGAACAAGTACATCCATCCATCCATCCATCCATCTTTTACCGCTTTTCCAGAGGTCCGGGTCACGGAGGCAGCAGCTGAAGCAGAGAAGCCCAGACTTCCCTCTCTCCAGCCACTTGCTGCAGCTCTTCAGAGAGGGTACCAAGGCGTTCCCAGGCCAGCTTGGAGACATAGTCTCTCCAGCGAGTCCTGGGTCTGCCCCGGAGTCTTCTCCCAGTGGGACGTGCCCAAAACACCTCAAGTGGGAGGCATCCAGGAGGCATCCTGATCAGATGCCTAAACCACCTCAACTGGCTTCTTCCAATGTGGAGGAGCAGCGGTTCTACTCTGAGCCTCTCCCGGTTGACTGGGCTCCTCACCCTATCTCTAAGGGCGAGTCCAGCAATCCTACAGAGAAAGCTCATTTCAGCCGCTTGCATCCGCAATCTCATTCTTTCGGTCATTACCCAAAGATCATGACGATAGGTGAGGGTAGGAATGTAGATTGACTGGTAAATTGACAGCTTTGCCATAGAGCACAGCTCCCTCTTCACCACGACAGACCGATACATCTACATCACTGCAGATGCTGCTTTGATCTGTCTGTCAATCTCTCGCTCCATTCTCCACTCACTCGTGAAAAAGACCCCAAGATACTTAAACTCCTGCACTTGGGGCAGGAGCTTGTCCCCACCCCATAGAGGACAATCCACCTTTTTCCGGTTGAGGACCATGGACTTGGACGTGCATATTCTCATCCCAGCCACTTCACACTCATCAGAAAACTGTCCCACTAAAACCTGTAGGTCATTTCTGGATGAAGCCAACAGGACAACATCATCTGCAAACAGCAGAGATGAGATCCTGTGGTTACCAAGCATGACACCCTCCATTCCCTGGCTGCACCTAGAAATCCTGTCCATAAAAATTATGAAAAGGATTGGTGACAAATCTTGTATCCTCACCTTGCTGCCTCTATATTGAAGTTTTCCCCAGTGGATGAAAGGATTGTTTCCCTGCACCTTCGGGTTGGGAAATTGGTGCCTATGCACCAAATGATGGTTCAGAGAACCCATCCTTTTTGGAGTCTCTGACTGGGGTGCTGGAGAGTACTCTTCTTGGAGACTCCATTGTCCTACAGGGGGACTTCAATGCAAACGTGGGCAACAACAGTGAAACCTGGAGGGGGGTGATCGGGAGGAACTACCTGCCCGATCTGAACCTGAGTGGTGTTCAGCTATTAGACTTCTGTGCTATCCACATTTTGTTTATAATGAACACCATGTTAAAGCATAAGGGTGTCCATATGTGCACGTGGCACCAGAACACCTTAGGTCGCAGGTCAATGATTGATTTTGTTATCATGTCATCAGACCTTGGACCGTATGTCTTGGACACTTGGGTAAAGAGATATGCAGAGCTGTCAATTGATCACCACTTAGTTCAGACCTGGTAGACCCAAATGTATAATGAGGGCGTGCTGGGAATGTCTGGCTGAGGCCCCTGTCTGGGAGGTCTTCAACCCCCACCTCCGGAAGAACTTCAACCACATTCTGAGGGAGTCTGGAGACATGGAGTCTGAATGGGCCATGTTCTCCATCTCCATTGTTGAAGTGGCTGCCCAGAGCTGCGGCTGCAAGGTCATCAGTGCATCTCGTGGTGGCAACCCCCGCGCCGAGTGATGGACACCAGTGGTGAGGGGGGCCATTAAGCTGAAGGAGTCCAATCAAGCTTGGCTGGCTTGTGAGATTCCCGAAGCAGCTGAGGTGTACTGGCAGGCCAAGTAGAGAGCAGCTCGGGTGGTTGGTGAAAAACTCAGGTATGGGAGGAGTTTGGTGAGGCCATAGAACAAGACTTTTGGTCAGCCTCGAAGAGATTCTGGCAAACTGTCCAGTGACTTAGGAGGGGGAAGCAGCTCCCTGTCAACGCTGTGTATGGTGCGGCTGGGGCGCTGCTAACTTCAACTGGGGATATCGTTGGGCGGTGGAAAGAATACTTCGAGGAGCTCCTCAATCCCACTGATACGCCTTCCACAGAGGAAGCACAGCTTGTGGACAAGGGGGATGACTTGCCCACCACAGGGGCTGAGGTCACCGAAGTGGTTAAAAACTCTTGGGTGGCCAGGCCCCGGGGGTGGACGAGATTTGCCCTGAGTACCTCAAGGCCCTAGATGTTGTAGGGCTATCATTGCTGACATGCCTCTGCAACACTGCGTGGAGGTTTGGGACAGTGCGTTTGGCATGGCAAACTGGGATGGTCGTTCCTCTCTTCAAGAAGGGGGACCAGAGAGTGTGTACGATCTTTAGAGGCATCACACTCCTCAGTCTCCCTGGGAAGGTCTATGCCAAAATACTGGAGAAGAGAGTCCGGCCGTTGGTCGAACCTCAGATTCAGGAGGAGTAATGTGGTTTTTGTCCTGGCTGTGGCACATTGGACCAGCTCTTTACCCTCTCGAGAATCCTCGAGGGTTTGTGGGAATTTGTCCGACCAGTTTACATGTGTTTTGTGGAAATGGAGAAGGCATTCGACCATGTACCTTGTGGTTTTTTGTGGGGGGTGCTGTGGGAGTATGGGTTATCAGGCTTGTTGTTATGAGCTATCCAATCTCTATACGACTGTTGTGAGTTTGATTCGTATTGCCAACATTCGGTCGGACTCATTCCCAGTGACAGTTGGACTCCACCAGGGCTGCCCTTTGTCCCCAATCCTGGAACAAGTACACTGCCTATAAATGGTATTCACCCCCCTTGGATGTTTCAAACTTTTATTGCTTTATAAAATGAAATCATGGTCGAAATAATGTGGCTTTTTTTTAACAAAAATTTGCCAAAAAATCTTCTTTCATGTCAAAGTAAAAACAGATTTTTACAAACTACTGTCAATTAATTAAAATTATATAAGATAAAGTAGTTACATAAGTATTCACCCCTTTTGATTCAGTATGTTGTACATGCACCTTTGGCTGCAGTCACAGGACTGAGTCGGTGTGGATATGTCTCAATCAGGCTGGCACATCTGGACACTGCAATTTTTCTCCATTCTTCCTTGCAAAACAGCTCAAGCTCTGCCAGGTTGCTCAGGGATCAGGCGTGAACAGCTCTTTTCAAGTCCAACCAAAACCATGCACAGGCGGTGTGGTGGAACAGTGGTTAGCACTGTAGCAGCACAGCAACTCACTCTTGGCCATGGGATCCCGGGTTCGATCCCAGCCCCTGACCAACAGTGATCTGTGTTGAGTTTGCATGTTCTCCCCGTGTCTGCGTGGGTTTACTCCTGGATTTCTCCGGTTTCCTCCCACAGGCCAAAAACATGCAGGTTAGGTTAGTTGGAGACTCTAAAGTGGCCCTAGGTGTGAATGTGTGTGTGAATGGGGAAGGGATAGCACCGTACCGTGGCTGCTTCATCCATCCAGGTGGATGCCCTGAATTTCCCCTCTGGGGATCAATAAAGTACACAAAATTAAAATCAAAAATCAAAATGTGAGATCTGGGCTTTGACTTGGCCACCCCAGAACATTCACCTTGTTGTCTCTGAACCACTTCTGTCCAGCTTTTGGTGTAAGCTTGGGTCATTGTCTTGCTGGAAAATAAATCTTCTCCCAAGTCGTAGTTCTCTTGCAGATTAAACCAGATTATCCTCCAGGATTTGGTGCTATTTTTCTGCATTCATGTTCCCCTCTACTATTACTAGACTTCCAGGGCCTGCTGTTGAGAAGCATCCACCAGAGCATGATGTTGCCACCACCATGCTTCACAGTGGAGATGATGTGTTTGCGGTGATGTGCAGTGTTCGGTGGTCGCCAAACATAGCGTCTAGTCTGATGGACAAAAAGCTCAATTTTTGTCTCATCAGACCAAAGAACCTTCTTCCAATTGACCTTGGAGTCAATTGGACAATTGGACAATGCCTTTGAGCAAATTCCAGGTTGGATTTCATGTGAGCTTTTTTCAGCAGTGGCTTTCTCTTTGCAACTGTCCATACAGCTTGGACTTTTGAAGATCCCGGGAAACAGTTGTTGCATGTACAGTCTCTCCCATCTGGGCTACTGAAGCTCTCAACTCCTTCAGAGTGGTTGTGGATGTCTTGGTGGCCTCCCTCAACAGTATTCTTCTTGCTCGATCACTCAGTTTGTGAGGATGGCCAGCTCAAGACAGATTTAGATAAGTGCCATACTGCTTCTATTGCTTAATGATGGATTTAACTGAACTCCGTGGGATGCCCCGTGAGTTGTAAATCTTCTTGTAGCTATCTCCTGTCTTATACTTTTCAATTATCTTTTCTCTGAGTTGCTTGGAGTGTTCTTTTTTTCTTCATATTGCAATTGTAGCAGGAATATTGATGAACCAGAGACTGGACCTCCCAGACCCAGGTGTTTTTATACTACAGTCACTTGACACACATTAACTGCACTCAGGTGATCTTCATTTCACTAATTGTGAGACTGCAGGCATCAGCTAGCTGGACCTCTGTTGAAATAGGTCAGTCACTTTAAAGGGAGTGAATACTTATGCAGTCATTTACTTTACCTTATATAATTTTAATTGATTGACAGTAGTTTGTAAAAATCTGTTTTCACTTTGACAGGTAAGGGCGCATTCAGACAGTCACTGTTTGGTCCAGTCCAAAGGACCAAACAGTGGCTTCCGCGGATAGTTTGGTTCATTTGGTGCAGTCTGAACGTGTGTTGGAACTTTGGTGTGCACCAAACAAGTGAAGTCTGGACCCCCTGAAAATGAGGGTCTCAGTTCACTTACAAATGAAGTCTGGTGTGCTCTGCTTGCAGTGTGAATCCACACGGACTATCCAGCGGACCAAAGGGTGGAAGTGCCCTTCAGCGTTTGTGTAACCATAGCAACACATAGTCTGAGAAGAGGAAGTGGTGTTTACCGTAGTACATTTTGGGTAGAAAATAACAGTAAAGACAATCCCGCAAATCCGAGAAATCCTTTTACCAGAGAAAGCCAAGGAGAAAAATTAAAAAATATCTCATTAATGGTGGACAAACAACCCGGCTGAAGGGAATGGATTTCTGTTTTCGATCCTGGCCACTCGATGAGCCTGATTTTTCTTTTTTGCCGAGATTTTTTCTTCCTGGTCAGAGGTGGTTTTGGCTAGAGCGCCCCAAACAAGCAGTTGTTGTAACTGCGTGACGTTGTCCAGGCAGTTTGGTCCACTGCAGTGTGAATGCAAACCAAACCAAATGAAGGTGTGAAAATTTTCGGCATTCCCTGCCCAGTCGAAACAAGACCGCTAGAGTATCCTGGTCTGAATTCAGCCAAAGAAGCTTTTGTTGCAAATTTTTTGTCAAAAACAGCCAAATTAATTTGACCATGATTTCAGTTTATAAAGTAATAAATGGTTGAAACATCCAAGGGGGTGAATACTTTTTATAGGCATTGTAGTGATGTTTTCTTGTCAAATGTACCTTTAATTGATAATAATAATAATAATAATAATAATAATAATAATAATAATAATAATAATAATAATAATGTGGTTTTTTTGCTTGTTGTTTGTTTTGTTTGGTATTTTCGAGATCTTATTATGAAATAGGCCTTTCTCACAGTATGATGACAAATATGTTCTTGTATCCATTACACACACACACACACACACACACACACTTATTTATTTGTGGTTTAGTTTTGTGCGCACCAGCTATGTCACATATGCAATCAGTGAACTCCAAAAAAGGATGCATGTTTCTCAGTCTGACTTCCTCCGTTGCTCTGTCGTCAAGAGGATGTCATATGTGTTGAGAAAACAGAGAGAGGGAGGGGGGGAAATGTGAGAAAGAAATCAGTCTGAGTGTTAGATGCCTTCTTCACTTCAGTCAGTCATCATCTTCATCATCTTGTGTCAAGGATGCAGGCAGTTGGTGGTGGACAGTCACCCTGGATATATGCTCTGGTGTTCACTTCTCTACAGCTTTTGGGTAAGAATCACACAGATGTTCTCACAACTTCTGCCCATGTTTTTCTTTAGACTAAAAGCAAACAAGTGGAACTGTTGACTACTTATTTTTGAAAGAAAAACATGTATATAAAATTAAGTTTTTCCTGCTGTGAATGTCTTTAAAATGGGAAGAATGTTTTAATTTCTAAAGATGCTGTTTTGGACTTTATGTGGCAGTGACAGCGGTATTTTTCCATGTCTATTAAGACACTGGCCTGTTGCTTCATCACAAAAGGAATTTGTGTAACGGCATTGATTTCTTGTATGTTATGTCTTCCTTTTGATCATTTAGGAAGTTTTTTCGCGTCCACGTCTTCTACCACTTTGCCGGCACCTACCCTCAATATCCATTTGAGGTCAACAGCCTCTGTGGTCCTGGTCTGCCGAGCCCCTGAAGGTCACAGTGGGATTCTGTTCAAGTTGTACCAGAATAAAGAGGAGGTGATTTAAAAAAAAAAAACTGTCAGTGCAAGTATTTTTTTTCTTGAATGTGTTGCTTTTTGGTACTTGTGATTTTATTGTTTCTCATTTTCTTTTATCTTATTAAGGTGAACTCTCAGGACCTTCAAGTCGGTGCTGAAAAGGTTCAATTCAGCATCAGGATAGGAGATTTAGATTCAGGCCAAATGAACCTTTTTTGCTGCTTGTACAAAAGCCAAGATGGCTTCTACAGTGCATTCAGCCCCTACTTGCAGCTAGAGCATCAGAAAGGTTTGTACTCTTGTGATATCACTCTATAAATTCAAGAAATCTCTGTTATTGTGTCTGTCTGTCTGTCAGTGTGTCACGATCATAGGACATCATGGGACAGCCTATGATGATTGCTTGAACATCTTTAGAGGTAAAATCATTACTACATCTGGTCAGTGAGCTTTAAAACTGAATCTCCATTGTGGATGGACAAACGCACCCACCCATCCATCCCCCCTCCCCCTTGCTGTCCCATTGTAAATGAGAGGTTGCCAATTCTGACTTTTGGTACATAGAGTGATGTTTACTGAGTGAAGTATGTGACGGTAAGGACTACAGCTCCTGACCAGATAGAGTGATGATATAGAGTGAAGTATGTGGCGGTAATGCACCTGTAGGCTGGTTGCTAACCGTCAGTCAAATCTAAAAGAAGAAGAAGAGACGTGTGTGTGTGTGTGTGTGTGTGTGTGTGTGTGTGTGAAGCCCGACATGCAGACAGGTAGGCATGAAAAGACAGAGAATATTCTCTGTATTTTTTTATTTATTTATTTTTTTTTCAAAAACACACAGCCTCCAGTAGCCAATACAGTGCAACAGAATAATTTATTTTTTCCTCCCAGCTTGGTACCGAGTGGTTGGGAACCACAGGGAGTTTTCAAATGAAGGTGCAGCCAATAATTTCCAAATCTCTACTCCTGAACATGCATTCAATGCAATTTACCTGTTGTAATGGATATTGTGTTGTTTGTATTTGCTGTTGCACAAGACTTTTTCTGTATAGCAGAAGTTTCTGTTTAATTTACAAATCACTATAATAGGAAATTTTTGACAATCCTGTGCTTTTCTTGTATTGTTATATAGAATATCACTGCAATAAACTGGAAAAAAGCATCTGCTTTAAAATTTGGAATTCTTCCCCAATTTTTAGTGCAGAAAACACTCTAAAAAACATTTCAACTTTTCCCGCAACTTTTTAAAAAAGCTCCCGCGAATTCAGGCTTTTTGACCCACAACAATCCTAAAAACATCTGGCAACATCCTGGAGGGACTGATCAATGTGTGTGTGTGTGTGTGTGTGTGTTTCTGTCTGTCTTTCTGTTACCAGCTTTTCAGCTCGCCCGGCCAAAATTAAGTGGAACTAAAGGCTTGTGTCATTGTATCTCCATTTTTTTCTTGACTTTTAATTTGCCAGAATTTCGAGATAAGACTTTGTTTTCAAAATAAACACAAATTTAACTCACCATTGCCGTGTAATGAAGCCACGAAAAAATAGTATTGTAATAACTATGCCGGCCCACTAGAGGCAGTAGTGCAGCTTTTTTACAGCACACGGACGACTTCCTAAACCTTCCGTACCACAGTGAACAGCTGAGCAATGGAAAAAACCCTTTCAAACTAAGTTTTGTGCTTAAATTATGCAGCAATTTCAATATTAAACCACTAATAACTCCTACAAGTGCTACATTTGATTCTTAAAGCTTATGTTACATCACATTATTTTCTTCCAATGTCCTATTTTTCTTCTGTACTGGGAGCTGCTTGATTACATTAATTATGCATCACTGCAAAGCAACTTAGGCATACGGTAATCACTACATGCGTCTGTGTGTGTTTATCTGTCTGTCCGTTTGCTACCTGCTTTCTAGCTCGCCTGGTCAAAATCAAGAGGAACTAAAGGCTTGTATCATTGTATCAAATTTTTCTTTGGCACAATTTCCACATATGGCTTTGTTATCAAAATAAACACAAATTTACCTCAACTTTACTGTCACTGGAGCTGGGAAAAAGGTATTGAAAAACAATGCTGGGCCAGTACAGGTGGCAGTGCGCCTTTTTTACAGGCCCCTCATGCCTCCCTGCCACAGGCACCGAGGCATCAGCGCCTTGGTGCTTTCATTTTTTATTTTGTTTATTTGAGAATATTTTATTTATTGGAAAATTTACTGCTGGCAGTTTGCAGGATTTTTTTTTTGTCAAAGCTGCTCCTGCTTATACAAAAGATAAGCAGTTTTATGTTTTGCATTTTATTTCCTTACTGTATCAAAAATGAACCAAACTGCGATCTTAAAACAAAGGTACGTTCCGAACCGCGATTTTAGGTGTACTGTTACACTCTGACTGTCCAGTAATCTGAGCTGTACAGGAGGATGGTTTCAACAGCGGCCTTAAACACTTTAGTCTTTGTTTGGTTTCTGATAGGTGCTTTCCAAATCTTCTGCAGTGTGTTTAGAGCACTCTGAGCCTGGCCTGTTTAAAGTTCATGTCATGGTCAGTGTCACTGGATCAATTGATCTTGTAGCCGTCCAAAGCAAGAAATTGTCTATCAGAGGTAGGATTCAGGTGCATATATTTGGTCTTTGATGCATTGAGGAAAAGATGCACGATCCTTGGTGTTGATGCTATTGTTCATGTTCATGCTTTTTCTAATGGATGAGTAGTGTATGTGGTGCTCCACATCTAAATACACACATTGCAGTAGTTGACTGAACTGTTTGATCCTTGCCGATGATCCAATAAGGTTCTTCTGCCCAGCATCATGGTTAAGCATCATGGTTAAGTTGATCGTTGATCAATACAATTCCTCCACCCAACTTAGCCATCCACCGCGCTGCAAGACCATGGCTTCACTGGAACTAAACACAACACCGTGACTGTGGCTAAACAGATGCTATGCCTTGCCAAAGGGCAACCTGTAACTATGCAAGACATGGTCGTTAATCTGTGGAGCTATTTTCACTCACCTGCATACCACATTGTTTATGTCAATACATCACAAAACTATTAGGTGCTACTAGAGATTATTTAGACATTCAAGTAGAAAAACAGACTTTATCAACAGCATTACAACCCTGTTATTTGAAAAGTTCAGTCTGTCTTGGAAGAGTTTGTTTTTGCTTGGAGATGCAATGCTACTTTGTGGAACTAAAGCTTATCATATTTTGACCCCCTGCAATTCCCGATAACAAGTGCTGAAACTTGTACAGGCGAAAGCATGGTTTGCTGTAATCATTAAGAGACAAGTTAGAGAAGGAGACCAGAGATCATTTCTATCTGACTTAAAAATATTGCAATGCATATATTAACTGGACAACTTACTGTGCAGGAGTAATTGTTGCTTGCCATGGGTGACTCCATGTAAAGAGAGGAGAGTGAAGTGAGGGACAGAACAGTACTGTCCACTGTTTTGAATTTGGACTGTGATACCATTTTATAAAGCTGGTCATAAGGATTACATAATGTTCCGTTAACCTAAAGGCATTTTAAATATACAGAAAAATAACAGTTCATTATTAAAGGAAAACTGGTTCAGGTTTATAAATGAGTCACGTATGCTCAAGGCATTTGCTTTACATTTTAATTTAAAAAGGAAAAAGTTAGTCTGCAGAGTTAATCTGTTCAGTCAGCACTCAGTACTGATCCTACATATGCCATAAAACAAACACTCCCTTCCGCTCTTGTCTAAGGCTCAAAACACATTTTAGTATGCAGGTGCTCTCTGTGGTTTCTCATTGTCCTCTGCTCTGTGGGTGTGTATAGTGGTAGTTACATCCTGCACTTCATATAGAAACCACACACCCATGCATACACCATCAAACACAGTGTGTGCAGGTTTCTGCTGGTAACGGCTAGAGAGGGGAGATTGGTTTACAGTTTGGCAAACCAAAATTGATGATATTGTAGATAGTGGAAATCAAAGAGATAATGGAATTTAAAATCTACTTCCCTTCTTTTTTTTCAGATACTACCCCTACTCATGCCATTCCCTCATTCCCCTCACCAGTCTTGTATGTGCAGCCCTCTTCAGGTGTGGTACAGTGTGGCGACACATTGTCCTTCATCTGCACGGTCCCCTCTCACCCACTGCCACAGTTAAACAAACCAGTCACCTTCTTTTTGCGGAGGACTGCAGAGCAAACAGGGGTGACATCTGTTATCCTGCAACCGCAGGCAAGTCACGTATCAGGATGGGAGCCACAGCCAGGAGTCTTCACTGTGGGGCCAGTGAGGGGAGGAGAGGAGGGCGAGTACACCTGCCTCTACCAGATCACAAATAGAGGGCAACTGGTTAATTCAACTGTCAGCAATGTGGTTCAAGTCACTGTTACAGGTGAGGATGTCTTAGATGCCTTTATTAATCACTTCCTAGTACTCAATCAAGTTTTCTGTTGAGCAATATCATATGGGAAAAGTGTTGTTCTACAACAGCAATGCTCACAGGGGACATTTAAACTCCACATACAAATGGAGACAGGTGACCAACTGATGGATTTGAACCTAGGACCTTTTTGCTGTGAGCTGACAGTGGTAATCACTACGTGTTGCCGTTGGTACAGCAGCAATAACCTCTACTTTGATTAATGCACATTTATCTATGTTTCCATTGATTGTGCAACCAGAGAAAACTACAGCAGAGTTGCTTTGATGGCATGTGTGAATCTTGCACTCACTGGCATGATCTTCCTCGACTCAAGTCCCACATCAGACAGCTTGCATATGGCTGTGGTTCTAAGGTTTTGGTTGGTGTAAGACATGTGTGTTCCTGGTTCTTTGCACATCCTGGTGAACATTTGGGACAGCTGGTTTACTCCCATGTGTAATTAGCTCCATTCTGAGGCTGTGTCTCAATTCAAGCTCTGCGTCCTCCACGTGCGCATTTCTAAGCCAGATACGTCACTGTGCTGCATCCAAGGCTGTCCCATTCCGTGTTCTCCTTCAAACGCGGCTGACAAATGCAGCCTTCAAAACCCCGAAAACCAAGGATACATGAAGAGGATCCTTGTGGCCTTAACATATCCCAGCATTCAGCGTGTTGCTCAGCCTGGCTTCTTCCCCCACCCCCCTCGGCTCAGGCAGAAGCGGAACAAAGTCAGAAACTGTTCAAAGTAAGTTTTTTGCTTGAATTCTGCAGCAGTTTGAACGTGAAAACACCAATAATCCGGAAAACAGCAACATCTGATTATTTAAGCTCATGTTACATGACATTTTTTCTGATGTGCTGTATGCTTCGTTTAATGTATTAAATAAAACTTAATTTTTCTGAAGTGAAACATTTTTTTCCCATTAATGTCAGTTTGTCAACTAATGTAGTAATATAAAAATACAGTATGATGTGGTTGAAATAACTTGCTTTAAGATAACTTTTAAAGTCCCGTAGAGACATCGGGAAGTTGATGTTATTTATTTGCTTATGTGGTGCTGTTAAAAAAATAACCAAAACACTTAACATTACTTTTAGAGAAAACAGAGCAGTTGATGAAGCTGAAGAGGGACAGGACATCTGTAATAATTGTATTATGCTGATCTTAAAAATGTCCATCACATTTGAAGTGATAATCAGATTTCTGATTTTTTTTTCTTTTTTCTAGTTATTTCTGAGGTCCATGGTAGAGAACCTGCAGGAACTGAGGGTGAGCTGTGGAGAGAACAGGCTGGACTCAAGATTTACAAAACTGATATTTGACTGAAATAACCACAATAAAAGAGATCTGATGAATTGTTTCATTGATTGTGATTTTTTAGCAGTTTACTTTGCAAACTGAAACAGGCTAAATAAAAATGTTTGCATGTTTACTGTTAATAGTTAGAAAAACTGCATTTCAGTAAGAAGGTTTTTTGATAAAGATGATTTTTTGCACAATAATTCTAAGAGACTTTCATATATTTATTACACACAGACATTTTAAATCTGATTTAATATTGATAATGATTATAGTTTTTAAAATTAAATGACAAATCATGATTTTCTAATTTACTGAGATGCACTGGTACAACTGAGATGAAGCTGAAGATGGAATCTGTTACACCTGAATTGAGACAGAGCCAATGTCTGTAGCAGCTGCTTCCCACCTGGCTGGAGGTAGAGGACCTCCCACTGCATTGTTTTTTCCAGCAATGCTACTGAGCAGAGAGGATGTGTCATGATGTGAAGCACAGTTGGGGAACCGTGCTCACACTCCTGATTTAGTCTGATTATTTTTCTGTATTTCCCCACCTTAGTTTAATGCTCTTTCTGGTTGGTTGAATATACTGTATGTGGTTATTTGAGTTTGCCATTTGTTTCTATTTATGAAAGTCTCTGTTCCTAGTTTAGTTATTATTTTTTTGCATCCATGACCGTCCAGTTTTGTATCCTAATTATTATTTGCCTGTATGGACATGAGCCTCCCTTAATCTTCGCCCTCACCTCTCCTTTTGTTTTGGGTTCCATGTATATTATATCAATTGCATCTCAGGTTTGTGCATTTATCTTGTCCTCATTTTCATGGGTCATTTCTCTCTGATTATATTATCTGGTCTGTGTCTTATTTTGCATTTCTTCTCATTTATAGTCAGCTGTACTTTGACAGCACCCTGTGTACTTCCGCGTGGAGCTCAAGTTCGCGGGTTGTCTCAGCTGTCAGTGTTTGGACTAATTACTCTTTGCTCATGTGATCCACACCTGTCAATCATTTGTTCATTGTTCCCTGTGCCTATTTAAGGTCTTTTGCAATGCTAAACCTTTGCAATGTCCTACTGTTTGTTCTGACAGGTGTCCCCTGTCATATTTCCTTTTTAACGGGTGAGCTCCGTCTCTTCTCTTTTTTCCCTGGCGTTTCCATACGCTTCAGCCTGGTCCCGTCCAGGCAACTCTGTTTTTCCCAGATGAGCTCCATTACCTCTAGCGTTTCCGTATGCCATTCCTCTCGGTTCTCCTACAATGTAAGTGTTGTGCTTTTGTGGATTCTTGTCTTTTTGTTATTAAATGTCAGCAACTCACAGCTCCAGCGTTTGGGTCTTCTGTCTGCCCCTGACGAGCCATTTTATGACAGGATGTCCTCACTTTTCAAACATTATGGCTAAGCTAGTGGCTAACATTGTAACTGTCAATGATCAGAATATATGCAAAGTGGAGTAAGACGCCCAGTTAAACGTCCCAAGGCTGTTATACTGTACATCAGCACTCTTGGAACGCATCTTGTCCAATACAGTTACTTGGTTCAAACTAATTGATGTACAAGGTGTTTCAATGAATTGTTCCAGACTTGGAGACAAAGTCTGATGATTAAATATATAAGGATGGGAAATGTTACTTTTCAGTGTTCTTGTTAAACTTCTTTATTGCACTTTAAAATATGGGTTGCAGTAATATTCATTTTAATCCCTTAGACTTTAGAAAATGGAAAAAGCAAGTGTGGCATTGTCCAGGTTCATAATATCTCATTTTGTACCCTTAACTTAACATAAATGGCTGGTATTTCAGAGCCAGGAGTACTAAATCATCAACAAACACTAGAAAGCATGGTACATCAATAGGACATTGCACAAGTGCCTTGAAATAAGTGTTTTGCAGCTGTGAAAACTGATACAGACTGTTTAATTAGGCTGCACTTCAGGGCATATTGTTCAGATAATTGCATAATTATGCTCCAAATAGCACTCACAGGAGAGAGCTTCTTCGCTGATGTGACTACCTGTGTTGGCACCTATCTTTCAGTCAGAGGACACATTCCAAATAATGCAATGCGATATACAGAGAAAAACTCTTAAGCAAAATCACAGATTCTGTTGCTGTTGATGTCAGCCTCAAATATCCACAGAGGAGCTGCAGTCTAGTGTCAGTTTTAAGGTTTAAAGGTTGGTTAATATGTGAATAACATTGGCAAAGCATGGAGCTGTTGATAAGCACTTGCCCTGGGAAAACATTTTATTAAATCAGGTATTGGTGGTTGTTTTTATTATATCTGAGTAATGTTTTCCTCTGCTTTATGTGCTCCCAGATGTGCTTCCAGTGCCTTCCCTTGTCCTGCAACAGCAGACAGATGTGTGGCATTTGTTGTGCATAGGGTCCCCTCAATACCCAGGTGCTGTGTTCTCACTCTACCTGGAAGACTACGAATTTCCAGTCGGCTCTCACACTGCCAAAGCGTTCCAGAATCAGGTTGCTTTCCCAGTCCCGGTCCAGGACACCCCAGTGGCTTTGTATCAGTGCCAGTACAGCGTGTTTGTGGGAAAGAAGCGGAGCGACTCTAAACGCAGCCTCCCCGTGGTTGTGACCAGAGGTTTGCATTTCAGACTTCACTCTGTGTGAGGGAGCCATTTTAGATAAAGTGTAACCATTTTTTTTCTTTCATTTTTCACCATTTAGGAAATTCTCTGCCATCATCTCCAGGTAGGCCTAGAATACTCTGCCTTTATTGTTTTGCTTTGTCTAGAAGAACAGCTGAGAATAAAATCTTATGTTAATAGTGAACAAGACTGAAATCTACTTTTATTATCTAGTATTCATTCTATGGGTAGGAATTTCCAGAGACCCCATGCTAAGATATTATCCCAATACTTGTTGTACTATCACCTGAAATGTCTTTTGCTTTGATTGTGATCTGTCGACCTCCATCCTCTAAGGACACATTCTTTAATTGTCTGTCTAATGTACTGAAACAGTTTGGCAGCAAAGAGTTAATCTTCATGGGTGATTTTAATTTAAATTGGCTTTGTAAAACATCCATCAATCTTCTTCCGCTTAATCCTTTTCGGGTTGCGGGGTGGGGGTGGGGGGCTGCAGCCTATCCCAGCATCTTTGGGCGAGAGGCAGGGTACACCCTGGACAGATCGCCAGTCCATCGCAGGGCCAACACAGAGAGACAGACAACCATTCACTCTCACATTCATACCTAAGAACAATTTAGAATCCCCAGTTTGATGCTAATTAACCTAACTTGCATGTTTTTTGGGGTTTTTTTTGGCATGTGGGAGGAAACCGGAGAAATCCCGTAGTAAACCCATGCAGACACGGGGAGAACATACAAACTCCACACAGATCACTGTTGGTCGGGGGCTGGGACCGAACCCAGGATCCCCTGGCTAAGAGTGAGTTGCTGTGCTGCTGCAGTGCTAACCACTCAGCCACCATGCTGCCCATGCAGACAGAATTTAAAGGACATCACCAATAAGTTTCATATGGATCAGATGATCATTAACCCAACTAGAATAATTTGTTCATCTCAAACTCTTCTTGATTTGATTTTTACAAACAAACCTGACCTCATAACAAAAAAAAAACCAAAAAAAACATGATCATCTACAATCATAGGCATAAATCAAGAGGGGAAAGGGGGGATATGTCACCTCCAACCTGGAAAAAGATAGAGAGCCTAAGTCACGCCCCCTCTACTTCCGCATATGAGACCTGACTTCAGAAAAAAATCCCCATTGGAGTGAAGGGCAAGAGAGAAATTATCTTTTGAGCCTGATCGAATTTTGCCCTGAGTTATACATATGTTTGTCAAACTAAAGGATAATTTTCCACATAAATGACACTGTAGGTTGCCATCTATCCGTGAATGAGGTTGTGAAAATATGTAAATTGAAAGACTACAAACACAGACTCACGTAAGTTACATCGCTGTTTTTAAAGAGTGCCTAGGGGAAGTAACTACAGTCCTCTGGATTAGCTGCACCTCTCAAAATACATTTGTACACATACACACATTGTTTTTCACCTCTTTGGATGCTTCTTTCATCGGTCAGAAAACAAGTTGAGCTTTGAGAGGAGAACCGCCGTAATTGTGTTTGGCGATGTGTATACAGTCCAAGATGAGGAGATGTGGTCCACTAAGTGGTTTCAAAAAAGCTAAATATTACTCTTTTATTATACGACAACCCAGGGGCGGACTTAGTTCATTTGGGGCCCAAGGCAAAGATAGAAATGGGGCCCTACTTTTTCTTTGTTCTACACTTTCTTTTCAGGCCTTATTAAAATCCTACCTGAAACTTATTGTCCTCAGAAGTCTTCAAATGATGATATCACTCAGGCATCAGGAATTACAGTACATCTGTAGAAGTTTAACAAATTGAATGTAGACTCTTGTCTATTACACACAAAAAAAAAACAACATTTCACATGGAAGATTTGTTGTTTGTTCACACTTACCAGTCTATCCAGGATTTTGCAATATTGCGATCACACTAATTCACTCAAAATCAAGCCATCATCGCATCTTTTGAATGACCTTGCAACTTTGTGAAGTCACACCAACTTTCCCACAATTTTGGCCAATCCTCACCAACTTCCACCAATTTTGCCAATCAAATTTGTCCCTGAGTAGCAATCAAACGCTCAGTCTAACCAATCAAATGCATCACTGCATCGTGTTCACTTCCATGTTTAAATCAGTATTAATGGAACACATCAGCAAAAAACAGAGTGTGTGATTTTTAAAAAAAACCTCACCCACGAGTTTTCCCACACTGTTCCTTCCTCTGTCTCCCCCGGCCCACCGGTGGACGTCTCCCCACATCTCTGTCTTGACCGTGTGTACAAAGTGCCGGGTTTGTGTTGAAAAACATCCACCTGCCTGAAAAGCATCCCGTTGTGGGAGCACGTGTGAGGAGAGAGATGGAGCTATTATTGTTGAAAAACTATTTGTAAGCATACGCACAGTGCTTTGCACAGTGCTGGAACTTTGCACGCATTTGCAAATATTTTTTACACATTTGTGGATCTGTGCACGCATTTGTGGACTTGTGAGTACGCTTACAAATAGTTTTGCAACAATAATAGCTCCATAGAGAGACGCCGTAAAACCACAAACAAATGAGCAACTCTAACACTAGAGCTAGTGTTGTAACATTTTATCTATCTTTAGAGGTAAAATCATTAATACGTCTTGTCAATGAGCTTTAAAGCTCTGAAACTCCAGTCTGGAGACGGACCAATGTGCGCCCCCACACCAGAAAACCCCCACGGCGTGCCCCTCCTCCCGGTATGACTCCCTGTAAAGGAAAGATGATTATCTGATGAGAGAGGTGTGTGTCAAGATGTGCAGCAGATAGGCTGACAGGTAGGAGTCAGACACGAAAGAGAGAATATTGAGTATTTTTTTCAAAAAACACAGACTTCAATAGACAATACAGAGCAATAGAATAAATTATTTCTTTTTTCTCTGCGCTCGGTACCGAGTGGTTGAGCACTGCTGTGGTTAGGGAGTTTTAAAATGAAGGTGCTGCCATAATTTCCAAATCTATACTGTTTAACATGCATTCAATTCAATTTAGTTGTTGTAATGGATAATTATTTTTTCATCCTTTTTATTCAAGTTATCAGCAAGAGTAGCCTACAGTGTTGATCATTTTGATGGCAAATTTATGAGTAGCTACTTCATTCTCAATTGTGTTAAAGTCTGTATTTGCTGTTGCACAAAAGAGTTTTTCTGTATAGCAGAAGGTTCTGCTTAATTTACAAATCACTCTTTAATAGCAAATTTTTGACAATCCTGTGCTTTTCTTGTGGTGTTATGCAGAATATCATTGCAGTAAACTATGGGGAAAAAATGCATCTGCTTTAAAATTTGACATTCTTCCCACAATTTTTCGTGCAAAAAAAAAAAAAAAATCCTCTCAAAACATCACAACTTTTATCATAACTTTTAAAAAAAGCTCCTACAAATTTAGACTTTTTGGGCCGCAGCAATCATAAAAACATCCCACAAAATCCTGGAGAGACTGACTTATTTGCCAGCTGGGCCCTGTTCATGGTCTGCTGACTGGTCCATTTTGTAGAAGCATCTATTGTGCTCCCTCCTCTGTACAATGTAGAGACAAGGCAAAATATATCACACAAAAAATATTAAATCTAATACATCCTTGGAATTTATATCCCTTTGCATACTGTTTTTTCCTTTTTCTTCACTTGTGACTTTCTCTTCCTTTTTTCTCATCTTCACCAGTCACTGTCCATCACTTCCTCTCCCTTGCCTTTATTTTTCCTCATTGGTCATCCTTCTCTTCTTCCCCCTTCTCTTTCTGTCTATTTTATTCTCCTTTCCCTTTTTCAATGCTTTTATTATCATTTAAAGATTATTGACATCGTTTGTATGTGACAAGAAAGATGGATATGGAGGTGAGCCTACTGCTCGCTGGCTTTTTGTCAGAGTAAAGGCAAAAAAGGAGAGCCAAAGAAGGCTACAGGTGGCGAGACAAAACATTTGAAAAGTACTGGAGAGTTCAGGAAGCCATGGGGCAGCGGAAGACGTGAGGGTACGAACTAGATCACATATGAAGGTATGCTAATGATTGCTAATACTAGTTAGCACTAATAAGTCCCCCGTACTACATTGTAGTCATGGCAAGTTATTGCTATTAGGTACTAAAATATGTATGCTGTGTGTGTTAGTTAGCTCATTGTCTGCATACAGGAGACAATGGTGTTTGTTCAGCGTGAGCTTTCCACCACTGGGATAAATAACGGCAAAGATGCATAATATTACATCACTTACCATCCTCTATCACTGTTTTCAACAATGATGATGCCGTGGTCGGGTCTATGCCACTCTGCCTCCCGTCTGCCTCCGCCGTGGTCGTGAATTTGTTTCAGGTCGCTCCGTCCAGCTCCCTCTGGATTTCTTTAATCAGCTACCAAGCACAGAAAAGTCTGTACCTTGTCAGTGGACCATGGTGTTAATTTGTGTTTAGCCATTTATCTCATTGATTACACTCACTCACGCTTGCTGTTGGTGATTTGACTGTTTGCTGCCATCCAAAATGGGGCAGTAAACAAGAGTGACCCGTGTGACGTCGGTGCAACCCCTCTATAGAGGGTAATAAGGAACAAAGAGAACATTGGGCCGCTGCTCCAATAATAAACAGGTTAGACAGAACAGTGGTTGAACTCTTTCATGGATACTCAAAATTACTATATTTAATCTCATGTAATGTCATCTGCTGAGACTGCAGATATCCTGTGCAAGGCTGGGGGACACAGTTGGTCATATTTACATTTAACCTTGTGAGCCTTGGCCTCTGCAAATCTTGCAGTTAGAAAAAAATAGCAAAAAATTTGGTTGTTTACTTGTACTGCCAGCAGCAGGCGTTGCCACTGCCTCCTCACGAACAACAGGTGTTCATCATTAACATCAAGAACATGTGTGCTCATACAAGCAGTGTTGCTCTCTAGCTGCTCCTCAGGAGGGTTCGTCTCCTCACTGGTTAAAGTGGAAAAGGTTGTTTTGATAAAAACATTTTCTGTGCTCTTCCGCTTTTCTCCATTTCTCTGCAGCGCTCGGATAACTTCATTTCATTTTGCCGCTATTCTACATGCTGTACGGTTTGTTTACAGTCATAACCAAAGATACGCGCATGCCCATGGCTTAGAGACAACATGGAAGAATCCAACAGTCTGAGGAGAAAGGGAAAGGACATTACGTTCATGATTTGATTTGCCGTTTTTGTAAATACTGGTGTTTCTTTATTTTATCGGACATCATGTTAAATATGGTAAATGTTAATAATAATTATATATATATATACAGTATACTGCTCAAAAAAAATAAAAGGAACACTTTGAAAACACATCAGATTTTAATGGGAAAAAATAAGCTGGATATCTACACTGATATGGACTGGATAATGTGTTAAGAATGAAAAGATGTCACGTCTTTTGATGGAAATGAAAATTATCAACCTACAACCTACAGAGGGCTGAATTCAAAACACTCCAAAACTTACTCAGATTAAAAAGTGTTCCTTTTATTTTTTGAGCAGTATATGTTTATATATATATATATATATCTTCCATGGTCATCATACACCGACGGAGGCCGACGATATATATATATATATATATATATATATATATATATATATATACAGTGATCCCTCGCTACTTCGCGTTTCACCTTTCGCGCCCTCAGTGCATCGCGGATTTTTCAAAAATATTCATCAAAAATTCAAAATTGACAAAAAATGGCACGAAAGTTGCCCGGGCGCTAGCAGAAGGCAGGGAGACTACATTAGAACATCAGGTATCAACACGGAGAGCCCGCACAACTCAAAATCCACCTCTCTGACCACCGCTCCACTCCTCTCCACCCACCTCTTCACCGCTCGGGAATCTCGCAAGCTGATTGGCCGAGATGTTTTACCTCGCAAGCTGATTGGCCGAGACGTTTTACCCAGCTTCTCTCCCTGCAGAGCGCCCATACCCAGCGAAGGAAGACCGCATTCATTGTTCTTTATCGCTCGTGTTGCTTAGCGGCACTTTTCGCTGTTCTCTTGTGCCTTTTTGTGCAAAATAGTGCTTGTGACGCCCTTGGGGGGGGCGGTGGGTGACGCTACTTCGCGTTTTTTCACTTTTCGCGGTCGGTTCTGGTCCCCATTAAACGCGATAAGTGAGGGATCACTGTATATATATATATATATATATATATATATATATATATATATAGTCAGAGGTAAGTCCACCTATGCGACAACCTACAGCTTTAATTATGTGGAACATTATCTTTTAAAGAGACAAACATCATGTGTAACTTGTGGCAAAATTCCATTGGATCAAAAGATTATTTCTCTCTTGCCATTGACTTGAGTGGAGATTTTTTTCTGAATTTAGGTCTCATATGTGGAAGTAGAAGGGGTGTGACTTAGGCTCTTCTTCTTCTTTCATTTTTTTTGGTGGCGGCAACCAGCGTAAAGGCGCATTACCGCCATCCAGCGTTGAAGTGTGGACCAGACAGCGTTACCCAGACAACCTCAAAAAAACTTCTTTAACCCAATCCCCAATATCACGCTTAAGTTAACATCTCCCACCCCTAGTTTCCTAATTCCCCCCACTAATATGTCTCTCTCCTGAATGTAGTTCTGGGAGTGCAGAATGACATGATCAACAGTTTCTTCCTCTCTCTCACAATAATCACACATCCTTGTCTGGTGCTTATTTATTAAATGTATAGTTTTATTTAATCTAGTATGACCCAACCTTAGTCTAGATAAAATATTTTCTTCTTTTGTTGTTCTCTTTCCCACCCTGCCCTTTATTCCAACTGTGTTCTGGATAGCATACAGGTGACGTCCTGTACCTCCTGTGTCCTACCTATGTTGCCATTCCCGATTACTATACTTTTTAATCAATGCTTTTGCCTCAGACTTACTAAATGAAATATTCCAAACCTCCTGGTGCCCCAGAGCCTGCTTAGCCAATTTATCTGCAGTTTCATTGCCCTTTATCCGCTTGTGAGCTGGTATCCACATAAATGATACAGCCACCTTTTTATTTCTAAGTCTATATAGAGTCTCATATATTTCATAAATTATGTCCTGCCTGCTGTCAGATGACCCTGACTGTATTGACATTAAAGCTGTACTGGAATCCGAACAAAGAATAACATTTTTGATCAGCAACCCCTCAATCCACTGTAATGCAGTTGCCAAAGCTAATATCTCATCTGTGTATACAGACAAATGGGAGGATGTTCTTCTGTTAACAGATATTTCCAAGGCAGGAATACAGAAAGCAAAGCCAGTGCAACCTGTCTCATGATCTTTTGATCCATCAGTGAATACTGGGGTAAAGGAATGATACATTGTTTCCAAATGATCCTCTACTAAAACTGCAGTGTTTCCAAATTCTCTATAACCTTGCATCTTTTCGAAAAAATACAAATCAACAGAAACTGAATAGAAAAACCAGGGAGGTGTGACTGGCAAAGTAACTGATAGAATATATGTTCTGTCACATAATTTCATGTCTCTGGCTATCCTCCCAGCATAAAATGCAAAACTCTCCTTTTTGACCCTTTCTCCTTCCCAACAAGGCATCAAAACTCTAGTGTTAAGATATTGATCTTGAGTGTGCCCTTGCAGATTGACCCAGTAATTCATCATTATCTGTTTACGCCTGACATTTAATGGCATTTCCCCATTTCCACTTGAAGAGCAGCAACAGGGGTTGTTTTAAGTACACCACAACAGATCCTCAGTGCTTGGGCCTGGATGACATCCAACTTATTCAAACTGATTTTGGAAGCAGATCCATATACAGAACATCCATAGTCCAATACAGACCTAATTAACGCAACATAAATGTTTTTAATAGCAGCTCTACTAGCACCCCACTCCGCCCCATCAAGCACCTCATTACATTGAACACCTTTTTACATTTTATTGTCATATTTGAATATGTTCCCTCCAAGTTAAATTAACGTCAAACCAGACACCCAAAACTCTGAAAACTTTGACTTGCTTTATTTCCTGAGCATACATTGTTAACTGAGCATCAGCTACCCTTTTCCTTGTAAATACAACCTTTGTTTTTTCCACAGAAAATTTAAATCTCCAAGATTATGGCCACCCTTCCACAGCACGTATTGCCTCTTGTATTTTTCCTCTTATATAATTAAAATTACTCCCTCTTTTCCATAATGCCCCATCATCAGCAAATAAAGAACAACCAATGTCATTATTCACACAGGAGAAACATCATTTATCATAATAGAAAAAAGTACTGGGCTTATAACACTACCCTGGGGGGTGCCATTTTCCACTAAGTAACTATCTGATAAGGCTCTGCCCACTCTAACTTGAATGTACCTATTAAACAAAAAATCTTTGATCCAGTTGAATGTTCTCCCAGAAATTCCTATCATACTTAGCTTAATCTTTAGCCCCTCCTTCCACAACATGTCATACGCATTTTCCACATCAAAAAACACTGCTATTACCGACTCAATATTAACTTGACCTTTCCGTATCTCTGTCTCCAAACACACAACAGAATCCATAGTTCCTCTTCCTTTTCTAAATCCACTCTGATGCGGTGACAAAATTCCTCTACCTTCAAGATAAAAGGAAACTGTCTGTAATCATTTTCTCCATTACTTTTCCCAGATGTGATGTTAGAGCTTTAGGTCTGTAGCTCGCTGGGTCTGAGGGATCCTTCCCTGGTTTTCTTACAGGAACAATCGCAGCCTCTTTCCATGCAGATGGGAGCTTTCCCATTTCCCACACTTTGTTGTAGACTTCCAATAGCTTCCTCATTGCCAAAGTCCCTAAATGTTTTAGCATGATGTAACAGGTATTGTCTTTCCCAGGGGATGTTAATCCTGATTTGTTTACTGCTCTTTCCATTTCATCTAGAGTGAAAGGAGAATCCAAAGAACTACTAAAGTCTAACCTTTCCTCCAGAGCCCCAGGTTGTGCTAAACTCGTCCTATTTCTTCCTCTTTTACCTTTGTCAGTCAAATTGCTTGAGATATGAATTTGAGTCAGTCTTTGCTATCATTGTTGCTTTTCCTCATCAGTTACTGCAGTCACTCCCCCACTTTTTAGTATTGGATACTGCCATTCCCTCCTAACTCCCCTCATAGCCTTGATCATACTCCATACATCCCCCACAGCTGTTGATCTACCTATAGTGCTACAGTATCTCTGCCAGCTTTCTCGCTTAGCCCTCCGGATAGTTTTCCTGGCTTTTGCTAGTGGCCTGTTACAATTAACCAAGTTTTGCAAATTATGAGTTCTTCTTAAGACCCTGTGTCTTATTCCTCTCTTCAATGGTTTTAGTGCACTCATCTGTCCACCAAGGCACTGCTTTCTTTAACATTTTACCTTTACTTTTAGAGATGGATTGATTAGCTGCTTCAAGAAAAATAGTTTTAATATTATTCTCCACACTCTCAATGTCTTCATTAACATCTACTTGGGGAAAGTCTCTCTCACAGATAAATTTAAATTGTATCCAATCAGCAGTGCTAAAAACCCATCTCCCTTTTTTATGTCCACTTACCATATTCACTGAAATGAAAATATTACAATACACTGGGAAATGGTCACTTCCCACCGAGGACTCCTCTAAAACCTCCCACTCACACACATCTGCAATATTACTCATCACCAAAGTTACTGTAAGTCAAGAACTGAACCACTCCCCGTATGTGCATCAGTTCTAGTTGTTCAACCATCATTTAAACATACTAGATTCTTCTCTTCCAAAAATTCCTCAATTGTCTCACCATTTATGTCTGTATGATTTGCCCCCCATAATACATTATGGACATTAAAGTCCCCACATATTACCACCGTGCTTCCATCTATCCCATCCATCTGAGAAAATTGATTTAATATCAACTTCTTACAAAGATTATAAAATTTTACGACTACTAATTCCCCCTCTTTTGTCCAAATTTCAACTACCACATATTCCAGTTCAGCACCTTTACCTGTCTCGCTGAACTGAATTCCCTCCCTCACAAATGTTGCACATCCACCTCCCATTCCCTCCCTTCTATCATTCCGAATTGAGACATATCCCACTATTTTAAAATCCAGATTGGGTTTCAACCACATCTCCTGGACACAGATAACATCTGGTTTGTCTGAAAGCTCCTCATTATACCTTTTGAATTCCTGTTCATTAGCCAGCAAGCTTCTCACATTCCATTGAACCAAAATGACCATTAATGCAATTCCTATCCAAGCCATGCCTGATCCTGACTCTTCTAACTACTAAGATCATTCCTCACCTTCTCCCAAGTTAATTCACTGAAACCAAGATGATGAGCTGCTGCTTTCACTATTATTTGAATTCTCTCGGTTTTAGTCTTGACTTCCATTGTGGCATTCACAACTCCTGCTATAAAAATAACCAGTTTCTTCAGATCAACCTGGATTTCCCCATTCCGTCCCAGTTCTCTTTCCCTTACAAGCAGCCTCCCCCCACCCCCAGTCCTTTGCCCATTCCCTCCTCTCTGGTTCATCCTTTTCACTGCTTCAGCATAGGAGATTTTATTCTGCATTCTGACCTGCTGAATTTCCCTTTCTTTCATCATCCTTTCACAGCCTCCATAGGCCACACTATGGCTACCGCCACAGTTGCAACACTTTGGCGTTTCTTGGTTACACTCTCCATACTGGTGGTCGCCCCCACATCTTGCACACCTTCTTCTCCATCTACATGTTTTAGCTGCGTGTCCAAATCTTTGGCGGTTATAACACCAGACTGGATTAGGAACGAATTCCCTTACACCATAGCTCAGATAACCCAGGGTTACATTTTTGGGGAGCCCATCCCCTTCAAACTCAATCACCACAGCCTCAGTGTCTCTCCTCTGCCCCTCCCGAGTGGCCTGTAGTCTACAAGCTGCTTTTACAATCCCCCCTTTTAAATTAGCTTTGATTTCTTCCATTGAGACCCCTCTTGACACCCTCCAAATTACACCCTTGTTCCACTTAGACCCATTATCAATAAAGCTTGTACTTTTACTTTGAACTGCCCAATCGCCCTCATTTTATCAGCTCTTTCCCTTTGCTCCTCACTCCTACACACAATCAGTAGATTTCCATCCCTCAGCACCTTTGCCATGTATATTTCTCCAACTTGATTTTTCAGTATTGTTGTCAGTTTAACTGGGCTCATTGTGGATATCCCCTTTTCTTCCTCAAACCTCACAATAATTTTGAATTCGGCTCCTTCCTGCACTCCTCCCTCAGTGCTACCACCACTTCCACTACTCCGGACTTTCTTCGCATTACTTCCAGGAAAGTTATTCTCTCTTTTTTCTTTCCCTTTTCCGCTTCCCTGCTCAGTATCCATACTGTCTTCACTATCCCATGAATCAGAATCTCTCCAGTCTGGCCCATTCACAACGCTGTTGTGCCGATCCGCCACACCTTCTTTTACAACGTTTCTCCTCCTCATTCTTCCATGCTTGCAAACTCCAGTCACGTCACCTGACTTCTTTGCCAAATAGCCTGACAAATTTCTCTGGTCTTCTTTCGGAGATCTAACCATAAATCCCTCAGATTAGCCAAAAATGAGCTTTCAAATTTATCGAATCAGCTCCTCCACTGCCCCTGAACCGACCGTGACTTAGGCTCAAACCACATAACTGAATAAAATGCATTTGAGGCACCGATACTAAGCATAAATGCAAAACAAAACAATGTTTAAAAATCTCCAGTTTCTCATACATTTGCAGCTTTTTTCCTTGTAGACTTGCAGAATTTTTCTCATACATTTGTTTCTTTCTTCATGGATTTTTTAAAACATTTTTTTCTTGTTTCTTTGGAAATTAATTTGACTATTTTGTAAATTTGCAACAGCTTTCTCATAAATTTGTGACTTATTTCTTGTAAATATAAAACTTGTTTCTAATAAATTTGCATATTTCCCCCCTCATTTACTACTTTTTATTGTAAATTTGCAACTGTTGTCTCATTAACAACTTTTTTTGTAAAATTGATTTTTTTCTTTTTCTTGAATTTGTAGCCTTTTTTTCTGATAAATTTGTGATTTTTTTCCCCTTGTGATTCTATTATTTGTTCTTGTACAATTGTTGCTTTTTCTTTTAGTTTTGCAGCTTTTTTCCTCATAAATTTTCAATGTTCATATGGATGTTGGTTAATTTTTTTATTCTTCATGATAGTTTTTTTTTTCTGTTCATCTAGACAGTGAGAAATTTTATTTATTTATTTTGTTGTTGTTGTTGTTGTTCGGAGGGAGGAGGGTTTTTTTTTCATTTTAAAGAGTTTGAACTCTTTCTTCATTAGAAAACTACAGTGTCCCCCTCAATACTTTACTCTTGACATAATGTTCTGTCTATTGTCCCCTTAACAGTGAACAGTATAATATTGCAAAATAAGATAAGATAAGATAAGATAAGATAAGCCTTTATTAGTCCCACAACGGGGAAATTCCAGGATTGCAACAGCACAGGGATAGCAACACTCAGAGCAACAATCAGAAGGCAAGAAAAAAAACAAGCAAGCAAGAGCAGCTAATAAACATATGTACGTATTACTATAAAATATATATATATACACACACACACAGACACACAGTGCAGAGCATTGTAGCTGGATGGAATAAATATATGAATATATGAACACACAGTGCAGAGCATTGTAGCTAGATGGAATAAATATGTAAATATATAAACACCCACAGTACGGAGCATTGCAGCTAGGTGGAATAAATATGCAAGTATATAAACACACACAGTGCGGAGCAATGTAGCTAGATGGAATAATATGTAGATATATAAATATATAAACACACCCAGTGCTGAGCATTGTAGCTAGATGGAATAAATATGCAAATATATAAACACACACAGTGCAGAGCATTGTTGCTAGATGGAATGAAACAGCATAACCGTCTACTTAGTTATCCTACATGGTATGATTATGTGCCCATACATATTCTCACCCTCCATAGCGACCGGTATGTTCCTAGTTGTATGCCGGAGGGGACCATTGTGTAAGTCTATTGCATCTTTTGCATTCAAAAAACTATTAGTTTGTTACGTCTTTTTGCTATCTCTGCGAGCAGCCCTGCTTAGGTTGTACAGTCTGACAGCCGTTGGTAGGAAGGACCTACGAAACCTCTCGGTTGTGCACCTGGGATGATGTAGTCTGCTGCTAAATGAGCTCCTCAGTGCATTCAGTATGTCCTGCATAGGGTGGAACTCGGACTCCAGCAGAGATGACAGTTTAGCCACCGTCCTTCTCTCTCCTATCTCCTCCATCGGATCAAGGCGCTGCCCCAGGACAGAGCTAGCTTTCTTAATCAGTTTGTTCAGTCTCTTCCTATCGGCTGCAGTAATGCCACTGCCCCAGCAGACCACTCCAAAAGTGATGGCTGATGCCACCACCGTGTCATAGAATGACTTCAGCAGCGCCCCTTGTACACCAAAAGACCTGAGTCTCCTCAGCAGGAACAGCCTGCGCTGTCCCTTCTTGTAGAGTGCATCAGTATTGTGTGACCAGTCTAGTTTATTGTTCAGATGAATACCCAGGTACTTATAGGATGTCACCATCTCGATGTCTGTTCCCTGTATATTTACTGGTACTGTGAGGGGCTGCCCATGCCTGCGGCAGTCCACCACCAGCTCCTTAGTTTTCCTCGCGTTGATCTGGAGGCAGTTCCGATGGCACCAGTCCACGAAGTCCTGGATAAGCCCTCTGTACTCAGCTTCATCTCCATTGGAGATGAGGCCAACGATCGCAGAGTCATCAGAGAACTTCTGTAGATGGCAGTGTGTTGTGTTGTGTGAGAAGTCCGCAGTATAAAGAGTGAACAGGAAGGGAGCCAGCACCGTTCCCTGGGGGGCCCCCGTGCTACTGATGATCGTGTCGGACACACAGTCCCGGGTTCTCACAAACTGAGGCCGGTTCGTGAGGTAGTCCAGGATCCATGATGACAGGTGCTGGTCCACCCCTGCGCGCAGCAGCTTGTCCTTCAGGATCATCGGTTGGATGGTGTTGAAAGCACTGGAGAAGTCAAAGAACATGATCCTCACCATATTCCCGGGCTTCTCCAGGTGGGACAGAGAACGGTGAAGGAGGAAGATCACCGCATCCTCCACCCCAATGCCATGCTGGTAGGCGAACTGGAGTGGATCCATCGCTGGTTCCACCAGGGGGCGGAGGTGAGCAAGGAGCAGTCTCTCCAGGGTCTTCATCAAGTGGGACGTCAAGGCCACCGGTCTGTAGCTGTTCAGGTCTTTGGGGTGGGAAGTTTTTGGTACAGGTACCACACAAGATGTTTTCCACAGCTGTGGTACCCTCCCCAGTTTCAGGCTCATGTTGAAGATATACGTCACAATCCCACACAGCTGGTCTGCACAGGACTTGAGGAGCTTTGCGCTGATGCCGTCCGGTCCCGGCGCCTTCCTCGCCTTGATCTTCCTCAGCTCCGTCCTCACCTGGGTCCTGGTCAGGGTCAGGATGGGGGGCTGTGTGTTGGGAGTGGGGGGGTGTTGGTGGAGTGGGGAGTGGGCAGCAGGACTTGATTTCTTTAGAGGCAGCAGTGGTTGTTGTGCAGTCAGGGGGGAGGGCGGTTGGTCAAATCTATTGAAAAACAGATTCAGGTTGTTCGCCCACTCCCTGCCCCCTGTGGCCTGGGGGGAGGTATTCTGGAGCCCCGAGATGGTTTTGAGGTTTCTCCAGACCCCGCTGATGTCGCTCTGTTGCAGCTTGTCCTCCATCTTCTTCCTGAAGCTGTCCTTGCCTTCTCTGATCTTTCTCCTCAGCTCCCTCTGTACGGACTTCAGCATCTCCCTGTTCCCTGACCTGAAGATCCTCTTCTTCTCTCTCAGAAGTGTTTTTATCTCAGGGTTGATCCAGGGTTTGTTGTTTGAGTGACGCCGTATGGTCTTGGTGGGAACGGATTTGTCCACACAGAAGCTGAGGTAGCCCGTGAAGGTGTGAATGAGGCCATCGATGTCCTCACCATGTGGATCGCAGAGCTGCTTCCAGGCGGTGGCTTCAAAACAGCCCTTTAGGGTGTCCATTGTCTCCTCAGACCATAACTCCACAGTGTGCATGGCCGGAGGTTGTCTGTGCACTAGGGGTTTGTACACCGGCCGGAGATGAACCAAGTTGTGATCCGATCTCCCGAGTGGGGGGAGTTGTGATGAGGTGTACGCCTCCTTAGTGTTTGCGTAGAATAAATCCAGTGTTTTATTGTCTCTAGTGTGGCATGTGACATACTGGGTGAACGTGGGTAGAATGGGAGACAGTGAAACATGGTTGAAATCGCCTGAGATGAGGAGAAGAGCATCTGGGTGTTCTGTCTGCAGCCTGCTGGTTACTGAATGGATGACGTCACGTGCTGTCCCAGCGTTCGCCGTCGGATTTGCATAAACAACAATGCAGATCACGTGTGAGTGTTCTCTCGGGAGATATGTAGGCCTCATGCTAACAGCTAGCAACTCAATGTCTTTGCTGCAGTGTCGTTGTTTAACAGTGATATGTCCCGGTCTGCACCAGTTGTTGTTAACATACATTATCACTCCACCGCCCCTAGCCTTGCCACTGTCTGGTGTTCGGTCAGCTCGTATCATGTGAAAACCCTCCAGCTCAATGTTAGCATCTGCTGCTAGTTCAGTTAGCCACGTCTCAGTAAACAAAAGGAGAGAGCACTCCCGGTATGTGCTATCATAACGGGAGATAGCCGCTAGCTCATCTAACTTTCCCAGTATCGACCGTACATTTCCCATGACAACAGATGGAAGGGAGGGTCTGTACCTTATATTTTTTGTCCTCCGCCTTACTCCAGCCCGGCAGCCGCGGCGTTTTCGCCTCAGTTCTCTCGGTATGTCGAGTTTTTCCAATGGGACCGGGTGGCGGTTGAATGCTAGCAGCTGTTCTCTGCTGTATCGTATCCTGCTATAGACAGTGGCTCCGTCCACCGGCTCAGGAGACATTTAGGACGATCTGTGTGTCCGTGATATAAGTGGGGTGAAAAAAAAAGACGGATCAAAAGAGAGAGGAAGGGAAAAAGACTCGGAATCGAGCCGCTGTTGCAAAAGGCAGCCGACTCGTGTGGCGCCGAGAGAAAAAAAAAAAAAAAAAAAAAAAAAAAATTATGATACATTGAGTATTGTGATATCATATATTGTGATTTCTTCATCATTCACCTATGCTGTGTGTTTTTATTACTGCTGTGCCCAAAAAGCTGAGTTTTTGTACAGCACAACATTGCATTGTTGTTTATTTATCTTTTGTTCATATGAAGACAAAGTATTGCATTGTTGTACAGATTATTCCCCCCCCCCCCCCACACACACACCTTATTCTAGTGTTTATGTCTATCATTTTTCAGGTGTGGACTGGCCTCTGGTCCTGGGCTCTTTCTCTGCAGGGGTGTTGTTTCTTGCTGCTCTGGCCCTTGTAGCTGTGGTTGTATACAGAAAAAGTATTTCATGCATTCTCTTTTTTGCTGGTTTTTCAACAGTGATTGCCTTTAACTATGAAACTAATTTATTTCTGTTTTCACCACATGTGAAAGTAAAAGCAAGAGCAGAAGAGAAGAAGAAAAGGTATTTTCTTCATTAGTCTTAATCAATTGATCAATGTGTTTTTCTATGAAGAACTCAGATTTTCTTAATTATGATACATGAGCCTGATGTAGAGTGGGTAATAATGTGAGAAAGAAATAGCACTTTAACAATACTCTTCTTAAGATTCTTTATTAATTTACCCCTTGGAAATTGTACTGAATTGTGCTCTGTTGAAATGTTATAGGCAGGATGCCCAGTTTTGGACTCAAGTTCATGGAAAGGACCATGTTGTTGGTGAGTGTTTCACTCTTCCTTCTCCATTTCTTGCTAATTCTATTTTTATTCACTTTCTATTCCATCTAAATTCCCCAGAAAAAAAATACATTGCTTTAAAAATGAAACAGCAATTCCCAATATGACTGCTTATTTGTGTGTATTTTTCCTTTATTTCCAGACCTTACACTCAGACGCACAAGTTTCCCTTCTCAGGTAATTATGAACATGAACCTTAAGTAGCTTTATTTAATTAAGAAAAAAGTTTAGGTGATTTATCAAACACACTGAAGTCTGAAATAGCTTTGCACTCATATCTCAAAAAGGTTCATTTTGTCTTAGTGATAAAATTGATCTTGTTCTTCTATTCAGAGAAAGTAAAAAGATGTTTCATACCCTGACATGTTTCGACTGTCACTTGCAGTCTTCTCCAGAAAATGTCTGAATAGAAGAACAAGATAAGCTTTGCACTCACCTTCAGTCAAATGATTGTGGCCGAAGTAATAAAACCATGAGACTGAAGGCCAGACACAGGGGTCTCATCATCCTTTCAGTTCAAAAATGTGTGATTTTATCTTCTCAGAGAGAAAAGGTCATTATAGTCAAATAGCAGTCAGAATTAGGCTGGTCAGATATGATGCAAAAATGACTAAACACACGAAGAAAAACATAAAAGAAAAAAAAGCATTGGGCAGCCTAAGTACTAAACTTCCAAGCCACGATTTTAAAAGCCAGAGCAACATTTACATAGATGTATTAGAATATTATGTTTATTCAAAATCAGCAGGGGGAGATGCATAAACAGATGTTAACAGGTTGCAGCATTTCATTATTTCTGTATTTTCCCTTCAGACAGATTTGTGCAGTGGGGAAAACAAGGAAGGAGCAAAAACTAAAAGGCCAAATGATTCCTCCATCCGTTTTCAGCAGTGCTGAACCAACATCCCCCAACACACTGCAAACACACCCACAAGTCTGTCACACCCTGACAGTTTAGGCCACGTTTGCCAAATGTATAAAAATTGGTCTAAAATGCTGGCATATGCCAAAATTTTCACTTTTGGCCGTATGCATCGCGTATCCATAACGAGTTTGACGTATACATAATGTATTATTAACTTAAGATAAGCCTTTATTAGTCCCACAATGGGGAAATTCCAGGATTGCAACAGCACAGGGATAGCAACACTCAGAGCAACAATCAGAAGGCAAGAAAAAACAAAACAAAACAAAAAAAAAAACAAGAGCAGCTAATATCCATATGTACATATTACTATAAATATATACACTACCGTTCAAAAGTTTGGGGTCACTTAGAAATTTCCTTATTTTTGAAAGAAAAGAACTTTTTTCAATGAAGATAACTTTAAACTAATCAGAAATACACTCTATACATTGCTAATGTGGTAAATGACTATTCTAGCTGCAAATGTCTGGTTTTTGGTGCAATATCTACGTAGGTGTATAGAGGCCCATTTCCAGCAACTATCACTCCAGTTTTCTAATGGTACAATGTGTTTGCTCATTGCGTCAGAAGGCTAATGGATGATTAGAAAACCCTTGTGCAATCATGTTAGGTCTGCAATGCTGTAATTGCTGCAAATGGAGGAGTCTTTGACGAAAGCAAAGTTTGAAGAATAAAATTATTATTTCAAATACAAATCATTATTTCTAACCTTGTCAATGTCTTGACTATATTTTCTATTCATTTTACAACTCATGGTGGTGAATAAGTGTGACTTTTCATGGAAAACACAAAATAATTGTCTGGGTGACCCCAAACTTTTGAACGGTAGTGTATATATATATACACACAGTTTTATATATATATATATATATATATATATACAAAACGTTTCAATAACTTATAAATAAACCAACAAATGCTTAGCTTGTTGCCGGCATTCACAACTTATGCCCAACCATAGTCTACTTATGTATAACTTATGCATAGCTTATCCTAACTTATGCATAGCATGGTCATGCCAAACTGCGGTCGCCTCCCGATCCATGAATCCTAGGTGTGCGAGAGATCATCTCTGTTCAACCAAGATGATTCTCCCCTCCAAAGACCATCACAGAGCTGTCAAATCTGTCATGTTGGTCATGTCTAAAACAGCTGATGTGACACATCACGAACGTTAGATGACAGCTGTCACAACCTGGCTCAAAGGAACACGAACTGATGGTGATAAAAAAGTTTATTTTCAATAAAGTGGAAAAAAAAACACGATAATGCTTGGAGTGTGCTTTTGCTGGAGTGGACCCAAAAACATAAGGGAGCCACAGCCAAGGGAGAGTAAAGTGTGATTTATCATGGAAAACCAGCTGAGCTCTGTGCTTCTGGCGATCTCATCAACTGATTGGATCCACCTCCTCCAGTGTTCTGACATTTTGGCATATCTATCAGAACAGCACTGGACAGCTGACGGTACAGACTGCAATCAAAGGTAAAAACATGAAAATGAGGGTTAAACAACGATTTGGATCTTCATAATATCCTGTAGCTTGAAAGTGTTACACTAAAGTTGGCTCTGATACATCCTTAACAGGTCCCGTTATACGAACAAGATTCAAGAGTCAAAGATTTTTATTTGTCAATACTTCTATACATACAGGACATACAGGAGAATTGAAATGCTGTTTCTTTCTCTCTTAGTGGTGTGTGCAATATATAAGAAAAGAAGGAATAAGGATGAACACAACAGCAGTCTATGTACAGTAATGCTACCTGTAGTGCAAATAAAGATAAAACACAGCAATCCTATGTACAGAAAAAAAGTAGAGCTGTAATACCTGTAACTGCAAATTCAATGTGGTAGTGGAGGTGCAGACAGTGACAGATTGAACTGTACATGATCAGCATTTTAATAACAAACAGCAGCAGGTATGGCATTTGTGCGAATGGTTGCAGTAAGGTGCAAAGACATACAGCAGTAGATGTATTAGTGTTGGTGTGCCAAGTCTTTCTGTGGTAGTTATTGTGTGGGTGAGTGTGTTATGGTCCAAGGGTGGGGGGCAGAGTTCAGGGTCCTGATGGCCTGGTGAACAAAGCCGTTTTATGGAGTGGGCCTGGAAGCTCGGGCACCTTCTCCCTAAGGGCAGGGGGCTGAAGTGGGAGTGTGAGGGGTGGGAGGTGTTGCCTGCGATGTTGATGCGGGTGTGGTAGATGTCCCAGTGGGAGGGCAGAGGGGCACCAATGATCTTGCTGGCTGCTTTCACTGTGCATTATAGAGTCTTCTGGCAGGAGGCGGTGCAGCTTCCGTACCACACCGTGATGCAGCTGGTGAGGATGCTTTCAATGGTGCCCCAGTAGAATGAGCACATGATTGGGGGTGGGACTCATGCTGTCCTCAGTTTGTTGAGGACATAGAGGTGAGTTTGAGCCTTCTTAGCCAGTGATGTAGTGTAGAGCTGCAGTGATGCAGTGTAGAGCTACAATGCTCCGCACTGTGTTTATATACTCATATATTTATTCCATCCAGCTACAATGCTCTGCACTGTGTGTCTGTGTGTATATATATATTTGTAGTAATATGTACATATGTATATTAGCTGCTCTTGCTTTGTTTTCTTGCCTTCTGATTGTTGCTCTGAGTGTTGCTATCCCTGTGCTGTTGCAATCCTGGAATTTCCCCATTGTGGGACTAATGAAGGCTTATTTTATCTTATCTTATCTTATCTTCTTGGCCAGTGATGTAGTGTTGTTGGACCAGGAGAGGTCCTCGGAGATGTGCACCCCCAGGAACTTGGTGCTGCTCACCCTCTCCACAGCTGCTGCATCGATGATCAGAGGAGGATGCTATGTGTCCTCTCCTGAAGTCGGCCACAATCTCCTTTGTTTTTCCGTCGTTCAGGAAGAGATTATTGTCTTTACACCACTGGACCAGTTGGCTCACCTCACTTCTGTAGTTGGCCTCTTCATTGTTGGTGATGAGGTCCACCACCATCGTGTCATCCGCAAACTTGGTGATGTGGTTGGTGCTGTAGGCTGGTATGCAGTCATGGGTCTGCAGAGTGAAGAACTGCGGACTGAGCACACACCCTTGTGGGGCCCCTGTGCTCAGTGTGATAGTTGTGATGGTACATGTGTTTAGTTCTGTATATGTGTGTATGTGCTGCAGGCACCAGCTGAGCTAATAAGAGCAGAGAGCAGGTGGATCAAGTCAGCTCGTAATTAGTAAAGGTGTCACCGAGTCTACACAGAGACCATCACACAGTCAAAACATGTCAAGGTAGGAAACATCTCTTTACTTTGTCTGAATAGAAGAACAAGACCAGTTTATCAGGCTCCTCCTGTGAACCAACGCCGCCAATACGCCATTATATGGCAGCTGTAAGTTAGAAACCCATTCAGTAAGTTACACATAGGTTCAAAGAGTGTTACTCATATGTTTGAAATAAGTTTTGGGTATGCTAAACATTTATCTCCATGTATTTCGACTTAAGAGTAACTTATGAGTCACTTACAAGTAATGTGTGTCAACGAATGCATAACTTCCCTACAACATACGCTCCATGTATGAGGGATGTTTCAGCCATACGCTGGATACATCGGAAATTTTTCAGCATGCTGAAAAATTTCAGAGGAGCTCGGCGTACAATGCCATATACCAGCATACTTCAGCATTCTTCAGCGAGCTCTTAACTTATACATATCTTACCCATGACTGAGTTCACATAAGCCAGCTTATTCTCCAGATTCTTCATACGTTTGGCAAAAACTGCTTAAATCGTCTAGGTGCGATAGGGCCTTAAAATATGTGTACACACACATTACACAACTGCATATATGGCATTAATTATAGTCGGCCTCAAAATAATAATCAACAAAGACAACAGAGGGAAAAAAGTAAAAATGTCCTCTTACCTTAATGCTTCCATATCAGCCCATAAATTATTCACAGAACCTTTAATTAATCCTGCTTCTCTGATTAACCACCTCCGTGTCTCTGGCATACAGTCTATGATCTTCAGTAACTTTTATAATCTGTGACTTTGGAGCAGGAGGCCGACAAGAGCCTGTCCACTGCTATTCTCTGCTAGCAACAGGTCCATTTAGGCTAACATCACTTCTGCCTCCACACTGGTACCTGTCCTCCTGTCTCCACGGGGCTGTCCACATCCAAAAAGTTTGCCCCCCTTAAGGCCCTGTCACACCTAGATGATTTAGGCAAAATTAGGAGAATGCACTGGTGTACATGGAATCACTTATGGATAAGTTTTGTATAAGTTAAGAGCACGCTAAAGAACGCTGAAGTACGCTGGTATACGGCGTTGTACGTTGAGCTCCTCTGCCGATGTATCCAGCGAATGGCTGAAATGTCCCGCATGTGTGGAGCATAAGTTGTAGGAAAGTTATGCGTTTGTTCACACGTTACTTGGAAGCGACTCATAAGTTACTCATAAGTCGAAATACATTGAGATAAATGTCTAGTGTACCCAAAACTCATTTCTAAGATATGAGTAGTGTTCTTTGAACCTATGTGTCACTTACTGAATGTGTTTCTAACTTACAGCTACAGTATAATGGCATATTGACAGTATTGGTTCACAGGATGAACCCAGATAAACTGGTCTTGATCTATTCAGACAAAGTAAAGAGATGTTTTCTACCTTGACATGTTTTGACTGTGCTGGTCTCTGTGTAGACTCGGTGACACCTAATTAATTACAAGCTGACTTGATCCACCTGTTCTGATCAGCTTAGCTGCTGCCTGCAGTGCATGCACACACAAAGAGCGCTACACACACGTACTTGTTCGTGTAATGGGACCTATTGGGAATGTGTCCAAGGATATTATGAAAATCCAAATCACTGTTTAGCCCTCCTTGTCAGTTTTTTTTTTTTTAACCTTTGACTGCAGTCTGTACCATCAGCTGTCTAGTGCTGTTCTGATATACCAAAATGTCAGAACACCGGAGGAAGTGGATCCAATCAGCTGATTGCCAGAAACACAGAGCTCAGCTGTTTTCCATGATAAATCACACTTTGGTAAATATTAAATGGCGTTCTCTTATGTAGCGCTTTTTCTCATCTCTAGATGACGAAAGCGCTTTACAGATCCTGCTATCCACCCATTCACACAGTGATGGGGGCGGAGCTGCCATGCACAGATGCTGGCCTGACCCACCAGGAGCAACTGGGGGTTCAGTGTCTTGCTCAAGGATACTTCAACATGCAGACTGCAGACAGAGCGGGGATTAGCCCACTGACCCTCTGATCAGTAGTCCGATCAGTAGCCTCTGATGTTTTTGAGTTCACACCGGCAAACGCACACTCCATGCATTACCTTTTTTTTTCTTCCACTTTATTGAAAATTTATTTTTTTTTATCGCCATCAGTTTGTGTGCCTTTGAGCCAGGTTGTGACAGCTGTCATCTGATGTTAGTGAACTGTCACATCAACTGTTTTAGATGTGACCGACCTGACAGATTTGACAGCTCTGCGATGGTCTTTGGAGGGGAGAATCATCTCAGTTGAACAGAGATGATCTCTCACACATCTAGGATTCATGGATCGGGAGACTACGGCAGTTTGGCATGACCGCGCTATGTATAAATTAGGATAAGCTATGCATAAGTTAGACTGTTGTTGGGCATAAGCTGTGAATGCCAGCTACACGCTAAGCATTCCTTGGTTTAAGTTACTTATAAGTTATCGAAACGTTCTATATAAGTTACTAATACATTATGTATACGTCAAATTCGTTATGAATAAGCGATGCATACGACCAAAAGTGAAAATTTCGGTGTATTCCAGCATTTTAAACCAATTTTTATACGTTTGGCAACCACAGCCTAAATCATCAAGGTGTGACACGGCCTTTACAGTGTGACTGTTCTGCTAGTTCAAAGAAATTCAGTTAAGTTGCCTGACTTTTAGAAATTCAGTTTACTCCTTGATGCTGAGAAGTAATTCAAACTACAGACTGTTAGCCCACCCACCCCTCTACATTGTTAAAATCCAATTCAAAATGCAGATAAAAGGTAAACAAGGGATTTTTTTTTCTCCTAGAAATAAAGACTAATAACACAGATAACTAAATAATAGACAAAAGTTATTTACATACTTTCAGAGTGAAACAAGAAGTGGCGAATCCCACTAAAGAGGTTTTGGTCCTGAAGTGGGTGGTGCTGGATCTTGTTCTGGCAGGATCTGGCACAAATTAAGCCCTGGATATCACCGTTTTTGTTGATGTTTTTATTCTATGATGTAAGAAAAGACTTTAGCTATACGTACTCTTGTCACTCTGATAACATTTTTTAAAATTGTGGTGAGTAGAATATCCAGAAATTGTAAAAGTAATGCTACCTTATATTAATTACATATGTTTAATCAAGAGTAGTCACTAAGTAAATTGTTACTTAAGTAAGAAAGTATCTACTGAAAAAGTAACTTGAGTAATAACTTTACTCAGAGAGGTTTTAAGGTTTTTCTCTCAAACTTGTGGGGGTTTCTCAGATTTGTGACTTTTTTTATTGCTTTTTCTGTATTTATTTGAAACTTCTTTTGCATCCTTTGTGTTTAGGGTTCCAAGCAGCTATGCTGTGGAAAACCTTTTGTTTTTTGTTCTGATTCTTCTTCTTCCTTGTCTTCTTATTTTTTTTCTGCTAAAAGTGCATGGGGAGCAAAAACGGTAATACATGGAAACCTGAAATTTTACAGTCTGATCAGACACTCTCCCCACTACTGAGAGACACCTGAAAACAGCTGGGCCTAGACTAAAAATCCTTTCATCATTCTATTCACTGAAACCTTCTGCAACTTTTTGTCAATGGTGGCAAACTCTGAACATGGAGTTTTTTTTGCACCATATTTTCAAAGATGCGCAAGTGAACTCAAAATGGATTTCTTCTTGGCCATTCATCCAAATTGCTGTAAATTAAGCAGAGATCATCTGAAGGCATTGATAATGAAAAGTTGTTAAAATGATCCAAAAATCTCAACCCGTTTTGATTTTCTAGACCAATCAAGTTGTATAGTTTCTCTTTGGCATGTAGTTTTGAGTTTAACTCCAGCTATACTGATTCAAATTTGATGAAACTTCACACTTTCTATCACAACAGTATTCTTCAGCTAACCAGCAAATTTCATTCAACTCAGTTAATGTTAAAAAAAAAAAAAATAATGTTTATGCCTGTCAGCCATTTTGTCTTGTCAGTGGATTTTTTTTTTTTTTTTTTTTTTCCGAGCGTGCAACCCAAAGCAGTTGTGTGGTGTAGGGGTTAAGATGCTCATCTGTCATACAGCAGCCCTGGGTTCAAATCCTACTTGCAAAGTGTCATTCCTCTAAAGTGCAACATACCTCTTCTGTGCATCTGGAAACAATATATAGTCCACATTAAGTTTCAGATGCTGTACTACTGCTGCTGACAATCCTTTCAGTTGAACATTTATCATTTGAGAAAGAGTGAAAACTAAAGCACTTGGTTATGGTGAGTTCTTGGAAAGCAGGAGGTCCTGCGTTTGAATCTTGCCAGGGAGGTTTTGCTCTTCTGAAAAACAACTTAAGTACAGCATGGCTCTCCAGTCCATTTTAATGCAGCACTATGACAGATTTTCACCTCAGGATAATATTTGCAAAATTATTTTGATGGTATACTAAGATTTGACCGATTGAATGTCACTTCATCCATAGCCTGAGTGAGCCCACATTACATTCAATAGCTCTTTTTTTGGTGTGATTACTGGGCTGAGAGTAGATGTGGCCTTGGTCCCAGCAGCGAATCACAGGGCACGACTTTAGCCACTAACAACAAAAAGTCCTGCGGTTGGCTGTTGGAACTGGGGTCATGATCGACGTGAGTATGGTGTTTTTGGTGTTCCACCAAGGAACAAGAAAGTTACCTACAGTCGTAAAAAAATTAGGAAACCCTGTATAAGCCTGTGTTGTTGTTTTTTTTTAACATAAAAAAAATACAGGGAGATTCATGTAATACAACTAAACAATTAAAAATGAATTAAAGACTTTTTAAAATTTTCTGTAACATGTAGTTTTAAACAAATAGTGAAGAATAAATTAGGACACCCCATCTTTTTTAGGACACCCCCACATTCATTCCCACTTAAAAAGGCTAAAATAAATTTTAAAAAATGCAAATAAAAACAAAAACAAGGTTAGACATAGATATGTAAACATTTCTTAATAGAGAACTAAATATTTAATAGGGTGTCCGAATTTTTTCACATGACTGTGGTGCTACTTTAAAAACTACTGTCTAGCAGACCTTAGGTTTTAAATGCTGTTGCTAAGCAATATAAGACCTTGAAGTCCGCACCTGCTGGGAACCCGATGATCACTGCTTGCGGCTATATTTTTTTTCTTGTAAATTTGTGACCTTTTTCCTTATAAATTGGGAAAGTTTTCTCATAAATTTGAAGGATTTCTTGCAAATTAATCTTTTTTCTCATAAATTTGCAATTTTTATTTGTAAATTGCATTTTCCTTTCTTGTAAATTTACAACTTTGCTCTCATCAGTTTGAGATGTTCTTCTCTTTAGCCATCCACATGAACCCTCTACTCCAGAAAAAATAAACAGCATCTGATTAACGATCTGTTTGTGCAGAATAGAAGAATTGCGATTTAAATTACATTTAAAAAAATATCTTGAGCTGAACAATGAACACACACTCAATTCAGCCAGTGAAAAAATAGCCTACAATCAAATGCACCTGAGCAAAAGCACATTTATTTTTCCTTATAAATGCAGTCAGATAAGAGTTAAAAAAAAATGTATAAAAGTAAAGTAGAATTTTAGCTTCATTACTCCTAACTCAAATTAAAAAGTGGTGACTTTCCAGACTGGTAACCGGTAGCAAAATTTAATAGGATCATTCATTATGAGACAGAAATAAGGGCAAATCATGTTCAGCTCTCTGCCTCTTTCTGCAGGAATTTCTGTGGCTTCAACGTTTCTGCTGTAGATTTATAATGACAAATGTTAAACTTTTTCTGCTCCCTTTGCTGTAAACACATCCACTGAAACAAAAACAACACACAGCACACTATATACACACGCACATGACTGCCAATCAACAAACACCCCCCCGTCCCAAACACGCCATCACCTCAAACCCACACAGGATGTCCCTCATTAGGGCTGCTGCAGTGTTTGATTACTTTCATTAATTAGCTTGATGGAGGCTTTCTCTCATCAGAATAAAGGCTCTCTCCAGGCTCTGTCACCGAGCAGCCATCTTAGAGGACAGAATGCGGTCAACGCTAGCTGATGTAAAAAGAAACAGCTAACGTGAAATATTACACATCTCAGTCAGCCCAGTCTTCCTTTAGACACGGTGAATGGTATATAGTAGAGGATTGTTTTCTGTGGAAGCTGAGAACAACCGTGGCCTGCTTTCCTTAGGTCACAAAATAGGTTAAGGCAGTGTTTTTCAACCAGGGTGCCCTGGTACATTTAGGTTTCTGTAGGAAATGATCTAATTTAATTGATCCAGAAAATGCAAATAATTTTCCAATGTTGTGTATGGGTGCATAGGTACCTACAAAACCCATACACAACAATGGCAAATTATTTGCAAATTTTTGGAACCAATTACCAAGTGAAATTAGATAATTTCCCACAGAAACCTGAACACACCGGGGCACCCTGGTTGAAAAACACTAGATTAAGGCGTTATCGTAGGATAAAAGCTTGTTTTCTCATGACTGCAGGACAAATTAATATGTTATCATGGGATAGCAGCTAGTAAACTTGAGAAAACAAATGAAAAACTGTAATACAACTAAAATTTTCTTGCCAAGAAAAGACTTTCCTCAAAAATCATGATCTAATAATTTAGTGTGGTGGAGGAGAGGAGGACTAACAGATGGGGTAGTTGGCTTAAGGCAATGAAAACAATATGAATATAGGAAATTTGAGTTTGTGGGAAAGCAGGAGTAAAGAAAAGAGGAATGAAGACAGAAGCAAGAAAAAAAAAATACTGACAGTGGTTCCCTTCATCCTCTTTACTTGTTGTAGAAATGTAGTTTATATGGCATTATGACCTTAACGTTTGACTTTGTAATCCCAAAACCATAAGCAGAGGTCGGGGTGACGGGGAAAACCTATGTACAAAGTTTTGTGACCATAGCTTTATTCGTTCTATAGCAATAGGGCGTAGGGTAAGGTAACCGTAACCTTTGACCCAAACCCAATTGTCAGAGGTGAGGGTGAACATGTGTACCAAGTTTGGTGAACCTAGCTTTAGTTGGTCTATAGTAATAGTGCAAAGGTAATGAAACATTGACCTTTGACCTTTTTACCCCATTCCCATAGTCAGAGGGCAGGGTCTAAGCCATTCAAGACTTGTGTTAGACATGATGATATCAAATTGAAAAGCAAACATCTCTTCTTTCCATAGTTACCACGTTCACAAGATTTTGGGCAAATTGACCTCTGACCTTGACCTAAAGGTCAGAGGTCACTCAAATTTGAACTCATCCAATTTTTCATAGATACACCCATGGTATCAATTTGAAAAGGCCACATCATCTTTTTCTCTAGTTATCATGTTCACAAGGCTGGTGTTAACGCGACCACCACCGCCACCCATCTGCCTGGCAGGGTGACGACAATACCCCTTCAGCCTCTAAAGGCTGAAAGGGTATTAAATTCATGCCATTTGCATGAACACAGCCAAAATTATCAAAAAATGAAGAATGAAAAGTGTGTAAAATGCACACAATGCTACTTTTTGGTGAGACTGAGCTCAGTAGCTACTGACTCTATGTAAAGATGTTGAGCTCATGAAACATAAAGACATACTGAAAAATGAAAGCGGTGTGTAGGATATGAAGTATCTCACAGGAAATTACTTCATGGTTAGATCTTTAATAATTGTCTGTATGTGTGTGTTTGTTTATGTGCAGGAATGGACCAGTAGAGACACTGAAACAGCACACAGATCCTCTCTCTGGAATCCTTTTTCCACATTCACAGCTCCAGTGCTGTAGAAAATTCTCCACTCTGCCTCTTCTGTGCACGCGCGCGCGCGTGTGTGTGTGTGTTATTCTCAGTGTAGCATCAGATGGAGGTTACACAGCAGGACAGGAAAGGTTATTTCCTCATACTCTTTCATGTGTCCTGCAGTAATTGTACAGCTGAAAAAAGGATATTACGTATGTTTGTTTGATGTTGAATGTGGCTGAGCCAGTGAATATAAATACAGATGGTTTTATTTTTAAGTTTGTGTGTTGGTTGTGTATTTTTGGTGAATGATACCAGAACAGAAAGGTCAGCCAAAAATGCAAAGAATCAATAGCTAGTATCTTGGCAAAGGAAACTTCCGTAAGAAGGAAAAAGAGATCAAAACAACTACCTGATCTGCCACTGAGGTTGCTCCAGCGTTTATATGTGACCGTTAAAGCAACATTATGTAAGATTTTCTCCTTAAAATAATGTTTCTGAAATCATTCTGATATTGCATCACCCTTTAACCAGGTGAATTTCATTTCCATCTATAGTTTGAGTGGGCCTGCCTCAAGTGCAATGGTAACTTTAATCTACCTGGTGAGTGCGCTGAGAAGTCAACTGGCACATTTAAAAGACTAGGTCCCATTAGTCAATCACAGGGCATGACTCTAGCAACCAACTAATAAAGTACTGTGATTGGGACTCAGGCCTTAAAATGTGCCAGCTGTAGTTTTTTTTTTTTTTTTTTTTTTCCAGTGTTCCTACACGCAGCAGAAAAGTTACATAGTGGTGCTTTGAAAAACGATAACTTCAACAAACTTGCTTGAAGCTTCTTGTGAACTTTAAATCATAATAAAAATTTCTCCAAGTGTTGTAGTTAAAACTAAAGTCGACCAAAACCAAGCTCTTTACGTCCCTGCAGACGCTAGAGTTAGCTTAGCACTTAGCCACCTCCAGCGCATCGTTAGCAAGCAACAGAAAGATCACCCCGATGCAGTCCACATTATTGCAGGGGATTTTAACAAAGCAAGCTTAAAGACTGTACTCTCCAAATTTCACCAACATGTTAAGTGTCCCACAAGAGGGGAAAGAACACTGGATCATGTTTACAACAACATTAAGCATGCCTACAGAGCCACCCCCTCCCTCACCTTGGACAATCAGACCATCTCTCCCTACTTGTAATACCTGCTTACACCCCCCTGAGGAAGAGTTCCCACCAAAAAAAGGATTAAAACCTGGCCTCCACCACACCTCACAGATCGCTGAGCCACCTGGAGAACCCAAGGAGCTACATGAAGATAAGATAAGATAAGATAAGATAAGATAAGCCTTTATTAGTCCCACAACGGGGAAATTCCAGGATTGCAACAGCACAGGGATAGCAACACTCAGAGCAACAATCAGAAGGCAAGAAAAAAAACAAGCAAGCAAGAGCAGCTAATAAACATATGTACGTATTACTATAAAATATATATATATACACACACACACAGACACACAGTGCAGAGCATTGTAGCTGGATGGAATAAATATATGAATATATGAACACACAGTGCAGAGCATTGTAGCTAGATGGAATAAATATGTAAATATATAAACACCCACAGTACGGAGCATTGCAGCTAGGTGGAATAAATATGCAAGTATATAAACACACACAGTGCGGAGCAATGTAGCTAGATGGAATAATATGTAGATATATAAATATATAAACACCCACAGTACGGAGCATTGTAGCTAGATGGAATAAATATGCAAATATATAAACACACACAGTGCAGAGCATTGTTGCTAGATGGAATGAAACAGCATAACCGTCTACTTAGTTATCCTACATGGTATGATTATGTGCCCATACATATTCTCACCCTCCATAGCGACCGGTATGTTCCTAGTTGTATGCCGGAGAGGACCATTGTGTAAGTCTATTGCATCTTTTGCATTCAAAAAACTATTAGTTTGTTACGTCTTTTTGCTATCTCTGCGAGCAGCCCTGCTTAGGTTGTACAGTCTGACAGCCGTTGGTAGGAAGGACCTACGAAACCTCTCGGTTGTGCACCTGGGATGATGTAGTCTGCTGCTAAATGAGCTCCTCAGTGCATTCAGTATGTCCTGCATAGGGTGGAACTCGGACTCCAGCAGAGATGACAGTTTAGCCACCGTCCTTCTCTCTCCTATCTCCTCCATCGGATCAAGGCGCTGCCCCAGGACAGAGCTAGCTTTCTTAATCAGTTTGTTCAGTCTCTTCCTATCGGCTGCAGTAATGCCACTGCCCCAGCAGACCACTCCAAAAGTGATGGCTGATGCCACCACCGTGTCATAGAATGACTTCAGCAGCGCCCCTTGTACACCAAAAGACCTGAGTCTCCTCAGCAGGAACAGCCTGCGCTGTCCCTTCTTGTAGAGTGCATCAGTATTGTGTGACCAGTCTAGTTTATTGTTCAGATGAATACCCAGGTACTTATAGGATGTCACCATCTCGATGTCTGTTCCCTGTATATTTACTGGTACTGTGAGGGGCTGCCCATGCCTGCGGCAGTCCACCACCAGCTCCTTAGTTTTCCTCGCGTTGATCTGGAGGCAGTTCCGATGGCACCAGTCCACGAAGTCCTGGATAAGCCCTCTGTACTCAGCTTCATCTCCATTGGAGATGAGGCCAACGATCGCAGAGTCATCAGAGAACTTCTGTAGATGGCAGTGTGTTGTGTTGTGTGAGAAGTCCGCAGTATAAAGAGTGAACAGGAAGGGAGCCAGCACCGTTCCCTGGGGGGCCCCCGTGCTACTGATGATCGTGTCGGACACACAGTCCCGGGTTCTCACAAACTGAGGCCGGTTCGTGAGGTAGTCCAGGATCCATGATGACAGGTGCTGGTCCACCCCTGCGCGCAGCAGCTTGTCCTTCAGGATCATCGGTTGGATGGTGTTGAAAGCACTGGAGAAGTCAAAGAACATGATCCTCACCATATTCCCGGGCTTCTCCAGGTGGGACAGAGAACGGTGAAGGAGGAAGATCACCGCATCCTCCACCCCAATGCCATGCTGGTAGGCGAACTGGAGTGGATCCATCGCTGGTTCCACCAGGGGGCGGAGGTGAGCAAGGAGCAGTCTCTCCAGGGTCTTCATCAAGTGGGACGTCAAGGCCACCGGTCTGTAGCTGTTCAGGTCTTTGGGGTGGGAAGTTTTTGGTACAGGTACCACACAAGATGTTTTCCACAGCTGTGGTACCCTCCCCAGTTTCAGGCTCATGTTGAAGATATACGTCACAATCCCACACAGCTGGTCTGCACAGGACTTGAGGAGCTTTGCGCTGATGCCGTCCGGTCCCGGCGCCTTCCTCGCCTTGATCGTCCTCAGCTCCGTCCTCACCTGGGTCCTGGTCAGGGTCAGGATGGGGGGCTGTGTGTTGGGAGTGGGGGGGTGTTGGTAGAGTGGGGAGTGGGCAGCAGGACTTGATTTCTTTAGAGGCAGCAGTGGTTGTTGTGCAGTCAGGGGGGAGGGCGGTTGGTCAAATCTATTGAAAAACAGATTCAGGTTGTTCGCCCACTCCCTGCCCCCTGTGGCCTGGGGGGAGGTATTCTGGAGCCCCGAGATGGTTTTGAGGTTTCTCCAGACCCCGCTGATGTCGCTCTGTTGCAGCTTGTCCTCCATCTTCTTCCTGAAGCTGTCCTTGCCTTCTCTGATCTTTCTCCTCAGCTCCCTCTGTACGGACTTCAGCATCTCCCTGTTCCCCGACCTGAAGATCCTCTTCTTCTCTCTCAGAAGTGTTTTTATCTCAGGGTTGATCCAGGGTTTGTTGTTTGAGTGACGCCGTATGGTCTTGGTGGGAACGGATTTGTCCACACAGAAGCTGAGGTAGCCCGTGAAGGTGTGAATGAGGCCATCGATGTCCTCACCATGTGGATCGCAGAGCTGCTTCCAGGCGGTGGCTTCAAAACAGCCCTTTAGGGTGTCCATTGTCTCCTCAGACCATAACTCCACAGTGTGCATGGCCGGAGGTTGTCTGTGCACTAGGGGTTTGTACACCGGCCGGAGATGAACCAAGTTGTGATCCGATCTCCCGAGTGGGGGTAGTTGTGATGAGGTGTACGCCTCCTTAGTGTTTGCGTAGAATAAATCCAGTGTTTTATTGTCTCTAGTGTGGCATGTGACATACTGGGTGAACGTGGGTAGAATGGGAGACAGTGAAACATGGTTGAAATCGCCTGAGATGAGGAGAAGAGCATCTGGGTGTTCTGTCTGCAGCCTGCTGGTTACTGAATGGATGACGTCACGTGCTGTCCCAGCGTTCGCCGTCGGATTTGCATAAACAACAATGCAGATCACGTGTGAGTGTTCTCTCGGGAGATATGTAGGCCTCATGCTAACAGCTAGCAACTCAATGTCTTTGCTGCAGTGTCGTTGTTTAACAGTGATATGTCCCGGTCTGCACCAGTTGTTGTTAACATACATGATCACTCCACCGCCCCTAGCCTTGCCACTGTCTGGTGTTCGGTCAGCTCGTATCATGTGAAAACCCTCCAGCTCAATGTTAGCATCTGCTGCTAGTTCAGTTAGCCACGTCTCAGTAAACAAAAGGAGAGAGCACTCCCGGTATGTGCTATCATAACGGGAGATAGCCGCTAGCTCATCTAACTTTCCCAGTATCGACCGTACATTTCCCATGACAACAGATGGAAGGGAGGGTCTGTACCTTATATTTTTTGTCCTCCGCCTTACTCCAGCCCGGCAGCCGCGGCGTTTTCGCCTCAGTTCACTCGGTATGTCGAGTTTTTCCAATGGGACCGGGTGGCGGTTGAATGCTAGCAGCTGTTCTCTGCTGTATCGTATCCTGCTATAGACAGTGGCTCCGTCCACCGGCTCAGGAGACATTTAGGACGATCTGTGTGTCCGTGATATAAGTGGGGTGAAAAAAAAAGACGGATCAAAAGAGAGAGGAAGGGAAAAAGACTCGGAATCGAGCCGCTGTTGCAAAAGGCAGCCGACTCGTGTGGCGCCGAGAGAAAAAAAAAATTAAAAAAAAAAAAAAAAAAAAAAAATGAAGATGCTCTTTGTGGACTACAGCTCAGTCTTCAACACCATCATCCTGGACATCCTGATCAATAAACTGCACCTCCTCCAAATCCCTACCCCCACCCCACCTCTTCCTGGATAAAAAACTTTCTCACCAACCGACCACAAACAGTTGGACTTGGCCCTACCACTCCTCCACACTGTCTCTCAGCACTGACTCCCCCCAGGGCTGCGTGCTAAGCCCCCTACTGTACTCCCTGTATACCTTTGACTGTATTCCAACCCACTCAACCACCATCATCGTGAAGTACGCGGACGACACCACCTTGGTTGGGCTCATCACCAATGCAGACAGGACAGAGGTAGAAAATCTGCTGCTGTGGTGCCAAACAAACAACTTGAAACTGAATGTCCAAAATCCAAAAGAACTCATACTGGACTTCAGGAAGAACAGACAGGGACCCCCCGCCCCCCCCCCCCCCATAAATGGCGACTGTATGGGAACTGTCCCCACCTTCAACTTCCTGCGCACCCACATCTCCCCGACCTTTCCTGGACTGTCAATACCAAGGCCCTGGTGAAGAAAGCCCAGCAGCAGCTGCACTTCCTCCATGTCCTGAGGAAGAACAACTTGGACCAGAAGCTGCTGCTGGCCTTCTACCGCTGCTCAGTGGAGATCGTGCTCACCTACTGTCTGTGTGTGTGATACGCCGGCTCCATGGCCAAGAACAGGAAGGCTGTGCGGAGGGTCATCAGCACCACCCAAAAAATTATCGGCAGCCCTCTGCCCTTCCTGGAGGACATCTCCAGATCCTTCTGTCTCAGAAAGATAAAGGCCATCACATCCCGCCCACACTTTGACCTGCTCCCCTCTGGACGACGGTTCAGATCAACCAGGTCTCACACCTCCAGACTGACAAATGGTTTCTTTCCCTGGGCCATCTGGACTGCAAACGGTCAGAGGCCGCACCCCCTTTCTCCGAATGCTCTCATGCACAGAACTGAGGACCTTTTTAATTATCACAACACACCTGTCTTTGCAAGCCGCACTTTCATGTACAATGACCCATCCGTGAAACCACTACCATTCCTGTGTATATTTTCTATAATCCTTAGGTAATTTTATTCAGTTGTGTGTTCTGCACTTCACACTGTGAAGCTACTACCATACCTGTGTATATACTGTACCTATGGGCTATTTTTATTTTTATTTCAGGCATATGTTTAATCGTGTGTTCTGTTTGATCTAATCCTTCTCTTACTTTATTGTGCAGTAGCCTGGTGGAGCACCCACAATTTCATTGTACTGTACAGCTGTACAAAGACAATAAAGTCTATTCTAGTCTATTCTGAGACCAAGACCTTCATACCCAGTGGTCTGGGTCTTGACTTGGTCTTTCTACACTCTTGTCTTGATGTGGTCTTGACTACAATGCTAAGGTTTCTTTTAAAAGATGGACTTCATACTTTAAATCTTAAGTTACTAAACTGAATCTGCGATGAAGTAGTTTCATTGAATAATTGAGAGATCCAATTTTATTTATTAAGTGGTTTAAAATAAACCTTCTTCAACATACAGTACATGCTGTATGTAACAGACTTCTCCAAACATCTGTGCACACGAAATATTTTTCTAAAGCTTATAAATGGGGCTTGACATTAGCACAAGCCCACTAATCAAATGTAATGAGCTTACTACATTTCAGGACAAACATTTATTTAAAAAAAATTACCAATTGGTAAGAAATAATCAAATTTACAACCAAGATGTAAACTTAAGAGGAAAAAATCCTCAAATTTGCAAGAATAAAGGCCTGTACATACTCCGCAAGAACAGAGAAATTTGTTCTCTCTCCCAGGGCTGCGAGAAAAGAATGATGTCATTCTTTTCTTGCGGCCCTGATTTGGGAGTTCTTGTAGCTTGTTTTTGACACATCATCAGAACTTTTTTTTTGGCAGCACGGTGGCGCAGTGGTTAGCACAGTGGCAGCACAGCAAGAAGGTCATAGGATTGATTCCACCCTTGACCATCGTGGGTTCGATCCCACCCCCAGACCATCGGTGACCCTTCTGTGTGGAGTTTGCATGTTCTCCCCGTGTCTGCGTGGGTTTACTCCGGGCACTCCGGTTTCCTCCCACATGCCAAAAACATGCAAGTTAGGTTAACTGGCATCAAAACTGGGGATTCTAAATTGTCCTTAGGTATGGATGCGAGAGTGAATGGTTGTCTGTCTCTCTGTGTTGGCCCTGCGATGGACTGGCGATCTGTCCAGGGTGTACCCTGCCTCTCGCCCAAAGATGCTGGGATAGGCTCCAGCCCCCCCGCGACCCGAAAAGATTAAGCGGTAGAAGATGGATGGATGGATGGATCAGAACTTTTTTCTTGAGTGGTGTCCGACAACTCTTGTGTGATTAGTCCGAAATTTGAATTTCCCAGGACTTCTGCACTTGAGTTTCTTGTGAGGTATAAAATGTCCTGAGAAAATGAACAAATTTTTCTGTTCTTATGGAATACGTACAGGCCTTAAAGGTGCAAATATATGGGGGTGAAAAAAGATGTACAATTATAATAAAAGAATCGACCATAAGCAAAAAAGAAAAAAAAAATATAAACTTGCAAGAAAAAAACTAACAATAGGTGAGAAAAGTAGCAAAATGTTTAAGTCATACATCTGTGATTTAAAAAAGTTCCAAAAGTATGATTAAAAAAAACTTTGCAAAAAATTGCTAAACAAAAAGGTTTAAATTAAAAAAAATAAAGCCACAAATATAGTAAAGTCACAAATTCACAAAAAAAAATAATTTAAGTTGAAATAATTGTGTATTACTAATGCTGACAGGACAGTTTATTGGTACGATAAGATTGCTTTTATTATCTTTATACAGAGCACAATTAGAACTGTTTTACTCTAAATTTAAACTTTTTTCCTTTTGGCAAAAAAAATCTCACAATGGTTCTTTTCATATTAGGTTTTAGATCCTTTGGCTAAAAAAGGGGCTGAATGGATATTAACGCTCAAAACTAATAAAAACTGCTCGCCACAGTGGCATGTGAACACAGACTTGAATGTCATGCACTGCCACTACTATTTGACTAATACTACTACTATTACGGTTATTTTAGCCCATAATACAGTCGGGTTAAAACTTAGATTGTTGCAATTGAATACATGCTGCCAGGTGTATGTATAGTGTGCCACTTTCATGTTGTAGTTAGGGTGAATGTCCTGCAGATGGGACTGTTTAACGTCTTCCAGAACAACATGAAGTCATTTATTAAGCTGATCTCCTTTAAAAGACCAGCAGATCCTGTGTTGAGTGGACCTTCAAGACCTCAGCATGAAACTAAGCAATCCTGGAATATGACACTATAATATGATACACAGTGTAACTTGTTGCTCTGTGGAGATGTAACAAGCACAAATCCACAAGTAATAAGTCCCCATAACTATGCTTATCTCTGTTTGAAAGTAAGCATGCTGGCTTTAGTACTGTGTGAAGCATGAAAGTAAAAGACTTCTGAGGGTTATACACCTCCCACCTGGTTATGTGGGTTTTATGGCGGACAATAACCTGTTAAAGACTGGCTGTCAACGTGTCCCTGGAAGCAGCAGAAAGCTGACTCTGTATTCACACTTGAGTAATATAACATTTGCTGGCCTCCACAGCAGCTCGGAGCTGTCAATCAGTAGCTGACATTCACACAGGGAATGTGTTTATTCGCTTCGTGTTCGTGCACGCAGGAAAACACAGATGAGATGCAAGGGTAGCCCGGATGGCTGAAAACACCGTGCGGTTTGTCCTGCACATGTTTACGTCTGAGTCATCCCTTGCACACAAATATACAAGTCATATATTCAGCTGCAGATAACTAACATCATTAGGCAAATCGGTTCGATTAAGAAGCTGCACAGTTCTTTAGAGGTTTGAGGGTGCAACATGCTGATAAACCTATACGGCCTTTTGCAGCAACCTGTGTGCTTCTCTGTGGCAGACTTTATGTCACAGACTGAATTATGTGTCATCTTGATATTAAATGACTTCCACAATTTTAATATTCATGATAACTGCTCTTTTAAAGACACCCCATGGTGGGTCTCTAATGTGTTAACTGATGGACCAAAGACTGCCGAAATCTAAGACAGCTTTGATTTCATGATCATACAATGCCGTGCACCTAATTGATTTTCTATGTCTGGAACAAAGTAAAAAAAAGGGAAGACTAACTCTAATTATACTGTGTCACAAAGCAATACTATTTCTGCCTTTTTCTCACCATTTAAGACATATGAGCTCATATCCCACTGACTGTCAGTAGTTCGCCTCCATCTGTCAGTGGGGGCTCATGCTTTTCAATCATATATTTTCTGTAAAAGCAGAAATGTGAAAAAAGGAATACTTTTTTAATTAATCAGCAGTCTGGAATGTAATATTGCCATGCCCACTTGAGGTTGGTACCAAGTTAAAGGGGTCATTGACTGAAAAATGGTGTGTTTGTAGGTTTTAACTGTCTGAAGTGTGTCTATTGGTCACGTAACTATCAAAAAAAAATATCAAAACAGTCAATTCTCTTAAAATAACACAGCCTTTATCTTGTTTTACTCTCCCAGAAATGTCAGAAACGTTTTTGACACTTCCGGGTAAATCGTATACATCACGATTTGACAAAGCCAACCCACAGCCATCCTTGAGACCTGCCGACTACTCTATTATTGGCCCACCTAGCTGTCTGTCATGTAGATGGAAGAGGTGCTAAAGGTAGCCTATTAGCCCCCCAGCTAACACTGGTACCAGGAGGCTTGCACCAAGTGCGGCTTATATTTTTTTTTTCAGATCTTAGTCACCCTAATAGCCATCCCTGTTACCACCTGGTTCACCAGTCCATAGTCGACAATATACCTCGCATCACTTCGAATCATCTCCCAATAATTTCGCCATGATTCCACAGCAAATCGCCAGCATTGGTGCGCCAGTCGCGGCAACTGACCTGGGACCCAGTGTAGGTGGTACCTACACTGGGAATGGGGGACCGCCCAGTGTCCGGTGCCAGTGATTTGTCGTGGAATCATGGCAGAATTATTGGGAGACTGGCTGGAGTGACACAAGATACACCATCGACTGTGGATCAGTGAACCAGCACTGCTCATCCGAGCTAGAACGAGGCTAAAGGCTAGAAGCTAGTCAGCTAATGGTACGTGTCCACGGTTCCATTGTTTTTCCGCTTCTCATTCATTGTGTATTGGAAACGCAGCAGAAAGCATTTGGGTGCGGTGCGGTCAAAAACCATACTGTGGTGTGCCGAGTCGCCCATGGGTTCCCCTACAGCTTATTTGCATAAACATTACCATCGGTCATGATTTTTTCCATATGGTCATGAACCGGAGGCAGTACTCTCATCCTGAACTTTTAAATCAGAGGTTTTTGATGTCAAATAACGCCGGATTCATTAACTGAACCTATTATTTCTCACACAAAATGTTAGAAACACTTTTTGCTGGTTTGTTTTAAAGATATGGAGGGCAAAGACACCCTATTTTTTGGTAGCAGCAGAGAACTGAAGACTGTCCACAGCCGGACCCATCGACCAATCCAGTGAACCAGCCAGCTGGAGGAGAAAAAGAAAGGGGAGGGGGGAGTGAAAGAGAAGCAGATCTGTACGTTATCTGGTGTTGTGAAGACATGAAGGAGAAATTAATAACTGCTGTTTCAGGCAACCCGATACTATATGACCAGTCCTTGCTGTCATATAGAAACAATATACAAAGGAACGAGGCGTGGAGAGCAGTGGAACATGGGCTCATCTAGCCAAAGCTCACAAACCTGGCGGTTAAATACGACATGCATTGTGTGTGTCTAAAGGATTGGGTGAACCCAAAACCGGCGGCGATGACAGCAAAGTCACCTTTTGTAGCAGAAATATACCAGAACTATTAAAAACAATCTGCTCATGGTTAATAATGACTATTCCAGTATTTCCTCCCGCATTGCTCGACTCCGCCTAGCCGAGAACTATGCTACACGCCCCTTTTCCGTGCCTCACAGGTTGCGTTATGCGGATTCCTTTCCGGAAAATCCTGACCAGTGGACACATAGCATTACTGACATAAGAGGGAGGGTGGAGTTGAATAGGTGAAGGATGTTTCTTAAAGTGATAGGCTTTAAATCAGAGCATTTCAAAAAAGCCAGAAAAAATACAAAACAAATTTGCTTCAATAATAAAAAAATAATAAAGAAAATGTGAAGAAAATATGTCACAAACACTTCATTAAGACCTGTGAGCTGTTAAAATGTGGGAAAAAGTGCAGTCAATGACCCCTTTAAAATTAATGAGTGCTGTATGTAAATTTTGGAAACCCGGGTTTTAGTGACACCTTGTGGTTGCTAAGGGATCTGTAGCCCCATTAATTCCTCTCTATTCAAGGGAATGCTAGATGGCTTCCCTGTCAAAGAAGCCAAGGCTGTGACATGCAGTGTACCCTACTTAATAATCACTAGTAGATGCAACAATACCAGAAAGTTCTTTCTAAGAGTTCCATACAGTACCTTAAATTTTAAATCTTTCACCTTAAAATAACCGGGTGACTGTCACTTCCACCATAACCAGAGCTATGCAACAGTGTTATGTAACTTTGTTGTTTGGGTAGCAACACAGAAGAAACTACACACTGGGACCTTTTACAGCCTGCATCCTAATAGCAAATTATAGGGCAGTGTTAAGTCGATGCAAAATATGAGATGAAGCTGTATAGCTTAGGATTTCCAGACTGGACACCATGGACAGGGCCAGCCCTTGGCATATTCCAGTGTTTTTCATCCCGGGTGCCCTGATACGTTCAGGTTTCTATGGGAAATTATTTAATTTCAATTGTTAATTGGTCCCAAAAATTGCAAATAATTTGTCATCATTGTACATCGGTGCTTACAGAACTCATGCACAACGGCATGGGTTGAGACTAATCAACAAATAACCCACACATCTGAATATCACAGAATAAAAACAGAAAACCAGAAGGAAGTTTAAAAAAAGTTATAAATTTGTCAGGAAAAAACAAATATGTTAACAAAAAAGTAACATATAATTGGTGGGAAAGCTGGAGGAAAAGGTTGCAGATTTACATTTTTTGAGGAAAAAACAAAAATTGCAAGAAAAAATTCATAAATTTGCAATTGACAACCCTAAACAGCAGACACATCAACTTGTTCAGTTGTGTCCTTAAGGGCTCCTTTACATAGCACAGAGATTGTTGAGAGATTGAGACAATTTTTAATTTTTGGGATAGTTTGGGAGATCCTTGTGTGTTTTGTACTGAGTCAAAACTTTGAGGAGACCGTGGTGACTGTGGAGATCACTGAAGATCATTGATAGATCAAAAATTGGCCAGATCTTTCAATGATCTCCACCCCGTGTAAAGATGGTATTTCTTACTCACCAAAGAAGTAAATGGTAAATGGCATTCACTTATATAGCGCTTTTATTCTCATCTCTTGAAGACCAAAGCGCTTTACAGATCCTGCTATCACTGTCATGGCCGCCAATCACGGCACCTGTGCACGCACCTGCCTGTCATCTCCTGCGGCCCTATTTATTCCCATCAGGACCAGTGCTGGGAGCGGAGTCGTCTGATTCTTTCCCGTGAATCACGCCACACCCTGCCTCCGTGCTTCCCTGCACTGAATTCTCCAGCCATCGGCTTCCAAGCCCAGCTGAACGACGTCTGGGTCGGTTCTGCCCGGACCATCAACCATGTAAGCTCATTGCTTCTAAACCTGTCCATTCCCCTGTGCACAGGCGGAGCCCGCAACGGCGGACCTCCTTCTCCCTCCAGGCGGCGGACTTTTATTCTACCTCCAGCTGACCTGCCCGCAGACACCGTCTCCCTGGCCGCAGCTTCGGCGCCACCTGAAGCCACTTCAACATCTGTTGACAGGTTGCCAGTCTGTACGGTGCTCTGCTGACCCAGCTGGAGTACACAGATAGCACTACACAACATTGATTGATTGATTGATTGATTGATTTTATTTATTTGAACATCCAGACAAAAAAAAAAAAAATTAAAACAAAAATCAAAGCCAAAAAATAAAATAAAAAATGCCTTGTTCAAAAGGAGCGGGAAAGAAGCCAACGCTTATGTAGTCCCATCCCTTCTCTATACCCAATAAATTATAATATCATTCTAGTCATTATTCATCCCACAATTACATTCATTATACAATACCATAATATATAATACATCTTATAATTAAATTATGCAATAGAAGAGATACAACAATGATAGTTTATATTGACAATAATACCAACATCTAATAATAATTGTAATAATAAAAAATTAAAACTTCTGGTATGTTTAATATAATTATAGACAATATTATCATCATCATAATCACCATATATACCACGATATACCCCCACATGGCTTACAATACCTAGGCGCAATAAGTAACCATATAATAATAATAACAACCATAAAAATAGGTAGCCATATAGTAGTTACAATAACAACAATAATAATAATAATAACAATACCACCTGGCCTATATAATACTTCAAATATTCAAATACATTACACCATATAACCGCACTCACGCACCCAATCACTCACGTTAACAAATAAAGTACGTTAATTGTGTTAACCCTGAGTCGTGTCTGTTCTGTGGGTCACCTGAACCATGTCAATCACCCATTCACATTTTAAATACTGCTTTCTAAACCTTTATTTAACAGGTGGGTTTTATATCCACCTGTTAGAATGTAATTATAAATTTCACGTTTTCCTTGTGGCTGGAGCTCCACTCTTCAAAAATCACTAGGAAACACCCTCACTAACTAAAGGTAATGCTCAAAACACCCCCAAAAACTTGTGATTCAAAGATTATCAAATATATTAACAGTAATGATAAAATAAAATCAAAGAAATAAAACTTTAGACTGGTTAGTTATCCAATTTTCAAGCAGATGTTTTTAGACAACACTCTTTAAACTCTTGCTTGCTTCGATGGAACTGTCCTTTTGCCCTGTATTAAGTAATATAGGCCATTCATTCTCAGAGAAAAAAAAGAAAAAAGAGACTGAGCAGTCTTAAGTTTTTCAGTCTAAGCAGTAATAATAACAAATGTAGCTCTAGTCGCTTGACTTAAAAACACCACATGGATAAATAGAAGGAATTACCTGTTTAGTAGGAGATGTCTAGTTTTGCAGGGTACCACCCTTCTGTCTGGTCCTTCAGAGGCCATCAGTTGTCAGAACCAATGTCTTGCCGCTCCCTGGATGCGCACGGTGGTCACGAGCCAATGTGGACTAAAAACAGTAGAAGAGTGGCAACAAAATATGTGTAAAAATAAATAATTTGTAAATTAAATTGAGGTTATTTTATACTAAAAAGTTTAAACCGATTAACCCACAATCTAGTGATGACAGGGCTCTGGGAAGACCTCGCTATTCAGCCTCCATGCTGTTCACCTTTTTATTTTTTCACCTTCCAAAGTTTATATTGTATTTAAATTGCATTTTTAGCATTTTTTTTCAAGTGAGCAGATAGAGTTATGGATCATATCAACACCGGCTTCACCGACACAGTCAGCAGTGATGAGAGCAGTGTCTGAGTGCCAAATTTACCAGCCGATGTTTTTATGTCGAAAACTAAACTACTCATCTACCCCATTTCCCAGTAACAGAGCCCCGTTTCAACTATTCACAATAGGAAAATATCCTAACTTTAATGAACAGACACAAACAGCTTCAGCCAGTGGGAAGTGGAGAACAGTGGGGAAAAAAAACCTGCCAACGTTTTAGTTGATAATTTACCTAAAATATAGGCACATCTATCTATAAATGCAGCATACTATCTGTGTGTGTGTGTGTGTGTGTGTGTGTGTGTGTGTGTGTGAGTGTGTGTGTCTATCTATCTCTGTGTCTGTTCCACGCACATCTCTTGAACTGTTCGTCAGACTGGCCTAAGATTTTATATGTATTTTGCTGAGGTTATGAGGGTGTGCATCCCCAAGTATGGAGTCGCTCACTCAAAATATGTAATTTTTATCAGTAAAAGTTTAGCCACAGCTCTGTCACCATTGTGTCTCTTCATGCCCTGGCTTCAAGAAGTGTGGGTGGTGTTTCATCACGGCCATGCTGATTGGATAATACGCAGCATTGAGACCATGCTGATTGGATAATACATGGCACCATGACCATGCTGATTGGATAATACACGGCATCACGGCCTGTCAGTCACCACAGTGTTCCCTGGACAAAACAAGGAAGTGAAAAATGACAAATTTGACTAGAAAAAGATAATACTGAAGATTTAATGCTTAAATAAATTATACCATAAAGTTGCCGTGATTGTGTAGGTCTAAAGGATAATTTGCCATATGTAGAGAACATGAGGTGCACGAGCAGACTGGGTAGCATGTCAGCGGGGACCGGATCTGACAAACAATACTGGTGTATCAACATAGAACATGCCGGGAGAAGCAGCTGCCTGACCGGGCGGACGATGGTCCTTCTCGAGGAGGCATGCCCAGCCTGCCCAGTCAGTAGTAGACGGGAGTACCTGCATCTGCTTCACCTGTGTGGTACCACTGTACTTTGCAGGACGGCAAGGTCCCCGTCCCGCACGAGTATCTAAAAATTAAAAATTTAAAACCACCATGATTGTGGAGCAGAATGGCCGGAATGACTTAACAACTCTGCTGCCATCAGTGTGTGGATGTGTGTGTGAAAGGGTGGATAGCAGGATCTGTAAAGCGCTTTGGTCATCTAGAGATGAGAAAAAGCGCTATATAAGTGAACACCATTTACCATTTACCATTAATGACCAAACGCAGGACACAAAAACACCCAAATAATGAAATAAATCATTTTTAGTAAAATATTTATTGACAAATGGGCAACACTGATGCAATGGTTGTAGTTAAACAGGTCCTTCTGCTGTGTATAATAATATACTGCTCAAAAAAAATAAAGGGAACACTTTGAAAACACATCAGATTTTAATGGGAAAAAATAAGCTGGACATCAAAATTGTGGCAGGCTAGTCCAGTTTACTCAGATTAAAGGAACACTTTGCTGAAATCAGATTCATTTAGTGCTAAAATCAGATAGAAAATTCTGCCCATTATCTCCACCACACATTGGACCTTGTCTTGACATATGGCATAGAAATAGAAAATCTGGTAATGCCTCCTCATAACCCTGTACTGTCAGACCATTGTCTGCTAACCTTTGATTTTACTATTTCTGACTATTTGGCTCCTAAAGAAAAATATTACTACAGTAGATACCTCTCAGATGATGTTGTTACCAAATTTATGCAGATTGTCTCCTCTACGCCATATGTCAACACAATGGAAATAAGCTAGAGACAGCTTGCTCCTTCTGTAACTGATAGCATGGTAGATAGTGTTACGGCTTCTCTGCATCAGACTCTCGGTATGGTGGCCCCGTTACAAAAGAAAAAGTCTAATCAGAGATTTCTAACTCCTTGATTCAACACAGAAACTCGTAGCTTAAAACAGAAGACTTGTAAATTAGAAAGAAAATGGCACTCCACTAATTTAGATGAAATCTATTTAGTTGGAGAAATCATCTTTTAATTTATAGAAAATCTCTTAGAAAAGGTAGAACAAGTTATTATTCTGCATTAATAGAAGAGAACAAGAATAATCCCAGGTTTCTTTTCAGCACTGTAGCCAGGCTGACAAAGAGTCAGGACTCTGTCTATCCTAGCATTCCCTTAGAGCTTAATAGTCAGGACTTTATGAACTTTTTCAATAATAAAATTTCATCTATCAGAGATAAAATCAGTCAGATTCTTCCCACCATTAACTTAAATACAGTAACACTACAACTCCTTCAATTGATGTCTGCTTGGATGAGTTTACTCCAATTGACCTTTTAGAGTTAGATAAAATAATTTCCTCATCCAAGCCTTCAACATGTCTTTTAGACCCTATTCCTACCAGGTCATTTAAAGAAGTCTTCCCATTTAGCTCTATTCTTCAAATAATCAGTTCTTCATTAACATTAGGCCATGTACCGCAGGCTTTTAAAACTACTGTAATTAAACCCTGACTCAAAAAGCCAATGCTGGATCCAGGAGTTTTAGCTAGCTATAGACCAATCTCTAATCTCCCTTTCATTTCAAAAATCTTAGAGTTGTTGCTACGCAATTATTTGACCACTTGCAGGGAAATGGTTTATTTGAAGAGTTTCAATCTGGGTTTAGAATCCATCATAGTACTGAAACAGCCTTAGTTATGGTCACTAATGACCTCCTTATTGCATCTGACAATGTACTTGTTTCTGTACTTGTCCTTTTAGACCTTAGTGCAGCTTTTGATACTATCAATCATAATATTCTACTTGATAGATTAGAACACGCTGTTGGACTTAATGGAACTTCGTTGCAGTGGTTTAGATCTTATTTTTCTAATAGGTTCCAGTTTGTTCATGTCATTAATGAGTTTTCTTTCAACTCAAAGCTCAGTCACAGAGTTCCACAGGGATCTGTGCTTGGCCCTACTCTTTTTAGTTTATATATGCTTCCGTTAGGCAACATTTTTAGAAAGCACTGTATACATTTTCATTGTTATGCAGATGACACACACTTATACCTGTCAATGAAAGACAGATGATAGTAATCAATTAGCCCGTCTTAAGGAAATCAAAGTTTGGATGACTTGTAATTTCCTGCTATTAAATTCAGATAAGACTGAATTCATTCTTGTTGGTCCAAAAAACCTTAGAAATACCTTTCCAAATCAAACTCTTAGTTTGGATGTGGTTATTCTTTCTCTTAATAGTTCTGTGAGCAACCTTGGAGTTATTTTTGATCAAGATCTGTTTTTCAATTCACATATTAAATTTGTTTCTAAGACTGCCTTCTATCATTTGCGTAATATTGCCAAGACTAGGAGCATCTTGTCTCAGAGTGATGCTGAGAAACTGATCCATGCTTTTGTTAGCTCTAGATTAGATTATTGTAACTCTTTATTATCAGGTTGTCCTAAAACCTCTTTAAAAAGTCTTCAGTTGATCCAAAATGCTGCAGCAAGAGTTTTAACAGGTACTAGAAAGAGAGATCATATCTTTCCGGTTCTGGCCTGCCTTCATTGGCTTCCCATAGAGTTTAGAATTAAGTTTAAATTCCTTCTTCTCACTTACAAAGCTCTAAACAATCAGGCCCCTTTTTATTTAAAAGATCTGATACTACTCTATTATCCTAACAGAGCACTACGCTCCCAAAATGCTGGATTACTTGTAACACCGAGAATCTCCAAAAGTACAATGGAAGGCAGTTCCTTCAGTTATCAAGCTCCTCTCCTGTGGAACCAGCTGCTAATCTGGATTCGGGAGTCAGACTTGATCTCTGTTTTTAAGAATAGGGTTAAAACCTTCCTTTTTGATATAGCCTATAATTAGGGTGGGATCATGTGCCCCTGAACCCTCCCTTAGTTGTGCTGCTAATAGGTTTAGACAGCCGGGGGAACCTCCAATAATGCACTGGGCTTCACTCCTTTGTTCACTCTCAATAAAATATTTTTGCTGGTCATTAACACCTGTTTGTTGTCTCCCATAGATTGAGTCCTCGTCGTGCTGTTTGCTCTCTACATGTCTGTTCTTTTCATCTTCTCTATCCCCTCACCCCCCAGCCAGTCGCAGCAGATGACTGCCCCTCCCTGAGCCTGGTTCTGCTGGAGGTTTCTTCCTGTTAAAAGGGAATTTTTCCTCTCCATCATCACCAAGCGCTTGCTCACAGGGGATTGCCTCATTGCTGGGGTCTTTCTGCAATTGTGGGGATATCCCCTACAATTGAAAGTGCTATGAGATGACTGCTGTTGTTAAATGGCGCTATATAAATAAAGTTGAATTGAATGGAATTGAATTTATAGGGCGGTGCAGTGGTGGAACAGGAAGTGGCCGCCACTACACTGCATTTCACAATAAAGTTATTAAACCCCAACACAACAGTCACCAACCCACATCTTAGTAGTCATTTTAACAACCACTAGATTTTGCTTTTTCTCCAAACCTAACAGAGCTCCTCATTCATACTGGTTAAAAACTGCAGGTCAAAATTCAAAAATACATTACAATAGCATGCAAAATCACTTAACAAACATGTGTCCCTGATATGCATTATCATAACAACAAGCTGTGGGTGCTCATATCAGGTGAATTCAGTCTCTGCAAAGTCACTGGACATCTTGTCTGTTTGTGGTATTAAAGTATGATTTAGAGTTTGGTTTTTTTTTTTTGTTTTTTTCATGTAATTATCCGAGGCATATTTTGACTTATTTTGTGTTTGATTTCACTTAAAACCCATTTCAGTAAGTTTGAAAGAGGAGAGAGCTCAATTTTTAGTGAGTGAAATTACAGCATTTATTTTTGCATGTACTCAATTCCCAGGGGGGCAATGGATCAGCGTTCTCGTCGCGCCCTCCGCCAGTACCCGGGCTCGCCTGGGGAAGCTAATGATCCTACCAGCAGACTAAATTCGAAGAGACGACGCCTCTGTGCCAAGTCAAAGAAGAATCCTAGTCACAGTCCTAAAGCCGAAAGCAAACAGCCCCAAGAGCACTTTGTGGTAGGATCGGCCCTTCGCATATTACAACTAAACGTTGAAGGCCTATCTGCAGCCAAGCGAAGCCTTATCGAAGTCCTCGCCTTCCAACATTCGATTGACGTAATCTGCCTCCAAGAGACTCATATTGGCACAGAGGAAGCTGGCCGCTTCACCATCAAAGGCTTTGACCTCCTGTGCTATGTTCTACATGCTAAACATGGACGTGCCACCTATGTGCGTTCTGACATAGTTGAAGCAAATCACCTGATAACAACACATTTCTCAGACACCATAATCATTGGTGGCTTCCATATTGTCAATGTGTACAAGCCCCCTAATGCCAACTGGGATCTGCAGGTCTTACCCACCCTACCCCACCCTGCCATCTATGTGGGGGACTTTAACAGCCATCACCCTGACTGGGGGTACCCAGCAGTGGACAGTGATGGGAAGGCACTTTCAGACTGGGCATCCAGAAATGACCTCGCTTTGATATACGACCCCAAACAAAGAGGAACCTTCCACTCTGCTAGGTGGAAGAAGGACTATTCTCCTGACCTGTGTTGGGTCAGCTCTTTGAATGGGGAGCCATATCCTACACAGATCCTCATTCTTGATGATTTTCCACACAGCCAACACCGGCCCCTGCTTGTACACATTGGCCTACAACTTCCAGTCATATACAGCCCAAGGAAGATGCGCTGGAACTTCCGCAAAGCCAACTGGAAGAAATTCAGTGAAACTCTGGACCGGAGCGTTGTTACCATCCCACTCCACACCATCACTGTAGATGAAGCATACAACCGCTTCTGCAGCGCAATCTTCAAGGCTGCCCATACTGCAATCCCACGAGGCTACCGACCCCTCTATGTCCCATGTTTGGACGGAGAAAGTGCTGCCCTCCTACAATCCTATCAAACATCAGGGGACCCAGAGATAGCAGACCATCTCATTGAATCGCTAAATACAGCTCGGCGAAAGAAATGGGAGGAGACAGTTGCTGACCGGAGCTTTACCCACTCTAGCAGGAAATGTTGGAGCCTCATCCGTCGCCTAGGAGCTGCACAGAAGCCCCCTAGCCAAAGCCGAGCATCCGTCACACCCAACCAAGTTGCATCCCACCTACTGACTATCGCCAAAGCACCCCAAGACAAAGACACCAAAAGAGCAGTTACAACTGAGCTAAAAAAACACCAAAAAATGCCTGTAGAGGAAACGAACCCTGAACCCTTCGAGGCTGCTGAACTGGAGAAAGTCCTACAGAGCCTGAAATGTGGAAAGGCAGCAGGATACGATAACATCTTCCCAGAATTCATGAAAAATCTTGGCCCCCGAGCCCTAACCTGGTTGACACAATTCTACACAAGGATCACACAAACAAACTCGATCCCAAAGAAATGGCGGACAGCAAAGGTCATTGCCATCCCAAAACCTGGCAAAGACCACAAATTACCAGCAAGCTACCGCCCAATCTCCCTACTCAGCGTTCCTTACAAAATCATGGAGCGCCTAATTCTGCAACGCATTTCCCCAGAGGTAGAGGATATTCTAAGTGTGGATCAAGCAGGTTTCCGCAAGGACCGCAGTACAGGAGAACAAGTACTGGCCCTAACCACCTTCATCGAAAATGGCTTCGAGAGCAGACTGAAGACAGGGGCTGTGTTTCTCGACCTTACAGCCGCCTATGATACGGTCTGGCACAAAGGCCTCCTCCTGAAACTTATAAAGGCGATCCCTGCTTGGGCAACAGCAATTATAAAAACCCTGCTGACCAACCGAAGGTTCAGAGTCCACCTCAGTCAGAAGACAAGTGCATGGAGAATGCAGAAAAACGGACTCCCACAAGGCTCAGTTCTAGCTCCAACTCTGTTCAACCTCTACATAAACGACCTGCCTACTACAAAATCCCGCAAATTCACCTATGCAGACGACATCTGTTTGGCATTCCAAGCACCAGACTTTGAACCACTGGAACGGGTGCTCACGGAAGATCTTGCCAAACTGGACCAGTTCTGCAAAATCTGGCGTCTAAAACCAAGCCCAGCAAAAACCGTCTCCAGTGTATTCCATCTCCACAATGCAAAAGCTGCCAGAGAACTAAACATCCACCTGAGCGGACTCAAGCTTAAGCATGCCCCAAATCCAACTTATCTTGGAGTGACCCTTGATAGGACCTTATCCTTCAAGGAACATCTAAAGGGGACGGCTGCTAAGGTGAAGGTACGAAACAACCTGCTCTGCAAGCTCGCTGGTGCAAAATGGGGGGCGGCAGTCTCCACCCTGCGCACCTCAGCACTGGCCCTTTCATACTCTGTAGCAGAATATTGTGCCCCTGTCTGGTCCAGGTCATCTTACACACACCATGTAGACACCCAGCTCAACACAACCATGAGAACTATAACTGGAACAATCCGCTCAACACCACTCCCCTGGCTCTCTGTACTGTCAAACATAGCCCCTCCACACATCCGGCGAGCAGCATTAACTCAAAGGATGCTCCAAAAAGTTAAAGATTCTCCTCACTTACCAATCCATGCAGATATCTACACTCCACCCACTGCCCGACTTTCATCCAGACGGCCGATTTGGAAAAACCCTCCCCCAGCTGACTTTACCATCCAGACAGCTTGGCAAGAGGAATGGGAGACCAAGGAGGTCCCAAACAAACAGCTGGTGATAAACCCCAACCAACAGGTCCCGGGCACCAACCTCCCAAGGAGACAGTGGTCTACACTCAATCGCTTCAGGACTGGACATGGCCCCTGCTTGGCCAGCCTTTACAGATGGGGCAGTAGCCCTAGCCCTCTGTGCGCATGTGGAGAGGAGCAAACAATGGAACACATCATAGAGGCTTGCCCGCTCCAAAGACTGGAAGGAGGATTACACACCCTCCATACAGCAAACCAGGAGGCAACTGCTTGGCTTAAGGACTTTGCATTCGCTAAATAAATAAATAAGTTACAGGCTCTATGTGATAATCTCTAATTTTCCACTCTTAATATGGTCAGTTCTGTCTTCAATAAATGCCGTGTGTGATGCCTTCAAAGTCAACATTGGAGCTAGAGAATGAAATTATATACCTGTGCGAAATTCAGTGTTGCTACCTCCATTATTTCAAGCCATTTTTTTTTAACTAGAAAGGTACTGAATATATCAAAACATTTCACAGAACAACAACAACAGCAACAACAAAACCCTTAAGGCTGAGAACCAAACCTTTGATCATCCCTGTACTGAGGATATATGAAGACAAAAATGTGAAATCTGTATTTCCCAACAAAGTTATACAACAAAAATTAAAATGAAAAAGTATTTATTAGGTATGTAAACAATATAGATAATTAGCCAGTTGGATGGCATCACAGACAGGTCCCACAGGTTTTAATGAGATGTCTTTGACATCCTTTGGTCAAATTGCTTTTAATTATTTCATTATTGCAGCGTCATTGTGAATAATTTTTACAGCCTTCTTCAGAACAGCTTCTTTCAGTGCACATCTCTTTAAATGCTCATGAGCCCCAGTTAACCCCTTGCACTCTGGTCAATTTCCCTAAAAATGCCAAAAAATAACATACCCAAAGTAAATCAAAAGCTGTTCTTCAACCCTTTGCAGCATCTTCATGGGGATGGTCTCATTTAAAAGAAAACACTTTGAATTTTTTGGCAAAACAGTCATAATCTCTCTAAGTGGTCTGGCCACTGAGTAACAGTCATCTAAACATACTGAACTTGAAGAAAATAAATTTCGCCTGGGCGTTTTTTTGGATACAAATGCTTGCAAATAACACACAGCTGTCAGATCCAGGCTGAAAAATGCAACAGAAATGTAGAACCAAGTGTTATCCAGCTGAGGTCAAAATTTTGTAGTAATACCACAAAAAATGAATATATTACACAGCTTTTTTCTTAGGTTGTTCCCAGGCATTTTTGAACTGTGCCAAATTGTGCCAAATGGCACAGTTTGGAAAAACGTCTGTAACTTTTGAATGATTCAATATAGAAGCTTGATGTTGGGCTCTAATGAAAGGTGACACTCAGGGCTGTGTGTGTGTGTATGTCCCCCCCCCCCCCGCTACAGAGGACGGACATCGCCCGGTGCACCGCGGTCACGGTGCACCGCGGTCTACTACGCACAGTTGTAATTTACCGATCGGTAAAAGTCATTTTTGATTACAATTTTCAGGGATAAAGAATAATTTAGCTTATAACACTTATTTGTTCACAACAGCAGCGTAGGTGGCGAACTTCTCTTCCTCATTGTCAAACGAACATGAAGCTGGTCCGCTTGTTACGGACTCGTGGTTCTGGTCACGCGACCCGGTCAAAACATAATTCCATTATTGCGGTTTTGCACTTCCATGATTGCGGTTTTGGCGAACGATTTTTCAAAACAAATAACAGTAGTAAGAAAAAAAGACTGGCGAACGCGTGTGTGTCACCCAGCCTTCGTCTTCGGCCTCCGTCGGTCTATGATGACCATGGAAGAGAATCCTAAACGTCTACTCTGCTGGGACAGCACCGCCTGTGGCTGAACAGGCCGATGCGCGAATGGCAGTCCCTGTCACACAGGTCGCACTTGTGGGTGGTATCCGTGCTGCTGGGTCTGTGGCGGTTCTTCCTGCGGGTCCTTTTTTCATCTGCTGCAGCAGTCAGTCTCTCTTCACCCAGCCTTACACAAAACAGCTTTCGAACTTCTGTGCTTCAATTGGCTGGCTGTATTCGCAGCCGTTGGTAGGCGGGTCGTTCTTGCTAGGTTTTCAGTCATTGGTTCTTCAAGGTTTCAGAAACCCAATTCAAGGCTCTTATTAGTCGAATGACAGGTCAATCACATCTAAACCAATCAAAGCACTCCTTTGGCTTTCTGTTCGCGGCTGTGTCTGTAGTGGAAGAACGAAAATGCAGTTTTTTTTTCTTCAGTGCGCCCTAGGACGCACAGTGTGCGTACTAGGGTGCCCTCGTGCGCTCTAGGACGCAGAGACGTGCCTGCCCGCGGTACACCGGAGTGCAAGAGGTTATCTCTACCTTCCCTCTTACATAGCCTAGGACATTGCTACTGGGTAATGTTAGTTGGCTAGCTCCTTGTTTGGGTAGCTAGCACAGCCTGAACCAACTAATGTAAATTAATCTAAAAGAAGGAAATAAAGCATCACTGATGAACAGGAGTGTATAGTTTTAGTGGTCGACAGGATATGATCAGTCCCTGAAGTACAATAAGCACAGAAACAACCTGTCATGACTGTTGTTAGCAATCAGCTCACGTGCGTGATGCAGCAACAAGAATGGACAATCAAACAATAACACACGTTTGAGAATTTTATTAAATATCAAAAGCACCACACAGCTACAGAAATAGTAACTCGCCAGAGGAAACAGCCTGTGGAGAGAAGACGAGAGCCGTGAGTGGAGGAATGGAGTAAGGGAAAATGGGCTGGCCAAATTACCACTTATGTGAGCCTCCAAGGGAGAACCGGCAGGGCCCCAGCGAGGAATAGATGAACCAGCAGGGTGAGGGGAATGAACTGGTGGTGCCTGACCGGGTGGAGGTTGAATGCCATTGGTGGATGATAGTGTGGCAGGAGAGCACGCGCAGCCCCAGAGACGCACCCGCACGAGGGCAGCAACCTGAGGAGAGAAAGCACACAGGTTAATAATTTCTTCACCTGTGTGAGTTGAATACTTGCTTGCCTTGTAAGGCAGAATACCCAGACGAGCCAGCGTTGAATTACTGAAGGACGCTTCCTTATGAACGCTGGCTGATGAGAGGGCGCAGGTGTGTCGTCTCACTCAGGTGTGTTGATGACCTGAGGAGAGATGAACGGGAAGGAGGGGGTGCGCTCTCGCCGCCCATGACAGGGCCCCCCTTTCTAGGAGCGCCTCCTGGCGGTCCACAGGGCTTGTTGGGATGGGCACGGAGGTAGACCCAGAGCATCTTCTTGTCCAGGATTCAATTCAATTCAATTCAACTTTATTTATATAGTGCCATTTCACAACAACAGTCATCTCATAGCACTTTCAACTGTAGGGGAAACCCCCACAGTTGCAGAAAAACCCCAGCAATCAGGCGATCCCCTGCGAGCAAGCGCTTGGCGACGGTGGAGAGGAAAAACTCCCTTTTAACAGGAAGAAACCTCCAGCAGAACCAGGCTCAGGGAGGGGCAGTCATTTGCTGCGACTGGCTGGGGGGTGAAGGGATAGAGAAGATGAAAAGAACAGACATGTAGAGAGCAAACAGCACAATGGGGACTCAATCTATGGGAGAGAACAAACAGATGTTAATGACTAGCATAAAATAAATATTTCATTGAGAGTGAAGAAAGGAGTGAAGCCCAGTGCATTATTGGAGGTCCCCTGGCTGTCTAAACCTATTAGCAGAATAACTAAGGGAGGGTTCAGAGACACATGATCCCTCCCTAATTGTAGGCTATATCAAAAAGGAAGGTTTTAACCCTATTCTTAAAAACAGAGACCGAGTCTGACTCCCAAATCCAGATTGACAGCTGGTTCCACGGGAGAGGAGCTTGATAACTGAAGGATCTGCCTCCCACTGTACTTTTGGAGATTCTCGGTATTACAAGTAATCCAGCATTTTGGGAGCGTAGTGCTCTGTTAGGATAATAAGGTAGGATCACCTCTTTTAAATTAAAAGGGGCCTGATTGTTTAAAGCTTTGTAAGTAAGAAGAAGGATTTTAAGCTTAATTCTAAACTCTATGGGAAGCCAATGAAGGCAGGCCAGAACCGGAGAGATATGATCTCTCTTTCTAGTACCTGTTAAAACTCTTGCTGCAGCATTTTGGATCAACTGAAGACTTTTTAAAGATGTTTTAGGACAACCTGATAATAAAGAGTTACAATAATCTAATCTAGAGCTAACAAAAGCGTGGATCAGTTTCTCAGCATCACTCTGAGACAAGATGCTCCTAATCTTGGCAATATTACGCAAATGATAGAAGGCAGTCTTAGAAACAAATTTAATATGTGAATTGAAAGACAGATCTTGATCAAAAATAACTCCAAGGTTCCTCACAGAGCTATTAAGAGAAAGAGTAACCGCATCCAAACTAAAAGTGTCACGATCCGAGTGCCGGTCTTGCCCGTGCTCGGGCTATGTATACTCGCTGCCGGCTTTGACAGCTGTGGGTTATATTCTGGCTTCACCAGGCTGTTATTGAGAAGACGCTCGGTGGGGTTTCCGGCTGTCAAGGCCGGTCAGCTGTTTGTCATTACTGCTCGTTAGCGTCCGGCTTTATTAGGCGGGCGCTGACGGCAGTTAGGCGCGGGAGTATCATCAAACTATCGTCCAACATTCCTTGTATGGTGTCTACAGTCAGGCTAAGGTTAGTGTGTTAATTTGTATCCATGTCATGTTTTAGATCGGTAGTGGCTGGGGTAAGCCCTACCATCCCATGCTCCGTGTTTCGTGTACTTTTGCCACTGTGACTCACAGTTTGTGTTAGTGACGTGTCTTTGTTAATAAACCACCATCATTGCAAAACTCACCGCTGACTCTTGGCGTCTTATGGTGATCCGCGAGGGTCACCGCATGACAGTATACTCCCGCCTGGACATCTAAACGGAGACGCCACACCCAGACACCTTTTCTCCGGTGAGTTTTTGCTGTAATGGACTGTTGTTCTTCCCTGTCTGGGTGTCCACGCTGGGGAAAATGCCGTCATCCAGGAGCCGCGGTCGGCGTCTGGACCGCGAGCTGACGGACGCTCTGGAGTATGTAGACGGAGCGCTCCTCACCGCAACTTTTGATGACAACCCCGACGACATACGCTGGCACCTGGACGTTGCTGAGGACCTCCTAGGATGCCTCCCTCACCATTACAATCACCCAGAAGTCGTCGCTAGGAGGGCAGAACTCGCCGATCAGCACGAGCTACTCCGTGGGCTGGAGGTGAGCCACGGCAGGAAGCAGCGAAGGAGGCATCCTCGCGCCCCGTGCTGGGATACTGCTCCTGCCCTTGACCTGTTCCAGGAGTTCGTGCCATCTGGGGGCCGACGACGACATCGGCGCAATGGCCCAGGCAATCCTCAGCAGAATCCCCCGGCTGGACCCGCTGCCGGCGAAGCCCGTCAGCGAACCTCTGAGAGCGGCTCCACCTCGTCCTTCCAGGGGGCCCTCTGTCGCCATCCAGCGGGGAGAAGGAGGAACAGCGTCCCCTACAGCAGGCACCATCTTTCCTCCAGGAGAAAGGCAAGTGCAAGTTAATTTATTACACCATAATTGTAACCTGCCTTGTCTGACTCCTGGGGGCAGAGTTCGGGGTTTGCAGCCCCCTGAGCCCCCTCAACCTGCTGTAGTTCAAATAACCAAACCTGCTGCCTCTGTGTCCCCCCCTGTTGAGCGGTCCACGACGCCAGGCTTAAGTTGTCGGATGAGGAGGGGCCCTGCAGTGCTGGAAAGCCTGGATCCGGCCCTGCAGCCACATCGTGGACGGAGGAGAGGAGCGGACTGCGGCCCGGAGCCTGAGCCGACGATGAAGTGTCCCCGGGTCTTCTCACCAGAGCGGTCCGAGCCAGTGGGTCGAGTGTCCCCTGCCCCCACGCGGGAGGAACCTCAGGCTGCAGACATCATCTTGCCAGCTGTGGAGCCCGACACAGCTGAGTTGGAGCCTGCTGACGAAAGTTGCCTCCCTGAACCTGGATCGATGGAGTCCTGGGCGGCAACAGAACCCGAGTGCAGGCAAGTGCTCTCTTTAGTGTCTCTGTCCCCTGTTTTGGAGCATTTTTGCCTGCCTCTCGGGGAGGCGAGTGAGGGGCAGCCGCCTGCTGTGCCCGAGCTCGTCTCGTCGGGTTCTGTTGCTGCCAGTGATACTGATCCCGGTTTCTCTGTTCCTTGTGAGCTTCTTTGCAGTGTCACTGGCATGGAGCCAGTCGGAGTCGCTGAATTGGAGGTTCCGGGTTCAGGGGTGGAGGTCGCCAGCGGAGCTGCACCGACCCAGTCGGGGTCCGTTGTGGAGGCTGCTGTGGCCCAATCGGGGTCCGACGTGGGTGCGCCCGAGACCCAATCGGGGTCCATCGCGGGAGCTGCTTTGGCCCAATTGGGGTTCAATGTGGGTGCGCCAGAGGCCCAATCGGGGTCCACCGCAGATGCAGTTCTGGCCCAGTCAGGGTCCGACGTGGGTGCGCCTGAGGCCCAATCGGGGTCCACCACTGGAGTTATCCTGACCCAGTCGGGGTCCGAAGTGGGTACGCCCGAGGCCCAATTGGGGTCCAGCGCAGGAGCCGCTGTGGTCCAATCGGGGTCCGATGTGGGTGCAGCCAGGACCCAATTGGGGTCCAGCGGAGGTGCAGCGCTGGTGTGGTCCACGGACGGTGGAGGAGCTGCAGACCCTTCGCCGTCAGATGGAGTACAGGCTCATCCTTGCTGCCTAGTCCCTCGTCAGAGTCATCGCCCCTGCTCTTTATCGCCGGGGGCCGTGGGAGTCCCGCTATGCCCGCCCCGGCTCTCCCATGTTTTGTCTTTGCCAGGGAGGCCGCTGCGGGCTGTTTTCCCCCGGTACTGGTGGCTGAGGGACGTGGGTCGGCCTCCTGAGGAACTGCTTCGCTGGTTCGGAGCCTCGGGTTGGCTAACCGACATGTTATGTGTTCTTCTGGGTGACCTGGTTCGGCTCGGTCTATAGCTTATTTCCGTTGTGTTGGCACATGGCATAGAGGAAACAATCTGCATAAATTTGGTAACAACATCATCTGAGAGGCATCTACTGTAGTAATATTTTTCTTTAGGAGCCAGATAGTCAGAAATGGTAAAATCAAAGGTTAACAGACAATGGTCTGACAGTACAGGGTTATGAGGAGACACTACCAGATTTTCTATTTCTATGCCATATGTCAGAACAAGGTCCAACGTACGGTGGAGATAATGGGTAGAATTTCCTACTTTCTGAGAAAACCTCATTGAGTCTAATATTGCATTAAATGCCATATTAAGGCAATCACTATCTACATCTACATGTATATTAAAGTCCCCTACTATAATTTTTCTATCTGATTTCAGCACTAAATCAGCTAAGAATTTGGCAAATTTGGATAAAAACTCTGAGTAGGTTGATGGAGGACAATAAACTATGGCAAATAAAATTTGGTTTAACCTAAAATTGCTAAAATGCCCAATACTGAGGACCAGGCCCTCAAAGGAATGATAACGTGTTTTTTGCTTAACATTAACTAGTAATTTGGAATGGTAAATTGTTGCTACTCCTCCTCCACGACCAGAACTTCTGGGATTTTGACAGTTTAAATAACCAAAGGGAGTTGATTCATTTAAACCAACATAATCCTCTTGTCCTAACCAAGTCTCTGTAAGGGATATTAAATCAATCTGATGATCAATTAACAGATCATGGACTAGCAGAGAATTGGGAGTTAGAGACGTAATACTTAACAACCCACATTTAATTTTTAAATTATGAGGAGGAACAGAGGCCAAATCATTCAATTTAGAGGCTTCATGTTTAATTTGAGTTTTACCAGCTTTTTGTTTAATCACTTTGGGATGCTTACACTTTATATTTTTATTTATTTTGGAGGGCGCAGACAATGATTCTCTGATGGGGAAGACAGGGGCTAAGTTGAGGGGTGGCGGATGAAGAGGAGCTGCAAAGAGGCGTGTAAGACTGCAACTCTGCTTCCTGGTCCCAACTCTGAGTTGTCAAGGTTTTGGAAATTTGGATAAAAATGATGCCAGATTATTAGATAAAAGAGACACACCATCCAAAGTGGGATGGACGCCATCTCGTCTAATAAGATCAGGTTTTCCCCAAAATGAGCTCCAATTGTCAATGTAGCCCACGTTGTTTGCAGGACACCACACAGACAGCCAGCAGTTGAAGGATGACAAGCGGCTAAACATTTCATCACTGGTCAGATTGGGGAGGGGCCCAGAGAATACTACAGAGTCCGACATTGTTTTGGCAAAGTCACACACCGATTCCACGTTAAGTTTTGAGACTTCCGACTGCCGGAGTCGGACGTCGTTAATGCCGGCAATTGTGGAGTATTTACAGTTACTTTTAGCCAGCATTTTCAAATTTGACTCGATGTTGCCTGCTCTGGCCCCAGGAATGCATTTGACTATGGCCGCTGGAGTCTCTAGGTTCACGTTTCTGAGTACAGAGTCGCCAATAATCAGAGTTTTTTCCTCAGCGGGTGTGTTGCTGGGCGGGGAAAAACGATTAGAAACATGAACAGGTTGGTGGTTAACTGGGGCTTTGCAGCTAGGCTTCCTTCTCACCGTCACCCACCCAGTCTCCTCGCTGCTGAGGAGGACCGGAGGACCGCTAGCATGCCCTATGCTAGGGAGCTCTGCTGCAGCTAAGGGACATCCGTCAAGATTAACAGGTGGAGACGGTGTTTCAATGCAGCGGAGCCGCGATTTCAAATCAGACAACCTCGCCTCGAGCACCTCAAAAAGACAACATTTATTACATTTACTGTTATCGCTAAAAGAGGCAGAGGTGTAGCTAAACATCTGACAGAGAGAGCACACCAGAGGAGGAGGGGAAGGAGAGCTAGTAGCCATAGCTAGTGGCTGACCCGAAGCTAACACAAACACCAATAAAAGGTGAACAGAAGGCTAAAGAAGGTGATTAGATGACATACTGAGTGCGCACACAGGTGCAAGAGGCTTGATAAACAGAAGTGAGAGCTAACGGTAGATGGAAAAAAGTGATTAAAATGCAATTAAAGGCAAAATCCTCAGGAGAATGAGGAGACCTAACCAAAGAGCAAACCACAGAAAGCCAGCAACACAGGAAGTGACGATACGTTACCGGAGTCCGGGACGTGGGAACCCAGGAACGTTCCTCCGGGCCGTAGCCCTCCCAATCGACCAGATATTGGAGGCCCTGGCCCCAACGGCAATCATCCAGGGCCCGATGAACCGTGTAGGTGGTGTGGCCGTCGATTATTCGGGGAGAAGGAGGAGGCTTGACTGACCGAGAGGGGTTTGGTGTGGGATACGTGAAAGGTTGGGTTCACCTGTAGCGTTGGTGGCAGCTTGAGCTGGATCAAGGCATCGTTGATCACTCTGGAGATCGCGAAGGGCCCTAGGAAGCGAGGAGACAGTTTCTTAGACTTCATCTTCAGAGGGACCTAACTGGCTGCCAACCAGACCTGCTGACCCACGGTGTACTTGGGGGCAGGCACCCGTCTTCTATCAGCCATGGCATGGTTGCGGTTGACAGAGCAGGTGAGGGCAGCGCATGTGGACCTCCAGAGGCACTGGCAGTGGCGAGCGTGGACCCCCATGGATGGAACCACGACCTCCCTCAACCATAGGTAGCAGCGGAGGCGTGTACCCCAATGACGCCTCGAAGGGGGTGAGACCGGTTTCCATGGAGACGGCAGAGTTCATTGAATACTCCACCCAGGTCAGGTGTGTGCTCCAAGAAGAAGGATTCTTGGCTGCTACACATTGCAGAGTGGCCTCCAGGGACTGGTAGGCGCACTCTGCCTCCCCGTTGCTCAGAGGAGAGGCTCACAGTCATACCCAGAGTCCGGCAAAAGGCACTCCAGACCTGTGACGTGATCTGAGGACCTGGGTCAGACACAATATCCAAGGGGATCCTGTGGAGGCGGATCACGTGGTCAGTGAGGAGGGTGGCCATCTCCAAGGCCGAGGGGAGTTTAGGGATTACCACCAGGTGCACAGCCTTGGAGAAGTGGTCCACGATGGTTAGGATAACTGTTTTTCCGTGGGAGGGGGGAAGTCCAGGGCGATGTGGGACCACGGGCGACTGGGAATGGGCAGGGGATGGAGAAGTCCAGCCTGAGGGGAGGAGTCCGACTTGCCCCGGACGCAGGTCTGGTACGCCCGCACATACTCCTGCAAGTCCCTCCGCAGCGTAGGCCACAAGAACACCCGCCGAACGAGGTCCGTAGTGTGGGTGATCTCAGGGTGGCAGGCGAAGCGGCTGGTATGGACCGACTGTATGACGTCACTGTGGAGGGAAGCCAGGATGTACAGGCAGTTCCGGGGGCACCCTGCTGATACAGGCTCCCAAGACTGGGCCTGATGGACCCTCCACTCGATGTCCCATGTAAGGGCTCTGAGGATGCAAGAAGATGAAAGAATGGGTTGGGGGTGGAAAGACAGCGCTACCTTCTCGGAATCAAACTGGCGTGATAGCGTATCCAGTTTGGTATTCCGAGAGCCAGGCCGGTAGGTGATGGTGAATTTGAACTGCTGAAAAAATGGGGCCCAACGAGCCTGCCTGGCATTGAGTTGGCGGGCCGACCGCAAGTACTCTAGGTTTTTGTGGTCAGTCCACACGATGATGGGGTGGATAGCCCCCTCTAACCAATGCCGCCTTTCCTCCAACACCAACTTAATGGCGAGCAGCTCTCTGTCCCCTACATCGTAATTCCTCCCCGCTGGCGTGAGCCAATGAGAGAAAAACACGCACAGGTGGAGCTTCTGATCGGAGGGTGTGCACTGTGAAAGGACACAGCGCCTACCCCTGAATCAGACACATCTACCTCGAGGATGAACTGGAGCTGCATGTTGACCTGAGCCAAGATTGGGGTATTCGTGAACAGACCCTTCAATTTGGAAAAGGCCTGTTCAGCTGCCTCGGTCCAAGGAAAGGGAACATTAACAGAGGTCAGCTGTATTAAGGGCAGTGCCACCCCACCATAGTTGCGAATGAACCGGCGATAAAAGTTTGCAAACCCGAGGAAGCGTTGAAGTTCCCTAAGGGAGTGGGGAGTTGGCCAATCGAGCACTGCCCTCACCTTGGCCGGGTTGGCAATCAGTCTCCCTTCAGCCACTATGAAGCCCAAGAAGGTGGTAGATGCAGTGGAGAACTCACACTTCTCGGCCTTAACGTAGAGCTGGTTCTCCAAGAGCCATTGGAGGACAGCACTTACCTGGACCTCCTGTTCCTCTGGCAAGCGGGAGAAAGTCAAAATATCATCTAAATAGATGAACACAAATTGATATAGCATATCGCGGAGGACGTCATTAATTAACCGTTGGAAGACAGCGGTGGCATTGGTGAGCCCAAAAAGGCATTACCAGGTATTCAAACTGCCCCTGGTGGGTCTTAAACGCTGTCTTCCACTCGTCCCCCTCACAAATGCGGATAAGATGGTACACATTGCGCAAGTCTAATTTGGTGAACATCCGTGAGCGCTGAAGGAATTCAAAAGCGGAGTTAATCAAGGGCAGGGGATCTTTGTCCTTAACTGTAATAGCGTTAAGCTCCCGGTAGTCGATACATGGGCGCAGTGAGCCATCCTTCTTACCTACGAAGAAGAATCCGGCTCTGAGAGGAACTGAAGATGGCCAAATAAGGCCAGCATTCAGTGATTCCTTAATGTGTCTCTCCATCGCCTCCCTCTCCGGACCAGAAATATTATAGAGCCGGCTGGACAGCAGTTTTGCCCCTGGGATGAAGTCCACAGCACAGTCATAAGAGCGATGAGGCTGAAGTGACTTTGCTCTCGACTTGCTGAAGACCTCTCTCAAATCGTGGTAAGCCCGGGGAACGAGGCTGAGGTCCCATGGCTCGACCGGAGGAAGCGACACAGGGAGAGATGGGGAACATTCAGCTGAACGGAGACAGTTAGCCAAACAAAATGGGCTCCAGGAAGAGATGGAATTCTGGCCTCATTTTATAATGGAGTTATGCTTTCGGAGCCACGGATAACCTAGAATCATTGGGGAAGATGAAATTGGAACGTGAATTCCTCCCGATGATTCCCGGATAAAAGGATGGTGATCTGCGCCGTGCGCTCGGTAACTACTGCAACCTCACGGCCAGATATGGCCCCACAATGGTCCCCTCCGGCATACAACTAGGAACATACCAGTCGCTATGGAGGGTGAGAATATGTATGGGCACATAATCATACCATGTAAGATAACTAAGTAGACGGTTATGCTGTTTCATCCCATCTAGCAACAATGCTCTGCACTGTGTGTGTTTATATATTTACATATTTATTCCATCTAGCTACAATGCTCCGCACTGTGTTTTTATATATCTACATATTATTCCATCTAGCTACATTGCTCCGCACTGTGTGTGTTTATATACTTGCATATTTATTCCACCTAGCTGCAATGCTCCGTACTGTGGGTGTTTATATATTTACATATTTATTCCATCTAGCTACAATGCTCTGCACTGTGTGTTCACACTGGCTTTTCCCTGCACTGTGTGTTCATATACTCATATATTTATTCCATCCAGCTACAATGCTCTGCACTGTGTGTCTGTGTGTGTGTGTGTATATATTTATTTTATAGTAATATGTACATATGTATATTAGCCGCTCTTGCTTGCTTGTTTTTTTCTTGCCTTCCGATTGTTGCTCTGAGTGTTGCTATCCCTGTGCTGTTGCAATCCTGGAATTTCCCCGTTGTGGGACTAATAAAGGCTTATCTTATCTTATCTTATCTTATATGGTGGTAATTCTTTGGTGTTGGGGCAGTTTGAGTGTGGGAATACCCATGTCCCAAACAAACCGGGCCGACACGAAATTGCCCTCTGCCCTTAAATCCACTAGCACCATCATCCTCCTCTCAGCCCCCGGCAATTGCATGAGGGCTGAAATAGAGAAATTACCGGGCGGAGTAAACTTGGTCCGGCCCGCCAGACCCCCCACGGTTACTGACAGGCCGCGTCTTTTGGCTGCTGGGGGCAGTGGAGGTTGAATGCCATTGCTGGATGATAGTGTGGCAGGAGAGCACGCGCAGCCCCAGAGACACATCCGCATGATAGCAGCAACCTGAGGAGAGAAAGCACACAGGTTAATAATTTCTTCACCTGTGTGAGTCAAATACTTGCTTGTCTTGTAAGGCAGAATACCCAGATGAGCCAGCGTTGAATCACTGAAGGACGCTTCCTTATGAACGCTGGCTGATGAGAGGGCGCAGGTGTGTCCTCTCACTCAGGTGCGTTGATGACCTGAGGAGAGATGAACGGGAAGGAGGGGGCGCGCTATCACCGCTCTCGCTGCCCAAGACACAACCCTGAAAGAGTGAATGGGAAACTGCTTAGGCCATTAGCCGCCTTTGGTTTCAATCAGAGTAAAATAGCAAAATAAGCTAAAATAACATCTAAGAGTGAAGTATATGGTCAAGTGCTGGTAGATGATCAAGGATGCCAGTGGAGAAGTGGGTAGAATTAGTAGAAAATGAGGAACATAACTGGCTGTGATCAAACAGTTAAGCCAGAGTTGCCAACTTTTGAGAACAGCTTGGAATGAGATTTAGAGGGATTTCTGTATGGGGAAGACTGGTGGGTAGGTTTGGAGTGAGCGTGCATAGGCACAATACACATAACTGCATTTTTTTTTCAATGCATACACTTCTTTACCTAAGAATCAGTTTTAGAACATGTTCAGTCTGCTTTCTGCTGCCTTGAGAGCTCTTTTTATGGAAAATCTGAAAAAAGTCAAAACGATATTTGCAATAATTTCAGCATTTTGGAGTGAGAAATAAAGTTTGTGGTGTGAGAGAGAAGGCAAAAGAGTGAGACTCACATCAAGAGTGAGACTTGGCAACACTGGTTAATGTAGTGCACATGGATGCTACGCACAGACATGAATGGCTTTTGAAACTTCAGGAATAGAAGATGATGCCTGTGCAAACTTTCATTAAGATGGCATGGAAGATGCTTCTGGCCCATGGAGAGATGGAGTGCTCTCCTGTTGCTTTCGCTGACCGAGGGTCTTCCCTGTCTTGCGAGGGGGTTTGCCGAGGTTTGCGGCTCGCTATCCTAGTCCCTCCCGGGCAGGAGGGAAAAGGAAGATCTGACACGGTTTCCTGTCTGCCGCCGACCCCAGCCACAAAGCGAGCCCACTTTCCTGTTGGGGGCTGATGAGTAGCAGTCGGGGGGCTTGCTGGGGGAGAACTGCAACCATAGGCAAGGTGCAGGAGGCCTCAGCTTGGCTGGAAACCCGGGGGACGCAGCCGAGGCAGATGTGGACACATCTCCTGTCTCTCTGGGGAGCTACAATGAAAAGTAAAACACTGTACACTCCTTGTTCATTCATTTATTCACCTAAAAACAAATCATACATTAATGCCTAATCTATAGACTCCAATGGTAAGTCCACAATTAATATGAGTGTGGATGGAATAAAAAACTATTTGGTGTGTGATCATACGATGATGTGATTATTTTATGACTGTTACAACTCTCTTCATTAAAATAACAGAGAATCCCAGTGCATGCTGTTTTCTCATGAGCTCAGGAGCTGCACGATTTCAAAACACACCATTGAAATAGCATTAAACAATGCACTTCTGACAACAGACCTCATTTTTCCTGGTCAAAAGCAGATTGTCATGAAATGCCCCATAACAGTGGTGCACATGAGACTGCATGCCACAACACCTCTCTGAAATAAGCCTTCTCCTTCCAGCACAAAACGGTTGTACTGTCTACTGGTAATTAGATGGCATGATGCAAAGCATAAAAAACAGACAATGTGCTGACAGAAACTAAAAACACTGGCGTACGGCGTGAAGTCTGGCACAAAAGTCTGCTGATGACCGTCAAATTAGGGTCCAATGACTTTAATTCTGCTCCTTTCTAAACATTTTTTGATGTATTTTTTACATATTTGTTTTCATGAAAATATAGTCCCGTTCACCTTTAAAACTGAACAGGACATGTGCAAGGAGCTCTTTCCTGTCCATCAGTTGTGATTCTCACAGAGAAATCTGTTCAAAATCAGTTTTAGAAAGTTCTCCTTGCTTTTATCAGTGTTTTATCAATAACATCTATCATGAACATTGGATGTTCTGATAAAGGTTATGCACATATTTTATGTTTTGCTCATGTAATTGTGTCAATAAAGTGTTCCTACTTGGCTTGACATGTTGGTCGACCATCTTCGTGACACAAGTAGTGTTGGACTACAGTGTGGGAGGTTGTGAGCTTGATTCCTGTCAGATGCCACCAGCTGCACTTCACCACCCACCCTTAGTCACATTTGCATTTAAACTGTAATAATTTAATGATGAACACAGATTGTTGGGTTCACTTTAAGGCAATAAAGGAACACGAGAAAAAAGCAGCGTGTCACCAACCAGTGAACAAGCTGTTGACTAAGGTCAAAATTATGTTGACAAGATGATGCCGTTCCATTTAACTTTTGAATGCATATATAGTAATTAAATGACTGTATGACATGGACATTGTTTTTTGTGTCTTTCTGTGATTTTAAAGGCTGCATATGCAAACCCATGTTTGTAGCAATGTTGCAGGTACGTTGTTGCAACATTCCTCAATATGGTTGTTTACAACATTCAGGATACCTCTCCCCGGCCACACTCTTCAGGGAGGATACCAAGGTGTTCCAAAGTCTCTCCAGTATGCCCTGGAGTCACCTCTCAGTGGGATGTATCCACTACACCTCATGTGGGAGAATTCCAGGAGGCATCCTGATCAGAACCCCAGAATGAATAACTCAACGAGTAAGGTGCCAGTCTACAGGTTCAGGTTCAGGTTACTTTATTTGTACCCGTAGGTAGATTTGTTTTGCAGTCAGGTGACATCCATATTTACAAACCATAATTACATTCAACATGAACACAAACATAGGCACACATGAAGCTGACTATAAACAAGATAAAAGTGCTCAAGGCTCCACCAATCAGGACATAAGACAAAGAGATAAGAGAAAAAACAAAGAGATAAGAGAGAAGGGTCATATTAAAAAGTTAAAGACTAGTCAAAGAGGTTAAAAACTCAAAAGTCTAAAACCCCAAAAAAGATTTAGAACCCAAATAAAAAAACCTACAAAAATAAGTAAATATAAAATAAAAATTAATAAATAGGTAACTAAATTTTGCACAATATATTGTTTCATCTTGTTCAACTCTTTGACAGCAGCAGGAACAAAGCTGTTTTTGTAGCGTTGGGTTTTACTTTTTGGGACAGCAAACCTCCGTCTGGAGGGAAGAAGCTGAAAGTGGCAGTGCAAAGGGTGGGAGTCATCATTTAAAATGGAGGTAGCAATCCTCTGTACCTGTCTGGTGTACAGGGATGTCAGACCACCCCAGCTGACCCCTTTCGGTGTGCAGAAGCAGCAGTTGAGCCTCTTTTGGACAACTGAGCTCCTTGCCATCTAAATCAAATCACATACAGTATCACAAAAGAGATTGCCTCAAAGAAAAGGAAAATAACTCCAGCGTCACACGTGGCAGGCAGGGAGAGTCACCAACAATAACACTCTAGAGGGTAGATGATATATATGACTCACATAAATAAGTTATATCAATAGTAGCAGCCAGTCAGGCAACATATGGGAAGAAGAAATATTTCACTTGGTCCTCAAGGTCATGTGCGAGTGTGTGTGCGTATCGGATGAGGTCATGCTTTAGTGACCTCCCTGTCTCCTGTGAATTATTCATTACCTCTTTCTGACTGGACACAGCCCAGTGACATTGCCAGGACATTATTATTGTGGAGCTGCAGTAACTTAAGTGCTCAGAATTAATAAGTTTCATCTGCCACTGACAAACTTTCCTTGTATGGCTGCGATGCCACTGTGGCTCATCATGAACCAAGAATAGAAACTCCTACAAGATTAAAGCTAAACAGTATAACAAAAGCAATTTAAAAGTTTCAACTTCAGATTTAACCTTCAAATGTAGCTACATTTCTGTACTATGGCTTTGCATCTGGACTGGCCAGCTGTATTTTATAACTTATCTCCCATTTTCATATCAGATGTGGCTCAGTTTAAGATATGTTTCCCAATAATAAACTTTAACACCTGTATCACACAGGTCAGCGCCACACTCATTTCCATGATTTTTCATTACCACCATCTTCCAAAGTCCTGCTGGCACCAAGTCATGAAAGCAGCACTATGTTAGACAGTAAGCCACTGCTCTGGTGATTTATCTTTATTGAGAGGGTTATAATCCTTGTGTCCTGTGATTTAAATTGTACAGTTACTGCACTATTTGGCAACACACAGTTTATGACAATTTTCACTAAAAATGTGCCATCAGGTACAGTTGCTATTTAAGATATGAAACTTTTCTGTTATAAGGGTTTTTTTTCTCACAAATTTGCTACTTTTCTCATGCAAATTTGTTGCCTTTTTTCATAAATTTGCAAAGTATTTTTCTTGTAAATGTATCACTTTTTTCCTCAGTTTTCATTTTATTCTATTGCATTTGTGCCTTTTGAAATTATTTTTTGATTTTTTTTTCTCATAAATCCATGATTTTTACCTTTTCTTGTAAATGTGTAACTTCTTCTTAATGATTTACAACTTCTGACTGTCAAGTTTTTGTTTCTTCTATAATTGTGCACATTTTTATCTTTAATAAGCAGATTTTCTCTTAAATTTGTGACTTTTACGAAAGGGAAATAATTTGGCTCTGTATTGTGCCTTTTCCCAGGTAAATGATGTAAAAACTTCTCCCTCCCCCACCACCATCCTGTGCCATGTTAACTGGCTGCACACATGAGTCATTCTCATATCAATCACAGCTCAGTTCCACGTGTTTGATGCTATACACAAAGGACTCCGGTTTCAGGTCACTGTTTGTCGCACATTTGTGTAGTGTCAATAGAGCATAAAACAGACTCAGAATTGATTCCTTTGATTCCCTTATACATGAACCTTTAGTGTGTCACCACTTAGCCAGTGATGAGTGGCTGTGTTCTTTTGTTTTGATGTTTGAGAGAGGAGGGGAGAAAAAAACAAAAAACAAAGCTAAGTCAGAGAGAAACAACATAAACCTGCATGTTTTCTGTGAGCTTGGTGGAGGTATCACTCCATCTTTCCCTGTAAATAGGATGTATTAAAGGCCCCATTCACTCAAACATGGTGTGTTTGTGGGTTTTAACCTAACATCCAACATAGGCCATATATGATGACAGTCACAGTGCGACTGTGATGATTCAGTTGCTGCCCAGAATGTGAGCACAAGGCTTTATCTTCAGAGCTAACAGTGCTGCTATGACGTTAGCTTCCCAAGTGCACTTTATATTATTTTCTTTAAACTCAAGTCACCCTAATAGCTATCCCTGTTCCCACCTAGTTCAATATAACACAGTCCATAATGTACGTATATCTCACATCATTCTGGCTTACTTTGCTATATTTTTGCTGTGATAGTAGCGAAACCATTAGTATTAGCTTGGCTAGATGGTGTGCTTATCATTAGCTTAAACCATCCATCCATCCATCTTCTTCCGCTTAATCCTTTCCAGGTACACCCTGGACAGATCGGCATAAAACTGGGGATTCTAAATTGTCCTTAGGTATGACTGTGAGAGCTTAAACCATTCAGCTGATTTTTCTGCTCAGCATTCTTACCTGTTTGTTCTCTCTAAAATAACTAACTGGGAATCAGCTATGATTGATGTCTTCCATATTGCCAAGTAGCATTACTATCACATGCATTTTGGCTCACATGCACGGGCTTTGGCTGGCGCAAACCCATCTTAAACCATCATGATCAAGGTTCAGTTTAGATAATGCGCCTCTTTGCATCAAAGGGATGGGCAGGACACTTTGGATTGGATTATCCAAAACATACCTCTGAATAATTAAACCAGCCTCTTCGCACTATGCACCCAGCAGAAAATTCATTTCTGCTCTGTTATGATAAGGAAATTAACTTTGAAATGCCCATAAATGTGTTTTGTGTCATTGAGAACTGACTGACCGACTGGATCCTTGAAATATGGCCCTTTGTATTCCGTCCATCTTCTGCCACTTATTTCTTTTCGGATCGTAGTGGGGCTAGAGCCTATCCAAGTGTTGGGTAAATCAAAATTAACCCGATGTCTTGGTCAGTTTAGTTGGAAAAGAGTAAATTTATGTACATCAGCTGATAGAGCACATATGCAATCTTGGTATAGAAAAGAAATGTGCTGAATTTGTTCACTAATACATTCTGTTTTATTCTCTCTACAGTGACAGGGAGGTGCCCCTTGTCTTCCTCTGACTGGTCCGTTCCCAGGTGCCCCCCCCTTTTGTCACCAACCCCCACATCCTGCCCCTAGCAGTTTCCTGCTGAATCACCACATTCCTGTAACACAAGTTCATACCTTCCTGCCCATAAAATGGTAATGCTCCCTGCCAGACTGCCAGATACTTTTCCACACAAAGAGCGACCGCATGGAACATTTTTTCAACACCCAGCCTTTTGTATTCTTCAAAAAAATAATATATGAATGAAAAAAAAATAATTTTTATGGGACTGAAATAATCATAATATTTATATCTGAGCAGTTGCATGGCGAGACTGGGGTTCCTGGTAACATAGAAATATGATACAATAGATAGGACATGGCTAACATTTTCATGCCAAATTATAATGGTTGACAACATCTGTAGCACTGGGATAATTCTGTAATTTCCCAGTTTGGGATCAATAAAGTACATCTATCTATCTATAAGAGGATACGTTTGTTCATTGTTGTCATATCCGGCTCTAGGGAGCCGGGCAATCAGAGCCAGGGACAAGCCAGTGAGTCGAGATGTTTTATTCTGGGTAAGGGATAAGGGATGAGGAGAGCACAGACACTCATACAGACGTACATTCTCAGGCTGCACAGCGCAGGGGTAGGTAGCTCGTACCGGACATGGGGGTAACAAGACGTGCATACTCACAGCGGGATACAAACACCGGAATGCTGCAAGGGGAGTTGAGGCTGACACCAGACGAAGGGGCTTCAGCCTAGCAGTGCTTATGTCGCAGCCCCGAATGATTGAAGCTGCTCCTCTTTATACTCATTAACAGCGCCCCAGCTGATGAGGATTAATTGGCCCCAGCTGTCCCGTGACACTGACAGCTGGGAACCAGCTGAGGCACTGCCCAATGAGAGGCAGGGATAAAAGGAGCATGGGCTGAGCGCCGAGCCGGCGTCTCACCCCATGGTGACAGAGCCTCCCCCTCACGGTCGGGCTCCCGAACGACCAGGAACATCCCAGCCCCCCCCCCCCCTCCCCACCTAGGGTGGGCGGAAGGGAGGCAGGACAAAAAAAAAAAACAATAGACCAATGTAGGGCAGCAGGGCAGAGAAAAAAAAACCCAAATACAATACCCTACAACACAGGGAAAAGGATTAACCCAGAGCACAGTTAGGGAGAAAACTGAGTTAGGACACAGGTAGGGAAAATACCAAATATGACTACAGACAGCATACAAATAACGTATAGATCGGGGCAAAAAAAAGAAAACCAAAAACCCACCAAAAAGGTGGCAGGAATGAATAAAGCAATCACAGAGTATAGTTAAGGGGAACAAAACACACTACTCCATAATGCACCAACAAGACAAAGGTCAGGACAAAAAACGCTGTGCATGGATACTAAAGAAAACAAAACACACAGCACTGAATATATAAAAGATCACCTAAAGAAAGAGGTGACAAGGACAAATGGGTAATAATGAAGTACAGTTAAGTGGGAATGAAACACATTACTTCAAACAATAACAAACACAGTCAATGTTAAAGCCGGGGCCAGGGAAGGCCCCCCACGAGGATAATAAGACAGAATGGGGTGATCACAGAGTATGGTTGAACAGGAAACCACACGCATACTCCATGATGCACCGAAGAGGCCAAGGCTAAGGTAAGGATGAATGAAAACGCTGAGTAAAGATAAGAAAATGCAATACACAGCGCGATACATAAGGTGAGTCACCAAGAGGAAAAAAGGTGACAGGGTAACAGGATAACAATACGATAAAAATGCTGAGTATGGTTAAAAAAAAACAACACACAGCACAAAAACATATATTCCCCTAATGGACAAAGAAACTACACCCGAGTGACTTCAATAATAATAAAAGAAGTAAGGACACCCGAGGAGACGGCAGGCAGAGTCCAAAACGGCCGGAATTGTTCTGGTAATCTCCCCGCCCATTGTCCAGTTGGCAACCCGGGGAAGAGAAATGTTCGGACGGCGAACTCTGGGCCCAGATCCCAGGAATCCAGTCCAACGGCTGCCGAACCAGGCCGCCCAAAGGCAAACACAGACCAGTGGGGGGAAACCAGATCGCCGAACCGAAAGTTTTGCGGGTCGGGTCGTCGACCCGCATCACTCAACCACCAGGACCGTTGAGACGGACGAAGGGTCAGAGCGGATCCCGATGGAAGAGGCTCAGGGGAGAGCCGATGACGAGGGCGGCGGGCCTCAGGGAAACGGCCACCTCCTCACCGGACCTGGACAACACTGGGGCAGCACCCACGTCGGACCCCGATCGGGCCTCAGGCGAACCCACGTTGGACCCCGATTGGGTCTCGGGCGAACCCACGTTGGACACTGCACCAGAACCGACCTCCAACGTTGAACCCGGACCCTCCAGCACCACGAGGAACAGCAACTCCTCGGCGGTGACCCTGGAAGAAGGCTCAGAAGAGAAAACAGAACCGGGATCAGGATCACCGGCAGCGCCAGAACCCGGCGAGACGAGCTCAGACGCAGCGGGCGGCTGCACCCTGCTCGTCTCCCCTGGAGATAGGCTGAAGTGCTCAAAGATAAAAAGAGAGAAAAGAAAGGAGAGCACTCGCCTGATCTCGGGTTCTGACGCCGTCCAGGACTGCGAAGATCCAGGATCCGTCGTCAGGAGGTCGTTGTCAGGCTCCCATCTAGCTGCGTCGGGCCCCGCAGCCAGCACGATGGTCAGCGCAGCTTGAGATCCCTCCAGCTCAGGTAACCCCGCCGACGACCCACTCGGCGTGAAGCCAGAAGAATCTCGTCCCGCTGGACCGAACCGCTCCTCCGTGGAGACCCAGGGACGCTCAGTCGTCAGCGTAGACTCCACGCAGCAGTCAGTCCCCCTCCTCCGTCCGCAACGTAGCTGCGGAACCACAGGCCCTCTCCATATCCCACCACGTTGACCCGGAGCCGGGGACCGCTCGGCGGAGAGAGACACAGAGGATGCGGGATTAGGAATACAGGTTACAGCAGGTGGGGAGAGTTCAGGGAGCTGCGAACCCTGAACTTCTCCTCCAGGGATGTGACAGAGCAAATCATTAAGCAGGTGTGAAAAAACAATGACTTGCCTGCCCCCTGGAGGTTGAGTATCGCCTGCTGTAGTGGATTCTGCTTCTTCCTCTCCCCGCCCGGCGATAACGGAGGACCCCCCGGGAATTCGTCTGAGGATCGCTCGCGTTGTCTCCAGCAGAGAGCTCACCAGGCCGGGATTCCAGGCACACACAGCGGTCAGGAAGCGCGTCGAGGAGGAGGGGGAAACAGCCGGGGTGAGCCAGCCCGAATGTCCAGGAATGACAGCGGGGGAACGAGGCTCAGGGGACGAGGCTGTAGAATCTCCACACTGACGAGGCGAAGGGATGACAGCTGCGTGGGAGGAACGGTCCTGACGATGACCCAGAACTGGATCCGGACGAGGTTCGTGCAGAGGTGACTCGGCGATGTGATGACGACTACTCCCAGGGGACGAAGCGAGGGGGAAACCCAGGATTCGCCGCTCCAGATCGGAGATCGAGACGAGGAAGGCGTCGAGCACGGGAAGGCTTCGTAGCCCTGAAGTCCTCACCATCAATCTCACTGCCGCCGCCACATGCCTGAAGGTGGTGACAGGAAACACAGTAGAGCTCGCGACAGCCACTCGACCCCGGACATAACTGCTGTCAGCTGCGGCTCCTCGAAGGGAATCCCGAGTGACGTGGCGCAGGTCGGGGGAAGTCCTCTGGTTGGCGCGAACTCCCGGACTGGAATGGCGGCAGGAACGGGACTCCGAAGCGGGGAAAGACGTCGCCCACTTCGACTCCCTGCCGGGATTTCCATCCACCCCGTGGAGCTTCTCTCGCTGTGTACCTGCAGCGTCTATCCTGGCACTGTCCTCCAGATGGTACAGAGAGTGAGGGTGACAGTCCAGGAGTTCCTCAGCACGGCCCGGATGCCAGCGTCTCGCGTTGGAGGCGTCGTGCAGGGTGAAGAACGTCCCGTCGACTGCCTCCGAGATGGACCTCAGCCCGTCGCCCTGGCGCCGGAAGTGACTCCTGGGAAACGGCATGCTAGCAGCGCTGACACCCGGACAGAAAGGTACATTTCCACGGCGACTCACGGCCGCCGGCAACTCTTCTGGCTGCGACATACTGTCATATCCGGCTCTAGGGAGCCGGGCAATCAGAGCCAGGGACAAGCCAGTGAGTCGAGATGTTTTATTCTGGGTAAGGGATAAGGGATGAGGAGAGCACAGACACTCATACAGACGTACATTCTCAGGCTGCACAGCGCAGGGGTAGGTAGCTCGTACCGGACATGGGGGTAACAAGACGTGCATACTCACAGCGGGATACAAACACCGGAATGCTGCAAGGGGAGTTGAGGCTGACACCAGACGAATGGGCTTCAGCCTAGCAGTGCTTATGTCGCAGCCCCGAATGATTGAAGCTGCTCCTCTTTATACTCATTAACAGCGCCCCAGCTGATGAGGATTAATTGGCCCCAGCTGTCCCGTGACACTGACAGCTGGGAACCAGCTGAGGCACTGCCCAATGAGAGGCAGGGATAAAAGGAGCATGGGCTGAGCGCCGAGCCGGCGTCTCACCCCATGGTGACAATTGTATTTATTATAATCATCTAAGTAAGCTGTGTATATCAAACATGACAAGCCAAGCTAGCCCTGCTCTATTTAATGTTTACATATTTATGGTCGGTAAAGATGTCATAGCCTGTCACAGCCAATAGCATGGCTGAGTCATGTGTTTTTATCAACGAGTTAGTGCAAGAGTATGTGTGACAGCTACTGGCCAGGAGGTCAGAATCTTGTGTCTTGTCACGCAGTGACACTCGCGGGCCACCATAAGACGCCAAAAGTCGCCAGTGAGTTTTGTATTGATGTTTAATATACAAGACACAAGACAATAACACAAACTATGAGCCGCTGTGGCAAAAACACTCACTACAAGAGGCATGGGATCACAGGGCTACGCCCAGCCACCTACGATCTTAACGAGAACAGGAACAAGAATACATACATGAACCTTGACACGAACGTAGACCAGGAATGTTTGACGGTGTTTGACGCTACTGCTGCATCAACCTGCTGTCAGTGTCCGCTAATAAAGCCGGCCGCTAACGAGCAGTGATGCAGAACAGCTGATCAGCTTTGACAGCAGGAAGCCCCACCAAGCGCTGTCACAATAAGAGCCCGGGAAGCCAGAATGTAATCCGCTGCTGTCAAAGCCAGCAGAGATGATGCATGGCCCGAGCGCGGATGAGATCGGCGCTCGGGTCATAACAGTACCCTCCCTCCGAGGGCGGGCTCAGAACGCCCATAGACATCCAAGCCCCCCCCCCCAACCCCTCCAGGGTGGGTGGATGGGGCAGGCCTGGCGGGAAAGGATCAAATCACAGACCGTGAACCAGGGCACAGACAATCAGGAAAAAAAAAAAACAACTCCAAAATACATGAAACACAGTTACACAGGCACGAAAACAGATAAATGCAACACTCCTTAAAGCACAATTCAAGATCAAAACAAGGCAAAAAAAAAAACAATACAAAGCACGATAACAAAAATACCACTCCCAAATGCACAGATCAAATACACACAGGACAGCAAAAAAAACAAACAAACAAAAAACAGAACAATTAAAGGGCCAGACTACCACCACGAATAACCTCTACCCCCAACAGTTCATGACAACCGGCGGAGACCAAACGCCACGGGAATAGTTCAGGCAGTATCCCCGCGTCCAACGGCCGACGGGTGGTCATGGGGGGGCGGAACATGACCCGGCGGCTTACCACAGTCCCAGGCCCGGAAAGTCCACTCCTCCGGTGGCTGAACCAGATCGCCCAGTAATACACAAAACATGTTGGGTGGCCGACCCAAGGCGCCTCGGGCGGTTGACCCGCATCCCTCAGCCACCAGATCCGGGGGAAAACAGCCCGCGGCAGCCTCCCTGGTGAGGACAAAACATGGGAGAGCCAGGGCGAGCAAAGAAGGACCCCCATGGCCCCCGGCGATGATGAGCAGGGGCAATGACTCCGAAGAGGGGAATGATAGCGAAGATGAGCCCGTACCAAGTCAGGTGGCGAAGGGTCTGCAGCTCCTCCACCGTCCTTGGACCACACCAGCGCTGCACCTCTGCTGGACCCCGATTGGGTCCCGGCTGCAAACACGTCGGACCCCAATTGGGCCAGAACAGCACCTGCGGTGGACCCCGATTGGTCCTTGGGCACACCCACGTCGGACCCTGATTGGGCCAAAGCAGCTCCAGCGATGGACCCCGATTGGGCCTCGGGCCCCCCATGTCGGACCCCGATTGGGCCACCGCAGCTTCCACAAAGGACCCCGACTGGGTCGGCGCAGCACTGCTGACGACCTCCGCCACCGAACCTGGAACCTCCAATACAGCGACCATGACTGGCTCCGTGCCGGTGACACTGCAACAAAGCTCAGAGGACAGAGAAGAACTGAGATCAGCATCACCGGCAGCGACAGAGCCCAGCGAGACGAGCTCAGGTGCAGCAGGCGGCTGCCCCTGACTCACCTCCCCAAGAGACAGGCAAAAGTTCTCCAAGACAGGAGAAAGAGACACAAGAGAGAGCACTTGCCTGCACTTGGGTTCTGTCGCCATCCAGGACTTCGCTGATCCAGGTTCAGGGCGAAGACGTTCGTCCGCAGGCTCCCACTCAGCTACATCGGGCTCCGCAGCTGGCATGATGGTTTCCGCAGCCTGAGGTTCCTCTGACGCTGACGTCCACGCCGATGACCCATTTGGCGTGGGGGCAGGGGACCCTTGACCCACTGGCTCGGACCGCTTCGGTGAGGAGACCCGGGGATGCTTCACCGTCAGCACAGGCTCCAGGCCGCAGTCCACTCTTCTCCTCTGTCCACGGCGTGTCTGCGGGGCTGGATCCGGGCTCTCCAGAACCGCAGCCCCCCCCCCCCCCCCGTGCGGCGACGTAGGCCTGGCGTCGTGGACCGCTCAGCGGAGGGAGACACAGAGGCAGCAGGTTTGGTTATCACAACTACAGCAGGTGGTAGGAGCTCGGGGGACTGCGAACCCCGAACTCCGCCCCCAGGAGTCAGACAAGGCAGATCACAATTACCATGTAAAGAATGAACTTGTGCTTGCCTTTCTCCAGGAGGGAGGATGGTGCCTGCTGTAGGGGACATAGTTCCTCCCTCTCCCCGCTGGATGGTGACAGAGGGCCCCCTGGAAGGACGAGGAGGAGCCGCTCTCGGAGGTCTGCTGACGGGCTTTGCTGGTAGCGGGTCCAGCCGGGGATTCTGCTGAGGTTCACCTTGGCCGTGGCGCCGACGTCTTCGATGGCCCCCAGATGTCGCAAACTCCTGGACCGGGTCAGGGACAGGAACGAGATTCCAGCGCGGGGAGCGAGGATGCCTCCTCCTCTGCTTCCTGCCGTCTTCCTCCTCCAGCCCACGGAGTATCTCGCGCTGTGCGGCGAGTTCAGCCCTCCTCGTCATCACCTCCAGATGGTCGTCGTAATAGAGAGGAAGGTTGTCCAGAAGAACCTCAGCGTAGTCCAGGTGCAGGCGCACATGCGCTGGCACCTGGATGCGCTGGCGCTGGAGTTGGAGTTGTCGTCAAAAGTAGCGGCGAGGAGCATCCCGTCGACATACTCCAGCCCGCTCGCTAACTCCTTGCCCAGGCGCCGACCGCGGCCCCTGGACGATGGCAACCTCCCAGCCAGTGACACCCAGACAGAGAAGAACAATTGTCCACTTAAGCAAAAACTCACCGGGACGGCGTCTCGGTGTGGCGTCTCCGTTTAGATGCCTTGGCAGCAGTATACTGTCACGTGGTGACCCTCGCGGGCCACCATAAGACGCCAAAAGTCGCCAGTGAGTTTTGCATTGATGTTAAATATACAAGACACAAGACAATAACACAAACTATGAATGAATGAATCTTTATTTCAGATTAAAAGTAAAGATTAAAAAGAAACAGAATAATATAACAAAGGGGAAAAAAATCCAACAAGGTCAAATTAAACAATAACTCCTCTGATTATACAATTCAACATAAGTTATACGAAATGGATGGTGGCTGAACCCACAGCTTATATTGCCCACCCACATTCCATCCAAGAATTCAAAAGAAAAAACAAAACAAGAGCGATTACAATTCAGAACAAAGCTAAGACAAAATGTGACAAAAAAAAAAAACTAAGCAACAACACAACACAGACTGGATATGACAATCCTTATGTGATTTTACATGTCATCTTGTATATATGTTTGGAGTATTTCTACCTTTAGTTTTTGTTTAAATTGTCCAAGCGTTGTACATGATTTTAATTCAGGTCCAAAATCGTTCCATAATCTTACTCCTTGCACTGAAACACAGTGTTGCTTGGTGGTAGTTCTCATTGAAGGTTTTTGAAATATACATGTTCCTCTGAAATGATATTGTTTCTCCCTTATTTGGAACAACTTTTGGATATTTGGGGGCAGTGATAGATTCTTCACTTTAAACATTATTACTGCAGTTTTAAAGTCAACCAGATCTTTCAACTTGAGAGCTTTTAATTTAAGAAAAAGTGGGTTTGTTGGTTCCCTGTAAGCAGCTTTGTTTATTATTCTAATAGCTCTTTTCTGAAGCATAAAGACTGGATATATGTTTGTTTTACACTACCGTTCAAAAGTTTGGGGTCACCCAGACAATTATTTTGTGTTTTCCATGAAAAGTCACACTTATTCACCACCATGAGTTGTAAAATGAATAGAAAATATAGTCAAGACATTGACAAGGTTAGAAATAATGATTTGTATTTGAAATAATAATTTTATCCTTCAAACTTTGCTTTCGTCAAAGACTCCTCCATTTGCAGCAATTACAGCATTGCAGACCTAACATGATTGCACAAGGGTTTTCTAATCATCCATTAGCCTTCTGACGCAATGAGCAAACACATTGTACCATTAGAAAACTGGAGTGATAGTTGCTGGAAATGGGCCTCTATACACCTACGTAGATATTGCACCAAAAACCAGACATTTGCAGCTAGAATAGTCATTTACCACATTAGCAATGTATAGAGTGTATTTCTGATTAGTTTAAAGTTATCTTCATTGAAAAAAGTTCTTTTCTTTCAAAAATAAGGAAATTTCTAAGTGACCCCAAACTTTTGAACGGTAGTGTATATGTATTTCCCCATACTTCAGTACAATATGTCATGTATGGGAGTATTAATGAATGATACAAAGTATATAATGTGGGTTGATTAAGCAAATATTTCGCTCTGTGTAGTATTGCGATTGATTTAGATATTTTACCTTTAATATAATTAATATGTGACTTCCAACACAGTTTATTATCAATTATTACTCCAAGAAATTTAGTTTCAGATACCCTTTCAATCTCTACACCATTTACACTGAGTTTAGATACTAAGTTGTTGTGATGGTTGCTATAAGAGGCATGGGATTGTAGGGCTACACCCAGCCATCTACGATCTTAACGAGAACAGGAACAAGAATACATACATGAACCTTGACACAAACGTAGACCAAGAATGTTTGACGGTGTTTGACGATACTGCTGCATCAACCTGCTGTCAGCGCCCGCTAATAAAGCTGGCCGCTAACGAGCAGTGATGCAGAACAGCTGATCGGCTTTGACAGCAGGAAGCCCCACCGAGCACTGTCACAATAAGAGCCCGGGAATGTAATCCGCTGCTGTCAAAGCCGGCAGAGATGATGCATGGCCCGAGCGCGGACGAGATCGGCGCTCGGGTCATAACATCTCTATCATTTTTAACGAGAATAATTCACTAAGACGTGCTGCATACAGTAAAAGGATGTTGTGGCAATGTGCAGACAACAGCGGCCGTCATCAGCTCCAGCTGCGCACACACCTACCGCCAGCAGGCCTTAAAAGCCAGTGTCACTGACTGCTCAGCACAGAGTCGTCTGTCTGCATCGTTACGCCAAGTATCACGGACACGGCTTCAAGCTAGAGCTTCTGCCAAGCCACTTCGTCAAGCCTCGTCACGTAAGCCACAGCAATCCTTACCTTGTCAAAGTATTCTCCCCTGTGCACAGGTGGACCTCCCTGGCGGCGGACTTGTCTCCCCTGGCAACGGAGCCTCTCCTCCTCCTCCTCGGACCTCCTCCTCCTCGTCACAATGCCAAGCTGCACGCTCACCTCACCACGCCAAATTATGGAGCGGGCAGGAGTCTCTCAGCAGCACCTGCAAGTAAGCAGCACACATTATAACATCTCGCGGCTGTGAGCTGCATTAATCCCCTGTGCTTGTGTGCTCCCAGGGTTGTCAGGTCGCAGCGGGACTCGCTCAGCTCCAGCTGTCCTCCAGCATCGCACTCACCCACACATCCACACACACAAATTACACATCGAGTTAATAAATAATTGTCAAACTACTCTACTCGTGTCAGTGTCTGTCTCCTGGGTCAAGCAATCATGTCAATACGACTCCGTCAAGACGACCCAGCAGACAGTGCGCTGACTTGCCACCTTAACACTCTTAGCGCAGGAGTAGACCTAATTGACTACCAACAGACAGTTATCCTTAATCAATTAACTCAAATTAACAACCGGCTGGGTCGCCTGGATGGACGCCAGTCATTCCCCCAGGTCGCCGGGGCACCTCCAGCCCCTGCCAATTCCACCTACTAGCTAAACACACCAGCCTCCCTTACCTCGCCTCACTCCCGTGCCTACCCCCATCCGCTTCAGCGGGAAACTTGGGGAGGCAACGGGTTTCCTGCTACAGTGTTAAATGGTTTTTCACCGTGTCCCTGGTGATTTTCCCACAGATCACAGCAACATTGGGTATATTTCTAACCTGCTCGAGGGGAGAGCGTTAGCTTGGGCGTACGCGATTATGGCCAAGCCCAGCTATGCCCACCTAACATATCAGCAAATCGTAGCAGAGTTTTTTGAAGTTTTTGATCATACTGACTGGGACACGGTGTTAACAGACCGTTTGCTGAACCTTCGGTAAGGCAGCAAATCTGCCGCCAATTTCGCTGTAGACTTCAGGGTGTTAGCTACAGAGGTGGGGTGGAGGGATTCTGCTCTTTGCAGTATTTTTCTCCGCAGTCTTAGCTCTGAGCTAAGAGATGAGTTAGCAAACGGGATAAGCCTGACAGATTAGGTGAACTGATCTCACTTACCATTAGTTTAGATAATAGACTGAAGGAGCGGGCAGCCGAACGTAGGACTGCCAGTTGCTCGGTCAAACCACGCCCCCGCTCCCCTTGGCCACCCCTCCCGGCTCTGTCCCCGCTGGAGGAACTTCCGGGGCAGGAGGAAATGACGAGAAGGCAATCGGGCGTTTCAGCGGCTGAGAGACAGCGCCGAAGGGATCTGGGCCTGTGTTTTTACTGTGGTAGTGAGTCCCATGGGGTAGCTGAGTGTGCCAACCGGTTAAAAGGGGAGGTCCGTGGGTTGCAGTAGGGGGACTCGCGGACGTAAACCAGAAGAAGCCCCTCACCTGTTGCCTCATTCCCATTAGAATAATTTACAAACACAAGGAACACTTTACACATGCTCTCATTGATTCTGGAGCTGAGCAAAGCTTCATTTCAGGAGACCTGGCAACCCATCTGGGCCTGAGCTGTCAACCCCTTCGCCCGCCTGTCAACCTCATCACGCTGTCAAAGACCTCGCTAACCGCTGTCACCCACCAGACGGCCCCTGTGTCAGTGATTATTTCTGGAAACCATCGGGAGGATATCCGGTTTTTGGTGTTGCCCATCTCCTCTTCACCTGTTATCCTGGGTTATCCATGGCTACGATTACACAACCCCACCTTCGATTGGCAGGCAGGAAACATCACTGCGTGGAGCTCCTTTTGTCTCAGTGCCTGCCTCCAGTCTGCAGCATGTGCCCCCTCTGTATCGATGACCCCCCCACGACACTGCCCCCGGACCTGTCCAGGGTACCAGAGGCCTACCACGATCTGGGAGCGGTCTTTAGTAAGTCACGGGCACTGTCCCTTACCCCCCACCGCCCCTACGACTGTGCGATCAACCTCCGGGCGGGGGCCCCTCTCCCGGCGAGTCATTTATATAGCCTGTCGGCTCCGGAGCATGAGGCCATGGACATGTATATTAAGGAGTCCCTCAGCTCTGGGATCATCCGACCATCTTCCTCCGTGGTGGGAGCAGGATTTTTCTTCGTGGGAAAGAAAGATGGCTCGCTACGTCCCTGTATCGATTTTTGGGGTCTTAATGAAATTACCATCAAGGACAAGTACACGCTGCCCCTGATGAACTTGGCCTTTGACTCTCTCCAGGGGGCATCATGGTTCACGAAGCTGGACCTCCGCAACGCCTATCACCTGGTGCGCATCAAGGAGGGCGACGAGTGGAAGACGGCCTTCCGGACCCCAAGCAGCCACTTTGAATACTTGGTGATGCCGTTTGGGTTAACCAACGCTCCGGCTGTCTTCCAGCGTTTAATCAACAATGTCCTCCGGGACTTTCTGAACTCCTTCGTGTTTGTGTACTTGGATGACATCCTGATCTTTTCACGCACACTGGAGGAGCACCGGGTGCATGTTAGACGGGTCCTGCAGTGCCTCCTGGAGAACCAGCTATTCGTCAAGGCCGAGAAATGTGAATTTCACATCAACTCGATGTCCTTCTTGGGGTTTATTATCGCACACAACCAGGTGCTCCCTGACCCGGCCAAGGTCAAGGCGGTGGTGGACTGGCCCACTCCCACGTCCAGGAAACAGTTACAGGGTTTTTTGGGATTCGCCAACTTCTACCGTCGGTTTGTGCCGAAGTTTGGGATCATCGCCAAGCCCCTGACCAGCCTCACGTCCTCCAAGACCCCCTTCTGCTGGAGCGAGGATGCTGCGGCGGTGTTCGGGAAATTGAAGGAGGAGTTCACTTCTGCCCATGTCCTAACCCAGGTGGACCCGGACCTGCAGTGCTTGGTGGAGGTGGACATCTCGGATTTTGGAGTGGGGGGCGGTCCTTTCTCAATGCTCCCCTGTGGACGGGGTGATCCGTCCATGTGCCTTCTTTTCCCACCGTCTAACACCTGCCGAGAGGAACTACGGCATCAGTGATAAGGAGTTGCTGGCAGTCAAACTCGCCCTGGAGGAATGGAGGCACTGGCTGGAGGGGGCTGCCCAGCCGTTCGTCGTTTGGACGGATCACAAAAACCTAGAGTATCTCCGGACGGCGAAGAGGCTGAACTCCCGCCAGGCCCGCTGGTCTCTCTTTTTTGGTCCGTTTAATTTCACGATCACCTACCGGCCAGGGAGCAAGAACATTAAGCCAGATGCCCTCTCCAGGCAGTTCGAGGCAGAGACTTCTGGGGATCAGGCGGAGACCATCCCGCCTTCATCCTGTGTGGTGGGCGCCCTCGTGTGGGAGATCCAGGACAAAGTCAGGAAGGCGCAGGAGAGTGAGCCCGACCTGGGTGGGGGTCCCCCGGGCCGATTGTTCGTTCCCCCTTCGGTCAGGAGTGAGGTCATCCAGTGGGGCCATGCTTCTAAGTTGGCGTGCCATCCAGGAATCGCTCGCACCATCGACCTGCTCCAGAGAGCCTTCTGGTGGCAAGGGCTGAGGAAGGATGTCACCAGCTATGTTCGGGCCTGCACCCAGTGCGCCACCGGGAAATCGTCATCTTCCCCCCCAGCAGGTCTTCTCCATCCTCTGCTGGTCCCTTCCCGCCCCTGGTCCCACGTGCCGTTGGACTTTGTGACTGGCCTGCCCCCTTCTGACCACTTCACCTCAGTCCTGACCATAGCGGACCGCTTCTCCAAGACAGTCCATTTTGTTCCCCTCCGGGGGCTGCCTTCGGCATGGGAGATGGCGGATCTCCTGGTGCAGCATGTGGTCCGCCTTCATGGCAACCCTGTGGATATTGTCTCGGATCGAGGCCCGCAGTTCGTCTCACAGGTTTGGAAGGCGTTCTACACGGCGCAGGGGGCCACGGCGAATCTCTCCTCGGGGTATCATCTGCAGAGTAACGGCCAGTGTGAGCAAGCCAATCAGGAGCTGGAGGCTGTGCTCCGCTGCGTCATATCCTCATGTTTCGCTTCCTGGAGTAGGTTCCTGCCCTGGATCGAGTACGCACACAATGCTACGGTGTCTTCAACAATGGGGATGTCCCCTTTCAAGGCATCTCTAGGGTATGATCCACTGCTGTTTCCGGAGGAGGAGAAGGAGGTGGCTGTCCCTTCTGTGCAGGCTCACGCCAGGCGTTGTCGCCAGATCTGCACTATCACCCGCAGAGCCCTCCTCAAGACCACGGAACGCAACATTCATGTGGCCAACCGTCACAGGAGACCTGCCCTGGATTATAAGGTGGGTCAACAGGTTTGGCTGTCCACAAGAAATATCAGTGTGCCGGCTGAGAAACGCAAATTGACCAAGCGTTTCATCGATCCGTATGTGATTTCCCAGATTATTAACCCGGTGGCTGTGCACCTAGCTCTCCCCACTTCCATGCGCATCTGCCCCACCTTTCATGTCTCCCAGGTAAAGCCCTACATCTCCGACCCTCTGTGCCCCCCCCCCCCCCCCCGAGGATGATCGATGACCACCCGGCTTGGGGGGTTACTGCCATCTTGGATGTCTGCAGGCGGGGCGGGGGTCTTCAGTATCTGGTGGACTGGGAGGGATTCGGCCCTGAACACCGCTCCTGGACTCACCCAGTGTTGATCCTTGACAAGCAGCTCATCTGCAATTTCCATCGGGCGCATCCAGGTAAGATGGGGCAGGTGCCTGCAGGCACCTCTAGAGGGGGGAGTACTGTCATGGCGGCCGCCGGGCCGTCATCAGCTCCAGCTGCGCACACACCTGCCGTCAATAACCAGCAGGCCTTAAAAGCCGGTGTCACTGACTGCTCAGCACGGAGTCGTCTGTCTGCATCGTTACGCAACGCATCACGGACACGGCCTCAAGCCAGAGCTTCTGCCAAGCCACTTCGTCAAGCCTCATCACGTAAGCCACAGCAATCCTTACCTTGTCAAAGTATTCTCCCCTGTGCACAGGTGGACCTCCCTGGCGTCGGACTTGTCTTCCCTGGCAACGGAGCCTCTCCTTCTCCTCCTCGGGCCTCCTCCTCGTCGTCACGACGCCAAGCTGCACGCTTACCTCGCCACGCCAAGTCACGGAGCGGGCAGGAGTCTCTCAGCGGCACCTACAAGTAAGCAGCACGCATTATAACATCTCTCGGCTGCGAGCTGCATTAATCCCCTGTGCTTGTGTGTTCCCAGGGTTGTCAGGTCGCAGCGGGACTCGCTCAGCTCCAGCTGTCCTTCAGCATCGCACTCACCCACACATCCACACACACAAATTACACACCGAGTTAATAAATAATTGTCAAACTACTCTACTCGTGTCAGTGTCTGTCTCCTGGGTCAAGCAATCATGTCACATTCTTGGTAATGTATAAATTTGATATCAGTGCAGACATTGGTTTGCAGCATTGCTGCAACGTACTTGCAATGTCATTTTCCAGTGAACCAAAATGCAACCTAACTGCAATGTTGCAGATATGTTCCATGTTACCTGGAAGTACGTGTTAATGTTCGCAAACCTTGTGAAAAACGAGGTTGACAGAGATGCAGCATTGGACACTGCTTTATTAAAGATGGTGAACACAATACACGGCATGCACCAAACAGAGTCATCCGGCACAAGCGGAGGTGCCTATGGAGGCTGTCCCGCTATATAGGGCGGTGTGATGATGCAGCAGGAAGTCAGCGTCATCACACCGCACTTCAAATTAAATGCCGCCATAACATCCTCCCCCCTTTACAAGGTCCAAAAACATACACAAATTGAACCCACCCAAATTTAGAACCCCAATCACACTCTAACGTAAACCAAAATAAACTAAGGCCTAACACATTCGCACAAAACCAACCTAAAATAGGACCGGTGGGTGGACTACCACACGGCCCGCATGGCACAGCGGGTTATTCTGCCACTGGATTAAACTAAAAGTCCTTTATTCAAACTAAAAAGTAGCCGTGCTCCTAAACTAACAAAAAACAACACAGAACTATAAACATAAAAACTGTCACAGCACAGTCAATTGGGTGGAAGAGGTGGAACCGGCATGGGGGGCCCTGGGCAGCCCTGCAGCAGGCACGCCCCCGGATGCAACAGAATCAGAATCAGAATCAGAATCAGCTTTATTGGCCAAGTATGCACAACACATACAAGGAATTTGACTTTGGCTAAAAACTTGCTCTCGTTGTTCAGGTGAAGGATTTAAATAAGGATTCAATGACAACCAGAGTATGTACAGTAAATTACAGTCTGTCCACGTTTCTATAAAAGGATGCAAATATATACAGGAATATATGCAGTTATTTACTCGGACTAACCACACTTTGCAGAAATATATGAAAAAATATACAATCACACAGTATTTCAATGTGGACTCAGATTCAGTGATATAATGTGCATGAAGTAAAAAGCAGTGTGAGAGTTATGTGCAATGTAATAATGGATGAAAAGGCAGGCCTCTGGAGCTAAGGCTGATCTTCTGGACGCTGGAGCCTGGATCCCAAACCACCTTCACTGACTCCTGTCCAGCCTCGCCACCTGGAGCGTCCTCCTGGACACACCGCAGCTGGTTGGTGTGCCTCATCGAGCCATCAGACAACCGGAAGCATGCCGCTTCCAACTTCGCCACTTCGCCGCACTAGGCATGCATGATGTTTCGTCGGCTGTCATATGGCCCATCTTCGCCGTGGTCATTCATCACCCTCAACCCGAACCAAATCCATGACCCGAAGTGGGACCTTACTCGGCCTGGTGTGCTGCTGCTGAGCATGCGGTAACTCCATGCTCGTCGGTCATGCCCCAGCCTCTTCTAAGAACATTTCAGTGGTCACCGTCATAGCTGTAGACCCCCCCACCCAACTGCGGCCGAGTATTGGAAGCATCTGGGGCTAGCATGGTGTCACTCATCGGAACAGGTGCCCCGCTGTCATGCTCGGTCCCCCCAACTACTTCTTCCCGAGTCCAGGCACTGAGACTTTCCCGTACCAACTCTGAGCGAAACTGGTCCAGCTCAAAAGCAAGGATGTCCGTTAGTTCCTCATCCCACACCACATCCTCTTTGACCACCGTAGCCCGTGAGCCCCAGTGGCCACAACCACACCATTTGTTCCCAGCGCTGTCTTTGATGGCGAAACCCAGTCCGTAGAACAGGTCACACCCCATGATGTTATCGCTGCGCACCGCCACTTGAAAAGTGAAGTCAATCATCATTTTGGACTTGTAACAAACAGGCAACTCCACAGTCCCAACAATGCACAGCCTGCTACCACTGTAGCCATACAACGGCACTGGGTTACTTCTAATCGTGCGGTGGGGGAAAACTTCTTCACCATGGCCCAATTTAGCATCGACCGCACTGCCGCTGTGTTGAGTAACAGTGGCACCTCCACGCTGTCTAACTCCACTGCACAATACGTATACCCGCTGGTATTGGGACTCACTGAGTGGACAGTTATCAGGGACGGGTGGGGTGATTTCTTCCGTGGGCTCTCCGGATCAGATAAGTGGCACACCCTGGCATAATGATTCAAACGTCAACATCTACTGCATCATTTCCTTCTTGCTGGGCACTCTCTTGCTTTATGGCGGTGTGTTGCTGACCCACAATCCCTGCAACCGGGGTTCCCTGGGGCAGACCTTCGGCTGGCAGCATTGGTTTCTGATCAGTCTTCATCCAAGCTATCCCCGCTATCAGGGTCCACAACATTTGCTGAGGCAGGCGGCTCCAGTGGCTTCTGTGACTGATGCCAGTTTAGCTCCAAAGCTAGCTTGTCTGCGGCCTCCAACTGGAGAGCTAGCTCGACAGCCCTAGCTAATGTCAAGTCATTCGGCACCACTAATAGCCTAGCACGCAGTCCAGCGTTGCACATGTGCTCTGCCAACTGGTCGCATACCATCTCGTCTTCAAGCGGCCCAAAACGACACTCGTTAGCTAGATGCCTCAAATCAGCGACATACTGGTGGATAGGCTCACCGACACATTGATGTCTCTGGTGTGGACGAGGAGCATGCGTGCCCTCACCTTATCGAGCTTCCCGAGGTCCAGCGCCGTGATGTAAGTTTGGAAAGCCTTGACCCAACGTGGCCAAGGCACCGGTGGCTCGCCCTGGAGCTCAAGGAAGGGACGGAGTACTGTAATGCACGCCTCCATACATTAATCCTCAATTGCCAAATGTTATGTCCACAAACCTTGTGATGAACGAGGACGACAGAGATGTAGCGTTGAACACTGCTTTATTAAAGATGATGAACACAGTACATGGCATGCACCTGGTGGAGTAATTCAACACAAGAGGAAGTGCCTATGGCGGCTGTCCCACTATATAGGGCGGTGTGATGACGTAACAGGAAGTCAGCGTCACCACACTGCACTTCACATTAAATGCCGCCATAACAGTATGGGCAGATATTTCATTTCACTGTTGGGGTGAACAATAAACAGAACATTTTGTCGAGAATAAATATTGAGGAGGACACTGTATTATTGTAGGAGTAGACATGTTTCACTGTATTTATGTTCACACAAATATTTGACAAATCCTTTCTTTTAAGACAGCAAAGTGGTTAATTATATTACAGCATGCTGTAGGCCTCTACTGAAAGCTGCAATATGCATGTCAGGTGGAAGAAAGGAGGGTTATTGTAGAGACTGCTGGTGATGGTTTGTGGACCAAACCATTGTGAAGCATCTGAGAGAGATGCTCCAATATTTGAAATTAAAACCTTATTCTATCTATCTATCTATCTATCTATCTATCTATCTATCTATCTATCTATCTATCTATCTATCTATCTATTTGGGTGCTTCAAATCTTGCATAGGGCCCCTTGGAAATGGCTCTGAGAATAAAAATAGGATTTCATTTATTAGATTTTATAGGATATTTGCTGCAAAGAGAGTGCTACTCTGCGATCATAACTCTTAAGTCTTATTCATGTTGCATTTCCCCTCTGGTCCGCTTTGGACGAGACCAGCACACATGTGGTGTTGTACATGCTCACTTTTTTTCATCTACCAGGCCAAGCAGTTGACACATGTGTAACGGGTCCCCTATTTGGGCACCCTTAAACGGCTGTGATTGGGGACACTAGTGTATGCGTGTGGGCGGCATATGGATCACGATGACACCAGACTGATGTTTCCCACAATTTATTTGCTCCTGTTGGAGAAATAAAACAATACACATCACTCTTCGTCTGTACCTCGATCCCACACAGGCTCCCCCAGCAAAGCAACACGGTACTGTGCGGGAAAGGGAGCTCTAAAATAATTTCACAATACATAAAATAAATCACATTACAAATGAGAAAATTTACCAAAAACAGACTTACCTGTTGGAGAAATAAAACAATACACATCACTCTTCGTCTGTACCTCGATCCCACACAGGCTCCTACATTTACAAAGATATAAGTTACACAACGGCACAAGCTGCCAGAGTCACCATAGAGCTTATATTGGCGCGCAATTCTAAAATGGCGACTAGTGGACTTCTAAGGTGTGCCGAAAACATCCATAAAACTCTTATTTACAATATAAACAACGAAAAATATACTACAGTAGCATGTCAAATTAACAAGGAACAATTACAAACCAAGGCTGCAGTTTAAATGATAAAACTGATGAACAAAACAGTCATTTAATGCCAGCAACGTTTTAAGCACGGCTTACCCCCAGCAAAGCAACGTGGTACTGTGGGGGAAAGGAGGAACTACCGGAGCCTCGGAGGTGCGGGAAGAGCGGATGTGGGCAGTGTACCACCAAAAAAAAGCACTCAAGTAAATAAAATTCACAATAATATAAAGGAAAACATGACTGAGAAAAGGAATGTTTAAGGTGCATTTTCGACTCCGTTACACCCACCCCACTGAATTTTATCAAACTTGAGCCACAGCTACACAGAACTCATGACAATATACAAAACACCCGGGGTTAGTTAAAGAACACCATCTGAAAGAGTGTTCCACACAAGGACGAAGTGGCATGAGAGCAGTGCTTATCTCTCAACCCAACTACTGGTAATGGAGTGCCTTGTACACCCCACCAAAAACCCCAACTATTAGTGTAGTAAAAGCTCATGTATAATAAAATAAAATAAAATAGCTGATCACTAGAATTCAAGGTCAAGTCCACAAAAGGATAGTCCACTCATGTAGCAATTAGTCAGTCAGGGTCTGAAACACAGACCTACAAACAGCCTTAACATTGAACTTGTCCTGAATTACGTCTTGCCTGGACATTGTCTGCACTAGTCTATTTACAGGTCTAATCAGGTGATCAAATCTTGACCTGATTTGAGATTGTGCATTGGGACGGTCACAATGTGTACGTGACGTCTGGTCAACAGTACAGCGAACAAGGGGAGTGTCTGTCTGTCTCTCGGAGTCAGGAACAGAAACTAGTTGACTGTCAAGTGTTTGTCCACCATGAGTATCAGTAGCAGCTGTAGTCACAGGTCTAGAGTCAGAGGACATGGGATGATCTACACCTTGAGCAACAGGTGCAACTGAAGAGTTCTGGGGGTCAGAGGACACACTTGTCACATCAGAAACGTCTACCTGTGACACAGATGGTTCAGTGAGCTGCATGATCCACTCAACAGTTCTCCTTTCAGAGTCAACAGGTTCTGGATCAACTAATGGTTCACGTGTTTCTCCACATGAAGACGGATCACCTGTACCAGCCTCACTCTCTTCCTCAAAGAGGTCCACAGCTGTATCTCCCTCATCACCAATGTCTGTAGCTAAGGTTTCTGGAAGTAAGGTGGATGAACCATGGTTGGACACATCGCACACATCCACCACAGGAAGAAAATTTACCAGCATCAACAGATTCCTGTGGACCACTTTTGTCCGTCCAGTAAGAGTGTCACAAATTCTGTATGTATGGGTCTGTGGGTTCACATCCATTACAGTGTAAACAGTTGATTCCCACTTATCAGCAGTTTTCTTTTTGCCTCTCTCCTTTCTGTTGGCCAAAAGCACCCTGTCACCAATCTCAATCTTGGATCCTGTCACTTTCCTGTTGTAAAGATTAGCATGTCTGTGTTGCTCCTTAGCAGCACGGCCCTGAGCAACCATCATTGCTTCTTTTAGCTCACAGGTGAGAGTTGCCACATACTTGTCATAACTAGTTACATCAGCATCGCGAAGAACAGAACGAAACATGACATCTACTGGCAAACGGGGCACACAGCCATACATGAGGTAAAAAGGAGGAAAGCCAGTCGTCTCATGGGCTGTACAGTTGTATATAAATGTCAAAGTCTGCAACCGTCGTGGCCAGTTAGCTTTCACCTCAGGGGACAGTGCACGAATCATCCCACCCAGTGTCCTGTTAAACCGTTCGACACTCCCATTTCCCATTGGGTGGTAAGGGGTAGTGTGAGATTTCCTGACACCAGACACTTTGAGGAGTTCACTGATTAATTGACTTTCAAAATTAGGACCTTGGTCACTGTAGATTCTTTCTGGGAATCCAAAGACACAAAAGTACTTGTTCCACAGAACATTTGCCACTTGCTTAGCTGTTTGATCCTTACAAGGAAAGGCCTGAGCCATCCTGGTGAAGTGATCTGTTATCACTAGGACATCAATAGACTTGTTCCTAGAGTCTTCAGCTGACCAAAAGTCAATGCAGACCAGCTCCAGCGGTCTAGATGACAAGATGCTCTCTAAGGGAGCTCGTCCCTCGGGTTCAGCTGACTTGCTGAGGACACAACGCTGGCAGTGTCTGACATGATCTCTAACATCTCTCTCAAGGGTCAGCCAGAAAAATCTCTGTCTGGATAAACTGAGGGTTCGCGACTGGGCTTGATGACCAGCATCATCATGCACGCCTTTCAAGACCTCATCCTTAAGTGAGTCTGAGACAACATACTGAAGCCGTTTGGGCTTGGTTCTCTGGTCTCTTGAAACTCTGTACAGAACACCATTGCTCACAGATAGCTTATCCCAGTGTTTCAGATATTTAATCACTGAAAATGATTCTTTTACCCTTTCTCTCCTTGAGGGTCTCCGATGTCTTTCAACATAAAACAGGACGCGAGAAAGAGTTCCATCCTCCAACTGTTTGTCACACAAAGCCTTTTCAGAATAGGCAGGCAACGGGTCTTGACCTGGTGGGACTAACTGGGGCAAAAACTGCAAGGCTTCAACTGCCCAGGCCCTCGGACCAGCATCCCACTTAATGTGTGACTGCATCACAGCAGACACTTCTTCTGAATTCACAATCTGAGTGTGTACCCGGGAGGTATGAGCATTGTCACACATCGCATCCACGTGACCACTGGATGAACGAAAAGCATCCTGAACAGAGGCAGCAGACACATTTTTGACTTCACTGAGGAGTTTCACATATGGCTTATTGAACAGTCTGTGACCAATATTTTCCTTGACAAAAGGCACACGGCTTAATGCATCAGCCACAATGTTCTGCCGCCCTGGAACATACTTTATGTCAAAGTCATACGCAGCCAACTTGGCTACCCAGCATTGCTCACAACAGTCTAACTTGGGCTTTGTCAATATGTGAGTCTAAGGATTGTTGTCAGTCCAAACAGCGAATTTGTGACCCTTTAGCCAATGACTAAACTTGTCAGTGATGGACCATTTCAAAGCCAGAAATTCCAGTCGGTGCGTTGGATAGTTTTTCTGAGACTGTGTCAGTGACTTACTGGCAAAAGCAATAGGTCTGGCATGACTTTCACCTTCCTGGACTTGGGACAGAACGGCACCTATCCCATCCAGAGATGCATCAGTTGAAAGCATGAAGGGACGGTCAAAGTTAGGATGAGCCAAGACCACAGTGTTAACAAGTGCAGATTTGAGACTTTCAAAGGCATGTATGTGCTCTTGGGTCCAGTCAGAAGCACAAAGCCTTCTGCAAGCCATCTTGGTTTTCTTACATCTGCCTTTAAATTTTCCACCTTTCAACAGGCTGAACAATGGCTTGGCAATGGCAGAATATCCTGGCACAAAATGCTGATAGTAATTAACCATCCCTAAGAAGGATCTAAAGGCCCTTTTCCACTAGCACGCTTTAGCGCGACACGGGACGGCTCAGCACGCTTTGTACGCTTTTCCACAAGCCCCAACATGGTTTAACAGCCGTGATTCTCAGCCCCGCTCAAGGGCAGGGTACAGCAGTGCTGAGCTGGGCCGTGTTGTGACGTTAACAGACTGGTCGCCGCTGATTGGTCAGGTTGTAACCGGCACTGATTGGTCAGGTTGTAACTGCCCCTCTCCTCCTCCTCTTCTGCCGAATCTTCACGACCTTCTCAATAAAGTTTTTGAAAAAAAAAAAAAAGAATCTTCATGACCGCCATTACTGAGCACGCAACCACTGTTGGCGGTTTATTTTCAGTGTATTGCTGTGCTATTTTCATTTATTCTCTATCAAAAATGGCTTCGCGTAATAAGGGTGTTCCATGGACCAATAAGGAGGTGCAGTGTCTGCTCACTGCATTGTCAGACGAACGCATCCAGCGTGAGTTAGACGGAGCCACCCGGAATGAAAAAATATACCGGGAGGTCTCGACATCGGAGTCCTTTAACGGTGAGTTTTAATTTTTTTTTATTGTGCGTTTTTTCGCAAATATATTCGGTAAGACGCTCAGTTTATTTATGCAATAAAAAAGCTGTTCATTTGTGGATGATGATCACTCTGCTTTATCGCAGCACACTGCGGATGTGAACAATACGCTGAAATAAGCTTATGTAATCTTGTTAAAGGCGTCGGCCGGACGAAAATTCAATATCGCTAAATCATATCTTAAATTTTTGTGTGAGACGAGCTAATTTGAACCGCACATGTTTTGGTGTCAACAAATGTCGCATAAGGTGACAATGCGCTCTTGAAGTATGCTGTCCTTGAGAGCTGTCTGACCCAGCCAAGCGATCAGCGGCTAAGATGGCCACTGACTGTGTGACGTAATTTCAGGGAGAGACACGCACACACTCGGCGGACATTGCTTGTTTATGTTTTAAAATCGGCGATTACGGATATTTCTCGGAGTACTTGTGGATTACAAATAGATTATTTATTAAGATTAGGATTTCAGTAATCGAATTAATTATGGTTTGGCGTTGTGTTGTCTACGGGTGCGACGGTATATCAGAGGAGCATGCAGTGAGTGTTTATGAATTTCCCGTCCCTGGGAAAATCAGAACGGCATGGGTGAAATTCGATCAGAAAACGCGAAAAAATTGGAATGATGTCGGTAAATCACTCAACATGTGCAGTAGACATTTCGTTGACAGCGATTTCGAGAATAAGATGCAATTTGTGTCACGACTCGCGGCTCCAGCTGCGCGCACACCTGCGCCTCGTCAGCTGCCGACGCCAGCCACCTGCCCCAGCAAGTAAGCAACATTATCACCGATTATCCCTGTCTCGGTGTGGTGCCCGTTACCCTTGTCCTCTGCTTTTTTCCGGCTGAACGGCGCGCTGCTCTGCTGCCTGCGCATCAACCAGTACAAAGATGCGAGCACTACATACGATCCCGCAGCTCCTGAGAGACTGCAACCTAACACAAAAAACAGTTTCACACAATGAAACAGTGCATGTATTATATATATATATGTATATAGTATATATATATATATATAAATTATCCCATTGATTTTCATCATTTTTGGTGACATATCTCACACCTACAATTTATTTCAGGCACAAAGGGCTGTGAATAAGTTATGATCAACAAAACACGGGTCCTCAGGGATGTGCGAAAGCTGAGTCCAGGGCAGCAAACTTCAAATGTGGAGGCTTTCCACAGTCTGATTATTCATTTTGCACCAAGAGTGTACACTTCTCATTCCTTGGAATGTTGACAAGGTGAGGAGATGCAATATGTGACCAAAAATATGAAATGCAATTATAATAACTGACATGTTTCAGGACCCAAGAGACAGACACAGACACATACAAAATAGTTATTCTTTATTGTCAAGTGTGAGTGAGTGTAGTGCAAGTGTAAGTGCAGATATAGCAGCCTGGTCACCGGAGCTGAGCGATACAGAAGACGACCTGGCAACCCTAGAACACACAAGCAGAAACCGTTAAGGCTGTTCAGCACAAAAGGACAAGTGCAGGTGTGCAGCTTACTTGAGGTTGTCTCTGACTGTATCTGGCTGTTCCCCGATGTCCGTGAGCTGTGGTGGTTCTGGTGCTTGAAGCTGTGACGGTGATAACTCCAGTAACCGTGGTGGAGTTCGTGGCGAGAGCAATGACTGCACTGACAGCTGTGACGTTGTTCCCGTAGCCGTGACAGTGATAATGTCCGTAACCGTGGTGACAATGACTCCTGTGACAGAGGGAGTTACAGTACCTGCAGCTGCAGTGGAGAGAATTCCTGAATTAGCGAAGGCCAGGAGGAGCTCCGGAAGGGAGAGGGTAATTCTCCGTCCATTGGAGATACCGGTCCGCCGTCTGGGAGGTCCACCTGTGCACAGGGGTAAAGATTAGGCGTAGAAAAGCAAATAGTCTTCTTACGTGGTAGGTCTTGTCGTGGCGTTCTTGACTTGGCTGTGAAACGAAGCTCTGGCTCATACTCTGTCGAGGAAGACAGACGACTCCGTGCCGGGCTGTCCATGACGCTGGCTTTTAAGAGCCGCTGATTAACACCTGTTGGTCTGTGCGCAGCTGGAGCTGATGAGCGGGATGACGGCCCAGCGGCCGTCATGACAATAACAGTGCCAATTACATAGAGTTTCTGCTGATAGATCACTTATATGTCCAAAAATAAATCATTGTGATAATATTCTAATTACAGACTTTGTTTAGCTGCAATGCACTTTAATGAAAATGCAGGCCGCAAGCAGGCACAGAATCGTGATGGTGAGCCGGTCTTCATCATCAGGTACCCAAAATTCAAAAAAGGCGGATATAAACTGCAAGCAAAGAAAGTTAATCCAACTTTCCGTGAGTATAAGAAATATTAGTATCATTTTCTAGGCTTGTATATGATATTTACAGTGGGTGGAGGGTTGGTCTTCATTCAACTTTCACATTTCATAGCTTTTATCAAATTATGTTAATTTGGGTCAAATTTGTATTTCATACTGTAGTCAAATGGATGTCTAATTTTTATTGAATATATTTTTTTTCAGAATATGCGGATGATCTGATGAATACTCTGTTCAACAAAACCTTGGTTGATCCAACCCACTTATGGGAGCAGTGGCACTATGTACAAGCCAGAGTTCCCACCACATTGAGTGCCGAATTGAACCCGAATTTTATACCATAAAATGGTAGAAAAATTATTCAAATGTATATGACATGCGACTTTGATGAATGCTGAAATATTAGAATTATAAAATTGGCATGAACATTAGTAAACTCAATATATGATTTTACAAAACTTTATTTAAATATCATTTTTCACAAATCTAATCTTGGTAGGCAAAATCCCTTGTAGTGATCCGATGGGAATGTTTCTCTGATGAGGCTCACAGCACAGGCAGGCAATATCACCCTCACTTCTTCCTGAGCTGACGTTACTGCTGCCTGCCCCTATCGACAGATGGCGGTACTGCAGCATCACTAAGTGAAAGATGGGCTATTACCAAATAAAGTCATTTATGGAGGCTGGTGACACATATTAAATCACGGGAATGGCCAGAATGGAATATTTTCATACAATCAGTTTATTGGTTCAATAAAAAAATGTCACCGTCCGAGGACTTTAAAAACTATTGTCTTTTCTGTATATCTTGCACTTTCGTGCTGTATTTTATTGTGTGCATTTTCCTTGTAGAATCATCCCACACGTCCGCCGCGCCAGCCCGCCCGGATTCTCCAATGTGAATCTGTCCCGCCACCAGGCGCAAAATGTTTTCAATGATAAATATTTGCAACATTTAAATGAGGTTGCAGAAAACGCGAGGGTATCCCAGAAGCTGGCAGAGACGGCTTCATTCAACCGAGCCTTCCTGACCCAGTTTGGGAAGCTAGTGTAGAGGCACTCAGTGGTCGGCGTGTATAAAATGTCGATTAACCTTCATGTTGTGTTGCAAAGTTTTTTTTTTAAATTTTAATATTTTGTATATAATAAAATGGAATTGTTTTGGAAAGTGTGGTTTGTCTGTTATAACACTGAATTATAAAACAGTATAATTACATAGAAATTCCATTGCCTAGTCTGATCAAAATGATGCTGATCATCCTGTCAGGGGTCAACCATTGTAAAGGTAATGTAATTTTTAACTAGACCAAAAAACAAATGTGTTTGTAAGCTTTCTGTTCTTTTTATTGAAATATCATAAAAAATTAGCACCACATGATCTAGTTCTAAACTTTGGGTAAATTTTTTATGTTAACTTATAAGAAGTTGCACAGTTGAACTTTAAAATGCAGCAGGAGAGACTGATCAAGCAAGTAAGTATATGTAAATTGAATGTTCTATCGGCATTCCAAATTCAGAGAATTACAATACTTTAGAAGGAGTGTAGCATCATCTAAATGGAAAATACTAATACTGTTGTTCCAAACATTGACCTGAAGGTGAAAAACATGAATTTTTTTTATTCAGTACAGCCAAAATGCCCTAGGATGTAAAAAATAATACAATTTGGTGTTGGCCAGTGTGCCACTGTCTCATTATTTAATACGAATAAAAACAAGTTTCATCTCATTATTTCTAGGTCATTTGGCAGTTAATTCAAACCAAAAGTGACTTGTGTTGTTGCAGCTTTTTTATCAGAGAGTTTCTCCAGTTTTGGAGCATATAATCATCCGTCCCTTAACTGTTAAACATTAAATAACAGCAGACAGATTGGCAAAGGATACACAATTGTGTTGCTGTTGCCCAAAACCGCTGTGACCCACTGCTTGTGGTGCTACCTTTCATGTGTGTGCTTTTTATGAATATTCACACATTTTTGTAAGTACAAGTGGGATAGTATTAAATTGAAATATAATACTGTATATTTCTAATAATGTTTGCTTTTTGCAAATATTTACACTTATTTTGAAAGTAAAAGTTGGATACTGCGGGGGGGGGGGGGGTGTCTAATCATGTGCCATGGAGGGCCAAGACCCTGCAGGCTTTACCTCCAACCAGTGTCTTCAACAGCAGATTCCACTGAACTTCTTCTACTGACTGATCAGTGATAACACCTGCTGAAGAGACTGGGTAGAAGAGAGAACCTGCAGGGTCTTGGCCCCACATGACACATGATTGGAAGCCCCCGGATTAGGTTTAATTGGATTTAACATTTTAACACAAACTGCTTTATGGTTCATAATTCTGTTGACAGACTAACACCAAACCAAAAGTGATTTCTCAAACTGCTGGATTATTCTTAGCTTTTTCAATCTTTCAGTATTTAATTTATGCCACATGGTGGTAACCTTCACATATAAAAAAAGAGACATCTGCAAAACAGAGGTTTATTGTCAGTGCAAATCTCAGTGCAATACAACATGAATGCATATCTAGTACATTGTTGATGCAGAGAATATATATTTCTACAGTACATGTTTCCATGTAAACTTGTGACTGCATTATTTTAATTGCTTTTAATCCTAGATCAAGTTTGTTTTGGCCTAAAATGCATGATAACTGTCAAATATATCTTATTATACCTAACTCAGTAAAGTTTACTTTTTGAATATATATTTTGTGACTAATATTAACCTGGCGATCAAGTTGTGTCAGCTGATCGTTTTTTTCTATATGATACCATCTCAGACTCTGCTGCAGAAGCAGGTAAGTCCATGATGTCTCAACAGTCTCTCCATGATTTTCAAGCAGATCTGAGCAATTTGTTGTACAGGAAATAAAACGTTTCTACAGACATTCTTAAGCTCAATACTGCTCGTTTGTGAAGCTGTGTTGACATCAGTGACAGGCTGATCACATCTGTGACAGGCACGCCCAGCGCGAATGAAGCAGTAATTTCCCCACAACAGAGCCATCTGAAACACACACAGTGTACATATTTTAGTACCTAACAGCGATAACTTGCAGACATTAAAGTGTAGCACGACGTACTTATAGCAAACTAGCATTAGCAACCATTAGCTTACCGTCTTATACGACCTAGTTTGTATCCTTACGCCTTTGGCTCTCCCAGAAGCTGCAGAAATATTCCAGAGTGTTTTCATCTCGCTGCCTGTACCCTTGTCTGGCGGTCCTTTTTGGCGTTTACGGTGAAAAAAGCCATAGACCGAGGAGTGGCCTTGTACAGCTATGTGTTATGTTTTGCTTGGGTCTTCTCAATAAAGTTTTGAAAAAAAAAAAGGTTTTGCTTGGGTCGCGTGCGTTAGATCACGGGAGTGTGGCACCGCCTCGCTGTTATAAACCCACCCACCCCAGCACAACACCCATGCCAAACACCGTGCTAATGGAGACAGAAGCATTCCGAGCTGTACTGAAGTGAATCGAGCCGTACCGAGGTGTGCTGGGCTAGTGGAAAAGAGGCTTTAAGTCTTTTTTGAGACGGTGTCACACCATCAATGACCATAAGGTCAGCACAAGTCATTTTTGCGATGTTTTCAACCTTACTTGGGTCGGTTGAAACACCATTCTCATCAATTACGTGACCAAGAAACCTCACAGATCTCCTGAGGAAAAAACACTTTTTGGGTGCCAACTTCAAGTTGTGTCTACGCAGCCTGCTGAGCACCATCTCAAGGCGCTGCAATGCACTCTCCTCATCAGATGCAAAAATCAGCAGATCATCCAAATAGCACAACAAAGTCAAATAATTCTGGTCACCAAAAATGGCAGTCATCATGTGCATAAAACTAGCAGGACTATTGCATAATCCCTGGGGCAGGCGATTGTACTCATATAAGCCCATCGGAGTGGTAAAAGCAGAATACTTCCTGTCATCCTCATGAAGCGGCATGTTGTAGAAGCCGGACGTTAAATCCACTGTGCTGAAGAGGCAGTTACCTCCCAGTGCTGCCAGACAATCTGCCTGGTGAGGGAGAGGGTGAGTGTCTTTCAGAGTCCTCTTATTCAGCCAGCGAAAATCCGTGCAAATGCGGATGTCGCCATTCTTTTTCCACACAAGAACCAAAGGAGATGCATACTCGCTAGTTGATTTCCTGATAATGTCTTTTTCCTCCATTTCATTCAGCACCTGGCTTAATTTCTGATACTGACTAGGGGGTACACGCCTGTATGGGAGTCATCTAGACTCACCTAGACTCACCTTTAGACTCACGCCTGTATGGGAGTCATCTAGACTCACCTTTTCACGCCACCTAGACTGGTGGCGTGAAAAGACATCCTCGTACTGAAGTACCAAGTCAGCCATTCTCTTTTTGCAGTCCTCTGACACTTGGCATGAATTAATGTCTATGTCACAAAGCCCCACTGACTTGAGTTTTTCTTTTACAGACTCCATACCGGCATCACATGCCGTTGTAGACTGTGTGTAGTAGGTCACTGGTACACTAGACTGCTCAGCTGCGTCCATGTCTTCAAGGGCTACACATGTGTAGACGTCAGCTAGCTTTACATTGCGCCATAACAACACAGGCTTGTTGGATGTGTTGATGAGTTTGAGTGGGACCCACCTGTCACCCCACATAGGAGTTACAATCTTAGCTACTAGGACACCCCTAGGAGCTGAACGAGAAGATGTGGGCTCTGTCATGACTGTACTGCCTGGAGATACAACAGTGTCTTTAGGCAATTTACCCCAAACAAGGTACTCACGCCCAGGTTCAAGGTAGGTGGCTGAGTTACATCTGACAGTACCAACTTTGTCAGGAATGTCATTTCCTTTCCAGGGGTTCAAACCAGTAAGCATAGACAAGAACTGCTCAGCTTCTGGTTCTGCAGTTGGGCAGGGGCCAGACTGTAGAAGGGCTTGGAAGAACGAGGCGATGTGATATATAAACCAAAGTTTATTATTAGCTTCTCTAACAAGTCTCATCCTAGTGCAGCAGCAGAAGAAGGAAAAAGAGACCGAACACCTCCGGCTCTCAGAACTTATACTTGCACATAACAAAAGACATGCAAATCCAAAGCTGACATCCCTCCTTATCTTAATCCCCCCATTGTCTTTGTACCCCTCCTCATGGCCCTGGGGGGTCAGGGCAGCTCCTCCGGTCTCCACCGCAGTGCCTGGGAAACTCCTTAATCCTCACTGGCGGTTGAGATCTCTTTGTCCTGTTCTGAGGTGTGAAGTCGCCTTACATATGTAATCACCAAACATTCTCACATGCTTCAACATATGTAGGTTATGGAATATATGATAAATATAGACCACAGCCCCTCCCCCCCAAACGACTAAGAAATGGACAATAGAAAAATTCACAGTTTAAGATAATTACTATGACATACTAACTGCTACACTTCTTGCCACAGAAGAAACTTTCCAGCAGCCATGCTCCTAAGAGAGTTCAGTGGTAATCATAACAGCATAGTAAAATCACAAGTCAGTCCTAAACTGTTACAGCACAATTAGTGAACAACTGTTGAGTAGTTTGCTTCAGTCCCTGTGCCGTCTGGGTTTTAATCTTCTCCCGAATCTGCTGTGGGTCCGCTTAGGCGTCCTGCTGGGACCTTCCTGTAAGGAATCTGCAGCTTGGGGAGGAGAGTGATTATTTGTTCCCTGCAGGGGGGCTGAGTCTTTTCTCTTGGGGGGGTCTACCCCGCCGAGGTGCTCTCGCCAACCGTGCAGGCTCGTCTCTCAACAAGAAGGCAGGTTTAAGTCTGTCAATGCTGACTGTTTCTTTTCTGTCCCCAAAATCAAGCACAAAGTGTTTATCACCAGGTTCCAGCACTCTGAATGGCCCATCGTATGGGGGGCGGAAAGTTGGTTTTAAAGCTTCATGCCTAACAAAAACGAATTCAGCGTTCTTTAAAGCTTGTGGGACAAAAACCCGTGGAAAAGAGTGATGTGCCGGTCCGGGGAGAGAGTCCGGTCTGTTGCTGCCTAAAAACCTCGGGGCTGGAAGATGCCCTGGCTCTGGGTTCTCTGGTAAAAATTCACCTGGGAGCCTGAGAGGTTGTGCAAAAACTAATTCTGCTGGAGAGGCGTCTAGGTCCCCTTTGGGCGCAGCACGCAACCCCAATAAAACCCAGGGAAGTTTGTTTACCCAATTTGTATCCGTTAGTGAGGCTCTGAGGGCGGCCTTTAAAGATCTGTGAAAACGCTCGCATAACCCATTAGCCTGAGGGTGATAAACGGTGGTGCGGCGAATTGTTGCCCCTAAGCTGCTGGCCATGGCTGACCAAAGCTCCGAAACAAATTGAGGCCCCCTATCGGACGTGATGTCCGATGGGACGCCGAAATGTGCCACCCAGTTTGTCAAAAAAACGCGACCGACTTCCTCCGCTGTGGTTGATGCCAGAGGGACTGCCTCTGGCCAGCGCGTGGTGCGGTCTATCATTGTTAACAGGTGTGTGAAACCTTGGGAGGAAGGTAGTGGTCCCACGAGGTCGACATGAACGTGGTCGAACCTTCTAGCTGGGATTGGAAAAGGCTCCAGAGGGGCTTTTGTGTGTTTGTGTATTTTGGCGCGCTGACAAGAAATGCAAGTTTTTGCCCATTCTTTTACGTTTTTGCGCAGGCCAGGCCACACAAACTTTTCGGCGACCATTTTAACCGAGGCGCGCACACCTGGGTGCGCGAGGGAGTGAATTGAGTCGAAAATACGGCGGCGCCATGCAGCTGGGACTAACGGGCGAGGTCGGCCGGTTGAGATATCGCATATATAGGAGCTGGTGGTGGACTGCCGCAGGCATGGGCAGCCCCTCACAGCACCAGTAAATATACAGGGAACAGACATCGAGATGGTGACATCCTATAAGTACCTGGGTGTTCATCTGAACAATAAACTAGACTGGTCACACAATACTGACGCACTCTACAAGAAGGGACAGCGCAGGCTGTTCCTGCTGAGGAGACTCAGGTCTTTTGGTGTACAAGGGGCGCTGCTGAAGTCATTCTATGACACGGTGGTGGCATCAGCCATCACTTTTGGTGTGGTCTGCTGGGGCAGTGGCATTACTGCAGCCGATAGGAAGAGACTGAACAAACTGATTAAGAAAGCTAGCTCTGTCCTGGGGCAGCGCCTTGATCCAATGGAGGAGATAGGAGAGAGAAGGACGGTGGCTAAACTGTCATCTCTGCTGGAGTCCGAGTTCCACCCTATGCAGGACATACTGGATGCACTGAGGAGCTCATTTAGCAGCAGACTACATCATCCCAGGTGCACAACCGAGAGGTTTCGTAGGTCCTTCCTACCAACGGCTGTCAGACTGTACAACCTAAGCAGGGCTGCTCGCAGAGATAGCAAAAAGACGTAACAAACTAATAGTTTTTTGAATGCAAAAGATGCAATAGACTTACACAATGGTCCTCTCCGGCATACAACTAGGAACATACCGGTCGCTATGGAGGGTGAGAATATGTATGGGCACATAATCATACCATGTAGGATAACTAAGTAGTCGGTAATGCTGTTTCATCCCATCTAGCAACAATGCTCTGCACTGTGTGTGTTTATATATTTACATATTTATTCCATCTAGCTACAATGCTCAGCACTGGGTATGTTTATATTTATATATCTATATATTTATTCCATCTAGCTACAATGCTCCGCACTGTGTTTTTATATATCTACATATTATTCCATCTAGCTACATTGCTCCGCACTGTGTGTGTTTATATACTTGCATATTTATTCCACCTAGCTGCAATGCTCCGTACTGTGGGTGTTTATATATTTACATATTTATTCCATCTAGCTACAATGCTCTGCACTGTGTGTTCATATATTCATATATTTATTCCATCCAGCTACAATGCTCTGCACTGTGTGTCTGTGTGTGTGTGTGTATATATATATCTTATAGTAATATGTACATATGTATATTAGCTGCTCTTGCTTGCTTGTTTTTTTTCTTGCCTTCTGATTGTTGCTCTGAGTGTTGCTATCCCTGTGCTGTTGCAATCCTGGAATTTCCCCGTTGTGGGACTAATAAAGGCTTATCTTATCTTATCTTATCTTATCTTATTGGGGGGGGGGGCACACCGTCGCGTAAACCCCTTTCCTCCAGCCTTAACCCTGTTGGTCCAGACAAGAGTGCGCGCACGTCCGCGTCACTACTTTGTTCCTCTGCCATGGCTGCATAATCTATCCCTGCATGGATTGGGGCCGCGTATGTGTCCGCGTTGGTGAAGAGTTCCGCGGCTGAGGTAGTATAATCTGTCTCCTCGCGCTCTGACGATGTCACAGCGCGAGAGAGGCAGTCTGCTACCACGTTAAGTTTGCCTGCCACATGTCGAATGTCTGTGGTGAACTCTGAAATCGCAGCCAGCTGTCTTTGTTGCCTGCCTGACCACGGTTCGGAAATTTTAGCCATAGCAAAGGTGAGCGGTTTGTGGTCTACAAAAGCCGTGAAACTCCGCCCTTCTAACCAGAACTGGAAGTGGCAGATGGATAAATGAAGCGCTAGCAGCTCCCTGTCAAAAGTGCTGTATTTACGCTCGGTTTGGTTTAGCGATTTGCTGAAGAATGCCAAACGTTGCCAGATTCCGCTGACATATTGTTCTGCAACTGCCCCTATAGCTAGGTCCGAAGCGTCTATGGTTAGCGCAATGCGAGCCGAGGGATTGGGGTGAACCAACAATGTGGCATTAGCTAGGGCGCTCTTTACTTCCGCGAAGGCGCGTTCACGCTCCGGGGTCCATTCGACCGCGTTGGAAGCTTTTTGTTTTCTGAGCGCGTCATATAGGGGCTGCATGAGCTGAGCTGCGTGGGGGAGGAAACGGTTGTAAAAATTAACCATTCCCAAAAATTCCTGCAGCGATTTGACCGTTTGTGGCCGTGGGAAACTTTTTATCGCGTGAACTTTGTCTGGAAGTGGGACTGCTCCCTTCGGAGAAACTCTGTGTCCTAAAAAATCAATTTGTGACACGCCGAATTTGCATTTGGCTGGAGTGATTATTAACCCGTGCTCTTGTAGCCTCTGAAAAACCATAGTGAGATGCCGCTCGTGTTCTTCCTCAGACGGGCTGGCTACCAGCATATCGTCGAGGTAGACGAAAACAAAAGGGAGGTCGCGTAATACTGCATCCATCATCCGCTGAAAGGTTTGAGCAGCGCCTTTGAGGCCGAAAGGCATTCGCAAAAATTCAGAAAGACCGAAGGGGGTTATTACAGCTGTTTTAGGAATGTCCTCTGCTCGAACTGGGACTTGATGATAACCGCGGACCAGGTCTATTTTTGAAAAAATGCGCGCGCCCGCCAGATGCAGTGAAAAATCCTGAATGTGAGGAATTGGGTAGCGGTCATGCGCTGTCGCATTGTTTAATCTGCGGTAATCGCCGCACGGTCTCCAAGAACCGTCGGATTTCGGAACCATGTGAAGTGGTGAGGCCCAGGGGCTTTTCGAGCGTCTAATAATGCCTAATTTTTCAAGGGTGGTAAACTCGTCCCGAGCTATGGCGGGCTTGGCCGCGTCTAAGCGCCGAGCTTTGGCAAATACGGGTGGGCCCGTTGTGGGAATAAAATGTTCAACCCCGTGTTTAGCCACTGTGGCTGAGAATTTGGAAATTGTGAGTGCTGGAAATTGGGTGAGGAGTTGATCAAACTTACCTCCTGCTGTGGTGACGCTAGCCTGCACGGGTGGTGGAGAAATTCGAGCTGAGCAGGGAATAGAAGCAAAGGACAGTGCATTAACCAAGCGTCTGTTCGCTAGATCAACTAATAACCCATGTGCACACAAAAAGTCTGCGCCCAACAAGTTAAAACTCACCGCCGCTACAACAAATGTCCATCTGTAGTTGCGGCCGTGGATGCAGAGGTGCAGGCTCTTTTCACCAAAAGTGTCGATGGTGGAGCCGTTGGCTGCCACCGCTCCATTGCCCCGGGTGCCCATGGCCCGATCTGCTTGGGAGGGCATGACAAAACTTAGTTGAGCTCCTGTGTCGATAAGGAACCGCTTGCCGGTGTGTCCGTCTGTCACATATAAAAGCTTGCTTTTTTCGCCGAGAACCGCCGCTGTTAACGGCTCTCGGCTTCGGCGTTTTCCGGAAATTGTGAATTTGCAGGGGGGAACGCATTTGTAAGCCTTCTCGGCGAAGCGGTGGTGGTAATAACAAACGTTGCTCCGTCTGTTGCGTCCTGGCCGTGTCGCTGTCACCGCGGGCTGATTCTGCTCGGTGATTTGTGGCTCCTCGTGGCTCCGGACATCAGCGTTGAGGTCTGCGGATGCTGCTGTGGGTGTCTGCTCCTTGCAGGCGTTGACGAACCATTGAGCTTCGTGAGCTAGCGTGCGGAAGTCTTGCTGGGTGCTGCATCGCATGTTGGCCAGCGTCCCTCTCATGTGTGGCGGCAGCGTACTGAGGAATATGAAATGGAAGAGGAAGTTGTCATTGTCCTCTTCTTTAAGTTGCAGCAAGTCCTCCATGAGGGCCTTGGGTCTGCCTTCTCTGTGGCCGTAAACCGCCAGGATCCTCTCGGCTCTCTCCTCGGCTGAGGGGACGTAATTTGCCACGATAGTCGCTTTCAGTTCGTCATATTTGTCCTGGGCCGGCGGCCGTTGGATTATGCTCCGCGCACATCTCGAAGTGGCGGCGTTGAGTCTGGCAACGATGTGATAGAACTTTGTATCGTCAGCCGTGATGCCCGCAAGTGCAAACTGGGCTTCAGCTTGCAGAAACCACGAGGCGGGGTCTTCCTGCCAGAAGTCCGGCAGGTTGACGGTGACGGCGTTTGTGTAGACCGTCACTGCTGTGTCCGCAGGGTGAGAGTGCCTTGCTTCGGCTCTCACAGCGACGCTGGTGCTCGGTTGAGCCCTCTCTATCACTTCTGCCGTGGGGGAACGTCATCCATCTGTTCCCCTGTCTGCGTGGGCGCCGGCGTCTGCCTGGGTCGCCACAGATGAGTCGATCGCGGGGGAACGCCTCTGGTCCATCCTCGCGTCAGGGTCACCAGTGTAGAAGAGCTTGGAAGAACGAGGCGATGTGATATATAAACCAAAGTTTATTATCAGCTCCTCTAACAAGTCTCATCCTAGTGCAGCAGCAGAAGAAGGAAAAAGAGACCGAACACCTCCGGCTCTCAGAACTTATACTTGCACATAACAAAAGACATGCAAATCCAAAGCTGACATCCCTCCTTATCTTAATCCCCCCATTGTCTTTGTACCCCTCCTCATGGCCCTGGGGGGTCAGGGCAGCTCCTCCGGTCTCCACCGCAGTGCCTGGGAAACTCCTTAATCCTCACTGGCGGTTGAGATCTCTTTGTCCTGTTCTGAGGTGTGAAGTCGCCTTACATATGTAATCACCAAACATTCTCACATGCTTCAACATATGTAGGTTATGGAATATATGATAAATATAGACCACACAGACACTGTTTTCCAATAGGACTTGCATTGTTATGAATGGTGTAGGATGTGCTTTATGACATTGGTACCAATAATCAACTCATCATGCTGACCACAGACAACCAGAGTGGGGACTAGCATTTTACAACCATTCACCTCCATCACAATGTCAAAAGCACTCTTTGGCCTGACACGCTGTCCACCACACCCAACCAGCATCACATTCACATCAATGTGGTTCTGATTTGTTATCACTCCAGCAGTTCTCAGTTTCTTCTCTGCATCCTCGTTGATACTGCAGGCCATGGAGCCACTGTCCAGCATGCCATCAATTATCACTGCACCACCAAAAGCCACTGGTGTGTAGAAAAGGCTGGAACTATTGCCAATTATGTGAATGTTCTGATACACCACAGCTACATCATCGCATGAGCTTCTCACCGATGCAAGAATCGACTCAGCATCAGATGTGTCACTGCAGTGGGAGCTTGAGTTGAGACCTGCACTGCCTCCCTCCAAGTACAGGACAGTTAGTTTCCCTGAGACTGAGAAGGAGGCTGACAGTTGTTGTTGGGACAGGCCAGTCTGGTATGACCAGGGGAAAGACAGGTAAAACACAGTTTCTCAGACATGCAATGTGAAATGGTGGAGTGACGTGTGTCATTACAGACCTTACAAGTTGCTTCTCTGGGGCGTCTCTGACGAGGAGCACGTTTAAATCTGTTGCTCTCAGTCGGGTGAGGAATTCAATTCAGTTCAATTCAACTTTATTTATATAGCGCCATTTCACAACAACAGTCATCTCATAGCACTATCAACTGTAGGGGGGGACCCCCACAGTTGCAGAAAGACCCCAGCAATCAGGCGATCCCCTGTGAGCAAGCACTTGGCGACGGTGGAGAGGAAAAACTCCCTTTTAACAGGAAGAAACCTCCAGCAGAACCAGGCTCAGGGAGGGGCAGTCATCTGCTGCGACCGGCTGGGGGGTGAGGGGATAGAGAAGAAGAAAAGAACAGACATGTAGAGAGCAAACAGCATGATGGGGACTCAATCTATGGGAGAGAACAAACAAATGTTAATGACCAGCAAAAAAAAAAATTTCATAGAGAGTGAGGAAAGGAGTGAGGCGCAGTGCATTACTGGAGGTCCCCCGGCTGACTACACCTATTAGCAGCATAACTAAGGGAGGGTTCAGAAACACATGATCCCTCCCTAATTGTAGGCTATATCAAAAAGGTAGGTTTTATCCCTATTCTTAAAAACAGAGATCGAGTCTGACTCCCGAATCCAGATTGGCAGCTGATTCCACAGGAGAGGACCTTGATAACTGAAGGCTCTGCCTCCCATTGTACTTTTGGAGATTCTAGGTATTACAAGTAATCCTGCATTTTGGGAGCGTAGTGCTCTGTTAGGATAATACGGTAGTATCAGATCTTTTAAATAAAAAGGAGCCTGATCGTTTAGAGCTTTGTAAGTAAGAAGAAGGATTTTAAACTTAATTCTAAATTCTACGGGAAGCCAATGAAGGGAGGCCAGAATCGGAGAGATATGATCTCTCTTTCTAGTACCTGTTAAAACTCTTGCTGCAGCATTTTGGATCAGCTGAAGACTTTTTAAAGATGTTTTAGGACAGCCTGATAATAAAGAATTACAATAATCTAATCTCGAGCTAACAAAAGCGTGGATCAGCTTCTCAGCGTCACTCTGAGACAAGATGCTCCTAATGTTGGCAATATTATGCAAATGATAGAAGGCAGTCTTAGAAACAAATTTAATATGTGAATTGAAGGACAAATCCTGATCAAAAATAACTCCAAGGTTCCTCACAGAGCTATTAAGAGAAAGAGTAACTGCATCCAAACTGAAAGTTTGATTTGGAAAGGAATTTCTAAGGTTTTTTGGACCAACAAGAATGACTTCAGTCTTATCTGAATTTAATAGCAGGAAATTACAAGTCATCCAAGCTTTGATTTCCTTAAGACTGGCTTCTAACTTGGCTAATTGATTACTATCATCTGGCTTCATTGACAGGTATAATTGTGTGTCATCTGCATAACAATGAAAATGTATACAGTGCTTTCTAATAATGTTGACTAATGGAAACATATATAAACTAAAAAGAGTAGGGCCTAGCACAGATCCCTGTGGAACTCCATGACTAAGCTTTGAGTTGAAAGAAAACTCATTATTTACATGAACAAACTGGAACCTATCAGATAAATAAGATCTAAACCACTGCAACGAAGTTCCATTAAGTCCAACATAGTGTTCTAATCTATCAAGTAGAATATTATGATCGATAGTATCAAAAGCTGCACTAAGGTCTAAAAGGACAAGTACAGAAACTAGTCCATTGTCAGATGCAATGAGGAGGTCATTAGTGACCTTCGCTAAGGCTGTTTCAGTACTATGATGGATTCTAAACCCACATTGAAATTCTTCAAGTAAACCATTTCCCTGCAGGTGGTCAAATAATTGCGTAGCAACAACTCTTTCTAAGATTTTTGAAATTAAAGGGAGATTAGAGATTGGTCTATAGTTAGCTGAAGCTCCTGGATCTAGCGTTGGCTTTTTGAGTAAGGGTTTAATTACAGCCGTTTTAAAAGCCTGCGGTACATGGCCTAAAGTTAATGAAGAATTGATTATATGAAGAATAAAGCTACCAATAAGTGGGAGGACTTCTTTAAATAACCTGGTAGGAATAGGGTCTAAAAGACAAGTTGAAGGTTTGGATGAGGAAACTATTTTGTCTAACTCACAAAGGTCGATTGGAGTAAACTCATCAAGACAGACATCAATAGAAGGAGGTGTAGTAGTTACAGTATTTAAGTTAACTGTGGGAAGAATCTGATTGATTTTATCTCTGATGGATGAAATTTTATTATTGAAAAAGTTCATAAAGTCCTGACTAGTAAGCTCTAAGGGAATGCTAGGATTGACAGAGTCCTGACTCTTTGTCAACCTGGCTACAGTACTGAAAAGAAACCTGGGATTATTCTTGTTCTCTTCTATTAATGCAGAGTAATAACTCGTTCTAGCTTTTCTAAGAGATTTTTTATAAATTAAAAGATGATTTCTCCAAGCTAAATAGATTTCATCTAAATTAGTAGAGTGCCATTTTCTTTCTAATTGACGAGTCTTCTGTTTTAAGCTATGAGTTTCTGTGTTGAACCAAGGAGTTAGAAATCTCTGATTAGACTTTTTCTTTTTTAAGGGGGCCACCAAGTCTAGAGCCTGATGCAGAGAAGCTGAAACACTATCCACCATGTTATCAATTACAGAAGGAGCAAGCTGTCTATAGCTTATTTCTGTTGTGTTGACACATGGCATAGAGGAAACAATCTGCATAAATTTGGAAACAGCATCATCTGAGAGGCATCTACTGTAATAATATTTTTCTTTAGGAGCCAAATAGTCAGAAATAGTAAAATCAAAGGTTAACAGACAATGGTCTGACAGTACAGGGTTATGAGGAGACACTACAAGATTTTCTATTTCTATGCCATATGTCAGAACAAGGTCCAACGTATGGTGGGGATAATGGGTAGAATTTCCTACTTTCTGAGAAAACCCAATCGAGTCTAATATTGAATTAAAAGCCACATTAAGGCAGTCACTATCTACATCCACATGTATATTAAAGTCCCCTACTATAATTATTCTATCAGATTTCAGCACTAAATCAGCTAAGAAATCAGCAAATTCGGATAAAAATTCTGAGTAGGTTGATGGGGGACGATAAACTATGGCAAATAAAATTGGGTTTAACCTAAAATTGCTAAAGTGCCCAATACTGAGGACCAGGCCCTCAAAGGAATTATAACATGTTTTTTGCTTTACATTAACTAGTAATTTGGAATGGTAAATTGTTGCTACTCCTCCTCCACGACCAGAACTTCTGGGATTTTGACATTTTAAATAACCAGAAGGAGTTGATTAATTTAAACCAACATAATCCTCTTGCCCTAACCAAGTCTCTGTAAGGGAAATTAAATCAATCTGATGATCAATTAACAGATCATGGACTAACAGAGACTTGTGAGTTAGAGACCTAATATTTAATAAGCCACATTTAATTTTTAAATTATGAGGAGGAACAGAGGCCAAATCATTCAATTTAGAGGCTTTATGTTTAATTTAAGTTTTACCAATATTTTGCTTTATCACTTTGGGATGCTTATACATTATATTTTTATTTACTTTGGAGGGAGCAGACAACGATTCTCTGATGGGGATGACAGGGGCTAAGCTGAGGGGTGGCGGATGAAGAGGAGCTGCAGAGAGGCATGTAAGACTGCGACTCTGCTTCCTGGTCCCAACTCTGAGTGGTCAGGGTTTTGGAAATTTGGATAAAAAAGATGCCAGATTGTTAGATAAATGAGAAGCGCCATCCAAAGTGGGATGAATGCTGTCTCGTCTCATAAGACCAGGTTTTCCCCAAAAACAGCTCCAATTGTCAATGTAGCCCACGTCATTTTTAGGACACCACACAGACAGCCAGCGGTTCAAGGATGACGAGCGGCTAAACATGTCATCACTGGTCAGATTGGGGAGGGGCCCAGAGAATACTACAGTGGCAGACATCGTTTTTGCAAAGTCACACACCGATTCTACATTAAGTTTCGTGACTTCCGACTGCCGAAGACGGATGTCATTAATGCCGGCGTGAATAACAATTGTGAAATATTTACAGTTACCTTTAGCCAGCATTTTCAAATTTGACTCGATGTCGCCTGCTCTGGCCCCAGGAATGCATTTGACTATGGCCGCTGGAGTCTCTAGGTTCACGTTTCTGACTACAGAGTCGCCAATGATCAGAGTTTTTTCCTCAGCGGGTATGTCGCTGAGCGGGGAAAAACGATTAGAAACGTCAACAGGTTGGTGGTGAACCGGGGCTTTGCGACTAGGCTTCCTTCTCACCGTCACCCACCCAGTCTCCTCGCTGCTGAGGAGAGCCGAGGGACCGCTGACAGTGGGGCCTAAGCTAGCTAGCTCCGCTGCAGCTAATGGGCGTCCGTCAAGATTAACTGGTGCAGACGGTGTTTCAATGCAGCGGAGCCGGGATTCCAAATCAGACAACCTCGCCTCGAGCGCCTCAAAAAGACAACATTTATTACATTTACCGTTATCACTAAAAGAGGCAGAGGTGTAGCTAAACATCTGACAGAGAGATCACACCAGAGGAGGAGAGGAAAGAGAGCTAGTAGCCATAGCTAGTGGCTGGAGAGCAACCACACAGGCAAACCACACAGGCAGACAGCAAAACAGGAAGTGACGATACGTTACCACAAGGAAGTGACGATCCAATTGTACACTGCTGCAACTTCTCCATCATTTCCTGAAACATGTTAACCATGCGACCAAGGAGCCTCTCCTCTGACTTTTGGAGATTTTGAGCAACAACCGGCACACTAACACAATCTGAGTTGAGGGTATTTGGGGTAGGGTCAGAGATGGGGAATGGAGAGGGACCCTGACATGTAAACTGTTGGGTTTGAGGAAGTGAAGATGGAATGACTGGGGTGTGCTCTGTTCTGGCATGGTCATGGCTGAAGATGGCAACCTGGGTTTGTCAGATGTTACAGTGGCTGTGTGACTCATTAGCTGTGGACCATCAGGTGCTCTGGCACTAGCTCTAACCTCTCTCTGATAATCGTCAATTCTCAACTGAACATCACGTGAGGTCCATTCATGAGGTGGTTTCCACTTCAAGGTGCAAGACAGATCAGAATCAGGACAATTTTTGACGAACATGATAGCAACCTCTTTGCTCATGTCCTCAGTCTGCTTGCCTCGTCTACGCAGGCCCTCGAGAGCCAGGTCTGCTGCTTTGTTCAGCCTTATCCAGTAGTCCACTGGGTTTTCTCTGTGCCTGGGCAGGGTTGCATAAAAATCTGCGAGCGGAAGACATGAGGAGGCATCACAGAAGTAATGGAGAAGAACATCATAGATTATCTCAGGTTTCTTTTTAGCATCTAGCTCCAGGTCACTACGCAGGGCAACTTTCACAACATCTCTGGCTTTGCCCAGTAAATGACTCATTATTTCTCCTGCTTGCTCACACACAGGAATCCCTCTCTTCTTAAGGTCAGTCTTAGACAAGTCAATCCAGTCCTGAACTGAATATTTGTCAGTACTGTCACCTCTAAATGTGGGTAGTTCTCTGTCTGACTTAACATGGACAGTCACGTGTGGAGGGTCATATTTGGTAACATCACAATGTGCAGTTCGATCAGTAGGAGAAGTCTGGTTGTCATTGGTCATATTCACAACACCAGCAGACATTAACTTAGCAACTATAGACTCACCCATTTGAGCACCATGCTGCCCTACCATATCTGTAAGTTGTTCAATGGCATCAACATTACTGCAGGGTGTGGAAACATGAGGACTTTCACCCATGAACTCACCAACAGGAATACAACCTGGACTCTGACCTAACCCTGTATCCCCACCACTGTTCATGAATTTGGAATGTCCCACATCTCTACTATTAGCAATATCACCGCGCCAAACACCTCTTCCTTTTGGCAAAACAGGTGTTGTGTAATTATCCATGTCTTTTTTGGTTGATAGTACTACTTTACACAGTGAAATGTACTTGCGTTGTGAATAACTCCAAAGTAAAGTGACATAAATTACCGTACAGGATCACAATTATTACTACGACTTCAAATACCATAAATGTACTGTGGGTAATCAGTTAAAATGCATTTCAACAGTCCTTTATATGTCTGACCACATATACGTCCCAGCGTAGACCTAAGTTGGTAATGCAGCATCCACGGTGACCGGCGTCGAGCTGCTCTGAAGATCCGAGGGTCACGGCACCAGTGTAACGGGTCCCCTTTTTGGGCACCCTTAAACGGCTGTGATCGGGGACACTAGTGTATGCGTGTGGGCGGCATATGGATCACGATGACACCAGACTGATGTTTCCCACAATTTATTTGCTCCTGTTGGAGAAATAAAACAATACACATCACTCTTCGTCTGTACCTCGATCCCACACAGGCTCCCCCAGCAAAGCAACACGGTACTGTGCGGGAAAGGGAGCTCTAAAATAATTTCACAATACATAAAATAAATCACATTACAAATGAGAAAATTTACCAAAAACAGACTTACCTGTTGGAGAAATAAAACAATACACATCACTCTTCGTCTGTACCTCGATCCCACACAGGCTCCTACATTTACAAAGATATAAGTTACACAACGGCACAAGCTGCCAGAGTCACCATAGAGCTTATATTGGCGCGCAATTCTAAAATGGCGACTAGTGGACTTCAAAGGTGTGCCGAAAACATCTATAAAACTCTTATTTACAATATAAACAACGAAAAATATACTGCAGTAGCATGTCAAATTAACAAGGAACAATTACAAACCAAGGCTGCGGTTTAAATGATAAAACTGATGAACAAAACATTCATTTAATGCCAGCAACGTTTTAAGCACGACTTACCCCCAGCAAAGCAACGCGGTACTGTGGGGGAAAGGAGGAACTACCGGAGCCTCGGAGGTATGGGAAGAGCGGATGTGGGCAGTGTACCGCCAAAATAAAAGCACTCAAGTAAATAAAATTGACAATAATATAAAGGAAAACATGACTGAGAAAAGGAATGTTTAAGGTGCATTTTCGACTCTGTTACACATGCACACAACTGTTATTTGTAATTTCGCCCCAGCCCTATGGTTAGCGCAAATGCGCTAACACGCCAGTTTGTTCACCAGCTATAAACACGAGAGCGATACATTGTTTTTGTACCAGCAACAGGGGTGTCATTTCAAGGGAAAGGAGGAATCACCGTTTTCCAGTGGTCTTCTCTGCTCAAGCTGCTGCTGCTGCAAAAGGATTCATGCATGTTTATTCTTATCTTCCGCCTCCTTGTTGTCTCCCTTGTCTACTTTGTCTTTGTATGTTGTGTTGGTAGCGCCAGCTCGTGAATGGGACGTTCAGTCTTGCGCATGCTCTGTCAGCGTGTTCAGGTCGAAGGCAAGCGACACGGTCATAAAATTTGGGCTGCACATGGTCATCCGCAATAGAGCCCTGCATACACTAGCGGACTGGAGACAATGACATAAATTTTGTCACATGAGGCTTCCGGTTGCACATACGTGGACAGTGGAGGTGCAGCATGAATCCAGCTTTACTCTGGATTTACACTGACTCCGGATGCATATGCAGTGGGGACAGAGCCTTGCGGCAATCCCCACCCACTCCGTTTGTCTTTTGATCTGGTGTAGGTACCACAGAACGCTATAATCTGGCACAGAACATCTTTACCCTGTGTTTAATGTTTTTCTGTACATAGTCCCTGACAAATAAACAAATAAACTATAACTATTCATAGTTTTCGATCATGTGACTTCCGACGGGATCACCGGCCATTATGGGGGGGATAATCACGTAGTAAAATGGAACAAATAAAAGTGAAAACGTCCAAAATTTATTGTGAAATTCTTGATAATGACAGACAGTGGTATGACAGCAAATTAGTTTTAATTGAGAAGCAGGCCCCCTATCTCATTCCAAAGCAAAACCGGCCAAAAAACACAGAGAAATGGGCTGGCATCACCTATTCAGACATGTACAAAGCTAAATATATTTCTTGATCTTCATAACATTAATCATGCATGTCTATCCACATCAGCTCATAAGTTATTCACAGAGCCCTCAACTTAATTTCTCCTGTTTATTTTTCTCTGTTTTTGCTCTCAGTTTTGTTTTGTTTTTTAATACGTGACTTAATTTGATTTAGCATTAGCTAAAGGCTGGCTTCATTCAGGACACTCACCTGTCCAGGTGCTTTCAGATGAAGTTAGACATTGTTGTCTTGGTGTCTAATTGTTATCCCTTATTGATCACAATAAGCAGTTGATTTGTAGACTCCCAGCTACTTGTAATATCTGTTTTTTAATTCACATATTAAATTTGTTTCTAAGACTGCCTTCTATCATTTGCGTAATATTGCCAAGATTAGGAGCATCTTGTCTCAGAGTGATGCTGAGAAACTGATCCACGTTTTTGTTAGCTCTAGATTAGATTATTGTAACTCTTTATTATCAGGTTGTCCTAAAACATCTTTAAAAAGTCTTCAGCTGACCCAAAATGCTGCAGCAAGAGTTTTAACAGGTACTAGAAAGAGAGATCATATCACTCCTGTTCTGGCCTCCCTTCAGTGGCTTCCCCTAGAGTTTAGAATTAAGTTTAAAATCCTTCTTCTCACTTACAAAGCTCTAAACAATCAGACCCCGTTTTATTTAAAAGATCTGATACTACCCTATTATCCTAACAGAGCACTACGCTCCCAAAATGCTGGATTACTTGTAATACCTAGAATCTCCAAAAGTACAATGGGAGGCACAGCCTTCAGTTATCAAGCTCCTCTCCTGTGGAACCAGCTGCCAATCTGGATTCGGGAGTCATACTCAATCTCTGTTTTTAAGAATAGGGTTAAAACCTTCCTTTTTGATATAGCCTATAATTAGGGAGGGATCATATGCTCCTGAACCCTCCTTTAGTTATGCTGCTAATAGGTTTAGACAGCCGGGGGACCTCCAACAATGCACTGGGCTTCACTCCTTTCTTCACTCTCAATAAAATATTTTTGCTGGTCATTAACACCTGTTTGTTCTCTCCTATAGATTGAGTCCTCGTTGTGCTGTTTGCTCTTTACATGTCTGTTCTTTTTATCTTCTTTATCCCCTCACCCCCCAGTCAGTCGCAGCAGATGACTGCCCCTCCCTGAGCCTGGTTCTGCTGGAGGTTTCTTCCTGTTAAAAGGGAGTTTTTCCTCTCCACTGTTGCCAAGTGTTTGCTCACAGGGGATCACTTGATTGCTGGGGTCTTTCTACAATTGTAGGGGTTTCCCCTACAGTTGAAAGTGCTATGAGATGACTGTTGTTGTGAAATGGCGCTATATAAATAAAGTTGAATTGAATTGAATTAATAATCCTCAAAGCCACAGGCTAATTAGCTGGTGTTCTGACATTTTGGCATCGGAAGAGCAAACCTTGGATTATGTTACAATAAATAAATAGTGAAGATTAGTTAATTAGATATTACATAAAGTGCTCTCACACACACACACTACAAACATACATTCACCCCCCCCCCCACACACACACACATCGAAGAAGTGATTTAGCTCTACCCATACACACATGCACACACATATATATACACACCCACAAAATCTCTAGTCTCTGTTTCCTGCATCCACATGTGGGCATGGGGGTTGTGTAGGGTTGAAGAGTCCTAAACAGGATGTGAATGCCATAAATGGACCAAAAAGGAGCCATAAAGCCATGAACAGGCGACATCTGGAGCTGCTCAGAAAAAAGATGTAGGAGATATTTGGACCTGAGAAGACTAGTGTGGGCAAAAGTGACATATATTGTTGGAGAGTGGATGGGAACTGCCCACCAACTCAGAAGCTATATGCAGGAGGGACTTCTTTGTTCGGGGTCTGAGATCAGGTTGAGCTGCTGAGACCCGGCCGTGTTGACTCCCTGCGTGGTTCAATAAAGTTAAGCTGAGAAAAAGCATTTTCTTCTGTGACATTGGTTGGTTAACTGAAAAGATTCTGCTAACTGTCCAGACAATTTATTTTAACAAGTTTGGTGCAGGATGTGGGTAGTTTGCCAACTACTTTTGAAAAGAAGAAGATAAAAGGCGATGGACATCAGGAGACAAAGCCTTTGTCTGCATGTCGTGGACAATCCGGGACCACTGATCAGGTGAGAGAACCTTTTCTAAAAAACTCTGTAGGATTGTCTGTGACATACAAAGTAAGTCATTGATCCTGTTTTATAAATTCTATTGGAAAACTTAATATAAAGATAATGTTATATTTTGCGGCTATTTTCTATGATTGTAAGAACACGCAGGGAGTCAAAAGCATGTATGCATTCACATATTAGGGACAGATCAAAGAACCACTTTTTATAAATAAGGAAGCTTTGCAGTGCAAGAACTTTCTTACATCAACTAGTGAGCATAAATAAGGTACTCTAATGTTATGGGCGGCGAGAGCGTGCCCCCTCCTTCCCGTTCATCTCTCCTCAGGTCATCAATGCACCTAAGGCCGAGAAGTGTGAGTTCTCCACCAATTCTACCACCTTCTTGGGCTTCATAGTGGCTGAAGGGAGACTGATTGCAGACCCGTCCAAGGTGAGGACAGTGCTCGACTGGCCAACTCTCCACTCCCGTAGGGAACTTCAACGCTTCCTCGGGTTTGCAAACTTTTATCACAGGTTCATTTGTAATTTTAGTGGGGTGGAATGCCCTTAACACAGCTGACCTCCGTTAAGGTTCCCTTTTGTTGGACCGAGGCAACTGAACAGGCCTTTTCCAAATTAATGGGCCTGTTCACAGACACACCTATCTTGGCTCAGGTCAACACGCAGCTCCAGTTCGTCCTCAAGGTGGATGCGTCTGAGTCGGGGGTAGGCACTATCCTCTCATAGCGCACACCCTCCGATCAGAAGCTCCACCTGTGCGCGTTTTTCTCTCGTCGGCTCACGCCGGCGGAGAGGAATTACGACGTAGAGGACAGGGAGGGAGCTGCTTGCCATTAAGCTGGCATTGGAGGAATGGAGGCATTGGTTAGAGGGGGCTATTCACCTCATTGTCATGTGGACCGACCACAAAAACCTAGAGTATTTGCGGTCGGCCCGCCGACTTAATGCCAGGCAGGCTCGTTGGGCCCTGTTTTTCCAGTGGTTCAACTTTACTATCACCTACTGGCCTGGTTCTCGGGATACCAAACCGGATGCACTATCACGCCAGTTTGATTCTGAGGAGGTAGTGCCCCCTTCCTATCCCCAACCCATTCTTCCCTCTTACGTGGGACATCAAGCGGAGGGTCCATCAGGCCCAGTTTCGGGAGCCTGTACCAGAAGGGTGCCCCTGGAACCGCCTGTATGTCCTGGCTGCCCTCTGCAGTGACGTCATTCAGTGGGGCCACACCAGCCGCTTCGCCTGCCACCCTGGGATCACTCGCACCACAGATCTAATTTGGCGGGTGTTCTGGTGGCCTACGCTGTGGCAGGACATGCAGGAGTATGTGAGGGCCTTCCAGACCTGTGTCCGGGGCAAGTCGGACTCCTTTCCCCCGGCTGGACTTGCCCTGCCCATCCCTGGTCGCCCATGGTTCCACATCGCCCTAGACTTTGTGATGGAAAAACAGTCATCTTGACCATTGTGGACCACTTCTCCAAGGCTGTGCACCTGGTGGCTCTCCCCAAACTTCCCTCGGCCTTGGAGACGGCCACCCTCCACACTGACCACGTGATCCGCCTCCACGGCATGCCATTGGACATCGTGTCTGACTGGGGTCCCCAGTTCACGTCATAGGTTTGGAGGGCCTTCTGCTGGACTCTGGGTACGACTGTGAGCCTCTCCTCTGGCAACCATCCCCAGAGCAATGGGCAGGCGGAGTGCTCCAACCAGTCCTTGGAGGCCACTCTTCGATGTGTAGCAGCTGAGAAACCGTCCGCTTGGAACACACACCTGACCTGGGTGGTCTCCTCAGCGACCGGACTCACCCCTTTTGATGCATCATTGGGGTATATTCTGCCACTGTTGCCTATGGCCGATAGGGAGGTTGCGGTTCCCTCCATGGGGGTCCAGGCTCGCCGCTGTCTGTGCCTCTGGAGGTCCACGTGTGCCGCCCTTGCCCGCTCTACTGAGTGCAACCGGATCATGGCCGATCGAAAACGGGTGCCTGCTCCCAAGTATGCGTTGGGCAGCAGGTCTGGCTGGCGGCTAACCAGATCCCTCCAAAGGTCAAGTCCAAAAAACTGTCCCCACACTTCTTAGGACCTTATACGATCTCCAGAGTGGTGAACGATGCCTCAGTTCAACTCAAGCTGCCACCGACCCTACGGGTGAGCCCGACCTTCCATGTATCACATATCAAACATCTCTCGGTCAGTCTTCTCTGCCCCTCCCCCCCCAGGCCACTTCCTCCTCTCCGGATGATTGACGGCCATACCGCCTACACGGTCCATCAGATCCTGGATGTTTGTCGTCGTGGCCAGGGCCTGCAGTATCTGGTCAACTGGGGGGGCTACGGCCCGGAGGAACGTTCCTGGGTTCCCTGGTCCCGGGTCCTGGACAAGGAAATACTCCGGGCCTACCTCCGTGCCCATCCCGAGAAGCCTTGTGAACCACCAGGAGGCCCTCCTAGAAGGGGAGACTCTGTCATGGGCAGCGAGAGCGCGCCCCCTCCTTCCCGTTCATCTCTCCTCAGGTCATCAATGCACCTGAGTGAGAGGACACACCTGTGCCCTCTCATCAGCCAGTGCTCATAAGGAAGCACTCCTCAGTGATTCAACGCTGGCTCGTCTGGGTATACTGCCTGCACAAAGACAAGCAAGTATTTGACTCACACAGGTGAAGCCGTTATTAACCTGTATACTTTCTTCCCTCTGAAGGTTTCTGCCATCGTGCGGGTGTGTCTCTGGGACTGTGTGCGCTCTCCTGCCACATCATCGTCCGTCAATGGCATTCAACCTCCACCCAGTCAGGCACCACCAGCTCACTCCCCTCACCCTGCTGGTTCGTCTATTCCCCACTGGGGCCCTGCCGGTTCTCCCTTGGAGGCTCACATAAGTGGTAATTTGACCAGCCCATTTTCCCTTACTCCATTCCTCTATTCACGGCTCTCGTCTTCTCTGCACAGGCTGTTTCCTCTGGCGAGTGACTGTTTCAGTAGCTGTGCAGTGATTTTGACATTTAATAAAAATCTCAAATGTGTGTTGTTGTTTGATTGTTACTTCTTGCTGCTGCATCGCACACGTGAGCTGATTGCTAATAACAATCATGGCACTCTAATATATTACAAGACTCTTAAATTTAATCAGTGAGTGAGTAATATAGGAATAATAATTATGAGACTCTCAAATTTAATCAATGAGTGAGGAAAAGGATTAATTTTAATACAAGACCTGAAATAACATCACTGAGTAAAAGTATTAATGATTGTAATAATTTATGGTACAGCATGAGATCTTAAAATCCATCAGTAGTGAACGACTGTCCATAATAATAAAGATAGTGTCATGACCCGAGCACTAGGTCTTGGTGCTTGGGTTATTCTTGTCAGGGTTTGATAGCGGCATTATTATTCTAGCTCTCCGAGCTCTTATTGTGATAGTGCTCGGGGAGGCTTCCGCTCAGCTGTCAAACCCTGAACAGCTGTGCTGCATTTGTGGTCGTTAGTGCTAGGACTATTTCTACCCTCTCTGGCGATCACATCCTTGCAGCAGTGTCTGTTTACACTCCGTCATGCTACGAATGCATGATACTTATTTGTACCACGTCTGCCTTTGGCTTGACCGTCGTTCTCCGGAACTAGTAAGTGTGCTGTATAGCCTTACCCCTCCCGGTGTGTATCGATCTCTGTGTGTCTCTGCCTTAGCAGCTGGTGTAATTACTATTTTCACCAACCTTGCCTGCCTTGTGTATGACCGTCTCCTGCTATGGACCTGTAGAGCTGTTTAGCCCTATGCCTCCTGTTGTGAGTAGACTCTAGTGTCATTGTCTCAGCAGCTTGTGTTGTCACTATTTTTCACCGTTAATAAAACTCACTGAACTCACTGGTGACTGTGTGGCGACTTATGGTGGCTCGCGAGAGCCACCCATGACAGATAGCTTGTTAAAATCAGTATAGGACTGAACTTTGTGATACGATACCTCTTTTATTGATGACCGGACATGGCTCAATGAAATGAATCCTAAATGAAATCCTCTACATAAAGTTAAGCTAAGAGAAAAGAGTATATGCAAATAAAGTGGCAGGGACATATTCACAATAACACTCTATAAATATTGTGCATGTTGATGTTGTATGTGGGATACAGGCGATTTAACCACCGTGTGGGAAATGGGGGCGAGTCTGTGTCTTTGTTCATGGGGGTGGGGTGGGGGGGGTAGGCGAATTCACCCTCTGAGTTGAAAGGAGAGATTGTGTTTAAAGCATGGTAAAAGTCATCGAGAGGAGACTGTTTGAAGTAACAGTAAGTAAGTAGTTTCTGCATGCCCATAGAAAGCAGGTGTAAGCAAGCACATCACCACTCATTCAGTGATGCCTTCTTCTTCTTCTTCTTCTTTTAGATTTGATTGGTGGTTGGCAACTAGCTTACAGGTGCACTACCGCCACTGACTTGATTATCATCACTCGATATCTTTGTATAAGGAGTTCTTATTCTTCCTCTTCTTCTTCTTTTAGATTTGATTGGTGGTTGGCAACATCCCACAGGTGCATGACTGCCACTGACTTGATTATCATCACTTTATATCTTTGTATAATGAGTTCTTATAAGGAATTCTGAACAATTGTCTTCTTCTTCTTCTTCTTTTAGACTCGATCGGCAGTCAGCAACAAGCTCACAGGTGCACCACCGCCACGCACCCCACTCCACATCATCACTCCATCTGGTCAAAATCACTCTATATATCTTCTTCTTCTCCTTCTTTTAGATTTGATTGGGAGCTCACTTTAGCATCAGTCTATATATAATTCAAGAAATCTCTGTGTCTGTGTGCCTGTCATGACAATAGGACTTGCTAAAAGATCGTAGGACTCACTATGACATCATCAAAGATCAAAGGAGGCATCACTCACGATCATAAGACTCGTTATGACATCATCAAAGAGCAAAGGCAGGCATCACTTATGATCATAGCACTCGCTATGACATCAAAGATCATAGGGCTCAGTAACTTTCTACGAGCATGCAGAAATGCTTGCTTACATTTGCTTTCTACGGGCATGCAGAAATACTTGCTTATACTTGGTTTCTACGGGCATGCACGGGTTTCTATGGGCATGCGTGGGTATGCACTAGTCAATCATAAGTTAAGGAAACACATATATTATACAGTCACCCTACCATGGGGCATGTGCTGTGAACACGAGCTTCACATATGGCCATAAGGAATACACAATTTGTAACCATATTAGAATAACTAAAACATCTCTGAAGTTGCCTGACACTAGACAATATTATGTTGGAGTAAATGTACTTGGGAAAGACTCCTTAGAGAGTGTATGTATGGTCTACTATTCATCCTAATCCTAATTGTGAAGCAATAACACTATATTCAAACACACACCAAAATATGTAGAACAGGTAGGACAAATAAAACAAATTTCTCCTGCTCAGGACTTAGGCACATTTCAGACAGTTCCTCCAAACCATCCTCTGCAGTCGTAGTCCCAGCGTCAATGGCGCCAAGGCAGAACAACACCTTTGAACTAAATGGAGGATGGTGGCTCTGTGGGTACAGGGTCTACTCACACCTGCCCTCTAACTGGGAGGTGTCTATGCCCCTGTATGACTGACTGACCACACTATCATGATGTATCTGGATTAAGTCAGACAGTCAGGACGTTGAAAGAGGGACCTGGAATGCAAACCACATGATGTAGTCTGAGCAACGAATATATGAGTTGAATTTAAGCATTGGAGCATTGGCCAAAAGGTCACACTTGCACTATTTCCTTGGACAGGGTTTGGAAAGAATATTCTTAGGACTGAGTTTTGGCCAAGATACTAGGTATGAACCCAGTGTCTTCATTGCCTGGCTACAATCCTTTGGTCAGTGGGCAGGAGTGATTTAAAAAAAAAAAAAGAAAAGATCCCTTATGATTAGAATTACCATCTTTATGTGTGTAAGATGTTGCTGCATTCCCTGTTGTAGAGGCCTTATTGAAAAAACAGTACATGCTGCTGGTGCACACTAGTATCTTATATTAGCTCAGCAAGAGGAGAGTGACAAGGATTCAAGTGATGAGGACAGTCAGGTTTAAATCATGTGTACCAGTGTCTCTGCAAGAAAAAATGTTGGTATTGACAATATGCCTATAATGACTAAAGCATGATGTAACAGCTGAAAATTGTGTAAATACATTTATTGGAAGTTTTTTAAGTTTTTATTTTTGATATTGAAATTGTAATACTGAATGTTTGTAAATAATGATTCATTTTTATGGTTGCCAAAGGTAGTAGAAATGAGGTGAGAATTTTTCCTGTATAAATGCTCAAAGAATGAAGACAGAAAAGAGATTGCATTACAATGATTACTCATGAAAGTATATACTGCTTATAGGTTTTTCACTCATCACACATGAGAGTAACATCAGGTGTCTGATACCTGTTTATTATAGTTATTGACTCTACCCTTTATACTGCGGACTTCTCACACAACACGACACACTGCCATCTACAGAAGTTGTCTGACGACTCTGCGATCGTCGGCCTCATCTCCAACGGAAATGAAGCTGAGTACAGAGGACATATCCAGGACATGGTGGACTGGTGCCATCGGAACTGCCTCCAGATCAACGCAAGGAAAACAAAGGAGCTGGTGGTGGACTGCCGCAGGCAAGGACATCCTACAAGTACGTGGGTGTTCATCTGAACAATAAACTAGACTGGTCACACAATACCGACGCACTCTACAAGAAGGGACAGCACAGGCTGTTCCTACTGAGGAGGCTCAGGTCTTTTGGTGTACAAGGGGCGCTGCTGAAGACATTCTATGACACAGTGGTGGCATCAGCCATCACTTTTGGAGCGGTCTGCTGGGGCAACGGCATTACAGCAGCCGATAGGAAGAGACTGAACAAACTGATCAAGAAAGCTAGATCTGTCCTGGGGCAACGCCTTGACCCAGTGGAGGAGATAGGAGAGAGAAGGATAAGATAAGATAAGATAAGCCTTTATTAGTCCCACAATGGGGAAATTCCAGGATTACAACAGCACAGGGATAGCAACACTCAGAGCAACAGTCAGAAGGCAAGAAAAAACAAGAGCAGCTAGTATACATATGTACATATTACTATAAATATATACATACATACATACACATATATATATATATATATATATATATATATATATATATATATATATATATATATATATATATATATATATATATATATATATAGACACACAGTGCAGAGCATTGTGGTTGGTGAATGTGCAGCAGAAAGTCTAAGCTCTCTCTCCCTCCGCGGGTGCGGTGGGCCAGCTGGATGTCTTTGGGCATGATGGTGGTGACCCTCTTGGCGTGGATGGCGCACAGGTTGTTGTCCACAAAGAGACCCACCAGGTAGGCCTCGCTGGCCCCCTGCAGAGCCGTGACAGCGGAGCTCTGGAGCGCAGGTCGGTCTTGAAGTCCTGAGCGATCTCCCTCACCAGGTGCTGGAAGGGCAGCCTACGGATGAGCAGCCCCGTGGATTTCTGGTAGAGACGGATCTCTCTCAGAGCCATGGTACCGGGCCTGTAACGGTGAGGATTCTTCACTCCGCTGGTGGCCAGAGCGCTTTTTTTCGAGCAGCCTTGGTGGCTAGCTGCTTCCTAGGGAGCTTTTTCCTCCAGTAGATTTACGGGCGGTCTGCTTGGTTCTTGCCATTGCTCTTTATTATTCTGTCTTATATTTCTTGCACGCCGCCTAAACTCCAGCCCAGCACCCGCGTCGTTTTCGCCACAGTTCCTCGGCATGTCGAGCTTCTCCGTTAGCACCGGGTGGCGGTTGGAGCTAGCTAGCCAGCTAGCTAACTCTTCCCTGCTGTAGTCCCCCGCTGCAAACAGTGGCTCCGTCCGCCGACTCGGGAGACCCTTGGGGCGATCTGTGTGTCCGTGATATATATATATATAGAGTGAAAGGTGTAGAAAGAAGAAGGAAGATAAGAAAAGGGCAGTTGCAACAGGCAGCCAACTCATGTGGCGCCGCCGGTCCGGCGGATGGTGGCTAAACTGTCATCTCTGCTGGAGTCTGAGTCCCACCCTATGCAGGACATACTGAACGCACTGAGGAGCTCATTTAGCTGTAGAATACATCATCCGAGGTGCGCAACCGAGAGGTTTCGCAGGTCCTTCCTACCTACGGCTGTCAGACTATGTAACCTAAGCTGGCTGCTCGCAGAGATAGCAAAAAAAAAAAAACATGACGACCTAATAGTATTGAATGAAAAAGACGCAACAGACTTACACAAATGGTCCCCTCCAGTATACAACTAGGACAATATCAGTCGCTACGGAGGGTGACAATATGTATGGGTACATATTCATACTGTGTAGGATAACTAAGTAGATGGTTATCCTGTTTATTCCATTTTGCTACAATGGTCCACAATGTGTATGTATATTTATATATTTATGTGTACATATGTATATTCACTGCTCTTATTATTATTTTTATTTTTATTTTTCTTATCTTCTTAATTATTGCTCTGAGTGTTGCTATCCCTGTGCTGTTGCAATCCTGGAATTTCCCCATTGTGGGACTAATAAAGGCTTATCTTATCATCAAATGGAGTCGAGAGGAAATAATTGTTATAATGAATAAATAGTGAAGATTAGTTAACCTCTTGCACTCCGGTGTACCGCGGACAGGCACATCTCTGCGTCCCAGAGCACACGAGGGCGCTCTCGTGCACCCTCGTGCACTCTAGGACGCACGAGGGCGGTGCGTCCAAGCGCGCACTGAAAAAAAAAAAAAAAGTTCTTCCACTACAGACACAACCGCAAACAGATCAGATGTGATTGACCTCTCATTCGACTAATAAGAGCCTTGAATTGGGTTTCTGAAACCTTGAAGAACCAATGACTGAAAACCTAGCAAGAAGGACCCGCCTACCAATGCTGTGAATGCAGCGAGCCAATTGAAGCACAGAAGTTCGGGCTGGGTGCAGAGAGACTGACTGCTGCAACAGATGAAAAAAAGGACCCGCATGAAGAACCTGCTACAGACCCAGCAGCACGGAGACCACCCGCAAGTGCGACCTGCACTTATTCCAGCAGAATAGACGTTTAGGATTCTCTTCCATGGTCATCATAGACCGACGGAGGCCGACGATAAAGGTCGTAAATCATTCGCCAAAACCGCAATAATGGAATTATATTTTGACCGGGAACCATGAGCGGACCAGCATCGCGTTCTTCTGACAATGGGGAAGAGAAGTTCGCCAGGACAATGCTGCTGTGAAGAGGTAAGTGTTATAAGCTAAATTATTCTTTATCCCTGAAAATTGTAATAAAAAAATGCCTTTTGACCGATCGGTAAATTGCAACTGTGCGGCGCACAAAGTCCGAAGTGCCTGCGCCGCGGTACACGGTTCGTTCGCCGCGTCTGGACCGTGAACGCCCCCCCCCCCCACCGCTACTCTTCTGTAGCGGGGGGGGGGGGCCGCGGTGACTGCGCCGCGGTCACCACATAGCCACATGAGTCTATTCCGTCATGTAGCGATGGCCGATGTCCGTCCTCTGTAGCGAGGGGGGGGACAACCCCCCCCCCACACACACACAGCCCTGAGTGTCACCTTTCATTAGAGCCCAAGATGAAGCTTCTATATTGAATCATTCAAAAGTTACAGACGTTTTTCCAAACTGTGCCATTTGGCACAGTTCAAAAACGCCTGGGAACTACCTGAGGAAAAAGCTGTGTAATATATTCATTTTCTCTGGTATTGTTACAAAATTTTGACCTCAGATGGCTAACACTTGGTTCTACATTTCTGTTGCATTTTCCAGCCCAGATCTGAAGCTGTGTGTTATTTGCAAGCATTTGTATCCAAAAAAACACCCAGGCCAAATTTATTTTCTTCAAGTTCAGTATGTTTAGATGACTGTACTCAGTGGCCGGAGCACTTAGAGAGATTATGACTGTTTTGCCAAAAAATTCAAAGTGTTTTCTTTTAAATGAGATCAACCCCATGAAGATGCTGCAAAGGGTTGAAGAACAGCTTTCGATTTACTTTGGGCACGTTATTTTTTGGCGTTATTAGGGAAATTGACCGGAGTGCAAGGGGTTAATTTGATATTATATAAAGTGGTCTTACACACAAGCTACAAATATACATTCACACACATGCACACACACACACACACACACACACACGCACACACACACATCCAAAAAATGCTTCAGCTCTACCCACACACACATGCACACACACACCCACAAAATCTCTAGTCTCTGTTTCCTGCATCCACGTGGGCATGGGGGTTGCGTAGGGTTGAAGAGTCCTAAATAGGATGTGAATGCCATAAATGGACTAAAAAGGAGCCATAAAGCCATGAAGAGGAGACATCTGGAGCTGCTCAGAGAAAGGATGTGGGAGCTATTTGGACCTGAGAAGAGTAGTGTGGACAAATGGACATGTATTGTTGGAGAGTGGATGGGAACTGCCCACCAACTCAGAAGCTATATGTAGGAGGGACTTCCATTGTTCGTGGTCTGAGATCAGGTTGAGCTGCTGAGACCCAGCCGTGTTGACTCCCTGCGTGGTTCAATAAAGTTAAGCTGAGAAATAGCATTTTCTTCTGTGAGTTGGTTGGTTAACTGAAAAGATTCTGCTAACTGTCCAGAAAATTTATTTTAACAGTTACTACTCCGTCTTTTTCTTCAATTGTTGTTCAGAAGAATTAAGACTTCCCAAGCGAGTGACACTCTTGAATGTTGGTGAAGTCTGGATCTCAGCGTTGTTCTCAAAAAGTCTTAACTCCAGCTAAGGTTAGCTTGAGCAGTTAGCTTGTTTCAGCACAGCATATCTTGGCTTTGCTGGTTTCCTGTCAGCAGCCTCAGGGATAAAGTTGTGTTGTTTTTCTTCTATTTGGAGCCTTCTTTCATCTGAAAGGAAACAGGAGGTGAGCAGGATCCAGGGGCGCGTTCAGTTGACAAAACAATTTGCAACTGTTCGGAACTGTTCATTAGTTTCCGTAACTGAATGACATGGTCACTGTGAACCGTTTTCTCTTTGGCCAAACTCTTTTGGAGGTGACTCACGTAGCCAACAAAGATGGCGGCTAGGTAAGATAGTTTGCAATATTCTTTTGTTCTCTTTTATTTTCAGAGCAATTCCATCAATTTAAGAGTAGAGGTTATGTTATTTTGTAAGTAAAACAATATCACGCATAAAATATTGTTTTTGGTGGGGGTATAACGGAGAATTCTTAGGTAACATGAAGCTGAAGTAGGCTACAGTCTACTCCGTAGTTACTAGGGCCCTCTACCGGCTGACAGAGGACCATAGATCTACACAACTACAGAATGTGCAAGCCAAACAGAAAAACCATTCGCCGAGAAATGGCCATTCATTTAAATCAGTTTGCCTTGCAAACTATGTTTGACGAACTGTTTTGTAATCTGAACGCAGGGCAGGTATGGTCAGAACGGGGGTCTAATCAGCTGGAATGATTAGAAGCATCTGTGTAGCTAAGTGGAAGGAGACATTTTCTGTCTAGTTTGTGTGGACACAGCTGATTTTACAGACTGCAGTCAAAAGGTAAGAACTTGGCAAGGAAGGCTAAATAGTGATTTAGATCTTCATAATATCCTGTAGCTTGAAAGTGTGACACTTAAGTTGGCTTGGATCCCCGATAGGTCCCGTTAGACAAACAGGTATATTTGTTTAGCTTTGTATGTGTGTGTGCGTGTGCATGTGTGCTGCTGGCAGCAGCTGAGCTGATCAGAACAAGGAGCTTATAAATCTCTGAAAATGTCTACAGAGCATCACAGTCTATTCAACAGCATTATTAGTCAATTATTTCTACAAACCTATTACAAAATGGTCAGAGCACCCTCAAGTTGGAATACAAGGAAGGTGCCAAGTCAGCTTTACTAATACTAACAGGAGAAAGCCAAATTCTCCTCTGTTTCTCTGATAGTTCCCAAGTTGACTTGCCTTGGTTCAAAATAATTGCAGGTAATTGATTAAAAAAACACTTTCTCCTTCCTACCAGTGTTTGTACAACCAATTATTCTACAGTAGTGCATTATGTTTACATAATTTTCGGCTTTAAAGAATTAGAATCACCCCCTGCAGCTTCACTCCCAGTATGGCCACCCATATTAAGTCCGTACAGAGGGAGCTGAAGAGAAAGATCAGAGAAGGCAAGGACAGCTTCAGGAAGAAGATGGAGGACAAGCTGCAACAGAGCAACATCAGCGGGGTCTGGAGAAACCTTAAAACTATCTCTGGGCTCCAGAATACCTCCCCCCAGGCCACGGGGGGCAGGGAGTGGGCGAACAATCTGAATCTGTTTTTCAATAGGTTTGACCAACCGCCCTCCCCCCTGACTGCACAACAACCACTGCTGCCTCTAAAGACATCAAGTCCTGCTGCCCACTCCCCACTCCACCAACTCCCCCCCACTCCCAACACACAGCCCCCCAACCTGACCCTGACTAAGACCCAGGTGAGGACGGAGCTGAGGAAGATCAAGGCGAGGAAGGTGTCAGGACTGGACGGCATCAGCGCAAAGCTCCTCAAGTCCTGTGCAGACCAGCTGTGTGGGATTGTGGAGTACATCTTCAATCTGAGCCTGAAGCTGGGGAGGGTACCACAGCTGTGGAAAACATCTTGTGTGGTACCTGTACCAAAGACTTCCCACCCCAAAGACCTGAACAGCTACAGACCAGTGGCCTTGATGTCCCACATAATGAAGACCCTGGAGAGACTGCTTCTTGCTCACCTCCGCCCCCTGGTGGGACCAGCGATGAATCCACTCCAGTTCGCCTACCAGCATGGCATTGGGGTGGAGGATGCGGTGATCTTCCTCCTTCACCGTTCTCTGTCCCACCTGGAGAAGCCCGGGAATGCTGTGAGGATCATGTTCTTTGACTTCTCCAGTGCTTTCAACTCCATCCAACCGATGATCCTGAAGGACAAGCTGCTGTGCGCAGGGGTAGACCAGCACCTGTCATCATGGATCCTGGACTACCTCACTCACCGGCCTCAGTTTGTGAGAACCCGGGACTGTGTGTCCGACACGATCATCGGTAGCACGGGGGCTCCCCAGGGAACGGTTTTGGCTCCCTTCCTGTTCACCCTTTATACTGCGGACTTCTCAAAACAACACAACACACTGCCATCTACAGAAGTTCTCTGACGACTCTGCGATCATTGGCCTCATCTCCAATGGAGATGAAGCTGAGTACAGAGGGCTTATCCAGGACTTTGTGGACTGGTGCCATCGGAACTGCCTCTAGATCAATGCGAGGAAAACAAAGGAACTGGTGGTGGACTGCCGCAGGCAAGGACAACCCCTCACAGCACCAGTAAATATACAGGAAACAGACATCGAGATGGTGACATCCTACAAGTACCTGGGTGCTCATCTGAACAATAAACTGGACTGGTCACACAATACTGATGCACTCTACAAGAAGGGACAGCTCAGGCTGTTCCTACTGAGGAGACTCAGGTCTTTTGGTGTACAAGGGGAGCTGCTGAAGACATTCTATGACACGGTGGTGGCATCAGCCATCACTTTTGGAGTGGTCTGCTGGGGCAGTGGCATTACGGAAGCCGATAGGAAGAGACTGAACAAACTGATCAAGAAAGCTAGCTCTGTCCTGGGGCAGCGCCTTGACCCAGTGGAGGAGATAAGAGAGAGAAGGACGGTGACTAAACTGTCATCTCTACTGGAGGCCGAGTTCCACCCTATGCAGAACATACTGAATGCACTGAGGAGCTCATTTAGCAGCAGACTACATCATCCTAGGTGCACAACCGAGAGGTTTCGCAGGTCCTTGCTACCAACGGCTGTCAGACTGTACAACCTAAGCAGGGCTGCTCACAGAGATAGCAAAAAGACGTGACAACCTAATAGTTTTTGAATGCAAAAGACGCAATAGACTTATACAATGGTCCCCTCCGGCATACAACTAGGAAAATACAGGTCGCTATGGAGGGTGAGAATATGTATGGGTACATAATCATATCATGTAGGATAACTAAGTAGACGGTTGTGCTGTTTCATCCCATCTAGCAACAATGCTCTGCACTGTGTGTTTATATATTTACATATTTATTCCATCTAGCTACAATGCTCCGCACTGTGTGTTTATATACTTACATATTTATTCCATCTAGCTACAATGCTCCGCACTGTGTTTATATACTTACATATTTATTCCATCTAGCTACAATGCTCCGCACTGTGTTTATATACTCATATATTTATTCCATCCAGCTACAATGCTCCGCACTGTGTGTCTATATATATATACTAGCTGCTCTTGTTTTTTCTTGCCTTCTGATTGTTGCTCTGAGTGTTGCTATCCCTGTGCTGTTGCAATCCTGGAATTTCCCCATTGTGGGACTAATAAAGGCTTATCTTATCTTATCTTATCTTATCTTATCTTATCTTATCTTATATAGCAACTGGCAGCCGTGTGATGTCATCTTTAAACTATGAATATCCAGGGGCATCGGACTGAGTGTCATATTGTCAGAACAATCAGCCTAAATGCAAGGTGCAACACCAAGAGAAACACACACAAAGTACGTTTGACCGTTTATTGATTTTCAAAAGGAGCGAACTTGAGGAAAACACAGTCACTTGCCAGGGGAGCAGCAACCTGCAGAGGGAGCGATGAGAACTGGTTAGCAAGAGGAATGGAGGAGGATTTGGAAATCCAAATTACACCACTTAGGTGGAAGAGAGAGAGAGAGACCCGCTCAGAACCCAGCGAAGGAGATGAACCAGCAGGTCAGAACTGCTGGGAATGGAAATAATGAGCTGTGTCTGACAGGGTGGAGTGGAGGAACAGCAGCGGATGAAGCAACAGGCTGGTGAGCGCACCGAGACCCCTGGAGACGCACCGCTTCGTTGGCAGCAACCTGGAGAAGGAGGAGGAGAGAGTCATGTCAGGTAAATAATCATCTAACACAATAGAGCTTGCAAGTTAGACACAATCTGCTCAAGGCAGTACACCCAAACAAGCTAGCGTTGAATCATCAAAGAGCTCTTCCTTATAAACGCTGGCTCGGCAGAATCAGCAGGTGCATCAGATGAGGTAATCACAGGACAGCAGAGAAAAAAAATGGTGGGGGCCAGCGCTCACCAGGACATGACATTGAGGGGGAAAAGGGTTGCGGTGGACACAATACACATGGCACTCCACCCAGGACAATGGGGTTGGTGGGGGAGAAGATAGTTAGGGATGCTAATGGAGAAAGGTGAGAGGAGCTAAACAAATCCGTGCCTTTCGCCCCCCACCACGCCAGATTCACACCTGAGGATGCAGGGGTGCGAATGTATGGTAGCAAGACCTGCTCTGTGATGTGTTTGTCAATGTCATGTGAATGTGTGTACATGACTTTTATGTCTGTATGTTAATGTGTTTACCCTGTGTTCCGGAGGCGGGAATAGAAGTGTATAAAAGAGTTTGCTCAGGCACTCAGACAGAGAGTTTCTGTGTTTTATGTTGGAAGAGGAATAAAGTTGGTGTTTCGTCTAGCTCGCTGCCTTGTCTGTTTTCATCTTCCGCAGGGTACGCTTTACCTAGGGCCCACTGCAGGGAGGGGCCCACAACAAAGCCTGAAATGAAAACATTTTTCTGTGTTGCATTCTTTTGATTTCTAATTAATTAAGGTCAAAGTAAAATTCACCCTGGCTGAATGAAGTGTTTGAGAAACTGAATTTTGCATTAACAGTAATGATGGATGTTCTCTGAGGCCTCTATCACCCCTTTAAAAATTGGCAAAATAGTTCAGTCCACCTGCACCCGGTTGATTCAACTGCAGCACCAGTCCAGCAACCTGCAGCCCAGCCTGCAGCATGTCTGCTTCCTCAGCCAGGTTAGTGTATCATTACCCTAAACCTCACCTTTTATATTTATTTATTGCTTTTTGAAAGTACACGCAGTAGGTGATTTATTTTTTAACAAGGGGGTTTTGGGTGATATTCATAGTTAGCATTTGGTAGAACTACAAAGGTATCCACCTTATTCCTAGCCCCCATGATACCTTGCATGAATTATGTGCGCAACTTCCGATACTAGCTTAGAACACGGGGTTGTCATGGAAATGGGACACTTTTCTTGTTAAAAAAACAATGACTTCAGTATCAAAAATGTGGGAACACAGCCTTTTGCACCTCGAAAAGGGTAATATTGTGGTGACCCAGCACACAGCGGATGGACATTATCTCACACCCATCAGGGCACCAGGGCAGGAGGAAGGGCAGGACAATAGACACACGGACAAAGAGCCCCAGGGGGCAATCAGACTGGACTATAAAAGTATGTGCCCCCCCACCCCGAGGACGGAAAGGACAGCCAGGCACAATATAATCATACCACTTCCCACGACTATCAAGGGATGAGAAGATGACCTTAAAAAGTGGCTTTGCAGACAGTAGCTCCGTTAGTTAGCTTTGCTGTTAAAATGCTAATGCTGTAAACAAATGCAAGCTCTGAGATATATCAGTGTCTCCACTGCAATAAAGTCAGCTGCATTTTGTTAAAATATTTTGCACATAATCAAATTTACCTTAGAGCAGACATAGAATCTAGTCAGCACCACAAAGAACCACAACACTGTGCTTGGGTGTTTTAATGTCAGGGTAAAAGAGACAGCTGCAGCTGTTTGTTTCACCCCAAAATTAGAATGCTCCAGCTGCTGTCATGGTGTGAATGCTTGTTATTTAACTTAACACGTACAGACCTTTTCTGACAATTGTTCAAAATTGTATTGATCTATATTTTGTGATAATTTAAAAATTCATGCATACTGAAGCTGCTAATATCAAATCCATATCAATCTACTTCTGGCGTCACAAGAGTAGGCTGCCTTTTTGCAACAGCAGATCAATTTCTTCCTATTTCTATTTACTATTTGGCTTCTCTTGCTAATCTTTCTGACCCGGCGACACCTTATCCATCACGGACGGACGGACACATGGATCGCCCAAATGTCTCCTGAGCCAGCGGACAGAGCCACTGTTTTTAGCAGGATACTTACAGCAGAGACCAGCTGTTAGCACTTAACCAGACCAAGATGCTAGCGCAAGACTTCGACATACCGGGTGAAATAAGACAGAAACGACGTGGATGCCATGCTGGAGCAAGACAGCGGGCGAGAAATATAAGGTACAGACCCGTCCTTTCATCCGTTATTATGGGGAATGTACTATCGCTACTCAATAAGACAGATGAACTAGCGGTTATGGCTCATTACCAGAGCGTCTTCAGAGAGATTAGCATGATGTTGTTTACTGAGACGTGGCTAACAGAACTAGCAACAGATGCTAACATCGAACTGGAGGGTTTCCACGCAATACGGGCAGACCGGACACCAGACAGTGGGAAGGCAAGGGGCGGAGGAGTGATAATGTATGTCAATAACAGCTGGTGCAGACCGGGACATATCACGGTTAAACAACAACACTGCAGCAAAGACATTGAGTTGCTAGCTGTTAGCATGCGGCCTACCTATCTCCCGAGGGAATACTCACACGTGATCTGCATTGTTATTTATGCAAATCTGACGGCAAACGCAGGGACAGCGCGTGACGCCATTCACTCAGTAACTGGCAGGCTGCTGACAGAACACCCAGATGCTCTTCTCCTCATCTCCGGTGATTTTAACCATATTTCACTGTCCCCCTTTCTGCCCATGCTCACCCCGTATGTCACATGCCACACTAGAGACAAAAAAAACACTGGACTTATTCTATGCAAACACTAAGGAGGCGTACACTTCATCACCACTCCTCCCACTCAGGAGATTGGATCACAACTTGGTTCATCTCCTGCTGGTGTACAAACCCCTAGTACACAGACAACCTCTGGTCATGCGCACGGTGAAGATATGGTCTGAGGAGGCAATGGACGCTCTAAAGGACTGTTTTGAAACCACTGCCTGGGACATATCTAAGGCAGTATGATTCAACATTTTCTGCTGGATAGTGTCTGAAGCTTGTTCAGCTGTAGGGAGAGCTGTGTAATGCATCATGTTAATAGCAGACATTTTCGACATCATATTGTGGATAATTAGAATCAAGCAGCAGCTGCAAGACAACAGAATCAACAGAATCATTAACAGTATCATACCTATCCACATCAACCATTCCCTCCAGCCTCTGCTGGTAATCCAGGACCATAAATCCCAGCCAGAGGATGGAGTCACATCTTGTTGTAGCTGTCGTGAAAGTAGGTCATTCAGATGGCTCGCAACATGTGTCATGTTATCACCTTGATCAGGTATGTACGTGCAACAGTCCTGACCTATTATGTGACACATCCCTCCTTGTGCTGCCAAGGTTATATCTAAAGCCAGTCTATTTTGTAACACTACATTCCGCATAGCTCAGTTGTCATTGCTGAGAATCCCATTTCCGTCAGTGCAGTGAGATTTTCTAAATCAATAGCTAGTCTGTCAATGTTATGTGCATTATTTACAGTACCCCAAGAAGGTATTAGTGCACCAAAGAGTTTCACTCCAAGATGTATTTTAACCCTATCTGTCTGTGTCTCCCGTCTTCGACGGTGATGCTGGTGTGGTGGGAAGTAATGTGAATATGAGTAGTGGGCGTGATAAGTGAGATTAGTCATGATGCGCATGGTTGGAATCAGCTTAGCCATGTAATTTATACTGCGCCATCCCAGTGGTAAATACTGATAAACTTGTGACCCACACACCCAAACATGGGCTGTGAGGCTGCCGTAGCCATCTGAGCTAGGGAAACACAATTGAGGGTTATCAGAACATTGGCTTTTATTCTGACATCCACACATGGCCCTCGGTAGAGTGAGGTTTGGAGTTGTGAAAAATGGCACCCTCAGTGTATTTAAACATGGGGTACCAGTCACATGAAAACCACAGGTGGCATTAAGGGTGGTCTCACACTGTTGTGTACTGCCCAAATATGTAGACCCATTGTGATTACACTTAAGGTGAAAACATACTGGGGCTGTAAAAAGTGTGGGGTTGGCAGTGAATACAGGCTTCTGAACCTTTTTCTTTATGCAGGTTACATTGTGAACCCTGACTTGGTGGAAAGCGAAATCTGTTACACTGACATTTAACCACTTATGGTATTCTGTTATATTCCCTGCAAGTTCAACAGTAAACCCCTTATCACATTCAGTGTCATTGTGGTGCACCTTTTCAATTGCAGTCTGCGCTAACAATGCTCCCATCGTTTCTGATCTGTTTAGAGGATAAGGAATCATAGGCACAGAGTGAGTAACCTGATGTGGTAGGTATGTGCAGACATAACAAGACCCAGTTACATTTGCTTTTCTAACTGACAAATGCACCACCTGATACCATGCATTGTTGTCATATGTGTCACTGGAATAGTTGTCAAAGTTATACTCCAGGGGGCTTGCCTCACGTCTTGTCCGGAAAGGATTGTTTGGTGGGGTAGAACAGTGCATAAATAGGTATATGATTATCCCAAGCAGGAAAGTGATAAGAAAGCACACCCACACCATGTCCTTTTTGGTCCAAAACTGATGGCACTGCTGGCAGCTTCGGTGGTGTTCCTTTTCAGCAGCCTGACGCTGCTGTGAGTCTGAATTGTCCGTCATATCAGTATCTGTATAAGTGTGCATGTGTGCTGTATGTTCCTGCTGAGCAGCGTTCGGCGTACACTCAGGTTGTTTATGACGGCTGTCAGGTGCAGTGTTATGCAATCTTCTGTCTTCACATGGCTCAGCTACTTCTCATCCTAGTCTACAACGTAGGGTGGTGATTGTGGTGATTGTGATAGATAGATAGATAGATAGATAGATAGATAGATAGATAGATAGATAGATAGATAGATAGATAGACACTGCTTCTCGTCCTCGTCTGGTCTGGATTCTTCTGGCTTGACTGCTGGGACCTTCCTGCAGTGTGTTGCATGGATCCACATTGCCCTTTCTGCGATCTTCACAGCTGTGAATGTCATCAGCAGAACTTGGTAGGGGCCCAACCACCGTTTGCTATGCCAGTTCTTTCTTTTGAAGCTTTTGATCATCACCCAGTCACCAGACCTTATGTCATGGAGAACACCCTCAGCAGGTTTGGGCAGCACAGCTTTCACCTGTTGAGAGATGTTTTGCAATTGGCAGGGCAGAGCAGAGCAACAGGCTAACATGGCATTTTCAAAATGTGATGTGGCTAGTGGAGGTGCAGGTCTCTTTTCCACGGAGAAACCTAAAGTTGGGGGACGAGCAAACAGGATTTCAAATGGAGACATGTTGTGCCTCTTTCTAACTTGCATGCGCATGTACATGAGTGCTAATGGGAGGCACTTAGTCTAGGGCAGGCCAGTTTCATCTTCAAGTTTTGCCAGTTTATTCTTTAGAGTGCCATTTTCACGCTCGACAGCGCCACCTGACTGCGGGTGGTAGGCACAAGGTTTTCTCAGGTCAAAACCCAGTGTGAAGCTCAAATCAGTTAGTGCTTCATTAACAAAATGTCTACCATTATCGCTGGAGATTTTCTCAGGCATTCCCCATCTGGGAATGATTTCTGGCAACAGTGCCCTAGGTACAACTGTGCTAGTGGTGTGTTTAGCTGGGAAGGCTTCTACCCATTTGGACCACATGTCAACGTATAAAAAACAGTACTTTTTACCCTCTGCTGGTGAGAGTTTGATGAAATCCATCATCAGGTGCTGGAAAGGACCTGTGGGAGGTGAATGACCAGCTGGGATCTGTTTGGAGAGTCTGTGAGCATTGTTAGTGGCACAGATTGGACATTTTTTTGCAAAAATTGTCAGCATAAACAGTGAAACCAGTGGTAAACCAGTTAGCATGAAGTGGTTGTATCATTCCCTCTTTTGACACATGATCTCTTCCATGTGTCAACTTAGAAAAATGATGGAAAAAGTGAGCTGGGATGCAAGGGAGAGCATTTGGGCCTTTCCAAACACCAGCCTGGTCTTTATAGCATCCTTTCTTTGTCCACTTCTGGCGTTCCTGTGGAGAGGAAAAAGACTGCATGGACAGAAGGGAATCAATAGGTGAAGGGAGGGGACACTGAGAGGAGGGGGGAGAAGGTAAATGAACAGCAGTGAGCGATAGAGCTGCAGCCTTTGCGGCAGCATCTGCACAAGCATTTCCTTTTGAGATCAAGTCCAAGGATGAAGTGTGAGCAGCACATTTGCATACTGCCACAGAGGAGGGAAGAAGGATAGCCTCAAGAAGCCTGGAGACATAAACAGAGTTTTTTACAAGTGTACCTGCAGATGTGAGAAAGTTGCGCTCACGCCAGAGGGCACCAAAGTTGTGGACAACACCAAAGGCATAGCGAGAGTCAGTGTAAATGGTGACAGATTTACCAGAGGCATATGTGCATGCCTCCACCAATGCAACAAGTTCAGCAGCCTGGGCGGAAAGATGGGATGGCAAAGAGCCAGACAGCAATGTGCAGTGATCATCACAGACTGCTCAAACAACCTTATTACAGCCCACAGATGGATCAACAGAAGCGGAACCGTCAACATAAAGAACAAGGTCAGGATTAGTCAGAGGCGTGTCCAAAAGATCCACTCTAGGACTCGCAACTAGTTGAACCAGTGAAAGACAATAATGATCACAATCACCGTCCTCCTCACAGGAGAGGGTGGAAAGATGTGAAGCCGGGTTCATTGATTGAGCACAGTGTTTGACGGTGAGATTTGGTGACTCAAGGAGGGTGGAGTTATATCTGAGCCACCTAGCATGGGAAAGATGGGAAGACTTTTGCTCACTTAGAAGGAGAGCAACTGCATGACAAACATACAGAGTGAGAGGAGCGGACAAGACTATGTCACATGATGCTTCCACGGCTCTTTCTGCTGCAGCCACAGCACGGAGGCATAGTGGAAGGCCTGCAGCAGCTGAGTCAAGTTTTCATGAGTAGTATGCAACAGGCCAAAGTTTGTCTCCATGAGGCTGCAGAAGTACAGAGGTCATGCATCCGGACTTTTCATCAATATACTGAACAAAAGGTTTCAAGGGGTCAGGGAGAGAGAGAGTGGGAGGAGATAGGAGAGCCTTCTTCATGTTATCAAAGGAATCATTAGCAGCAGGTGTCCACTCAAGTGGAAACTGTGAGGGACCTTTTGATGGAATGATGTCATGCATTGGTCTTTCAATGCATGAGAAATCAGGAATAAAAGAGCGGCAATAGGAGGCCATGTCAAGAAAAGAAAGGAGCTTCTTTTTGGTTTTTGGTTTGTCCATGTGGCAAATTGCATCCACACGTTTGGGAGAGAGAAATTTGCCCTGAGCAGAGATTTGGTGGCCCAGGAATGTGACCATTCATTTACAGAATTGCAATTTGGGTTTGGAAGCTTTGTGGCCTTCTGCAGCTAGGTGACACGAAAGATTCAATGAGTCAGATTGGCATTGTGGTTTGTTTGGCGCACACAACAAGATGTCATCAACATATTGAATCAAAACAGAACCTCTTGTCAGCTGAAGAGAACTCAAGGAATCTTTGAGGGCTGCATTGTAAATGGTTGGGCTTTCACAGTAGCCTTGGGCTAATCTAGTGAAAGTGTAGCGCACCCCATTGGATTGGAATGTGAACCAAAACTGTGAGTCTTTATGGACTGGGACACTGAAAAATGCATTGGACAAGTCCACTACTGTAAAGAAGGTGGAGTTTGGTGGAATTTGGCTCAAAATGGTATGAGGGTTAGGAACCACAGGCGTGCTCTGAACAACTGCAGCATTCACTGCTGGAGATCCTGAACAAAGCGCCATTCACCAGGTTGACCCTTGTCTCTGATCTTTTTTACAGGAAAAATTGGGGTGCAAACTGGTGCATCAGGAGCTGGAACAACAATACCTTCTTTCAGGAGAGACTCAAAAACTGGGGTGATACCATCACATGGCTCAGGTCTGAGTGGGTACTGCGAGCATTTGGGTCTGAAAACAGACTTGGGAGTTATTACCACAGGAGGGCAGTTTCTTATTAGCCCAACATCATACTTGTGTGCAGCCCACAGGGATGATAGAACACATGAAAGTATGGAATCAGGGTCTTCCAGCTGAATGGGTTGAGTGACAGGGCGAACCCATCTGTACTGCCTGCTCTCATCTATCGTCTGTATGAAATGTTCTCAAGGGAGTGAGACTGTGTATTCTGCACGAAACATCTGCAGAGATGGTGAAAACGAGATGGCATTCAGGCCTAAATGAGAGAGTGGCCTTGACGATTTCCAATCATCAGCATGAAACGCAGCAAGAGCTCATGGACCCATGTCATGCCATGCTGAGGATGGGTTTTTTGTGAGTGAAATGTGCGGGTGGCTGCCAGGAACTGAAAACAAACTGTTCCTAACAGGTGTGAGGTTAATCAACAAGAAGCTAAAATCAGCATTCCAAATGATGTGGGAGCTTTGCAGTGGAGTGGGTTTAATTTGTAACCACTTGCTCTCATAATGTGTGTCAGGCCCCTGTGAGAGATGTGATGTGCAGTGTGTTCTGTGCTGAGGCGTGGAAACAGTGGAATTTGGAAAAAAGGCCCTCCCTAGTTTTACAAGGTCAGAGCTCTGTTTTTCATCTGACAATGTCCACTCATAAATGTACAGTGATGTTGGAGTTTTTGCAAAAATCAAATCAGGGGTCTCTGTCTTTGTCCAGTGCAGTGTGCAGGTGACTGAGAGAGACAAACTGCACATTAGCTCTCTACCTAACAGATTAAAGGGACATTGTGGTGAAAAAAGAAACTTGTGAGTGAAATCACGTCCATCCACTACACATGACAGTGGCTCAGTGAAAAACTCATGTGTGAAACCTCCACTTGCCACTTGTGATGTGAGTGAGCGGGAGGTAAGAGGGGGCTTTAGGCCTGATGATGATGGCAAAACTGAGTTAGTTGCCCCAGAATCTACTATAAAATCTATCAGCTTCCCTGAAAATTTTACTTGCAAAATAGGCAGATCCCTGAAGTCAGAGGTTGAATACTTACACTACCGTTCAAAAGTTTGGGGTCACCCAGACAATTATTTTGTGTTTTCCATGAAAAGTCACACTTATTTACCACCATGAGTTGTAAAATGAATAGAAAATATAGTCAAGACATTGACAAGGTTAGAAATAATGATTTGTATTTGAAATAATAATTTTTTCCAGATACTCAACCTGCTCAAAGGAAGGTCAGTTTTATAGCTTCTCTAACCAGCTAAACTGTTTTCAGCTGTGCTAACGTGATTGCACAAGGGTTTTCTAATCATCCATTAGCCTTCTGACACAATGAGCAAACACATTGTGCCATTAGAACACTGGAGTGATAGTTGCTGGAAATGGGCCTCTATACACCTATGTAGATATTGCACCAAAAACCAGACATTTGCAGCTAGAATAGTCATTTACCACATTAGCAATGTATATTAGATATTAAAGTGTATTTCTGATTAGGTTAAAGTTATCTTAATTGAAAAAACAGCGCTTTTCTTTCAAAAATAAGGAAATTTTTAAGTGACCCCAAACTTTTGAACGGTAGTGTAGCTAAGGTGGCATGAACATCAGTGTGGTGGTATGTGTGTGTATGTGTGGCTACAGTGGGTTTTTTTTATTAGCAAGCTCATGTACAGCGTCTGCTGGGGGTGAATGTTAGAGGGAAGCACATATACCAGTCTTATCTGCCTGGCATCACTGTTGCTGCTGTTGTATCAGCCCCTTGTCTTGTGCTTGTGAATGGGGCTGTGGCTGTGGCATGGTGCACTGCTGCCAGGCCCGGCGTCCTCCACGCTGAAAATTGCCTCTGCCCCTTCTTCTGCCATGGAAGGTATTTCTGGGCTTCACTGGGCAGTCCCTTGCCCAATGTCCACCTTGTTTACAGTAGTTACAGCTGGAGAGCTGTGGGCATTCTTTCCCCCAATGTCCTTCTTCCCCACAATAGTGACATTGGTTCGGGCCAGCTGTAACCCCGGGTGGGGGTGAGTTTGGGACCCACTTGGTCAGAAGTGTTTTCTCCAAGTTGTCCTCCTTAGCCTTGGTCTTCTTCTTTGTGGCACTCTCGGCCTTTCTGTGATGATGTTCAGCATGGCACAAGATTTCCTTCAAGGTCTGTGTCTGCCAACCTATGTGTGTTTGTTTCACATCTGCCACCAGGCTTGGTTGGAGGCCTGCTATGAACCACATATTCATATGTGTACCATATGGTCCTGTGTCTTCCATGTAGTCCTCTGGAGCACACATGGCAGCTGCCCCATTAAAGACCTTTCTCAGTCTGTGGAAATAATCTCCAGTGTTTCATCATCTTTCTGTTTGCAGCTGGAAACCTTGCCCAGACCAGAACACTTTGCACATTCTTTCATGAGAAGAGATAAGCGCATCCTTATAGTCTTTATTTCTGGTGTCATCATCTTCCCCCCAATCGAGGTGGATCGGCCGGACATCATACTTAAACATGGGCATCAATTTTGCCATGTTAGTGGGTGTGCATTTTTGCGCTACGATCCTTCGAAGCTCATGGAAAGTCAGCCAATAGGGCTGACTTAATGTTGCCAACTGTTCACAGAAATACGCTGGATTGTTCTCCAACTGCGGAAGGGTTGCTGCAAACTTGGATATGTCCTCGGGTGCCCATGGCCTGAACACGGCCTCTGGCCCTGTTGTATCCATGGCTTCCACCATGGGCAGAGTGGCATCACTTGTCTGTTCGGTTTTGGGTGGGTCCCTCCTGGTTGGCCCCGATGGGGTCCCATGAAAGGAGGCCTGCCGCAGTTGCTCTACTTCTGTTTTTCCCTTGCGCTTCATGACACTTGCTAGGGTGGGAGGCTCTGTTTCTTTCTCGTCCCGAGGCTCTTTCTTGTACCCTTGGGGAGGACTATCATCCTCTGGCATAAAGGTATTGGGCCTGGATCCAGGCAGAGCTGGATACAACGCCGCTGTGAAAGGATTAGTAGGATGGGGGGTAGAGGGTGCCGGTCGGTCGTGTTCGTAGGGAGGGGGAAAGGGGTCCCCAGCAGAATGTAAAAATCGTTGCTGTTGTGCTCAGTGTTCCCTATCTTTCTTTGCCTTTTCATTCTTTTGTCTACCTGTTTCTTGCTTATCCCTTCACTTCTTAGCTTCAGCTAACCACATTTCGGCCGTGCCCTTCTCTGACTATAACTGCGTCATTTTTTTCTCTGCCTTTCTTGCTCTGTTTCTTACATGTCTGAACTTTCTGAATTTCAACATTAATCTTGTCCCTCAAAGCAGTAATCACTTCAACAGAAAATGAACCCCCCGAAGGAAGTCCACTTTTGCAGATCCATTTTCCCCCAAACTCAACACTGTCAGGACCATAATTATCAGTCATAAATTTCACCGTAGGACCTTCCAGGTCTTTGGGAGACTGCTTTAATTTAGCAGTCCCCATCACTGGTTTCAAATTTGACCACCGGGCGTCCCCACATGCGTCCAGGCAACTGACGTTATATCCCCGACCCCGTAACTTGACAGGCGTTGTATACAACTAAACAATCAGTCCTGCCGTGGAGTTAACTCACTGGACTTCACAGAAATGGTCCTGCCACAGGAAAATATCTCATCGGATCTCACAGACATAGGCCAACAAAAGGTGAGATAAATAACTGATTTAATTTAACTATATCATGCATCACAGAAAAAAATATATTTAAATTTCACTTACGGAGATCTGGAGGCTGCGTCCTTTGAGAATCCAGTGCTGCTCCCCTCCTCCCGCCGAGTCTCCGTCACTAACTCAAGTGGAAAGGATCAGACAAAATTTGTGTCTGAGAGGATCAGTCCACAGTGGAAGAAATCGGGATTGCGGTCTAGGATCCCACTTCTGACACCAAGATGTTATGGAAATTTATTTGCCTTGTCCCTGGGTCCTGAAATAATTAACATCAGAGATCTGCAAAAGTTGGAGACCCTTTATTTTCTGCATGCAGAAGAGGAGTGAATCAGACAGGGAGTCAGTCAGCACTGCTCTGCTCTGAAATGGGGAGCAGATTTTTTATAACCTGAGCAGGACGCTCACCACATTGCCTTACTTAGTAACACATCAGATAGTGTATAACTTTGACATACCAACAGTCTTCATGCTGCACAAAGAAGGAAGACAGTATTTCAGCTTCTTAAAATCACACCCTAATAAAGCCTGCTAAACATCATTTAGCGACACATCGGAATTTCTGGCATAGAAACAGAATAAAGCAGCACACCAACAGTAATATCAGTACATTTCCATTTCATCCTGTTGCCACCGATGCAGATTACTGTGCAATTGGGGCCAGACACCTTCCAGATGGTCAATGGTTCGAGATGGCACGCCAGCCATCTGTGGAAAGTAAGAGCAGCAGGTTCCCCCTGATCAAGACGCAACACTGGAACCGACCCAGAGAGTGTCAGACCGGAACTGGGATTTTGCTGACAACGGGAAATTCCAGCAAGGTGGCACCCAGGTCCGCCACGGCCAGCACCTCCAGGGCCACGCTCACCGCGGGCTCACCAGAGCCCCGCCCCCATGTCGGACAGTCAGATCACATCTCCCTGTTTATGTACCTGGCCTACAGACAAAAGTTGAAACAAACAAACCCTGTTATTAAACAAATTAAACGCTGGACTCCAGAGACTGAGAGCACCCTGCAAGACTGTTTTGCCTGTACAGACTGGGATGTGTTTAAAGCTGCAGCAACCCGGGAGAACTCTTCTCTAAACATACAGGACTACACTGAGTATGTGACTGGGTACATCAGCACGTGTGCTGATACCATCATACCTACCATACAAGTCAGGAAGTTCCCCAACCAGAAGCCCTGGATCAACAGTCAGGTACGTCAGATGCTGCATGCTCATTCTCTTGCATTTAAATCAGGCAATAAGGTTGAGTACAAAGCTGCAAAGTATGGACTGAGGAAGGTTATAACAACAGCCAAGAGGCAGTACAGGGAAAAGCTGGACAGCCTCCACTCCTGACCCGGGGCGCATGTGGCAAGGCCTGCAAAACATCACAGACTACAAGAGGACCAACAGCAACACCACTAGCTCCACAGACAGCCTGCCGGATGATCACAACATCTTTTACACCGGCTTTGAGACCTCCAGCTACAGCGCAGAGAGGAGAGACACACACATGCACCCTCCCCCTCCACTAAACGTCTCATCAGGCCAGGTAAACAGAGCACTGAGGAATATCAACCCCCGCAAGGCTTCAGGACCAGACATCATCCCTGGACGGGCTCTCAGAGCATGTGCTGCCAAGCTGACTGACATTCTCACATCCATCTTCAACCTCTCCCTCAACCAGAACATAGTCCCCTCCTGCTTCAAAACCACAACCATCGCCCTCCTCCCCAAAAAACAGCCCACCGACCTGCCTAAATGATTATAGGCTGGTAGAACTCTGTCATGGGCAGTGAGAGTGCACCCCCTCCTTCCCGTTCATCTCTCCTCAGCTCATCATCACACCTGAGGGAGAGGACACACCTGCGCCCTCTCATCCGCCAGGGTACTTAAGGAGGCATCCTTCAGTGATTCAACGCTGGCTCGTCTGGGTATTCTGCCACTAAGACAGCAAGTCAATAATACACTGGTGAAAGAAATTATTTACCTGTGTGCTTTGTTTCCTTGTGCAGGTTGCTGCCATCGTGCGGGTGTGTCACTGGGGGCTGCATGCGCTCTCCTGCCACTTCATCCCTTACAACAGTAACCTCCACCTGGTCAGGCTCCACCAGCTTATTCCCTACCCTCCTGGTTCATCTATTCCCCGCTGGAGTCCTGCCGGCGCTCCCTTGGAGCCCACCTAAGTGGTAATTTGGCTCTCACATTTTCCCTTACTCCATTCCTCTGCTTACAGCTCTCATTTTCTCCCCACAGGCTCAGTCCTCTGGCGAGTGACTGTTCTGTAGCTGTGCGGATTTTGCTATTTAATAAAAGATATTCAAATGTGTGTAACAGTTTGATTGTCTCTTTGTTGCTGCACCTTGCAAGTGGGCTGAATAATCTGATCAGTCATGACAGAATGAGCCAGCCTTAACCTCGGCTCAGCAGGGGCAACAGAGGGGCAATCTGCTTTGGATCACCTAGAGGCAATTGAGCAACAGGTTTCCGTGATGAACCAGCAGCTGCAAACCATGATGCAGCAATTGGACACCATCACGCGGCATTTGACCAGGACGGCTCCTCTGGCTCCTCCTCCTCAGCCTGCTCCCATTGTTCAATCTCCAGTCCGCCGTACCACCTCTGTTCTCACACCTGCCCCATACACGGGGGAGGTGGGGAAATGTAAGGGGTTTCTCCATCAGGTACGGATGTACTTGGAGCAGGTCGGGGGGGGGGGGGGGTACCTGGGGGATGCCCCTAAGATTCAATTTTTCACCCTACTGTTGCAGGACCGAGCCCTTAGTTGGGGTTGGCCCACATCAGACAGCCCGGAGAGCCGTAGTCACACGTTTTATCAATTTGTGGCCACTTTTTATTGTGCGTTCAACCGCACCAAGAGTCAGGGGAATATAATGAGCCACCTTATGACTCTCCGCCAGGGGGCTCGGTCTGTAGCTGAGTTCTTGGTGGAGTTTTGGGTTGAAGCAGCAGACTCGGGGTGGAAAGAAGTTGCGTTACGCAACGTGTTCCTTCACGGGTTAAACGCCCATCTCCATGACGACCTGGTGGTTTATGCTATTCCCGACACACTTGATGGTCTCACTGATGAGGCTGTGGGGTTGGACAACCACTATCGTGAGCGTGCAAAGGAGTGACAGGCCTCCTCTTGCTCATCTGCCGAGCGGGTGCCCGCTGCGGGGACTGACACTGGGGGGCCGGTCCTCCTCCCAAGCCAATGAACCTCAGTCTGTTTCAATTAACCGACAATGAGCGTCGGCGAAGGAGGAGGACTGTCGTGTGCATGTACTGTGGTTCTCCAAAGTACAGTCAGGACGAGTGCCCCCAGCGGCCAAAAGACGCAGCCCGTCAGTAACCGTGGGGGGTCTGGTGGGCAGGACAAAGGTAACTCCCCCTGACAATTTCTCTATTCTGGCCCTCGTGCAATTGCCATGGGTCGAGAGGAGGATCTGATTCGGTGGGTGTTCTGGTGGCCCACGCTGCGGCGGGAGGTGCGGGAGTACATATGGGCCTGCCAGACCTGCGTCCGGGGCAAGTCTGACTCCTCCTCCCGGCTGGACTTCTCCATCCTCTTTCCGTCCCCAGTCGGCCGTGGTCTCATATCGCCGTGGACTTTGTCACTGGACTTCCCCACTCCCATGGTAAATCAGTGATTCTGACCATCGTGGACTGCTTCTCCAAGGCTGTCCTCCTGGTGGCACTCCCTAAACTCCCCTCAGCCTTGGAGATGGCCATCCTACTGACTGACCACGGGATTCGGTTCCATGGAATCTCTGTGGACATCGTGTCTTACCGGGGCCCGCAGTTTATATCACAGGTCTGGAAGGCTTTCTGCCGCACCCTGGGGACAACTGTGAGCCTATCCTCTGGGAACCATCCCCAGAGCAACGGGCAGGCAAAGCGTGCCAATCAGTCCTTGTAGGCCACCCTGCAATGCATGGTAGCCGAGTACCCATCCTCGTGGAGCTCACACTTGACCTGGATGGAACACTCTATGAACTCGGCTATTTCCATGGCAATGGGGCTTACTCCTTTTGAGGCTTCATTAGGTTACACGCCTCCGCTTCTACCCATGACTGAGACGGAGGTCGCAGTTCCTTCCCTAGGGGCTCATGCTCGTCGCTGTAGGCAGATCTGGAGATCCACGCGTGCCGCCCTCCCCCGCTCTGTTGAGCGCAACTGGACTGTGGCTGATAAGCGACGGGTGCCTGCTCCCAAGTACACCGTGGGGCAGAAGTTCTGGTTGGCGGCCAGTCAGGTTCCGCTGAAGACTAGTTCTAAGAAGCTTTCTCCTCGCTTCATCAGGCCTTTTCCGATCTCCAGGATTGTCAACAACGCCTCAGTCCAGCTCAGACTTCCATCAGCCCTGCGGGTGAACCCAACCTTTGACGTTTCTCACACAAGCCCCTCTCAGTCAGTCCTCTCTGCCACCCCCCCCCCCCAAAGCTGCCTCCTCCTCCCCGGATTATTGATGGCCACCCGCCCACACGATCCACCGGATCCTGGATGTCTGCCATCGGGGCAGACATCCAGTCTCCAGTATTTGTTGATTGAGAGGGCTACGGCCTGGAGGAACAGTCCTGGGTTCCCTCGTCCCAAATCCTGGAGAAAGAGATGCTCTGGTCCTACCATCAAGCCCATCCCAATAAACTTTTTGGACCGCCAGGAGGAGCTCCTAGGAGGGGGGGCCCTGTCATGGGTGGCAAGAGCATGCGACATTTAATAAAAGATATTCAAACATGTGTAACAGTTTGATTGTCTCTTTGTTGCTGCACCTTGCACATGTGCTGAATCTAATCAGTTATGACAGAACTCACTCCAATCATCATGAAGTACTTCGAGACAGTGGTGCTGCCCTTCATTCATTACAGCATACCGGATACCCTGGACCCCCTGCAGTATGCCTAAAGGCCCAACAGGTCCACCTCAGATGCCATTGCTGCAGCAATCCATTATTCTCTCTCCCACCTGAAAGATAAAGACTCCTACATCAGGATGCTCTTTGTCAGCTACAGCTCCGCCTTCAACATGGGCATCCCCCATAAACTCACCGACAAACTGTCTTCACTTGACCTGCAACCCACCCTCTGTGACTGGCTACTGGACTTTCTGACTGGCAGGCCCCACTCTGTCAGGATGGGTAACAGGACCTCAGCCAACATCATCATGATCACAGTTGTCCCACAGGGTTGTGTTCTCGGCCCTGGACATAGGCTTATGCCATCTCAGGTTCATATCATCTCTGATGTTAATATACCATTGTTCATTATAGTCATCCAGTGAATTTTAAATTTTCATTCTTCTTGTTTCCTCTAGTTTAACTCCTAATTGCCTAATGTGTGTTATTAGTATTCATTGGTATTAGTACTTAGTATTAAGGTGTGTTTAAGGTGTGGTGTGTTATTGTGGAGCCCATAGTTATAACCTATGTAACTCACATGTGGCTGGCTGAATTCAACCAAGACAGACTTTGAGCTAGCCATGTGTATTGACTTGACACCTCAAGAGGAAGACATGTTTGCACCCCCTGGGGACTCAGGAGAGATGAGAAGATTACCCGGCCTGACCTTTGGGGGTCGGAAAGGAGAACAGAAGGACTCTGGGTGTTCTATTAGAGATGAAAGGATGTAGCTGAGTATTGTGACTTTTGTGTGTGATGTATTGTTAGAAGATGAATGTATAAATGTATGTGTGTGATTGCGTCCTTTCCCTTTTCACTCCGATCGACAGAGGACGTAGGATGAATGGGGAATTAAAGCAGTTACTGGAAAAATCATCCGGTCTCCTCAATTCTTGACTCCTACATTATTACCTTATTAGTATTGATGTGTATCTGTTACCTTGGCATTTGTTCAGAGAGCAGAGTAAGAATTTCATTGCTCAGGAAATGTTGCATTTCTTAACTGTGCACATGATAATAAAGCCTTTGAATCCTTTGAATCCTTGAACCAGAGGGTCCCTGAGGTTGTACTGTTAAATGACTGTTTTTGAAAATGTTTAAACAGATCATGGTTAACAACAGTGGCAGAATAATCCACTCAATCATGCAGGGTGTTATCGGCCATCTACCTGGTTGCCCAGGCTCATATTAGTTTAAATAATGGTTTTGGTTTTGGTTGTCACAGACTGGGGCTGGGATTCCTGCCAGACCCAGCTTCGTGGCTTTTTCTGTGTATTTATTTATCTGCTGTATTATCGTGCTCCTTTTGTATTATCCTGCTGTTTATTTTCTGCAGTTGTGTTGTAGTTATTTTGACCATGTCCTGTTTGAGTTGTAATTCTGTTGGATCATGTTTGTCTCATTTTTATTCTGTGGGCTCGCAGCTGTCAGGTGACTTCTGGGGTTGTGCCCAGCGTGGGCGTCATTTGTCAAGCTGCCAGATCAGCTGCTCCTCCCTCACCTCACATTACTGTCAGCTGATTCCAATTGTGCTTTTTTTGCCTGCTCATGCGAGCTCACACCAGGGCTCAGTTGTGTCATTAATTTCACCTGTATTTAAGCTCTGCCGTTTCTTTGTCTCTTGTCGTTTCGTCTGATGCCTCTCCCTGAGTGCTCCTCAGGGCATTACTCCTGTCTCCCTGTTTCCTCGTCTCCTCCTGGGCAAAACTGCTCAGGGGTGTGTCCGTTTTAAGTTTACCTAGTTTTTGCACTGTGTGTTCTGCATTGTTGGTTGGACTTAAGTAACTTGTTTCAATAAATTCTGCAAATGTTCTCCAGTAAGTGGGTTCGTCTCTAACTCTGTGTGCCCCATGAAGGCGAACATGACACTGGTATGTTAAACCTTAGGTAATTTATGGTCATTGGTCTAGTTCAATCAATCAATCAATCAATCAATCAATCAATCAATCAATCAACCTTTATTGTCATGATGCTATGCATACAACTGTAGTGCAAGCAAGATGAAATTGTGTTTCTCTAGGCATCCGTATTGTAAAAAGAACATAATTTAAAAACACACTCACACCCCCCACCCTGACAGCCATTCACACATCCCTGAGACACATTTGAATATTACAGTAATGTTAACTTATTACAGTTGCAGTTAAAATGATAATAACTACCTATGTATATATAAAACAATTAAAATGGCTAAGTGAATCTAAGTAGCTAAGAGAAATAAATACTTAAAACTGACTAAAACTATAATATACATATAATATACATAATGTCCATAAAGTGCAGTAATATGTGTAAAAGATTCCAGATCAACTGTTCAGCATCCTAACAGCTTGTGGAAGGAAGCTGTTGATCAGTTGCTAATACTACCATATTATGCCTTAACATCAAGCAAATATGCGTAACCTAACATTGGCAACCTAATGTGCTTAACATCATGCAATATACCACCTGCCGATAGCCAAGCCATGTATGTTTGTAAGCTAGCTCTGTGCTACATTACATAAAATGGTTCTGGTTATATTTGTGCTGTATTAGCCATGCTACATTATGCCACAACAGAGGTACCCAGCTAAAATTAATCATCACCAGCAAGGTTCTGTTTTTTCCAGGGGAGGGGGGGTTGTAAATGTGGCATACTGGAATATCACCTTACACGTCACGGACGTGGGGATGCACACACCATGTGACGTCATCATGCCTTGACTATATTAGGGGACTAACGGCAGGAGACTCTCTCTCTTTGGCGCTCTGCCTTCAGCCTGCTACCTGCCTGTACCACACTCCCTTTAGCGTGAGTTAGCAGTTCATTAAAGCTAACCCTCAACACAGACAACGTGTCCGCTGGTCTCTTTCCCAGACATAACACTGATTACCACAGTTACAGCATATTGGCTATACAGTTTCTCCACATTCTTCATACTCATAGTTACCTCCACATTTAGCACATCTGTGTTTTGAATTGCAAGCTACTGCAATGTGACCACACCGTTAACATTTATAAGCAAAGTGGAGGTGGAATGAAAGGCCTAACTGGGAAACTCATGCAGCATATCCTTATTTTATCTGGAAGTATAGGTTCTTGAAACTATCAGCAATAACATACTTAACTCTTTCTCCCCATTTACTACCTTCATCAATCTCTTCACTCCTTTCACCTCACCTCTCCGAACATTCCTTTGGAGTTTATCCAGCTCTTCCCCAACCGGGATACCACTTATTACTCCTCGAGTGATTTTATTTTCTCCCACTACTCTTCTATCACACACAAGTTTTTTGCCGATACTCTCAACACGTAATGCCTAATCTTTTATGCTCCTCATTTCTGCATTTAATTAATAAGTTCCCGTCTCGGACAACTCTTGCCATTTCCACATCCCCAACCTTCCATTCCAACTCTCTAGAAACTAAGAACTCTCTTCTCATCTTCTTTTTGGAGTCTTAGAATTATCTTAATTTCTTCACTTTCTACCTTCCTACAAGTCACTTGCGTTCCATCTTCTGAGCTAGACTCCTCCAACTCTCTTATTATTTTGGCTAGCACTGTGTGAGCTGGATATTTCTTCCCTGCGCCTCCCACTGGTCCTGCCTCTACCTCCTTTTTTCTCAACTGTCTTCTAGCCATTGACATCCACATCATCCTCCCCGTCCAAACCCTGCTCCTTCTTCCCAACCCAGCTTCACACCAGCCTGAGCCAACTGCCAAAGAAAAGTCCACAACAATGACTAGGGGAACTCCGAACACATGCTCACGTCCGTCCTTCTTCCGCTCCCAGCTCCGAAAACCATCAGAATCAGAATCAGAATCAGAATGAGCTTTATTGCCAAGCATGTTAAAAAACATACGAGGAATTTGACTTGTCATTAGGTGCGCTCGATAAGCGCTTCCCAATGACACGGCAGCCATGCAAGGCGCCTCATCAAAACACTGGGGGGTAAAGAGGGGGAGAGGGGGAGGGGGGATGGCACAATGGGTAGAGAGAAAAAACATAGTTTATCAAAATAAAGCTCGTATGAGCAAGATTGTGATCACATAGAAAAAAACCCTCTAATGCACAATTAGCAGACAATACAGATCACATATTAACAAAGCACAAGCAAGTTGAGAGAGACAGTGTATGTGTGTGAGTCAGTATATGTGTATCAGTCATGTAAAGTTGTATGCAGTGTGTGTATCAGTTACTGGTGAACAGCAAAAATCCTCCCTCAGCAACGTTTAGATGTTATGTCTTTAGTGTCTTAAACATAGATAGCATGTCCACAAGAGTTCAGACTCTCAGTGCATGTCCGATGGTAAATTCCATGCCAGTCACATGACGCTGTCCTTGAGAGTTCAGATTACTGTACACCAGCTGTTTATGTCAGAGAGAAGCCAAGCCAAAACTCCCTTCTGCCTTATCTTCCTCCAGGAGGAATGAAATCTTCAGGGCGCCAAATCAAGGTCAAATAAGCACAGTTCACTCAGAGCATAGAATTTTCATCTCTCATGCGATCCTGTGCTTCATAATTTCCATATACATTTGCAGGCTTTAAAATCATTTCCTGGAGAGCTCCTAGCGACTCCATGATGTTACCAATCTTCCTGTTCAGTTCGCCATTAGCCGCTATCAGAGCTCTCCCCAGCTGGTCAAATTGATGAAGGAGCTTCGCTGGGTCAGCATTTTGATTAGCTCTTTCCATCTTCTTTAGTTTTCGATACACCAGGACCACTCCATAGCCAATCAGTAGAAATCCTGAGATCATGATGCCAAACAGATAGATGTCTTCCACATGTTCGATCGAAAGGTCACACAGACACATAAGTTTCCAATTATATGTGTCTCTCACATAACCCGCCGCTGTAGTGCCTGCAGGACAGTTGGGCTCCCCCGGGCCCGATTTCCTGTTTGAGAAGACGGTGTCAATTGTATTTAAAGCCCAGCTTACCAAATCCATAATTTTCCGTTTAGATCAAGATTCAGCCAGAAGAGGAGCGACACAGACAGGACACAGCAAGCTGGGATCAGTCAGGGAAGGACGAGGAGAGGAGAGGAGGAGAAATGCGTCTGCTCTCTCTGAAAGCTGGAAGAAACCATCTTCCGTTTCCTAAACTTGTTAGCACTTAGCAAGTAAATAGCAAGTAAATAGTAGTGATATTATGCTCGACACTGACTCAAGCAATATAATGCGGAAGTGTCATGAGCAGAGTGTCGAGCAATGTGTCAACATGCCCACAGTCACGTGACCATAGCAAGAGAGGCCTCGCTGTGTCGGTCACATCACGTGACTTGAGGGCTTGCGAGAAGTTTGAGAGGCAATTAGGTTTTTTTTTGTTTGCTTTTTATTGTTTGTTCCTGCCATCCAATTTTGAATAGACCGCAGATGGCCAACTGCTCAAAAAAAAAAAAAGTATTGAGATTTTTTCAGCTTTCTACTCAGATGCAGTTCTGACAGTCGGTCATCAGATGGCAGTCTTTATTAGATGTTTCATAACGCTGTGTCGCTCATGTAGCAATTGTCTCAAAGTTGCTCATTGTTTCATGAGACCTCAGTTTTAACATCATTTGTCATGATCTGAGCGTGGGGGGGAGGGGTTCCACCCCGCTCAGTCTCATTGTCTTTTTCTGTATTTGTATATTTGTTATATTTTTGAGTCTTAGTTTCCTGTCAGTTTATCCTCGGTTGGTTTTCATATATCTTGTATTGTGTCTTAGTTCTACTCATTCTCCTGTCATGTTATCACAGTCTTGTTATTTATATATTTGGCATTTGCTTGTACCTTTCCTTCAGTCTTTGTTTGTCGTCATTTTAGTTCTTGCTTTATATTTGTACTTTTGTGTTCTCTCTCTCTCTCTCTCTCTCTCTCTCTCTCTCTCTCTCTCTCTCTCTCTCTCTCTCTCTCTCCAGGGCTACGGCTGTCAGTGGCACTTCCGGGTTTTGCTCTGTAATGGCCGGTGTCCCTGTAAAACTGTCAGTCCCATCTCCTCTTCTCTTATGACCCCCAGCTTATCCCTATGTTCTAATCACTGTCACCTCCTGCCTGCTCACATGATCCACACCTGGTATCATTTGCTATCATTGATCTCCTGCCTTATTTAAGACTGGTTTTTGCATTCACTCCTTGCCAGAATCTCATCCCACTTCTCCCAACTCCTGTCAGGACTCTCCCCCTGTCCTGATGTGTTTTCCTAAGTCCAAGTTTATGTTTTGTGCACTTTATGGATTTTGTGTTTCTTTTAATAAATACCACAAACTGCAGTTCAGCACCTGGGTCTTTCTCTCTGCCCCGAAGGGGCAATTCATGACATCACTAGTAAATGGTGCTGCTGGATGTGAACACCTGTTGTTTTCAGCGCGTTGAAATACGTCATACGGGAACGTTGTCGAAAGACGGACTGTGATTGGTTAGAGCCTAGCCTCCTTCCGTTTTTTTTTGTTTGTTTTTTTTTCCCAATACAAGAAGCAAGTGAATTTTCCATAGCAACAAATATAAACTCATTTCTGATTGGCTAAATAATTTCAGAAAGTCTCCTTAGTTACAAAAACGAATTATTTTCTGATTGGCTGATCAATGTTCCCACAGTGATAAGCCCGTTTTTAACTCCTGCAAACTTCTGACAGAATTCTGACTGTGTTAAACAATAATATACAGCCATGGACAAAATTGTTGGTACCCCTCTGTTGATGAAAGAAAAACCCACAATGGTCACAGAAATAACTTGAATCTCACAAAAGTGGTGGTAAATAAAAATTCTATGAAAATTAACCAGTGAAAATCAGACATTGCTTTTGAATTGTGGTTCAACAGAATTATTTTAAAAAACAAACTCATGAAACAGGCCTGGACAAAAATTATGGTACCCTTAACTTAATATTTTGTTGCACAACCTTTTGAGGCAATCACTGCAATCAAACGATTTCTGTAACTGTCAATGAGACTTTTGCACCTCTCAGCAGGTATTTTGGCCCACTCCTCATGAGCAAACTGCTCCAGTTGTCTCAGGTTTGAAGGCTGCCTTCTCCAGACGGCATGTTTCAGCTCCTTCCACAGATGTTCAATAGGATTTAGATCAGGGCTCAGAGAAGGCCACTTTAGAATAGTCCAGTGTTTCACTCTTAGCCATTCTTGGGTGTTTTTAGCTGTGTGTTTTGGGTCATTATCCTGTTGCAAGACCCATGACCTGCGACCGAGACCAAGCTGTCTGACACTGGGCAGCACATTTCTCTCTAGAATACCTTGATAGTCTTGAGATTTCATTGTACCCTGCACAGATTCAAGACACCCTGTGCCAGATGCAGCAAAGCAGCCCCAGAACATAACAGAACCTCCTCCATGTTTCACAGTAGGGACAGTGTTCTTTTCTTGGTATGCTTCATTTTTGCATCTGTGAACATAGAGCTGATGTGCCTTGCCTAAAAGTTCCAGTTTTGTCTCGTCTGTCCATAGGACATTCTCCCAGAAGCTTTGTGGCTTGTCAACATGCAGTTTGGCATATTCCAGTCTGGCTTTTTTATGATGTGTTTTCAACAGTGATGTCCTCCTTGGTCATCTCCCATGAAGTCCACTTTGGCTCAAACAACGACGGATGGTGCGATCTGACACTGATGTACCTTGACCTTGGAGTTCACCTTGAATGTGTTTAGAGGTTGTTCTGGGCTCTTTTGTTACCATTCGTATTATCCGTCTCCTCCTGTGGTCACGTCCAGGGAGGTTGGCTACAGTCCCGTGGATCTTAAATTTCTGAATAATATGTGCAACTGTAGTCACAGGAACATCAAGCTGCTTGGAGATGGTCTTATAGCCTTTACCTTTAACATTCTTGTATATAATTTTCTTTCTAATCTCCTGAGGCAACTCTCTCCTTTGCTTCCTCTGGTCAATGTTTAGTGTGGTACACACCATGTCAACAAACAGCACAGTGACTACTTGTCACCCTTTAAATAGGCCGACTGACTGATTACAAGTTTGTAGACACCTGTGATGTTAATTAGAGGACACATCTTGGTTAAACATGTCCCTATGGTCACATTATTTTCAATCTTTTCTAGGGGTACCATCATTTTTGTCCAGGCCTGTTTCATGAGTTTGTTTTTTAAAATAATTCTCTTGAACCACAATTCAAAAGCATTGTCTGATTTTCATTGGTTAATTTTCATAGAATTTTTATTTATTACCACTTTTGTCATATTCAAGTTATTTCTGTGACCATTGTGGGTTTTTTTTTCATTAACAGAGGGGTACCGACAATTTTGTCCACGTCTGTACATATATTAAACATATTTATTATCACAATGTTTGAGTCATTTCTTCTTTTCTTCTCAAGTTTCTAAGGAAGCTCTGCCTCCCTTGCCTCCTCCCAGAAGCCGCCACTGTGGATCACATCCGGAACAGATTGCATCCGGAGAGTAAATGTAAATTCAGGGTAAATCCAGGGTTAGAAAATACAAATGGAAAGTACTGCAACTTTCAAATGAAAAAATAAGAATTAATGCTGAAGGGACAACCAATTTTTATTTGTTCTGTGTATTTAACTTTTCATAAACTGATATAAATGATGACAGAGTGAGCACTGCTAATTAACATCTGTGCTCAGGCCATAAGCAGTGGCGCAAACAAGCCCTCCAAATATGTAAAAATTCTTGGACAGTCTTGGCATTCAGGCGAGCTGTTGTTTATTTATAAAGAACCAAACTCATTCTGAGTTCTGTTCACAGTTGCTGTTACCTCCACCAAGGAGGCTATGCTGTCACCTCTGTGCTTGGCTTCCCTGTTTGTTAACTGCATAACTCAAACTGGCTGTTCAGGAGAAATTAAAACATGAGGGAGAAAATTGGCCTTGCTGCAGAGGCTGAAGTTGTTCTCCTTGAGTGCTTTCTAGTTCTTTTTTAATTTTTGTATTATGCAGTCCCATTCAGACCTAAAAATCAGATCATCTTGTGCTTTTTAGAAAGGTGATTCAAAGTCCTATAGGTGTTCCACAGGAGTTCCACAGTCTGGGAGCAATGTATGAGAAAGCCTTGCCACCCTTTGTTGTGTGATTAAAAGTCGTGAACAGAAAATGGACCAACAAAATAGTTAGGTGCAAGATTATGGACAGCTCTGAATAATGCTGAAAACTATCCCTTGTAACCAGTTGTCAGAATTCACTACCTTTTGATAATCCTATTGCAGCAAAAATTGTCTGCAATCTCAATGAATTTCCTTCAGCAGAGCCTCAGGTAATAAAAGTGAAGGGAATGAAATGACTAAAACAGAAAAAGTCCAAATTGAATAGTTATTTTTAAAGGTTTTATTGAATATATGTCCAAATATAAATAAAACAATACTATTTGATTTTTTTATATATAAATAAGGCGGTTTTCTCCTTCAAGTGCTAGTATAATGACAATTTTTGCTGATTTGTCTTTCAAAGATTTGTGAAATTTCCCTACTGATGTCAGATATGAAAGCAGCTTATGTCTTTAAAAGGCACACAGTAAAAAATCCATCAGGAAACATCCACAAACCTCAGTCAACAACTTTCTGACTAGTAAAAGTTTATTGCATGACTGGTGTATCAGATTGTATATGATTGTACAGGTGTAGTAAAATAGCTGTATAATGTAAGACATATTAACCTACAGTCATGTGAAAAAATTAGGACACTCTGTATAAGCCTGTGAGTTTTTTTTTTTTTTATATATTTGGACATATGGCTATTTAATATAAATGTTAAAAATACTGGGAGATTCATGTAATACAACTAAACAATTAAAAATGAATTAAAGACCTTTTTTCAAATTTTCTGTAAAATGTAATTGTAAACAAATAGTGAGGAATAAATCAGGACATCACCCATCTTTTTTAGGACACCCCCCCCCCCCCCACACACACACACATTCATTCCCACTTAAAATGGCTACATACAATAAATGTTAAAAAAAAATGCAAATAAAATCAAAAAGAAGGTTAGACATAGATATGTGAATATTTATTAATAAAGAACAGAATATTTAATGGGAAGTCCTAATTTTTTCACATGACTGTATTTAGCAAATGATCTGATCTTGATCAAGTAACAAACTACTGAATGTTCAAAATTTGTTTGATAAATGTGAATTTTCTAAACTTTTATGTCAAAAATCTGCATGAAGCCACAAAACATATTTGAGCCTTAAAATTAAGGTAAAGTAGCCAAGTTATGAGAATAAAATGGTCTGTCTAAAAAAAAAATTTCAGCAAATTTGTGACTTTTTTCCTAAAATTTGTCACTTTGGGCCTCATAAAATTTCATCAATGATAAGCATACTGTTATTACTTTGATTTAAAACTTTTTCCTGATTTGAAACTTTACATGTAAAGCTGTGATTTTTATTTTGCAATGAAATTTCCTACATTTTCTGTTTATTAAAGAAACATTTTCTTGCACATTTGAGAGGATTTTAAACTTGTAGATGTTCTTGTGAATTTGAGAATTTTTTAATGTAAATTTGAATTTTTCTCCATTTAACTATGCAACATTTCTCACATTAAGAATTATAATTTGGCATCTAAAAGAACATTACTGTCAATTTCAGAGTCACATTACACAAGACAAAAAGGTTTATTCCAAAATTTTAAAAAATAACACAAATTTTAGGGCCTCCAATGGCTCAAGGGTCCTTTGCCTATGCTTTAATCCAGTGGTTCCCAATCTGTGGCTCCCGACCCAGATGGTGGGTTGTGAACCACTTGGTACTTGCAGAAAGCCGCAGAGAAAAAATAAATAATTTATTCTGTTCCTTTGTAGTATTGACTATGTGACTAAGTGTGATTAAGTGTTGTATTTTGAAAATTTATTGGACATTCAGTTGGCAGTGAAGCTAGCTAGCCAAAAGGAATAAAAAAAAAAATCATCATTCGAGAGTTTGAGCATTACTTTCCGACCATGAAAGACCAATTTACTGCAAAGGAATCTATCCACCTTTTAGAAGCATGCTCTTTTGAAGGTGAACGTGAGAATGACCCGCAATCATATTTTTCATTCTTTGCTTCTGTGTGTTCATTCATCTCAGAGTTGTCAGCACCAGGCAGCATGGAGCTTATCTCCAGTAAATGTCCTCCTCCGTCAGGGTTTTCAGTCCACCACCACCACTCACATTCCCCGCTCCCAATCCTCCTGACCCCCTTTCTAGCCTCAATCCCTGGCCTCTTTCTCATGTCACATTTTTCACTTCCATCCGTAGTGTTTCCTCCCGCAGTCTGTTCCCACTTTTCGTACACCATTCTTGCTCCATTCACTACCCCCTGAAAAAGAAATTACAGGTCTCTATAAACCATTTTCAGTCTTCTGCCTGGTTATGACCATTAACCAAGCCTGACTCCCAGCGCTGTACTAAAGGGTTCTTCTTTCTGGGTGTCCGGGGACTCTGGAAGTAACAGACAAAAAAGAGTAAGTCAGTAAGTGGTGATTATAAGGTAAAAGAAGAAAGAGACAAGAAGTTGTTGGAGTATGGGTTGAAAGAGAATTACATATTAGATACGTGAGAGCAGGAGAGCCAGCGCGGGAAAGGGGTAAAAAAAGATAAAAAGTGATGGAGGAATTCACTTCCTCTGGAGGACGTCTCTTTGGATGAGCTTCATTAGCTCTGTAAGTCAAAGGGAGGTTAATGTGACTGTGATCTAAGGCCGGTTTCAGTATGACTTAATAATTGAGGCTGACTTCTCTCACCCTTTATTTTTTATGCTCTACATTTAGCTGGTTAGCAGGAGGAGGAGGAGAGTAGAGCATCCAGAAATTGTACTCAATAAAACATTATGACATGCATTACTCAAGCAGTTGGGAAAAAGTAAAGAGAAAGAAAATATCTACTTAAAAAATTAAACTAATGAGTAGCAACAACTCTTGCCAATTTTGAGGTTTTTTTCTTCATTCATTTGTAACATTCTTCCTCGAAGTTTTTTTGTTTTTTGTTTTTTTTTTGCATATATTTGATGTTTTCTGGTATGTAGATTTGCAACTTTTTGTTCTTGGGCATTGGAGATGTTATTCTAATGAATTTTGGAGGGTTTGTTTATAAATTTGTGAAATACTTTTTGCAAATCTATGTTTTTTTTCTCACTTTATTTTTCCCATAATAAATGTACTTGTTTCTTAAATAATACAATAATAATCTCACCCACTCACTTTGTGAGTGATTCGGGCCCTAAATAATAATAATAATAATTGTAAGACATTTCAAACTTTTTCCTCATTAATGTGCAATTATTTCTCATAAATTTGCAACTTTATTCTAAATAATTTGGTTTTTTATTCCCTCAGTGTTGTTGTCTCAGGATAATACAAACTATCCATAATCCCAAATACTCATGATCTATCCATCCATCCATCCATCCAACCATCTTCTACCGCTTTTCCGGAGGTCTGGGTCACGGAGGCAGCAGTTCAGGCAGAGAAGCCCAGACTTCCCTCTCCCCAGCCACCTGCTCCAGCTCTTCAGAGAGGATACCAAGGCGTTCCCAGACCAGCTGGGAGACATAGTCTCTCCAGCGAGCCCTGGGTCTGCCCCAGGGTCTCCTCCCAGTGGGACGTGCCCGAAACACCTCAAGTGGGAGGCGTCCAGGAGGCATCCTAATCAGATGACCATACCACCTCAACTGACTCCTTTCAATGTGGAGGAGCAGCGGTTCTACTCTGAGCCTCTCCCGGATGACTGAGCTCCTCACCCTATCTCTGAGGGTGAGTCCAGCAATCCTACGGAGAAAGCTCATTTCAGCCGCTTGTATCTGCGATCTCGTTCTTTCGGTCATTACCCAAAGCTCGTGACCATAGGTGAGGGCAGGAACGTAGATTGACTGGTAAATCGACAGCTTTGCCTTAGAATTCAGCTCCCTCTTCACTACAATGGACCTGTGCAACGTCCGCATCACTGCAGATGCTGCTCCAATCCATCTGTCAATCTCTCGTTCCATTCTCCCCTCATTAGTAAATAAGACCCCAAGATACTTGAACTCCTCCACTTGGGGCAGGAGCCTGTCCCCAACCCAGAGAGGACAATCAACCTTTTTCCGGCTGAGGACCATGGACTCGGACTTGGAGGTGCTGATTCTCATCCCAGCCGCTTCACACTCAGTGGCAAGCCGTCCCAGCAAGAACTGTAGGTCATTGCTGGATGAAGCCAACAGGACAACATCATCTGCAAACAACAGAGATGAGATCCTGTGGTCACCAAGCATGACACCCTCCATTCCCTGGCTGCACCTAGAAATCCTGTCCATAAAAATTATGAGCAGGATCGGTGACAAAGGGAAGCCCTGGTGGAGTCCAACTCTCACTGGGAATGAGTCCGACCGAGTGTTGGCAATACGAACCAAACTCTCACAACGGTCGTACAGAGACCGAATGGCTCACAACAACAAGCCCGATACCCCATACTCCCGAAGCACCCCACACAAAAAACCACGAGGGATGCGGACGAATGCCTTCTCCAAGTCCACAAAACACATGTAAACTGGTTGGGCAAACTCCCACGAACCCTCGAGAATTCTCGAGAGGTTAAAGAGCTGGTCCGATGTGCCACCGCCAGGACGAAAACCACGTTGCTCCTCCTGAATCCGAGGTTCGACCAACGGCCGGACTCTCCTCTCCATTACTTTGGCATAGACCTTCCCAGGGAGGCTGAGGAGTGTGATCCCTCTAAAGTTGGAGCACACCCTCCAGTCCCCTTTTTTGAAAAGAGGAACCACCACCCCGGTTTGCCATGCCAAAGGCACTGCCCCCAACCTCCACGCAATGTTGCAGAGGCGTGTCAACCATGACAGCCCTACAACATCCAGGGCCTTGAGGTACTCAGGGCGAATCTCGTCCACCCCCGGGGCCCGGCCACCGAGGAGATTTTTAACCCCCTTGGCGACCTCAGCCCCTGTGATAGGTGAGTCATCCCCCTCGTCCACAGGCCCTGCTTCCTCTGTGGAAGGCGTATCAGTGGGATTGAGGAGATCCTCAAAGTATTCCTTCCACTGCCCGACAATATCCCCAGTCGAAGTCAACAGCGCCCCATCCGCACCATACACAGTGTGGACAGGGAGCTGCTTCCCCCTCCTGAGCCGCCGGACAGTTTGCCAGAATCTCTTCGAGGCCGACTGAAAGTCTTGTTCCATGGCCTCACCGAACTCCTCCCATACCCAGGTTTTTGCTTCAGCAACCGCCCAAGCTGCACTCCGCTTGGCTTGCCGGTACACCTCAGCTGCTTCGGGAGTCCCACAAGCCAACCAAGCCTGATAGGACTCCTTCTTCAGCTTAATGGCCCCCTCACCACTGGTGTCCACCACTTGGTTCGGGGGTTACCACCACGAGATGCACCGACCACTTTGCGGCTGCAGCTCTGGGCCACCGCTTCAACAATAGAGGTGGAGAACATGGCCCATTCAGACTCCATGTCTCCAGACTCCCTTGGAATGTGGTTGAAATTCTTCCGGAGATGGGAGTTGAAGACCTCCCAGACAGGGGCCTCAGCCAGACGTTCCCAGCACACCCTCACTATACGTTTGGGTCTACCAGGTCTGAATGGCATCCTCTCCTGCCATCGGATCCAAGTCACCACCAGGTGGTGATCAGTTGACAGCTCTGCACCTCTCTTTACCCGAGTGTCCAAGACATACGGTCGCAGGTCTGATGACACGATAACAAAATCGATCATCAACCTGCGACCTAGGGTGTCCTGGTGCCAGGTGCACATATGGACACCCTTATGCTTGAACATGGTGTTCGTTATGGACAAACTGTGGTTAGCACAGATGTCCAATAACTGAACACCACTTGGGTTCAGATCGGGGCAGGCCGTTCCTCCCAATCACCCCCTTCCAGGTTTCACTGTTGTTGCCCACGTGCACATTGAAGTCCCCCAGTAGGACAATGGAGTCTCCAAGAGGAGCACCTTCCAGCACCCCAGTCAGAGACTCCAAAAAGGTTGGGTACTCTGAAACATCATTTGGTGCATAGGCACAAATGATGGTCAGGACCCGTTTCCCAACCCTAAGGCGGCACAGAGAAGCAACCCTTTCGTCCACCGGAGAAAACTCCAATATAGAGGCAGCAAGGTGGGGGGATACAAGAATACCCACCCCTGCTTGTCGCCTCTTGCCTGGGGAAACTCCAGAAAAGGCCAAGCTCCAGCCCATCTCCAGGAGACTGGTTCTGGAACCGGAGCTGTGTGTTGAGGTGAAGCCAACTATATCCAGCCGGTATCTCTCAACCTCGTACACCAGCTCAGGCTCCTTCCCCACCAGAGAGGTGACATTCCACGTACCAAAAGCCAGTTTAGAAAGCCTGGGATCAGTCTGCCAAGGTCTCCACCTTTGACCGCCACCTAATCCACATAGCACCGGACCCCCATGATCCCTCCTGCAGGTGGTGAGCCCACTGGAGGAGATTTGACACATGATCTAATACAATCTAATATGTCCTGAGCCACAAGAGAAGAGCATTGAGCCCATTTACATGGCCACAATAAACTGATGAGTGGAAATAATCAGATAATGGTAATAATCAGATATGACATATTTACATGCACTGGACAATGGCCAATTAACTATGTGTGTTTATGTGATTTCTCATAACCCGATAATCAGTGGCAGTCCTGGCTTGCATGACACCCTGAGCAGACTGCCTCCTCCCCCCACAACTGCAATCTAAAAACTATTATATCTTAACTGGGGATTTTTGTCATGATTCCGAGTGTGGGTCAGAGCCGCGTCCGGCTTTCTCTAGGGTCTTTCCCGGGTCTCTAGGCTTTGCTGGTGATTTTCTGTATATGTAGTTGTTCTTGCTGTTCTTTCATTATGGTTTGTGTGTTTGTTTTTGTCTGTCACCATTGTTTATTTCTCTGTACTTTTATTTTGACAGCACCGTGTGTTGCTTCCATGTGTCAAATCTGTTTGCGGCCTGTCACAGCTTTTTAGTTGTCTTTGATTACTTTCTCACTCATGTGTCCACACCTGATCCACATTTGGTTTCTCCCCAGCTGCCTATTTAAGGTCGCTTGCTTGATTCATTCCTCACAGCGACCTTCTCTGTGCTCAGACAGGAATCCCCGTTTGATTCCTGTTTATTTCTGCTTAGTACTCAGCCTCACCTGACTATTAGTGAGTTACCCTTCGTGGTTATTTTTTGTGTCTTCTGTACGTTACCCTTCGTGGTTATTGTGTTCATTATTATTAAATGTGCAAACTCACAGCTGGCGATTGGTGCCTTATTTCTGCCTTGAAAGGGCCGTTTATGGCAATTTTAACATTTACATGGACAATAAGATGGATGGTAAAGTCAAAGAACTTTCTTCTGTATTGGACACCTTTGGTCTCCTGTAACATGTACAACAGCCTACACACACTCGAGGTAACATTTTGGATCTGGTTATTTCTAAAGGTGTTAATATTTCATCTGTTGTGATTACTGACTTAGCCTTGTCTGACCATTTCTGTGTTTTGTTTGAATCACTGATTAGTCAGAATGTTCAAACAATCTTCTTCTCTGGTAAGAAAAGGTACATTAATGAGAGAACAAGTGCTAAATATGGAAACCATAGTTACAGTGGATATAAAAAGTCTGCACACCCCTGTTCAAATGCCAGGTTTTTGTGATGTAAAAAAATTAGACCAAGATAAATCATTTCAAGATTTTTTCCACCATTAATGTGACCTATAACCTGTACAACCCAATTGAAAAACAAACTCAAATCTTTTAAGGGGAAAAATAAAAAACTTACAATAACCTGGTTGCATAAATATGCACACCCTTAAACTAATACTCTGTTGCAGCACCTTTGGCTTTTATTACAGCTCTCAGTCTTTTTGGGTAGGAGTCTATCAGCATGGCACATCTTGATGTGGCAATATTTGCCTACTCTTCTTTGCAAAAATGCTCCAAATCTGTCAGATTGTGAGGGCATCTCCTGTGCACAGTCCACTTCAGATCACTCCACAGAAGTTTGATTGGATTCATATCTGGACTCTGGCTGGGCCCTTCCAAAACCTTAATCTTCTTCTGGTGAAGCCATTCTTTTGTTGATTTGGATGTATGCTTTGGGTCACTGTTGTGGGGAAAAATGAAGTGGTGGAGAGTGTTCTGACGTACTGCATTGCTACATGGTACTCCAGCTGCAGTATGTCAGACAAAAAAGCCCTGCAAAGGATAGTCAAGGGGGCTGAGAGGGTAATTGGAGTCTCCCTCCCCTCTGTCCAAGAACTTTTTCAGAACCGTTGTAGGAGCAGGGCACTGAACATTGTCAAGGACCGTTCTCACCCTCTGCATAAACACTTTGAACTTCTTCCATCTGGTAAAGGATTCCGGAGCATCAGAGGCAGAACCACCAGACTGATCAACAGCTTCCTTCCACAGGCTGTCAGGATGCTGAACAGTTGACCCGGAATCTCTCATACACACTACTGCACCTACGGACATTTTGTATATTATTTGTATATTATAGTTAGTTAGGTTTTTCCCAAGTATGTCTCAGGGATGTGTGAATGGATGGGGGGGTGGGGGGGTGGGGTGAAGCTATGTGTGAGTGTGTCTTAAATCATGCTGCTTCTATTTATATGGATGCCGAGAGAAACACAATTTCATTTTGCCTGCACTACAGTTGTATGTACAGCAATATGACAATAAAGTTTGATTTGATTTGATTTGATCTTCAACTTTCTAGCAGAAGCCTGAAGGTTTTGAGCCAACACTGACTGGTATTTAAAACTGTTCATAATTTCCTCCACCTTGATTAAGGCCCCAGTTCCAGCTGAAGAAAAACCATCCCAAAGCATGATGCTGCCATCATCATGTTTCACTGTAGGCACAGTGTTCTTTTGGTGATGAGCAGTGTTGTGTCTGTGCCAAATATACCTTTTGGAATTATGGCCAAAAAGTTCAACCTTGGTTTCATCAGACCATAACACATTTTCCCATATGCGTTTGAGAGATTTCAAATGTGTTTTTGCAAAATGTAGCTGGGCTTGGATGTTTTTCTTCGTAAGATAAGGCTTCTGTCTTGCCGCCCTACCCCATAGCCCAGAAATATGAAGAAGACGGGAGATTGTTGTCACATATGCTAAACAGCCAGTACTTGCCAGAAATTCCTGCAGCTCCTTCAATGTTGCTGTCGGCCTCTTGGTAGCCTCCCTGACCAATTTTCTTCTCATCTTTTCATCAGTTTTGGAGGGACATCCAGTTCTTGGTAATGTCACTGTTGTGACATATTTTCTCCACTTGATGATGACATCATCACTGTGTTCCATGGTACATTTAATGCCTTGGAAATTCTTTTGTACCCTTCTCCTGACTGATACCTTTGAACAATGAGATCCCTCTGATGCTTTGGAAGCTCTCTGTGGACCATGGCTTGTGCTGTAAGATGTGACTACAAAAATGTCAGGAAAAGCCTACTAGAACAGCTAAACTTTATTTGGGGTTAACCAGAGGCACTTTAAATGGTGGCAGGTGTGTGCTGACTCCCATTTAACATGAATTTGAATGTAATTGGTTAATTCTGAACACAAACATCCCCAGTTATAACAGGGTGTGCATATTTATGCAACCAGGTGATTGTAAGTTTTTATTTTTTATTTTTCCCCTTAAATGATTTCAGTTTGCTTTTCAATTGGGTTGTACACATTATAGGTCACATGAATGGTGGAAAAAGTTTTGAAATTATTTATCTTGGCCTTGTTTTTTTACATCACAAAATCCTGGCATTTGAACAGGGGTGTGTAGACTTTTTATATCCACTGTATGTCATGAACAATGAGCGCAGAGTCAGTTGGCAGACTCTTGAATCATTTCAACTTGAAAATCTTGAATGTAATGGATGCTGTTGCACCGGTCAAAATTAAGAACATTTTGACCAAACAGAAAACACCATGGAGAAAACCACTATGGTAAAAGACCTAAAAAGTGAATGCATAAAAGCTGAGCGAAAGTGGGGGAGAACAAAACTTCAAATTCACTATGAGCTGTATAAACAAAGCCTGTGTAATTACAACAACACAATCTGCAAGGCCAGGCAGCTACATTTATCTGACATGATTAACAAGAGCATCCACAAATCTTGCACTCTGTTTGCTATGGCTGATAAACTCACAAATCCTCCTAAATAGATAAGCCCAGAATTTCTCTGCACAGTGAAATGCAATGAATTTGCCAACTTCTTGAGTAAAAAGATCAAAACCATTAGACTAAATATTAATGCCACACAGTCAAACAAGGAAACTAATCTGTGTTCAACACCCAATAATAACTCAAACTTGATGTCACAATTTAATATGAATAATTTAAAAATCCTAGAAGAAACAGATTGACATTTGAAATCAACAACATGCACTCTGGACATGACCCCATCTGACTTTTTAAAAACTATTCTTACCTCAATAGAAATTGATCTGCTACAAATAGTTAACAGCTCACTGCTATCAAACATTTTCCCAAAATCACTAAAGAGAGCTGCCATAGAATAGAATAGAATAGAATAGAATAGAATAGAATAGGCTTTATTGTTGTTGTACAGTTGTACAGTACAACGAAATAGTGGGTGCTCAACCAGACTACTGCGCAATAAAGTAAGAAAGAAGGATTGGATAAAACATGGTTACAGAACACACAATTAAACGCACGACTGAAATAAAAATAGCCCAGGATTATGGAAATATACAGTGCATCTGGAAATTATTCATAGCACTTCACCTTTCCCACATTTTGTTATGTTACAGCCTTATTCCAAAATGGATTAAATTAATTTTTTTCCTCAAAATTCTAAACACAATAATTCAGTTCAATTCAATTCAACTTTATTTATATAGTGCCATTTCACAGCAGTCATCTCATAGCACTTTGAACTATAGGGAAAACCCCCACAATTGTAGAAAGACCCCAGCAATCAGGCGATCCCCTGTGAGCAAGCGACTGGCGATGGTGGAGAGGAAAAACTCCCTTTTAGCAGGAAGAAACTTCCAGCAGAACCATGCTCAGGGAGGGGCAGTCATCTGCTGCAACTGGCTGTGGGGTGAGAGGATAGAGAAGAAGAAGAAAAGAACAGACATGTAGAGAGCAAACAGCATGATGGGGACTCAATCTATGGGAAAGAACAAAAAGATGTTAATGACCAGCAAAAATATTTCATTGATAGTGAAGAAAGGAGTGAAGCCCAGTGCATTGTTGGAGGTTCCCCGGCTGTCTAAACCTATTAGCAGCATAACTAAGGGAGGGTTCAGGGACACATGATCCCTCCCTAATTATAGGCTATATCTGTCACGTCTGGCCCTCACGAGCCAGCATAAGACGCCACAGACCAATAAAGTTGCACTGAGGTTTATTTAAAGTTCAAGGCAAGGGTAGGACAAGATAACTAGCCGCATGGGCTGAGCAGCAAGATTATCCATTAGCAAAACAATGGTCAATGACGGCTGAGACGAGGAACGCTCGCTCACCGTCAGACAAAGGAAGAAGGCAAGGAATACAAACGATAACTGCGACAATAAAAACACTTACATCAAAGGAGAATCATGGATGATCATTGGGAGAATGTTGACAGGAAAGCTGACGAGACAGCCGCAAGATGCAGTCGCTGGCTCCGGCATTTAAAGCCAGCTGCTAACGATCGCAAATGCAGCACAGCTGCTCAGACGCTGACAGCGGGGAATTCCCGAGCGTTTGACCAATCAGAGCCTGGGGAGCCAGAATGACAACACCGCTGTCAAAGCCTGACAGAAATGGTGTGTGGCCCGAGTGCGGATAAAATAGCGCCCGGGTGTGACAGATCCTCCCCCTCAAGGCGGACTCCCGGACGCCTGTAACATCCACCCCCACCCCACCCCAGGGCGGGTGGATGGGGGAGCAGGCAGAGGGGGGACAGAATCAACCTCAGAAAAGAAAACACGACAACCTACCACATGAATCACAATAAAGACAAGGCAGGGGCACAAAACAACCAGGGGATACATTCACAGGGGGGGGGGGGGGAACTAAACTGTACAATACAAGAACCCATATCACGAAGAAAAAACAGCTTAACAATGTACAAATGTCGTGACAAGGCTGGATTACCGGACCGTTACAGAAAAAACAAAAACAAAACTCAACTCATGAATTAGCAGCAAATCAAAAAAGCCATCAGTTATGAACCAAACACAGATGTAGCTGAACTAGTACTTAACCATTCAAATAAGCTGTTGGCTGAAGTGACCATCACCTTAAAACAGTCAGAGTGCAAAAGTTCAACAAGAAACTTAGCGGCCGAGAATCTCAAAGGCTGCACTTCAAATTCCAATTTTAAGAGTGATTAGAAAAAATAAGGCGAAACTTCTGAATGCAGAAGCTGAACAAGTTCATTCTCCCGGTATTTGAATCAGACCAACTAGACCCTATTTGGCAGAATAAAGATCCACTGTAGAAACTTCAACAAGTGTTTAGCAACAGCCAACAAGAAAAAATAATCATGGTAGCATTATGTCTGATGAAAAAAAGGTCTGCTCTGAGGATTCTGTGATCAGGAATGCAATAGACAGACAACATTTCACTAAACAGTAATTCAAAAACACGTGAAATGCCATGACAAGGGTACATACACTACCGTTCAAAAGTTTGGGGTCACTTAGAAATTTCCTTATTTTTGAAAGAAAAGCACTTTTTTTCAATGAAGATAACTTTAAACTAATCAGAAATAGACTCTATACATTGCTAATGTGGTAAATGACTATTCTAGCTGCAAATGTCTGGTTTTTGGTGCAATATCTAGATAGGTGTATAGAGGCCCATTTCCAGCAACTATCACTCCAGAGTTCTAATGGTACAGTGTGTTTGCTCATTGCGTCAGAAGGCTAATGAATGATTAGAAAACCCTTGTGCAATCATGTTAGGTCTGCAATGCTGTAATTGCTGCAAATGGAGGATTCTTTGATGAAAGCAAAGTTTGAAGGAAAAAATTATTATTTCAAATACAAATCATTATTTCTAACCTTGTCAATGTCTTGACTATATTTTCTATTCATTTTACAACTCATGGTGGTAAATAAGTGTGACTTTTCATGGAAAACACAAAATAATTGTCTGGGTGACCCCAAACTTTTGAACGGTAGTGTATATTCATTAAACACAAAATAGGAGTAATAAACACGATGTTCAAAATAACCATAGTAGATCCAAAAATAGAGGAAAAGTGCAAACAAAATCAAATTAACTCAGCAGTCCTCAAGGCCAAAAGGTCAAAGTCACACATCGGAGTTCACCATAGACCTTACCTGTGGAGTATTTCAGTCCAAAAAAAACAAAACAAAACAAAATCACAGAAACTACTGAGGGGCGAGAGAAGGGGGGAAAAGCACACCAGGATGACAGTCATAATATACAGTTCAGGGGGCCTCCCAGCCCCCAGCATCCAAACCGCTAACAGGGGTAGCGGGACATGTTCTGGTGGTCTACCCGAATCCCGGGCCGAGGATGACCATGCCTCCAGCGGCCGGACCAGGGCGCCAAAAGTACAGTTCTGTTTATCGGGAGTCCGGCCACGGATGCCAAACGGGAAGAGCAGGCTTCTAGGTGGTCGACCCGCATCAACCTGCCAACAAGACGACTGCAGAGAGAATGGTGACGGTCTTCCAACAGCGGGGAGAAGCCAGGGAGAACCGGGCCAACTATGATTAATCCCCGCGGTTCCAGATGCGGGGGAGGGAGAAACATGACGAGGGTAGGGAATTAATTTGGGGTTATTCAGCGGTGGATCTGCAGCACCATCTCCGGATCCCACCCAAACAGACGCTGGCAGGGCCGGACCCAATCCGGTAGGGAGTCCAGACTGGACCGATGCTACACCCACGGTGGTTCTGGATTGGGCCAGAACCCCTCTGGGGACGAACTCAGACTGGGCCGACGCTGCACCCACGATGGACCCCGATTGGGTCAGAACCACTTGGGTGACAAACTCTGGCAGAGCCGACGCTGCACCCGCGTCGGACCCCGATTGGGTCAGAACCATTCCGGTGACGAACTCTGACTGAGCCGACGCTGCACCCGCGTCGGACCCCGATTGGGTCAGAGCCGCACCAGTACCAACCTCCAACTCCGAACCCGGAACCTCCGGCACAGCGATTGACGTCCGCTCTGCACCGGCAACCTTGGGCAAAGGCTCAGAAAAAGAAGAAGAAGAAGAACCGGGATCAGGAACACCGGCAGCGTCAGAACCCGGCGAGACAAGCTCGGATGCAGTGGACAGCTGCACCCGGCTCACCTCCCCAAGAGACAGGCAAAAATGCTCAATAATAGAAAAAACAAAGACAACACTGAGCACTTGCCTGATCTCAAGTTCGGACGCCATCCAGGACTTCGACTATCCGGGCTCAGACGGGAGGAGGTCGTCTCCCGGCTCCCATTCAGCCGTGTCGTCATCTGCCTCTGGCAAAGAGGCTTCCGCAGCCCGAGGACCCTCCGACGCCATCGTCCATGCTGGCAACTCATACGGCGTGGTGGCGGAGGGCTCCTGGCCCGCTGGGTTGGACTGCCCATCCATGGAAACCCGGGGACGCTCCGTCGTCGGCGCAGGCTCCAAACAGTAGTCCGATCCCCTCCTCCGTCCTTGATGTGGCTGCGGGGCTGGAATCTTCTGCTCCAGTACCGCAGGCCCCCTCCTCAACTGATGACGCTTGGCTGACGTCGAAAAATGCTCAGCGGGGGGAGACACAGAGGCAGAGGGTTTAGTAATTACCTCAGCAGGTGGTGGGGGCTCGGGGGGCTGCGAACCCCAAACCTCACCCCCAGGAGTCAGACAAGACAAATCACTATTAAGGAAAAAGGAGTGAACTTGTACTTGACTGTCTCCCGGAGGCAGGATGGTACCTGCTGCAGGGAACATTGCTCCTTCCTCTCCCCGTCGGATGGTGGCAGAGAGCTCCCTGGAAGGACGGGGGGGGGGGGGCACTTGAGATGCGATCGATGCAGGGCTCGCCGATGCAGAACTGCTCATACAACCAGCAGCTGGAGAAGACGTCGGAAAGGAGGGGGCGACAGCCAAGACGGGCTGAGAATGACGCGCTGACAGACCAGTGAAGAAAGACGGCCCGGGGAGAGAGGCTGCAGGGGTTCCCTCCTGATAAGACGCTGAAGAGACAGCTGTCTGGTTGAAGGGGTCAGTCCAGCGACCCGGAGCAGGATCCGGACGGGACTCTTGCTGAGAATGACTCTGGCCGCGACGCCGACGTCTTCGACAGGCGTGGTGTGAACTCTTGGACTGGATCGAGGAAGGGATCAGGATCCCAAAGCAGGCAGCGGGGATTCCGTCTCCTCCGCCTCTGGGCTTCTTCTTCCTCGTACCTCCGGAGTATCTGGCATTGGGCGGCGATGTCAAGTCTCCTCACGTCGACTCCTGGGTGGTCGTCATAGCGGGGAGGCAGTTGGTCGAGCACATACTCAGCCCGGTGTAGGTACCAGCGTACATCGGGCTGATAGCCGAGGAGGGGAGGGGCGATGAGGGTATCAGGATTAAGATCGAGATCGGAGGCGGCGATGAGGATTTCATCCACTTGCTCCAGCACCTCCGTCAGCTGGTCACTGGAACCCCGAGTGCGACCCCTCCGTGATGGCATAATTCCAGTACGCCGTACCCAGACAGGAAAGAGCGGAGTTCTCCTGAATGCAACTTACTGCGGACGGCGTCTCCTTCTGGCGGCTGTCTACCGTCACGTCTGGCCCTCACAAGCCAGCATAAGACACCACAGACCAGTAAAGTTGCACAAAGGTTTATTTACAGTTCAAGGCAAGGGTAGGACAAGATAACTAGCCGCATGGGCTGAGCAGCAAAATTATCCATTAGCAAAACAATGATCAATGACGGCTGAGACGAGGAACGTTCGCTCACCGTCAGACAAAGGAAGAAGGCAAGGAATACAAACGATAACTGCAACAATAAACACACTTACATCAAAGGAGAATCATGGATGAACATTGGGAGAATGTTGACGGGAAAGTTGACGAGACAGCTACAAGATGCAGTCGCTGGCGCCAGCATTTAAAGCCAGCTGCTAACGACCGCAAATGCAGCACAGCTGCTCAGACTCTGACAGCGGGGAATTCCCGAGCGTTTGACCAATCAGAGCCCGGGGAGCCAGAATGACAACACTGCTGTCAAAGCCTGACAGAAATGGTGTGTGGCCCGAGCGCGGATAAAATAGCGCTCGGGTGTGACAATATCAAAAAGGAAGGTTTTAACCCTATTCTTAAAAGATCGAGTCCGACTCCTGAATCCAGATTAGCAGCTGGTTCCACAGGAGAGGAGCTTGATAACTGAAGGCTCTGCCTTCCATTGTACTTTTGGAGATTCTAGGTATTATAAGTAATCCTACATTTTTGGAGTATAGTGAGTGCTCTGTTAGGATAATAGGGTAGTATCAGATCTTTTAAATAAAAAGGGATCTGATTATTTAGAGCTTTGTAAGTGAGAAGAAGGGTTTTAAACTTAATGCTAAACTCTATGCGAAGCCAATAAAGGGATGCCAGAACTGGAGAGATATGAACTCTCTTTCTAGTACCTGTTAAAACTCTTGCTGCAGCATTTTGGATCAGCTGAAGACTTTTTAAAGATGTTTTAGGACAACCTGATAACAAAGAGTTACAATAGTCTAATCTACAGCTAACAAAAGTATGGATTAGTTTCTCAGCATCACTCTGAGACAAGATGCTCCTAATCTTGGCAATATTACACAAATGATAGAAGGCAGTATTAGAAACAATTTTAATATGTGAATTAAAAACAGATCTTGATCAAAAATAACTCCAAGGTTCCTCACAGAACTATTAAGAGAAAGAGTAACCACATCCAAACTAAAAGTTTGGTTTGGAAAGGTATTTCTAAGGTTTTTTGGACCAACTAGAATGACTTCAGTCTTATCTGAATTTAATAGCAGGAAATTACAAGTCATCCAAACTTTGATTTCCTCAAGAAAGGCCTCTAACTTGTCTAATTGATTACTATCATCTGGCTTCACTGACAGGCATAATTGTGTGTCATCTGCATAACAATGAAAATGTATGCAGTGCTTTCTAATAATGTTGCCTAGCGGAAGCATATATTAACTAAAAAGAATACGGCCTAGCATAGATCCCTGTGGAGGTCTGTGACTGAGCTTTGAGTTGGAAGAAAACTCATTACTAACATGAACAAACTGGAACCTATCAGATAAATAAGATCTAAACCACTGCAACGAAGTTCCATTAAGTCCAACATGGTGTTCTAATCTATCAAGTAGAATATTATGATCGATAGTATCAAAAGCTGCACTAAGGTCTAAAAGGACAAGTACAGAAACAAGTCATTAGGAGGTCACTAATGACCTTCACTAAAGCTGTTTCAGTACTATGATGGATTCTAAACCCAGATTGAAACTCTTCAAATAAACCATTTCCCTGCAAGTGGTCAAATAATTGCGTAGCACCAACTCTTTCTAAGATTTTTGAAATGAAAGGCAGATTAGAGATTGGTCTGTAGTTAACTAAAACTCCTGGATCCAGCATTGGCTTTTTAAATCAGGGTTTAATTACAGCAGTTTTAAAAGCTTCCAGTACATGGTCTAATGTTAATTAAGAATTGATTATTTGAAGAATAGAGCTACCAATAAATGGGAAGACTTCTTTAAATAACCTGGTAGGAATAGAGTCTTAAAGACAAGTTGAAGGCTTGGATGAGGAAATTATTTTATCTATCTCTAAAAGGTCAATTGGAGTAAACTCATGCAAACACATATCAATTGAAGGACTTGTAGTAGTTACTGTATTTAAGTTAACGGTGGGAAGAATCTGACTGAAATTTTATTATTGAAAAAGTTCATAAAGTCCTGACTAGTAATCCTAGCATTCTAAGGGAATGCTAGGATTGACAGAGTCCTGACTCTTTGTCAGCCTGGCTGCAGTGCTGAAAAGAAACCTGGGATTATTCTTGTTCTCTTCTATTAATGCGGAATAATTACTTGTTCTACCTTTCCTAAGAGATTTTTTATAAATTAGAAGACGATTTCTCGAAGCTAAATAGATTTCATCTAATTTAGTGGAGTGCCATTTTCTTTGTCACTGACTCTTCTGTTTTAAGCTACGAGTTTCTGTGTTGAACCAAGGCATTAGAAATCTCTGGTTAGACTTTTTCTTTTTTAAAGGGGCCAACATGTCTAGAGTCTGATGCAGAGAAGCTGTAACACTATCTACCATGCTATCAATTACAGAAGGAGCAAGCTCTCCATAGCTTATCTCCGTTGTGTTGACACATGGCATAAAGGAAACAATCTGCTTAAATTTGGTAACAGCATCATCTGAAAGACATCTGCTGTAGTAATATTTTTCTTTTGGAGCCAAATAGTCAGAAATAGTAAAATCAAAGGTTAACAGACAATGGTCTGACAGTACAGGGTTTTGAGGAGACACTACCAGATTTTCTATTTCTATGCCATATGTCAGAACAAGGTCCAACGTGTGATGGAGAATAATGGGTAGAATTTCCTACTTTCTGAGAAAACCCCATCAAGTCAAATATCGAATTAAATGCCATATTAAGGCAATCACTATCTACATCTACATGTATATTAAAGTTCCCTACTATAATTATTCTATCTGATTTCAGCACTAAATCTGCTAAGAATTCGGCAAATTCAGATAAAAACTCTGTGTAGGCTGAGGGAGGACGATAAACTATGGCAAATAAAATTGGGTTTAACCTAAAATTTCTAAAATGCCCAATACTGAGGACCAGGCCCTCAAAGAAATTATAACATGTTTTTTACTTCACATTAACTAGTAATTTGGAATGGTAAATTGTTGCTACTCCTCCTCCATGACCAGAACTTCTGGGATTTTGACAGTTTAAATAACCAGAGGGAGTTGATTCATTTAAACCAACATAATCCTCTTATCCTAACCAAGTCTCTGTAAGGGATATTAAATCAGTCTGATGATCAATTAACAGATCATGGACTAGCAGAGACTTGGGAGTTCAGAGACCTAATATTTAACAAACCGCATTTAATTTTTAAATTATGAGGAGGAACAGAGGTCAAGTCATTAAATTTTGAGGCTTCTTGTTTAATTTGAGTTTTATCAACATTTTGCTTAATCACTTTGGGATGCTTATACATTATATTTTTATTTATTTTGGAGGGAGCAGACACTGATTCTCTAATGGGGGAGACGGGGCTAAGTTGAGGGGTGGCGGATGAAGAGAAGCTACAGAGAGGCGTGTAAGACTGCGACTCTGCTTGCTAGTCCCAACTCTGAGTTGCCAAGGTTTTGAAAATTTGGATCAAAATGATGCTAGATTGTTAGATAAAAGAGGCGCACCATCAATAAGACCAGGTTTTCCCCAAAATGAGTTCCAATTGTCTATGTAACCCACATTGTTTGCAGGACACCACACAGACAGCTAATGGCTGAAGGATGACATGCGGCTAAACATGTCATCACTGTTCAGATTGGGGAGGGGCCCAGAGAGTACAACAGAGGCAGACATCGATTCTACAGAGGCAGACATTAGATTAAAGGCAACAATCCTCAGGAGAGTAAGGAGAGTTAAGCACAGACCAAACCATACTGACAGCCAGCAACACAGGAAGTGACGATACGTTACCACAGGAAGCACTGTCTGAAAGCTGTCTATCAATACCCCATAATGACAATGTGCAAAAAGTTGTTTGGGTTTTTTTTTTTTAGATTTTTGCAAATTTATTAAAAATAAAAAAAAACTAAGAAACCACATGTACATAAGTATTCAAAGCCTTTGCCATGAAACTCAAAATTGAGCTCAGGTGCATCTTGTTTCCACTGATCATCCTTGAGCTGTTTCTGCAGCTTAATTGGAGTCCACCTGTGGTAAATTCAGTTGATTGGACATGATTTGGAAAGACACACACTTATCTATATAAGGTCCCACAGTTGACAATGCATGTCAGAGCACAAACCAAGCATGAAGTCAGAGGCATTGTCTGTAGACCTTCTAGACAGGATTGTCTCGAGGCACAAATCTGGAAAAGGGTACAGAAAAATTTTTGCTGCTTTGATCGTCCCAATGAGCACAGTAGCCTCCATCATCTGTAAATGGAAGAAGTTTGGAAACACCAGGACTCTTCCTAGAGCTGGCCGGCCGTCTAAACTGAGCGATCGGGGGAGAAGGGCCTTAGTCAAGGAGGTATCATAAACTGGGCCCCTACGGGGCAGAGATGAAAGACCCAGGCGCTGAACTGCAGTTTGTGGTATTTATTAAAGAAAACACAAAGTCCATAAAGTGTACAAAAATAAACTTACTACTGAGGAGACCTGGAAAACGGCGAGATGGAAAACACAGAAATGCATGTCAAAACAGGGAAGGGGTTCCTACGGGGTTTAGTAGATACAACAATGATTCACTGACAGGGAGTAGATGGAAAAGGCAGTCTTAAATAAGGCAGGAACTCAATCATAGCAAGTGCCATCAGGTGTGCCTCACATGAGCGGGCAGGTTGACCTAATTACTGAGCAGGTAATACTGAGTACACATACAAGGTGAAAACAAGGAGGGAGTGTCTGGAGAAAGAGGGGGAGAGCTCATGTCAACAGAAACAACATATAACAAAACCCAACACACAGAAAAAATAATACATAAACTGAGAAAATACAGGAGATGAACAAAAATAAGTAGAGAGCCTGAGCACCGTGCTCAGTCTCATGACAGACCCCCCTCCCCAAGGGGTGGAATCTAGACACCCCAGGGTAACATCAAAAAAGAACCCCCCCCCCCAAATAAAAAAGGAGTAGAACAATAAACCACCCCAGGCGGGTGGTGGGGGAAAATGGCTAGGAGGGAACAAAAAACAAAAAACCTGCTCAGGACCCACACCAGGCAAAAACCAAATTGCCTAAGCCCCCTGGACCGCAGATCTGGACAGTTCAGGGGAGTGGCCAGAGATCCAGTCCCGGTGGATGGTGCGATGGAAGGAGTTAGGCGGCCTCCTGGAGAACAAGAACCACCTAATCCAATGGCACAGTCTGTCGGGTGGTCTTTTAGAGTTCTTTAACAACCCGAACAGAAGTCCAGGAGGTGGCTGCCCAACGGGAACAATCAGTGGTGTGAAGGACAGAAGAGTATGGGAACCCACGATGATGTTGGGCGGAGGAGGGGGAACCACAATGACCTCAGGCATAGGAGAGGGAACCACGACAACCTCGGGTGGAGGAGAGGAAACCACAACAACTTCGGGCAGAGTAGAAGAGACCGCGGTGGAGTTGGGTGAGGACTGAAGGACCACAGTGACTCTGGACTGGCCTGTAGCACCCTTGGTGGCCCTGGACTGGGGCATAGCAGCACTTGCGGAGGCCCCAGACGAGAGCGTAGCTGCACCTGCAATGGCTCCAGACGGGAGTGTAGCTTTCACCAATGGTGACCCCGGACTAGGACAGAGTTGCACCCACAGTGGTCCCAGACTGGGACAGAGTTGCACCCACGGTGGACTCAGACTAGGACAGAGTTGCATCCACGGTGGACCCAGACTGGGCCATAGCTGCACCCACGGTGGACAAGGACTGGGACAAAACTGCACCCATGGTGATCCCAGGCTATGACAGAGCTGCACCCATGGTGGACCCAGACTGGGACAGAGCTGCACCCATGGTGGACCCTGGGCTGGAGCATGACACCCACGGTGGACCCAAGCTGGGGCGCAGCACCCACGTTGGTCTGAGGCTGGGATGCAGCACCCACGATGGCCCCTGACTGGGACACAACACCCACAGAGACCCAGACTGAGGAGGAGCTGCACCCATGGAGTTCCCAGGCTGGGACGGAGCACCCATGAAGACCTCAGCTGGAGGGGGAGAAGCACCCATGGAGGTCTTGGGGTGGGACGGAGTACCTGCAAAGACCTCAGCTGGAGGAGCTGGACCCACAGAGGTCTCAGGTGGAGAAGCTGGATCCACAGAGAAGTTGGGCGATCCTCAGTGACCCTGGGTAAAGGCTCTGACAGGAGGGACAAAGAAACAGGGTCAGAGTCACCAGCGGCAGTGGAGGCCGGCGAGGTGAGCTCAGGTGCAGCTGAGGGCTGCACTTCACCCTCCCCACCAAGAGCCAGACAAGATCTCTCCAAAATAGAAACAGTGAAAACAAAGGAGAGCACTTGCCTGAGCTCAAGCTCCACTGCCGTCCAGGACTCCGTCGATCCAGGCAGTGACGTCTCGGGTCCGGCCCTCTGGAGGTCCATCTTTGACTCTGCTGCGGCAGCCCCTGCAGCAGGCATGGTGGTTGACGCAGTCCCAAGACCCCCCCCCCCCCCCCCAAGCAAAGTGAACCACACAGGTGGCTCACCCTGCGTGGCGATAAGAGGTCACCTCCCCGCTGGCACTGGATCATGCATCGCTGAAGCCAGGGGATGGTCAACCATTAGCACAGGATTCAGCTTGGTGGCAGTGCTCTCCCTCCATCCAGACCGTGGCTGCGGGGCTGGAACCAGGTCATCCAGGGCTGCAGGCTCCTCCATCGTCCAGCGGCTCAAACCTGGGACCGGCAGACACTCAGGGGGCAAAGAAGGAGACACAGAGAGAGCAGGTGAGGAATTTACGGCTGTAGCAGGCAGTGAGGACTCAGAGGACTGCACAAGCTGAGCCTCACCATCGGGAATCCAGCAAGATAATTCACATTTTGGTGAATGAGAATGAAAAAAAAAACACTTGCCTGAGTTCTTGGGGCACGGTGGTTTCTGCTGCAACCAGTCTGGATTTAGCCTTCTCTATGACTACCATGGCTGTGGGCCCCTCAACATGGAGACACGGAGACGGGCGGAGCCGTGGGAGAAACAGCCGGTCCCTCAGCAGCGGGAGAGAACGCCGAGGAGAAGAGCGACACAACAGCTATGGAGAAGGAGGGAGCTGGCGGAAGAGCCGGAGAGGAAAAACTTGAAGAGGGAGCTGCTGCAGGAGTTTTCTGCCTCGGCGAAGGAGGAGCTGCTGACAGGGAGGTGGCAGAGTTCTTCCGGCAGTTTGCTTTTAAATAATGGTGGGAGGTTTGTAACGCCTGCACCCAGTGACTCTCCTCCGTCCGGACTGGTACTGCTGTGTTTTGGAGAGGAGTGGAGGCTGGCGCAGGCGAGCGGCGCCTCGGAGCTGGTGAGGCGGAAGCTGGGGCTGGAGCTGGAAGCTGGCGAGGAGGTAGTTGTTCTGAGACCCAGGGGCGTCTCCCTGTTGGCACAGACCTTTGCTTCCTCATGGCACTCCTCACCTTCCCACTGTTCTCCCGATGCAGGTCTGCAACCAGTGTTAGCCCCTCCATTCCCTCGGCGTGCTCTGAGAGCTGAGAACACCTGTGTGCAGCCGCCTCCATGAGCCCCAGATACCAAAGGGCATCTTTGGGCATAGGAGCCCTGCAGGCATTGGAGACAAGATCATTCATCGCCATCAGCGTTGTGCAGACCTCCCAACCCAGGCTCATCGGGTACCCTCATCCACCCATTGTAGAGGTATAGCCGGGAAACATGCTGAAAATTGCTCCGGTGGAAAACATGTGAGTGAAAAAAAACCCCACAAACTACAGCAGCTGGGTTACAACTAAGTCAGTGCCTACTGTCATAAACTGGGCCCCTATGGGGCAGAGATGAAAGACCCAGGCGCTGAACTGCAGTTTGTGGTATTTATTAAAGAAAACACAAAGTCCATAAAGTGTACAAAAATAAACTTACTACTGAGGAGAACTGGAAAACGGCGAAATGAAAAACACAGAAATGCACATTGGAACAGCGAAGGGGTTCTGACGGGGTTTAGTAGATACAATGATGAGGCACTGACAGGGAGTAGAGGGAAAAGGCAGTCTTAAATAAGGCAGGAACTCAATCATAACAAATGCCATCAGGTGCAGATCACATGAGCGGGTAGGTTGACCTAATTACTGAGCAGGGAATACTGAGAACACACACAAGATGAAAACAAGGAGGGAGTGTCTGGAGGAAGAGGGGGAGAGCTCATGTCACCAGAAACACCATATCCCCTTGACGCCTGTCGTCGCGAATTCGCATCACTCCTCTTCCGCTCCAAATGCAACCAAAATACCGTCCGTATTCCTCCACTACCGGTTGGAGCACTTCCAACACATACCTAGGAACCTTTTGCAAGCATTAGTTTCTCGTAGGAACGGTCAGAGACGGAGCATCATCCATTTCCTGATTGCTACGCTCGCCTCGTGCTACGTCTGCATTTTCAGAAGACAATCGTGGAAAAATTGTCCAATCTCAGGTAAGTTGTACTAAAATAAAAATATGTACAGGCTTATTGTGTACTTTTATCACTACCACGAAGGAGTGGAGTACCTATGACGAATATTTTTGAAGATATTAGACGATTTCGGTGTGATGCTAATTCGCTACATTCAGCCACAATGGATAACCTCCGTCAGCCACAACGGCCGCAAATAAGGTGCCGTATTTAGATGGTGTTCAACACTCACACACATTTTCTTTAGAAACTGCCATTCTAAAACTCTACACCATAGTTCACGTGAACAATAAATAACATAGCATGCTGGATGTGAGAGAGGAGAGCTGGAGCTGACTTCACAGCGATAGCTTTTTCCTCATCACCCCGTTTTAGAGCAAAACTGTTGTAACAGAGCTAGGCATCTAGATTTTCATACTGCCTGTCTAAACTGCCGAACAGGACAGGGAAAAAAAAAGAAACTGCCATTCTACCTCATATCTATAATCATAACAGAAATAATGTGGTGGGATATAAATGTAATTTCTGTCCATTATTTTTCTTTATATCTGTAGATCTAAAAATGAACGCAGCATCATTCTATGGAAAGCCAGCAGGTGGACCTCGGCCCAGGGCTCCACCTGTGGACAGTGACGACAGCTGTCTCAGTGAAAGTGGGGACAGTGATGAGGAATACACTCCTGAACCAGGTGATTACAAAATCATGTTGTGCAGATTTTCAGCCTGTTTGTGATATTTATGGATGTAACTCTGTATACACATTGAATAGATAAAAATGTCTGCTCTTTTCTAAAGTGATTTTTTTTTTCTACACCAGGTGATGAAAACGGCAGCAGCAGTGATGAAGACGCTGATGGGACTCATCATGCACCTCAGAGCACCAGTGCTGCAGCTGCAAGAGGGAAGCCAGATGGGAAGAAATCAAACATTTCATTCATTTCAGTGACAACATGGCACCCGACAATAACGACAGGCTTTTCAAAATCAGGTTGTCTGTTGACTCGCTTCTCCCCAAATTTCAGGCTCTCCCTCAACAACAAATGTTGTGTGTTGATGAGCAAATGGTTCCTTTCCCCTTGTCCAAAAGTTCGTTCCACAAAGAAACTGAAGCAATGCACACTCTTCGCATTGAAAGGACAGTCAAACTGAGTGGGAGGAAAGAGGTGTTTCCAGCAGGTTTTTGTTCTTGTTCATTGCTTGTGTTTTGTGTTTATAATGTGTTTTTTATAGTTCATTGTAGTGGTTTGTGATAGTTTGGCAGTCATGACAGTTGAAAATACTGAAAATAACTTTGTTGCATAAATAAAAGACTCTTCATACTTGAGATGGGAACAGGTGCTTTTTTACTTTTTTTACCATAGATTCCTGTTGTCGCTAATTTGCATCATACATAAAATTATATCTATTTTATGTGCTATAGTCAAATTAACTTTCTCAACTTAATTTAGCATCTACTTGAAAGCAAAAACGCAAGTGAAAATTTTTTTTTTCATAATTGGAAATAAATTCAGGCGTTAAGGGGTTAAAACAAAACCCAATACACAGAGAAATAATACAAAAACTGAGAAAATACAGGAGATGAACAAAAGTAAGTAGAAAACCAGAGTACAGTGTTCCACCGTGCTCAGACTCATGACAGGAGGTGACCAAGAACCTGATGGTCACTCTGTCAGAGCTCCAACATTCCTCTGTGGAGATAGGAGAACCTTCCAGAAAGACAACCATCTCTGCAGCAATCCACCAATCAGGCCTGTATGGTACAGTAGCCAGACGGAAGCCACTCCTTAGTAAAAGGCACATGGCGTCCAGCTTGGAGTTTGCCAGAAGGCACCTAAAGGCTTTTAGACCATGAGAAACAAAATTCTCTGGTCTGATGAGACAAAGATTGAACTCTCTGGCGTGAATGCCAGGCGTCATGTTTGGAGGAAACCAGACAACCTCATCACCAGGCCAATACCATCCCTACAGTGAAGCATGGTGGTGGCAGCATCATGCTGTGGGGATGTTTTTCAGTGGCAGGGACTGGGAGACTACTCAGGATAGAGGGAAAGATGAATGCAGCAATGTACAGAGACATCCTGGATGAAAACCTGCTCCAGAGCACTCTTGACCTTAGACTGGGGTGACGGGTCATCTTTCAGCAGGACAACGACCCTAAGCACGCCGCCAAGATCTCAAAGGAGTGACTTCAGGACAACTCTGCAAATGTCCTTGAGTTCCCCAGCCAGAGCCCAGACTCAAGTCCAATTGAACATCTCTGGATAGATCTGAAAATGGCTGTGCACCGACGCTTCCCATTCAACCTGATGGAGCTTGAGAGGTGCTGAAGAGAGGAATGGACGAAACTGCCCAAAGATAGGTGTGCAAGCTTGTGGCATCATATTCAAAAAGACTTGAGGCTGTAATTGCTGCCAAAGGTGCATCAACAAAGTATTGAGCAAAGGCTGTGAATACTTACGTACATGTGATTTCTTAGTTTTTTGTTTTTAAATGCATTTTATTTTGCTTTCTTATACAACACAACACACAAGCCCGAGTTAAAATAATTGGTAATAAGATTAATGATACAAACACAAAATTATGCAAAGAAACAGAGTGCAAGAAAATACTAATACAAACAATGAAACTGCTAATAAGTGTAAAAATGAAAAACTAAAATAGGATAAACTAATTAAAATAATAATTAATTAAGAAAAAAAAAAGAAAAGTCAATTTTTATTTTTTTTTTTATCACAAATGCATTTGTGCAATCCAGTATGCCCTTCCCCTTCATGATAATTTCACGTAGCTCTGCAGGCAAGTATTCTATTATGGGCTGCTAGATATGCATAAAAACGTTGGTTCCTTTTAGTTTGGCACTGAGCCTTTCCATTGGTAACACTCTAAATATTTCTTTGTACCATTGTGTTACAGTAGGTGGTTTCTCGTGGATCCAATTAAACAGTATACATTTTCTAGCTAAACCTAGGAGTTTATTTAGTAATTTAGATTGTTTAGCATTCATGCTTCTTTGTTTAGTCGGCAGCCCCAATAGAAACTGGCCCGGATCTTTACATATCTTATGCTTTAATATAGCGCTGATCTCTTTAGATATATACAACCAGAACTTAAAATTTTTTGGACAAGTCCAAAAACAGCGTATATTTGTCCCCGTTGTCAGTTTACATTTAAGATATAATGGTGATTTACTAGGGTCTATTTTATTCAATATATGAGGTGTCCTGTGTTGTCTATGTAATATTTTATACTGCATTTCTTTGAATTTATTACTGATAAATAGTAAATGGATAGTTTGAATACACTTTTCCCATGCTTCTTCGTCAAAACCACTTTGACGGTCTTTCTCCCATCTTTTTACTAATTTTCCCATATCATCTTCTTTATAGTTTTGCAGGCATTTATAAAAGTATAAAATGTGGCCTTTATTTAATTAAAAGTTTATTATAAATCTCTCAATTGGTCCTAACAAGGTTGCATTCTGTAAGGGTTTATTATTTGTTGTGATAAAGTGACGGGCTTGGAGAAAGGCAAAAAAGTCTTTTTTTTTGATAAATTAAAGGTATTTTGAGCTTGTGTAAAGGACATACAGTTAGGCCCAGAAATATTTGGACAGTGACACAAGTTTTGTTATTTTAGCTGTTTACGAAAACATATTCAGGATACAATTATATAATCAATATGGGCTTAAAGTGCAGACTCTCAGCTGTAATTTGAGAGTATTCACATCCAAATTGGAGCAAGGGTTTAGGAATTACAGCTCTTTAATACGTAGCCGCCTCTTTTTCAAGGGATCAAAAGTAATTGGACAATTGACTCAGAAGGCTGCAAAAAAAAAACAAAAACAAGGCTGCATGGGCTCTTCCCTTGTTAACCTGTCATCAATTAAGCAGTTAAAAGGTCTGGAGTTGATTCCAGGTGTGGCGTTTGCATTTGGAAGCTGTTGCTGTGAACACACAACATGCGGTCAAAGGAGCTCTCAATGGAGGTGAAACAGACCATCCTGAGGCTGAAAAAAAGAAGAAATCCATCAGAGAGATGGCAGAAATGTTAGGAGTGGCCAAATCAACAGTTTGGTTCATTCTGAGAAAAAAAGAGTGCACTGGTGAGCCTGGGAACTCAAAAAGGCCTGGACGTCCACGGAAGACAACAGTGGTGGATGATCGCAGAATCCCTTCACAACATCCACTCAAGTGAAGAACACTCTCCAGGAAGTAGGTGTATCAGTATCTAAGTCTACCATAAAGAGAAGACTTCATGAGAGTAAATACAAAGGATTCACCACAAGGTGCAAACCATGAATCAGCCTCAAAAATAGAAAGGCCAGAATTGACTTTGCCAAAAAACACCTGAAGAAGCTAGCCCAGTTCTGGAACAGCATTCTTTGGACAGATGAGACTAAGATCAACCTGTACCAGAATGATGGGAAGAAGAAAGTTTGGAGAAGTATTGGAACAGCTCATGATCCAGAGCACACCACATCTTCTGTAAAACGTGGTGGAGGCAGTGTGATGGCATGGGCATGCATGGCTTCCAATGGCACTGGGTCACTTGTGTTTATCGATGATGTGACAAAAGACAGAAGCAGCCGGATGAATTCTGAGGTGTATAGGGATATACTTTCTTCTCAGATTCAGCCAAATGCAGCAAAGTTGATTGGACGGCGCTTCACAGTACAGATGGACAATGATCCAAAACATACTGCAAAAGCAACCCAGGAGTTTTTTAAAGCAAAGAAGTGGAATATTCTGCAATGGCCGAGTCAATCACCAGATCTCAACCCAATCGAGCATGCATTTCACTTGCTCAAGACAAAACTTAAGGCAGAAAGACCCACAAACAAGCAACAACTGAAGACAGCTGCAGTAAAAGCCTGGCAAAGCATCACAAAGGAGGAAACCCAGCATTTGGTGATGTCCATGGGTTCCAGACTTCAGGTAGTCATTGCCTGCAAAGGATTCTCAACAAAATATTGAAAAGTAACATTTTACTTAGGGTTGTGTTTATTTGTCCAATTACTTTTGAGCCCCTGAAATGAGGAGCATTTGTATAAAAATAGCTACAATTCCTACATGTTTAATCACATAGTTTTTGTTCAACCCCTTGAATTAAACCTTAGAGTCTGCACTTCAATTCCGTTATAGTTGTTTCATTTCAAATCCAATGTGGTGGCATGCAGAGCCCAAATCATGAAGATTGTGTCACTGTCCAAATATTTCTGGGCCTAACTGTAAGTGCATTATTATCATCAAATAGGTCTCCTATCACTCTTACTCCTGCTTCATACCAAGATCTAAATATGGCACTGTTAACACCAGGAAGAAAATCTCTATTGTTCATAAGTGGAGTGAGATATGAAAATGTACTTTTTCTATCGGTGAATTTATTCATATCTCACCAGATCTTAATGGAGTTTAAGAGAATTGGATTATCCCTTACTGTTGTAGACATTTTTTATGCAAGTAAGTTCCCCTAATAGTTCAAAGGGGGCATAGCCCCATGAATCTATTGGGTTTTCTTTTCCTTTAACATAGCTATGAACCCATTCATTACTAATTCTGCCATGACAGGCCCAGTTGTAAAGTATGAGGTTAGGAAATGCAAGGCCTCCTTTGTCCTTCGGCAACTGTAGGGTTTTCATACTAAGCCTGGGTTTTTTCCTTTGCCAAATAAATTGTGACAGATCTTTTTCAATCTCTTTTGCCAATTTCTTAGAAATATAAATAGGTAGCATCTGCATTGGCCATATTTTCCAGACTATAAGTCGCTCCAGAGTATAAGTCACACAAGCAAAAAAATGTATAATGAAGAAGAAAAAAATGTATATAAGTCGCACTGGACTATAAGTCACATTTTTTGGGGGAGATTTATTTTACAAAATCCGACACCAAGAACAGACATTTCATCTTGAAAGGCAAGTTATAGTAATAATAGAATAGAGAACAACAGGCTGAATAGGTGTGCGGTATGCTAACATAACACATTGATGGTTATTCAGCTACATGAAGCATAAACAACAAACTGAATAGGTGTCTCGTATGTTAACGTAATATATTAACAGTTATTCACATAACTATAGCATAAAGAACATAATATAACAAGTTCACCAAACTCACGATCTCACTCCTAATCGCTAAATCCTTTAAATTCTTCATCCTCAGTGTCGCTTCTGAACAACTCCGCCAACTCTGGAGGTAGACGAAATGCTGCTTCCTCCTCTGCGTGGCTGTCGTCAGACTCAGCATCAGTTCCATTTCCAATTATTCCGGCCTTTCTGAATCCCGACAGGATGGTTTCGTTTGTCACTGAAGTCCATGCCTTGTCGATCCATCCGATGACTTGCAGGAAAGTTGCATGGCGCATCCTCCTGGTTGCCATGAAGCTGTGCTCTCCATCCATCATCCACTGATGGAGAGGCTTTTGCGTTGCATGAAGCGGTAACACCAAGAAGGTCCTCCCGCAAAGTCATTTATATTCATCTCCTTGGCAACTACCTGAGCGTGGAGACGTAACTGCACTGTTGACAAGCCTCTCCCGGCAGCACGTTGTTCAAGCACCCATTTGTGAACTCGTTCCTCTAGCTGTGGCCATCTAGCTTTTAGCCCGTGATTAGCTTTTTTTGTTTTCTTCATTGCAGTAAGAGTAGCCTCCACTTTCCGCCAGTCCCTCACAAGTTTCTCGCTCACTCCAAACTTTCTTTCTGCTGCTCGATTACCGTTTTCGGCTGTATATTTCACTATTTGCAGCTTGTAATCTGCAGAATATGATTTTCTTTTGGGGGGCATTTGTGTTCGGTCTTTCTCAGTTGTCTTTATAGCCTAAGTTGTTACCGGTAATGTTTACATTTTAAATTGTCAGTGGTACAGGTGCAGCAGATGCTGGTACACAAGCCTAGAGTGCCCTCTCGCGGCTGTCAGTGTGAAAATAACGAACATGTGAAATGTTTTAATATATAAGTCGCACCTGAGTACACGTCGCACCCCTAGCCAGACTATGAAAAAAAGTGTGACTTATAGTCCAGAAAATACGGTAATTCTACCCATCCAAGAAACTGGAAAATCTTTCCATCTTATTAGATCATTCTTAATACTCTTACGTACTGCATGAAAGTTGGAGTTAAATAAATTTTGAACATTTGGTGTAATATTGATCCTTAAATATGAAAATCCTGATGTAGACCAAGAAAAAGAAAAATCAGGAAGGTTTGGTATATTCTTATCATACCCAATTGGCATAGCCAAGGATTTATCGAGGTTGATCTTATACCCTGAGAAGGACCCAAAGGTTTCAATAACTGACATTAAGGCTGGTATAGATTCTTCTGGATTTGTGATAAACAACAAAACATCATCCGCATACAGCACAATTTTGGATGTATTGTTTTTAATTTGGAAGCCAGCTATGCTGTTGTGGCTTCTAACGGCTTCTGCCAATGGTTTGACGGCCAAAGCAAATATTAGCAGCGATATAGGGTCTCCCTGTCGAGTAGATCTCACAAGTATAAATTCAGATGACTTTACACCATTTACAAGCACACCAGCTCTAGGTCAATAGTATATTAGTTTAACCAAGTTGATAAAATCTTCTCCCAAGCCAAATTTTTCCATTACTGTAAAAAGGTAAGGCCACTCTATGCGGTCAAAAGCCTTCTCTGCATCAAGTGAGATAATAAGACCATGCGTCTGATTCATATTTGTATGCTGAATGATGTTGAGTACTTTTCCCATATTAGTTTGGGAGGTTCTATTCTTAATAAAACCTGTCTGGTCTGGCTTAATTAGTAGAGGGAGATAGTGTTCAAATCTGCTTGCTGATATCTTGGAGAAGATTTTGCTATAGATTGGTTAAGCTAATGGGATGATATGAACTGCATTTTTCAGGGGGTTTATCTTTTTTGAATGAATGAATGAATGAATGAATGAATGAATGAATGAATGAATGAATCTTCATTTCGGATAGATTAAAAGTACAGGTTAAAAGAAACTGAATAATATAACAGAGGGGGAAAGAAAATCCAACAAGGTCAAATTAGACAATAACTCCTCTGATTATACAGTTCAACATAAGTTATCCGAAATGGGTGATGTCTGAAGCCACAGCTTATATTGCCCACCCACATTCCATCCAAGAATTCAAAAGAAAAACAAAACAAGAGCGATTACAATTCAGAACAAAGCTAAGACAAAATGTGACAAAAAACTAAGCTACAACACAACACAGGCTGGATATGACAATCCTTATGTGATTTTACATGTCATCTTGTATATACACTACCGTTCAAAAGTTTGGGGTCACTTAGAAATTTCCTTATTTTTGAAAGAAAACACTGTTTTTTTCAATGAAGATAACTTTAAACTAATCAGAAATACACTCTAATATCTAATATACATTGCTAATGTGGCAAATGACTATTCTAGCTGCAAATGTCTGGTTTTTGGTGCAATATCTACATAGGTGTATAGAGGCCCATTTCCAGCAACTATCACTCCAGTGTTCTAATGGTACAATGTGTTTGCTCATTGCGTCAGAAGGCTAATGGATGATTAGAAAACCCTTATGCAATCATGTTAGCACAGCTGAAAACAGTTTAGCTGGTTAGAGAAGCTATAAAACTGACCTTCCTTTGAGCAGGTTGAGTATCTAGAAAAAAATATTATTTCAAATACAAATCATTATTTCTAACCTTGTCAATGTCTTGACTATATTTTCTATTCATTTTGCAACCCATGGTGGTAAATAAGTGTAACTTTTCATGGAAAACACAAAATAATTGTCTGGGTGACCCCAAACTTTTGAACGGTAGTGTATGTTTGGAGTATTTCTTCCTTTAGTTTTTGTTTAAATTGTCCAAGCGTTGTACATGATTTTAATTCAGGTCCAAAATCGTTCCATAATCTGACTCCTTGCACTGAAACACAGTGTTGCTTGGTGGTAGCTCTCACTGAAGGTTTTTGAAATATACATGTTCCTCTGAAATGATATTGTTTCTCCCTTATTTGGAACAACTTTTGGATATTTGCGGGCAGTGATAGATTCTTCACTTTAAACATTATTACTGCAGTTTTAAAGTCAACCAGATCTTTCAACTTGAGAGCTTTTAATTTAAGAAAAAGTGGGTTTGTTGGTTCCCTGTAAGCAGCTTTGTTTATTATTCTAATAGCTCTCTTTTGAAGCATAAAGACTGGATATATGTTTGTTTTATATGTATTTCCCCATACTTCAGTACAATATGTCATGTATGGGAGTATTAATGAATGATACAAGGTATATAGTGTGGGTTGATTCAGCAAATATTTCACTCTGTGTAGTATTGCAATTGATTTGGATATTTTACCTTAATATAATTAATATGTGACTTCCAACACAGTTTATTATCAATTATTACTCCAAGAAATTTAGTTTCGGATACCCTTTCAATCTCTACACCATTTACACTGAGTTTAGATACTAAGTTGTTGTGATGGTTGTTAAAGACTATAAATTATGTTTTACTTAAATTGAGCGTTAATTTGTTTGAATCAAACCACAGTTTAAGCTTTCCTAATTCCTTTCCCAGTGTATCCAAAAGTTGTTCCAAATTGCTTCCACTGCATAATAGATTAGTGTCATCGGCAAACAATATTAAGTCCATTTTTTCTGCAACTTTACATATATCATTTATATACATATTGAATAACAATGGACCCAAAACTGAACCCTGTGGGACTCCACAAGTAACCTTCAGTAACTGTGAGTTTTTGTTACCAACACATACATACTGATATCTATTCTTTAAGTAACTACATAACCAGGACAGTGCTACCCCTCTAATACCACAATTTTGTAGTTTCTTTAATAATAAATTATGATCCACTGTATCAAATGCTTTTTTAAGATCCAGGAATACCCCAACTGAATACTCTTTATTTTCAATGGCAGTTGATATTTTTTCTATAAATTCCATTAGAGCAAATGCAGTTGTCCTCTTGTGTCTGAACCCATATTGCTGCTCACACAATAAATTATTCTTCAGTATGAAGTTGTCAATTCTCTCATAGAATATTTTTTCAAGTATCTTGGAAAATTGCGGCAATAGTGAAATTGGTCTATAGTTTGAGAATTCCCCTCTATCACCCGTCTTGTATATCGGAATTACTTTAGCTATTTTCATTGCATTGGTAAATATACCTGTTTGGAGAGACAGGTTACAGATATATGTCAGTGGTTTCACTAAGCATTCAATAATAGTTTTGACTAAGAGCATGTCAATACCATCACAGTCGGTAGATGTTTTACTTTTAAACGATTTAACAATTTCAATGACCTCTCTCTCGTCTGTGTTCTTTATGAAAATGGAGTCTTTTATAGCAGTGTTTTTGCTTATTGTATCACCTGTAGGTGCCGTAATGGGTATTTCTCGAGCCAAATTAGGACCAATGTTAACAAAAAAGTTATTAAATTCATCTGCAGGTGAAGCTGCATTCATACTCTGAGTCGTTTTATTATTTTTTGAAAAATCGGTTGGGTAGCTTGTATTTCTGCTTTTATTTCCAAGAATACTGTTAAGTATTGTCCATGTATTTTTAATATTGTCGCTGTTTTTCTCCAATTCTTTACTGTAATAGTCTCTCTTACTACATCTTATTATATATGTTAACTTATTTTTGTATGTTTTATACCGCTGCTTTGCTTCTTTTGTCCTTTTCTTTAGGAAAGCTTTATATAATAAATTTTTCTTTTTACATGCCTTTTGTAATCCTTTGGTTAACCATGGCTTATCGGCAAATTTATGTTTAAGCTTTTACTAATGAACATTTTTTTTTCATCAAGAGTGGTTACAATGTTTATAAATGTGTCATAGGCTTCATTTACATCTGATACATAGACTTCTGTCCAGTCTTGCTTCAGCAAGTCCTCTTTAAAAGAACTGATTGCATTTTGTGATTTGTATCTGAACGATTTTAAAATTTTTTCTGTATTGGCCGCCGTGTGGCCATGGATAAGTGCAAAGGTTGGCAAGTGGTCACTTATATCATTTATCAATAATCCACTTTCTATTTTCTTATCAATAATAACAAACAAGTTGTCAATAAGTGTAGCGTGTGAACTGTGATTCTACTGGGATGTGTTATTGTGGGATATAGACTCATGCTGTACATAGAGTTCATGAACTCTGTTATTACATTTTGTTGATATGGATTTAGTAGATCAATATTGAAATCTCCACAAATTACTACCATTTTCTTACTAGTAATATTATTGTACAGCTCGACTAATTTATCTCTGAATGTCTCAATGCAAGTTCCCGGCGTTCTATATATACAACTTATAATTAGATTTTTTGTTTTATCTTGGTCAATCTCAACAGTAACACATTCCAAAATCCCTGGTAGTGCAAAGGACATTCCATTACAAGCTTACACCTATACAGGTCATCAATATACAGTGCAACACCACCACCCTTTTTTTGAGATCTGTTAATATGAAGCATCTGATATCCCTCTATTGCCACCAGGGGAGCCTGCTCTTCATTAACCCAAGTTTCAGAGACTGCAATAGCTGTAAATTTTCTGTCTAGCTGTTTTAAATAGTCCTGAATCTGTGGAAAGTTTTTGTTAAGACTTCTGCTGTTGAAGTGTATTATTGATAGTTTACCATCTAGTTGCACTTGACTTTTGAATTGCTTTTCAGTGTAATATTTATAATGGTTATGAATATTATTGAAAAAGTGGTTATCAGGATCAATATCATTCTCCATCGCTTGTAGTTTATGTTCAGCATAATGGCATATTTTCAGAGTTTGAGTTTCCTCACTCTGTGTCAAATGACTTCCTCCAACTGGGGATAATTGATGTCTACTCAAGTCAGTCATAAGTTTTTTGTTTGTTTTGCTTATTTTTTTTAAAGTACATTGACATGGTATGTCAAAAGAACTATTCTTGCCGTGTGTGTGGATATGGATTATCATTGTCTCTTAATTTTCTTAATCAGTGTTCATCTGTATTTATTTAAGTCAGTAACATCTCTGATCATTATGCTCTTTGCTTGCTCAGGTGTTCCATTTAGTTTGATCCAAACTCTACAATTTCTTGTCCATGTTGCCTGTATCTTATTTTGTCTTTTCAGCATCCGTGCTTGCCATGCTATTTCAGCATTAGTTTTCGTTAGGTGTTCATTTAGGTAAACTTCTGTTCCCCGGAGCTTTCTGGCCTGCCTCAGTATGTCATTCTTTACCCTTCTGTTCACAAAGCGCATCACAATTGATTTCTTTGTTTTATTATCTTTCCTGGGTAAAGTATAACAGGCTGAAATTGCATTTGCTTCGACCTTTATATCTCTACTATCAAGGAACTGAAGCACCTGGTTTTCCAGAGAGACTGATTCACTTGCAGGAGCCTCCTCACCTCTCAGTCCTGTTGTAGCATGAGCGTATGATTGATATTTGATGTCTAGTCCACTTATAATTAGATCATCCATACGAGAACATTGTTCAAGATCCTCGATGCGTCGCTCCAAGTCCATAATTTTTTTGTCTTTTTCCTTAATTGTTAATTTTAATTCTCGGACTTCTTCCATTAGGCCTAATATTTTGGCCTGCTAGCTAACCATTTTGGTCACTTCTTCTGACAAGAAGTTCAGAGATTTTTTGATCTCTTCCATTTCCTCCTTCTTTGGTGGCATTTTTACTGACCTGTGGATAGTAAAACAATCTCTGCTGGTGTCGCTGGTATCCGATCCGACCGACCTCGAATCCAGCTGGGCCTCAGCTAGCCCCCTCCGCTGCTAGTCCCGCTGCTTACCGCCGCCGTAACCGAGTTCCTGTCCAGCCGGGGTACCGGAAGCTCCTCCACCGAGTCCCGCCGCACACCGCCGCTGTAGCCGAGCTCCGATCCTGCTTCTGTCTGGCTGGGGTCCCGGTAGATCCTCCGCTGAGTCCCGCCACCTACCGCCGTCTGCCTCAGTAGTTCCTCCGCTGAGCCCTGCCGCTGTAACTGGGCTCCGACTCAGGCTATTGTCTTGCTGGGGCCCCGGTGGTCCTCCACTGGTCCCCGTCTCCCACCACCGCTGCACCCGAACTCCGATCCGGCTCCCGTCCAACTTTTGCCTCGGTTAGTTCCTCCGGCGAGCCCCAATCACCGGGGATAGAGTCGCTTCGTGTCGGTGTTAGGTGCTACGACTAGCGTTAGCTTAGCAAATGCTTCGGGTAAAGCGTAGCTTTAAAGCGTACCTTTTGAAGGATTAATGAAATGTTTGCCAAGTACATGGAGTCAGGAAGAGAACCTTTCTCAACCGAGTGTAGGAACATCTTTAAAAGAGGGCCCTTTAATGAGTCCTGGAATGTTTTGTAAAACTCAGGGCCGTATCCATCAGGCCCAGGATCTTTACCACCCTGGAGGGAGTTAATTGCATTTCTAATCTCTTCCTCATTTATTGGTCTACCAAGTGCAGCTCTTTCTGTCTCTGTAAGAGATGGAAGATTGAGGTTTCCTAGAAAATCATGAATACATCTCTGAGATTTATTGAATTCAGAAGTATATTTTCTATAAATTTTTTCCATTATCTCAACTAACATTTTAGTTTCATGGTGATTTCTTCCATACTCATCTTCTAATGATGAGATAGGTTTGAAATCACGTCTGCCAGTTGCTATTCGAGCAAGCAGTCATCCTGGTTTGTCTCCCATTTCAAACAATCTGTGCTTAGCATAAAAGATACTTGCTTCTGCTTTTTGTGTTAAGAGTTGGTTAAGAGCTGACCTGATGGCATCAGATTTCTTGTGTAAGGCCGCAGATGGGTTATCTTTAATTTGTTTATCAGCATCATTCAATTGTTTTTCTAAATTTGTTCTTTCAAAGTTTCCTTTTTCCTGGCTGCACTATAAGAAATTATGACTCCTCTCAAGTAAGCTTTAAGTGTGTCCCACAGAGTTCATGGGTTTGTGTCTTTGTTGTCATTTATTGAGAGAAAAAAATTCAATTTGGTGTTTTAGAAATAACACAAATGTGGGGTTATTTAAAAGCAAGGGGTTAAGGTGCCAATTATGTGAAGTTGGTTGGGGAGAAGGTGGGGAGACTGTGACATAGGTATGTGCGTGATCGGATAATAGACGAGTGCCTATTATACATTCCTCGACTCTCTAATGCTGTTCTTGAGACAAAAATGTAATCAATTTGAGAAAAACTGGTGTGGGTGAGAAAAGAAGGTGTAATCCTTGTCTTTGGGGTGGAGAACTCTCCAAGTACCGAAAAATTGCAAATCTGAACATAGTCCTCGAGTAGTTTCTCTCATCTTAGATACAATATTTTTTGCTGGAGGGTTTTGGTCTACCTCAGGGTTCACAGTACAGTTGAAGTCTCCTGCCAGGATACTAAATGCTGACGATATTAAGGAAATTTCAGTTAGTAGTTTAGAGTAAAATTCTCCTTGATAAACATTCGGTGCATATACACAGCCAATCATTATATTTTCACCATGTAGAGTACCCGTTATGAAAGCATAGCGACCTTGTCAATCCTTTACACATTTTGACAGGGTGAATGGTGTATTTTTATTTATAAGAATGGCCACACCTCTTTTTTTGTTGAAAATGAATAATAGTAAACTTGTCCAACCCACTCTTTCTTAAGTTTTTCATGCTCCTTATCATTGAGGTGTGTTTCCTTTAAAACGGCAACGTTAGTTTTTTCTTTCTTAAGCCAGGATAGCAATTTCTTGTGCTTAATAGCATGATTTACTCCTTTGACATTAAGAAATATATACTTAATTGCATTCATTTAGACCACAGTATATGCTTATGTCTACGTATGTACAGTGATGCAGATGTAAAATGAAAAAGAAAACAACAATAACAAAAAAAGGAAAGAAAAAAACAGAAGACACGAATAAGGTGGGGGAGGGAAAAAATAAAAAAGAGGGGAGTAGGTGTACTCAGGCTTACAACTTTATTCTTTAAAATTGTCTTTAAACAGTACGAGTACTGAAAACTTGTACTCACGAATAAATCTGTTTAACTCAAACAGTCTCATCAGCAGCAACAGGGCAGGAATAGTCCTAACAAAAACATCAAAGCAAACACTCCTCGGGGCTGAGGGGAAACGGCACCTCTTGCAATCACACACACAGTTTAGTCTGCTGGTCTGTCTTCTCCCGGCTCAAACTTCTCCATGGTCTCGTTATACTCATGTAGTCAGTCTAATATGATGTAAACAGAACGGCGGGCTTACTCCATTTAAGCATAGTCCGCCTTAATCAGTCACCTGTAAGTATTAACTCTCAGATTGCATTTTCAACAGTCACAGTCGTTAACATTATTGGAAATAAGAACAGAAATACAAGCTACCCAACCAATCTTTCAAAAAAAAGACTCAGAGTGTGAATGCAGTCTCACCTGCAGATGAATTTAATAAATTTTTTGTTAACATTGGTCCTAATTTGGCACAAGAAATACCCATTACGGCACCTACAGGTGATACAATAAGCAAAAACATTGCTATAAAAGACTCCATCTTCATAAAGAACACAGATGACAGAGAGGTCATTGAAATTGTTAAATCATTTAAAAGTAAAACATCTATGGATTGTAACGGTATTGGCATGCTTTTAGTCAAAACTATCATTGAATGCTTAGTGAAGCCACTGACGTATATCTGTAACCTGTCTCTCCAAACAGGTGTATTTCCCAATGCAATGAAAATAGCCAAAGTAATTACGATATACAAGACAGGTGACAGAGGGGAATTTTCAGACTATAGGCCTATTTCACTATTGCCGCAATTTTCTAAGATACTCGAAAAAATATTCTGTGAGAGAACTGACAACTTTATAATGAAGAATAATTTATTACCTCTGCCAAGGAGGTAATGTTTTTACTGGCGTTTGTCTGTCTGTCTGTCTGTTACCAACATAACTCAAAAAGTTATGAACAGATTTTGACGAAATTTTCAGGAAAGGTGTGTAATGGCACAGGGAACAGATGATTAGATCTTGGTGATGATCTGAGAGTGCATACCTCCACCAAGGGCTTTTTTGTATTTGTGCAGCAGGATTACACAAAAACTACTGGATGGCTTTGGATGAATTTTTCACCACAGGTGGTTCTTGGCCTACAGAGGAACCCATTACATTTTGGTGATGATCTGGGAATGCATACCTCAGCCAAGGCTCTTCTCACAGTGTGTCACCCACAATACTCCAAAACTAATGGACAGACTTTGATGCAATTTTCACCACAAGTGGCTCTAGGCCTACACACAAACCCATTACATTTTGGAGGTGATCCATGAGAGACTGAAGGAGACTTGGCGGAGGTATGCACTCTCTGAGTGCTTTTCTAGTTGTGTGAGCAACAATATGGGTTCAGACACAACAACTGCATTTGCTCTAATGGAATTTATAGAAAAAATATCAACTGCTGTAGAAAATAAAGAGTATTCAATTGGGGTATTCCTGGATCTTAAAAAAGCATTTGATACAGTGGATCATAAATTATTGTTAAAGAAACTACAAAACTATGGTATTGGGGGCTAGCACTGTCCTGGTTATGTAGTTACTTAAAGAACAGATATCAGTATGTATGCTTTTTTATTTATCTTTTGTTCATATGAAAGACAAAAAATAAAATGGAAAGATGTCTTTACCTTCTTTACATGTTTCAACTGCACTGCAGACAAAGATAAATAATTAAAAGAAGACAAAATGAACCTATTTGTCAGTATGTATGCGTTGGTAGCAAAAACTCACAGTTACTGAAGGTTACATGCGGAGTCCCACAGGGTTCAGTTTTGGGGCCATTGTTATTCAATATGTATATAAATGATATATGTAAAGTTTTGTAAAAAATGGATTTAATACTGTTTGCAGATGACACTAATTTATTATGCAGTGGAAGCAATTTGGAACAACTTTTGGATACACTCGGAAAGGAATTAGGAAAGCTCAAACTGTGGTTTGATTCAAACAAATTAACACTCAATTTAAGTAAGACAAAATTTATAATTTTTAACAACCATCACAACAACTCAGTATCTAAACTCAGTGTAAATGGTGTAGAGATTGAAAGGGTATCCGAAATTAAATTTCTTGGAGTAATAATTGATAATAAACTGTGTTGGAAGTCACATATTAATTATATTAAAGGTAAAATACCGCAATACTGTACAGAGTGAAATATTTGCTGAATCAACCCACACTGTATACTTTGTGCCATTCATTAATACTCCCATACGTGACATGTTGTACTGAAGTATGGGGAAATACATATAAAACAAACATATATCCAGTCTTTATGCTTCAGAAGAGAGCTATTAGAACTAGAAAAGCACTCAGAGAGCACATACCTCTGCCAAGGCTCCTTCAGTCTCTCATGGATCACCTCCAACATGTAATGGGTTTGTGTGTAGGCCTAGAGCCACTTGTGGTGAAAGTTGCATCAAAGTCTGTCCATTAGTTTTGGAGTATTGTGGGTGTCACACTGTGAGAAGAGCCTTGGCTGAGGTATGCATTCCCAGATCATCACCAAAAGGTAATGGGTTCCTCTGTAGGCCAAGAACCACCTGTGGTGAAAATTTCATCCAAATCTATCCAGTAGTTTTTGTGTAATCCTGCTGCACAAATACAAAAAAGCCCTTGGTGGAGGTATGCACTCTCAGATCATCAACAAAATCTAATCATCTGTTCCCCGTGCCATTATACACCTGTCCTGAAAATTTCGTCAAAATCCATTCATAACCTTTTGAGTTATGTTGGTAACAGCAGACAGACAGACAGACAGACGCCGGTAAAAACATTACCTCCTTGGCGGAGGTAATAATAAACAAAGCTGCTTACAGGGAACCAACAAACCCACTTTTTCTTAAATTAAAAGCTCTCAAGTTGAAAGATCTGGTTGACTTTAAAACTGCAGTAATAATGTTTAAAGAGAAGAATCTATCACTGCCCGCAAATATCCAAAAGTTGTTCCAAATAAGGGAGAAACAATATCATTTCAGAGGAACATGTATATTTTAAAAACCTTCAGTGAGAACTACCACCAAGCAACACTGTGTCTCAGTGCAAAGAGTCAGACTGTGGAACGCTTTTGGACCTGAATTAAAATCATGTACAAAGCTTGGACAATTTAAACAAAAACTAAAGGAAAAAATACTCCAAACTATACAAAACGACGTGTAAAATCACATAAGGATTATCATATCCAGTCTGTGTAGTGCTGTTGCTCAGTTTTTTTTTGTCACATTTTGTCTTAGCTTTGTTCTGATTTGTAATCACTTTTATTTTATTTTATTTTTGAATTCTTAGATGGAACATGGGTGGGCAATATAAGCTGCTGCTTCAGCCATTACCCATTTCGGATAACTTATGTTGAATTGTATATTCCGAAGGGTTATTGTTTAATTTGACCTTTGACCTTGTTGGATTTTTTTCCCTTTGTTATATTATTCTGTTCCTTTCTTTTAATCTTTTAATTTAATCTATCCGAAATAAAAGATTCATTCTAACATGGTTCTCTATTAACACACTCTCACCAGGCTGTTTATCCACAGGGCCATGTCCATAGTCTCCACAAAGCTTCCGGCTTCCACTGCCGTGTCAAAGGAAAGCTCCTTATTATTGTAGGTAAAATGGAGGGTCGCTGGATATTGCATCCTAAACCTAATGTTTTTATCGATCAACTTCTGGCACACTGCATTGAAGCGTCTCCTCTGTTGCAGGATGTTTTGTGGTATGTATTGTCAGATGGTAATCTTTGCTCCTTCGTATTCCAGTTTTTGTTTGCCACTGAGCATTTGAATCTTCATCTTGTCTGCGGGATAGTGGAGCTTCATAATAACAATCCGGGGGATATCTGATTTAGGGCAGCCGAATCCTCTTTGGCATCTATCCAGCCGTATCCTGCCTTTTTTAGTCTCCATATTAAGTAGCTTGGGTAGCCAGGTTTCAAAGAATAATAGCACATTCTTCCCTTCGATTCCTTCCTTAACGCCGAAGATTCTGATGTCGTCACGGCGGGATCGCGCCTCCTGGTCATCCGTGCGATTAATGAGGGTAGCTAGTTTAGCTTCTGCTTCAGCTAACCTACCCTCGAGGTCGGTGATGATATCTTCGGCACTGGAGATACGGCATTCCACTTCTCCCAAAAGTTTTGAGTCCTCTTCTAACTTTGTCGTAATAATGTCTAATTTGTTTGCGAACACGAACAGTTTTTCCTCCATGACGGCTGCAACCTTGGTTGTAATTTCCCTTATTACAGCAGTGCTATCAACGAGCGAGCTAGCATTAGCCTCCATGGAGTGTCCGTCTTTAGCATTCAGTTCAGTGGGCTGTCGGCAATTATTTCTCTGAGACCTTTGTTTTTTAGGGACGTCTGCCGATGTTCCTTTGCTGGACATATTCCCCAGCTACTCCCTTGCTTAACCATGTACAATGGCTACAAATACACAGTTAAAATATAAGTTTTTGAGATAGTTTCGTTGGGAGCTATCTGCCCACTATCCTCTCAGTGCGACACCATCACCAGAAGTCCCAGTTTTTTATTTTTAATAAATTTGCCAAAGCCAGTTTAGAAAGCTTGGGATCAGTCCGCCAAGGTCTCCGCCTTTGACTGCCACCTAATCCACATAGCACCGGACTTCCATGATCCCTCCTGCAGGTGGTGAACCTACTGGAGGGCGGAGGTCTATGCCAAGGTACTGGAGAGGAGAGTCCGGCCGTTGGTCGAACCTCGGATTCAGGAGGAGCAATGTGGTTTTCGTCCTGGCCGTGGCACATCGGACCAGCTCTTTACCCTCTCGAGAATTCTTGAGGGTTCGTGGGAGTTTGCCCAACCAGTTTACATGTGTTTTGTGGACTTGGAGAAGGCATTTGACCGCGTCCCTCGTGGATTTTTGTGGGGGGTGCTTCGGGAGTATGGGGTATCGGGCTTGTTGTTACGAGCTATTCGGTCTCTGTACGACCGTTGTGAGAGTTTAGTTCGTATTGCCAACACTCGGTCGGAGTCATTCCCAGTGAGAGTTGGACTCCGCCAGGGCTGCCCTTTGTCACCGGTCCTGTTCATAATTTTTATGGACAGGATTTCTAGGCGCAGCCAGGGAATGGAGGGTGTCATGCTTGGTGACCACAGGATCTCATCTCTGTTGTTTGCAGATGATGTTGTCCTGTTGGCTTCATCCAGCAATGACCTACAGCTCTTGCTGGGACGGTTTGCCGCTGAGTGTGAAGCGACTGGGATGAGAATCAGCACCTCCAAGTCCGAGTCCATGGTCCTCAGCCGGAAAAAGGTGGATTGTCCTCTCCGGGTTGGGGACAGGCTCCTGCCCCAAGTGGAGGAGTTTAAGTATCTTGGGGTCTTGTTCACGAGTGAGGGGAAAATGGAGCGAGAGATCGACAGACGGATTGGAGCAGCATCTGCAGTGATGCGGACGTTGTACCGGTCTGTTGTGGTGAAGAGGGAGCTTAGTTCTAAGGCAAAGCTGTCGATTTACCAGTCAATCTACGTTCCTACTCTCACCTATGGTCACGAGCTTTGGGTAATGACCGAAAGAACGAGATCGCGGATACAAGCGGCTGAAATGAGCTTTCTCCGTAGGATTGCTGGACTCACCCTCAGAGATAGTGTGAGGAGCTCAGTCATCCGGGAGAGGCTCAGAGTAGAACCGCTGCTCCTCCACATTGAAAGGAGTCAGTTGAGGTGGTATGGGCATCTGATTAGGATGCCTCCTGGACGTCTCCCACTTGAGGTGTTTCAGGCACGTCCCACTGGGAGGAGACCCCGGGGCAGACCCAGGACTCGGTGGAGAGACTATGTCTCCCAGCTAGTCTGGGAACGCCTTGGTATCCCCTCTGAAGAGCTGAAGCAGGTGGCTGGGGAGAGGGAAGTCTGGGCTTCTCTGCTTGAACTGCTGCCTCCGCGACCCGGACCTCCGGAAAAGCGGTAGAAGATGGATGGATGGATGGAAATTTGCCAAAATCTCAAAAAAAAAAAAAAAAACTTTTTTCATGTTGTCATTATGGCGTATTGTGTGTAGAATTTTGAGGAAAAAAATTAATTTAATCCATTTTGGAATAAGGCTGTAACATAACAAAAAATGTGGAAAAAGTGAAGCACTGTGAATACTTTCTGGATGCACTGTAAGTTAATCCCTTCCACAGCATATGGGACACCATGTGGTGTATGGGGTGGCACCTATCTCCGTTTCACTGACCCTAGGCCACACAGCTACTGTAAGTAGTGAAAGCTACAGTGAGGGCCCAGTCCTCTGGTAGCTCTGTGCGTTAACTTTCCCTTCCCATTATGCTGAGCACCAAGCTAGATGGCGGAAAGTACCATTTTTATATGGTCTTTGGTATGACCCAGCCGGGATTTGAACCCATGACCTCCCGGTTGTGGGACGGATGCTCTACCAACTAGGCCACCACTCCGGTATAATGTAAAAAATATGAGCTCATTAAAAAGCAGTTGATTTGAAACAATAGAAAGCCTCATTATATCAACCAATCAATCAAACTTTATTTGTATAGCACTTTTCAAACATTGGATGCTGCGCAAAGGGTTTTACATAGATAAAAACGGAAGACAAATTTAAATACATGTATATTTAGATGACACATCCCACCCCTCCCAACCCTCACACACACACACACACACACACACACAGAGGCACATGCACCACTCCCTACTTTTCTCACACACATAAAATAAAAGAGACATAGCTTGGTACCGAGGTACCATGTGAAGGAGCACCATCCTGTGGAGCCCCCCACACTGGGAAACCACACAGCCTATGACCACGGGGCGTGCCACAGAGGCCACCCCAACCAGGACAGACCAGGGTCCACACCACAGCTGTAAGGCAATAGCATAAAGCCCCCACCCACCTAAGGCAGAGCAACCCACAAGATCAACACCCTTGCAGATGGGGCAGGCAGCAGCCGGTATGAGGGCCCCAACTGAGGAAAACACTGGAGCTAAAACACATAAAGTACAAAATGAAACTAAGGACACATAAAACAAAGGGAACAAAAGACCCACACTTACAAACTGAGCTAAAACACATCAAAATAAAAAGAGATGAGAAAATCTAAAAACAAATGGAGCGAAGAAGAACATAAAACAACGGAACATAAATGACTACTTCAATAATAGTTAAATAGGTCTGTTAAAAGCCAGATTTAAAAGGTGGGTCTTGAGCCTGTTCTTAAAAACAACTATTGACTCTGTGGCCCTGAGGCTCTCTGGCAGGCTGTTCCACAGACGAGGACCATAGTAATGAAAGGAAGCTTCACCAAAGGTCTTGGTCTTGACTTTGGGAACCATTAAAAGGCAAGTAGCAGAGGACCTCAGGGTCCCTGAGGACTCATGAGGTAAAAGCAACTCAGATAGATAAGAAGACCTAAGACCATTGAGGCATTTAAAAACTATTAAGAGAACCTTAAAATTGATTCTAAAATGCACAGGGAGCCAATGCAGCAATTTTATAACTGGTGTAATATGCGCCCACTCCCTGGTCCTCGTCAGCACTTGTGCTGCTGAATTTTGGAGCAGGTGGAGATGTGATATCCTTTTTTGGGGAAGTCCAGAGAGTAGGGCATTACAGTAATCTATAGGACTGGTAATAAAAGCATGTATCAAGACCTCCGTGCTGGCAAGAGAGAGAAAAGGGCAGACTCTGGCTATATTCCTATGATGGTAAAATCCAGTTTTTGTTATATGTTTAATGTGTGAAATAAAATTAAAATCAGAGTCTTGAAGAAGGTTCTTGGCACAATGTGTAGCTTTTAGACATAGCAATTTGGGTAAAAAGTTTCTCTCTCTTGTCTTCAGGGCCGATGATTAAAACTTCTGTTTTGTCCTGAATGAGCTGTAGCAAATTTTCTGCCATCCACAACTTTATATCTAAAATACAGTCCAAAAGGGCCTTAACTGGTTTTCTGTTATCAGGAGACGCGGCAATGTACAGCTGTGTTGTCACCTGCTTGTTAAAATATAGGTTATACAACTGAAACCATACATATGTAATTCAAAACACTTTTTTTTTTTAACTTGTTACCGATCTGTGAAGCAAAAATGGTTAAGGACTGCTCTAGAAAACAAATTCCTCCAGCTGCATACCAGTCAGAAGAGGTGTTATTATGTATGTAATTATGTGTTAGGAGGGAGAGAAGGGAGGATGGTGGACAAGGGTGAGATTGCACTGCAGGGAATGCCCCACCTGTAGAGGACTCCCATTTATCACAAATGAGCTGAGCAAAATAAATCTGAATCTTTTTTTTCTCTCATTCTTGTGGTGCCCCCTACAGAATGCCACCCTGGGCTACTGCCCATGTGGCCCATATCAAAAACTGCCACTGCTGATAATGACCTTTATCTGATTATTCTGTTTACATGACTACTTGAATAATTGTTGTGTGTAGGAATGTACTCCATTCTCCATGTAGGCATGGAGAATGGAGTACCCAAAGATGCAGGTAATTCAAGTTCATGAAGATTAATTAAGAACAGAAAACAAAGAACAGCACTGGGGCTAAAAGCAAGCTCGACTGGACTTAAACACAAGAGAAATAAACTAAGGTAACATACAAACCAGGAAACAACAAGGAACCAGGGAACACGGACATAAGACAGGAGTAATCATAGCAATAATAAGTCCAAGATTATGCAATAACTCATTAATCTCATGACAATCAGATAACTCCAAATATGATAATTGGTTTATTAGTGTGCATGTAAACAAAGCCAAAGGTTTTAACTCTGATTTTACTGAATTATAAAAAGAACTAGCCCAAAGATAAAAAAGAGGATCATGAGGCAGTGAGGGGCAAGAAGAGCAAAATACACTGCTAATGTCTAATGCAACTTTGCAGCTAAAATCTAGCAAAGCCAAACAGAATAAAACGGCTAAAGCAGTACTCAGTTTTAATCTGAGATTCCACACTTTCAAAGATATGCAAGGCCCACAAAGAAAGAAACAGAAATCAGTGGGATTTGTCTGTTTTTTCTTTCCCTGCTATTGCCCCCCCCCCACATACACACACACACACACACACACAGACACACACTTTCCCCCAGCCCCCCTTCTTCAGGATGGTTTGTCTTCGTCTCTTATCTATAAAGATAAGAGCCTTACTCTGTGCTGCATGTTATCAGATATTTGTGTCCTATATACGCGAAGAAGAGATGCTGACATCCTCCCAAGAGGTTTTCTTCATTTGAGGCATTACAGCCCATGGAAATTTCAAACACGCAGATGGGTGACAAAATAAAGGAAAAAATCTGACTCACTGGTGAAAAATATTTATCCTTCAGGGATATACAGTATTTGCCGATAAAACAGTAAATTTCCATTTTTGTTGTAAATAATTTTTCACAATATTGCATGAGAACAATAAACAGCATTTCATAGAAAACAAACATACAAACCCTTTTTTTATTAACATACTGACCATAACGTAAGTGGTATTGATCTCTGTGTTTATCAGCAAAGGTATTTATTTTGTTGTACTTGTTGTAGATCCTCTTTGTAAGAGTCTGTATCATAACATAATGTAGAAAAGGTAAGCATCAACTATTTTTAATGCAAAAACTTTATTTTTTCTGTTTTTTACTATTCATTTATTTGTCCATCCATCCATCCATCTTCTATCGCTTAATCTGTTTCGGGTCATGGGGGGAAGAGGGGGTGGAGTCTATCCCAGTGCCTTTGAGGTAGCGCACACCCTGGACAGATCGCCAATCCATTGCAGGGTTTATTTATATTATTCTATTTATTATTTAACTGTAAAAATATTTTACTTGAATTTCTTGCACTGTGTATATACTGTTTTGTCCTATTTTTGTATTTATTATTGCTCTGAGTGCTGCTATCACTTTGCTGCTGCAATATTGTAAATTTCTTCATTTCCCCATTTTAAAAAAATAAAATAATAAATAAATAAATTCCCCCATTGTGGGATTAATAAAGGAGTATCTTATTTTATCTTTACATAAACTTGTAAGTTTATATTATTCATCGTTACCAAAACACCAAACAAATGACAGTCTTCAAACTGAAAACAAAAACTTTCAAGTTTATCAAACACTTGATCTTGTGGCATTTTATATTTAATATTTGTTTGTTCACGTCTATACAATGCTGACAGACTGGTTTAACCAGATTTAATCTCAATTGCACCTTTTCAATGTGCAACTAGATATGTTATTAGCTGCATTCAAGGAAAACTCAGGGAAGTGATTTGCATACAACTTCCTGACACATATCAGAGAGGCAAGGTTTTTCTGATTTTTAAACTGTAGAAAAAAATATATTTTGCCTCTGAAAACTCTATTTTTGCCACGTGAATATGACCGTGTCACCTTTTTCACATGCCCCCCCCCCCCCCAAAAAAAAAGAATTTCTTACAAACCTCTGGTTGACTAATCTTCTCCTCCTCAGCCTGGGCTGGAGGCCACACATGCAACTTGCCTACTGACAGGCGTGCTGAAAGAGACAGAAGCAATTAATGTCTAATGGAAACAAGAGTGGCGTCTTCCTGAATGAAATTAAGAATGAACATCATTAAGCAGTGGAAAGAAATGAGAAAAGACAGGGAAAACTGCAGTGTGCTGAAGGAAAAGGGTTTTGTCTTAATGAATAGTCGGCAAGCTCTACTATGGAAAGAGCCATTTTGTGTCACTTTTGAAGAAAAAAAATCTGCATGGAGTTACAAAACATATTCGAGCTTTAAAGGGTACATATAATAAAAATGTTCCTTTTTCAGTGCTCTTGCACATCTGTTGGGGTATTTGGGGTGGCTACCAACAGAAAAACTCTGAAAAACATCACCCTGCACTTTTTTAAGGTTAGCCTTTGTGTCAGTGCTTCTCTCTAAATGAGCTGTTTTGATTTTGGTCCAGTTGTGACATCAGAAATGGAGCTCACTGGAATGATACCACCCTTTCAGCTTCATCTCCTCTCAATGTAACAATAGTGGGAGGATATCCTTATGAAAGTTCAAACCCGCACTTATAGTGCTAATATGGCTGCTGCCCTGCTCCAGAGTGTGCTTGGTGGCCGTGGTTTATATTGCTAATTTCTTTAAATTCTAGTCACCCACCTGGTTCATTAATCCACAGTCAATATTATAGCTCACATTATACAACAGTTAGTTTTAACCAAGCAATTTGATTGGACAATAGGGATTCCAGGAGTTACTATAATCCGTGATAATTGCACTCCAGTTTCACTGGATATGTATTACTCCACTTCAAAAGTGTTCTAGTAACGTTAATTACTAACAGTGTTATTCTATAAATTCTCTGATAATTGCAGTACTGTTTTGGATACCTTAATTTCCACAGTGAAGCACTGTTTGACAAGAAATTATACATCCGTGACCCAGAAGTTCTATCATTTTGCAAAGGTCTACTTCCGTCTACCTGGTCAGTTTAAGATCAGTAAGCAATTTCACATCTGTTTAAAAAAATAGGCAGTGCTAGAGTTTGATTTATTGTCTGAGTTAACAAACCACAATACCTTTGTGGTGATGGACTCTTCATTTCATCTGAAAATGAGAAGAAAAGTGAGCAACATGTGCTGAATTGCTAGCATGCTAACTAATAGCTTCTTGCAACCGGTATTGGATACGTTTTGAGCTGGGATTTTTTGAAGTATTGACTTGACAGATATGTTTTTTAAACACTTATTACTTTTGCACTTGACAATATTTAATTTGTTTACATGTGTGTGTGAAATGACAATAGATGTCTTCATGCTGATTGAGATGTTTAGCAGCAGTTACTGGCTAGTGGTTACATTCAGAAGGGACTATTTTTTTTCTCAGCTGCGCAAAATAGCTGGTTAAACAAACAAGTCATAATATTTTGTCCAGTATTGTTGTCTTTTAATAAATTGTGCTTGTGGAACTGTTGTATAAAAGCAATATTGCACTCGAGTTCGTTACGGTATCATGAACACTAACTCCAGTAGGGTGTGATACTCTTGTGCCAGCCATATCACACCCTGCTGAAGTTTGTATATTCACGATAACGACCTCACTCGTGTGTAATAGTGTTTAATCCTTCTGGCTTATTTTGTTGTATTTTGGGCATAATAGGGTTAGGGAAATCATCCCGGCAGAGAAAGGGTGATACATTAAAGATGAACTCTGGTGGCTCTAAAACCACCCCAAAATCCAATGTGTTTTGCCCAAAATAGTATATTTTGGCTTTTTATACACAAAAACCTTTCATTGCCTTAGAATGGCTTGGAAGAGCTTTTACGCCTGTCACCTACTTAAGTATGCATAGATCTGTGAATATTCTAATTAGCTCCACCCATACTCCCACCCACCAGTAGCTGGAAGAAGGCAAGGACTCCGAGAAGGCGATCCAACTTGAAGAAGTTTAAGTCGTAACAAGGTTTCCATAGGTGAACCTGCGGAAGGATCATTCTCAGTGGTGCGAAATCGCTGCCCAGCCTGGCATGGAGGCTGGAAGGTTCACTGCCGGTCTCTGGTTACCCACTCACCACAGATCACTTCGCTGGGGGCCGGCTCACAGTTTGCCTCGGTCTGGTGTGCCCTCCAGCTGGCTGGCCTCCGACGCTTTCCCCGGCGAACTGCTTGCCAGCCCTCAGTGAGGCAATCCGTAGTGAGTGGGTAACCAGAGACCACTCCTTTGGAGGAAGAGGAAGGAGCCGAGGAGTGCTCAGCTCTTTCGGAGTGCTCTCCCTGGCTTGCTCCAGGAAGAGGTGAGCTGGCTGGCACTGGACCAAGGCAAATTGCTCGCCAGCCCCCAGCGAGGTGATCCGTGGTGAGTAGGTAACCAAAGACCGACAGGGAACCTTCCACCCTCCACGCTAGGCCAGGCAGCAACTCCACACCACCGAGAATGATCCTTCCCCAGGGTCACCTACGACGGTACTCACCCCAGCCGTTGCACCATACACACCAAGGCTGTCTCTCCTGGCATGCAGGTTGCAAACCCATGTCCTCTCCAGTATTTTAGCAGGGACAGTGAGGTTTTTCCAAATAAAATTAATCATTGCTGTCATATTTTCATGTCTGTGGGTAAGACATGTAATTTTAAAAAAGAGGATTTCTTGCTCACACAGCCAATAACTGAACACGTATAATCTGCCATCTTTCCCAACTTGTAAAAGCTCCTGCTTGCTCCTCAGCTCCTTTAAAAAGCGCATAAAACGGATGAGCCGCACTCTGAAATATAACCTTGCAAACTTTCATTGTATTAGAAACTCACTTATTCTAAAAGGTTCAAAAACCTTTCTGAATGCCATGGTTTTGACACATTTCTCCTATTGCATCTCTTGGTGGTTACAAGCCAAAAGTACAACTCTGAAACCCTTGGAATCCCTGTAAATGGTAAAATGGTAAATGGCATTCACTTACGTATATAGCGCTTTTTATTCTCATCTCTTAATGACCAAATCGCTTTACAGATCCTGCTATCCACCCATTCACACACACATTCACACACTGATGGTGGCATGCTGCTGCCAGTGTACAAACAATCCATCAAATCCATCAAAATTCTGGATAAGAAGACACGGCAGTATCACCATTGTGGTATACTTGCCAAACACAAGATGTTAAGCTTTGAAAATATGATAATGTATGCAAATATACAGTTGGTCTTTAACATTATTCATGGTTCTGCACCCCCACCCCTTAAGACTTTTGTGTACCTAACTTCTGAACAAAATACCAGAATAACAAGGACTTCCTCTAAGTGGCATTGTTGCATCCCCCTACGTAAAACTGCTTTTGGACAATCAACCTTCTCATACAAAGCTATAACGGAATGGAACAAGCTCCCCACTGCTTTGAAAACCAGAACAAATTACAGAGACTTTTCCACAGACTAAAAAATGGATTTTAAGTAATCAAGCCTGCCAGCACTGACTCTTCCCCTTAAATGGGATTTGAAATTGCACTCTTAAATTGTTTTTATGTTTGCCGTCACTCTTATCTTTTTACCTTTTAAGCTTACTCCCTGCTTGTTTCAGGGTCAACAGTTTCTGAAACCCGACCTGAATTGCTTTCTATATGCGCTGTTTTTCTTTTAATATCTTCCTGCCTGCCCCAGGGACTACAGATAGAAATTAGTGGGAACACAATAATCTGGCACAGAGCATCTTTACCCTGTGTTTAATGTTTTTTTCTGTGCATTGCCCTGACAAATAAGCCAATAAACTTTTTTTCTCATCTGTAGCCATCCCCAGTTCATAGCCTGATTGGTTAATGTTATAACCAATCAGGCCAAGCAGGAATACTTACGTAGCTAGAAACACTCTGTCCAAAGTCGTCTGGTGGTGAGGGACAGGAGGGAACTATGACAGCCTCAGGCAGCGAGGAGGACGGCCCAACAACGGCGCCTGGCCAAGAAGGAAGAGCGACGGCGTCCACACTGACCTCAGGAGGGAAAATGGTTGCACCCGCGGGGGTCCCGGTCTGGGACATAGCTGCATCCGCGGGGGTCCCAGTCTGGGACATAGCTGCACCCATGGGAGTCCTGGTCTGGGACATAGCTGCACCCACGGTGGCTCCAGGCTGGAGCTTTGCTGCACCCGCGGCGGTCCCGTCTTGGGACACAACTGCACCCGCGATGGCTCTGGGGTGGAGCTCTGTACCACCTGCAGTGGACCCTGGCTGGGCCACGGCTGCACCCGCAGTGGACCCCAGCTGGCCATGGCAGCACCCACGGTGGACCCCGGCTGGGCCAACGCTGCCCCCACAGCAACCTCCACAGTGGGGTAAGCTGGACCCACGGTGACCACGGGCAGAAAACCTGGGTCTTTAGAGGCCTCAGGTGGAATTCGCCCCTCTCCAGTGACCCTTGGGGAGAGCTCAGACACAGCAAAGACTAAGGAGTGGTCAGGGTCACCGGCAGTGGCGGAGACCAAGCTCAGGTGCAGCAGACGGCTGCACCCGGCCCTCCTCACCAAGTAGCAGGCAAGACTGCTTTATCACTGAGAAGAGAAAAACAAAAGAGAGCACTCACCTAAGCTCAAGCTCCACCGCCGTCCAGGACTCCGACAATCCAGACGACGATAACTTTGGCCCGGCCTTGAGACGGTCCAGCGCAGGTTCCATCTCTGCTGCGGCGGCCTCCGCAGCAGGCCTGATGGTATTAGGAGTCCACGTGTTCCCAGGCAAAGTGACCCACAACGGTAACTCTTTAGACATGGCAGCTGGGGTTCCACTCGCCACTGGCACCGGAGTATGGTCCTCCAGGGCCACGAGCTCCTCCTCCATCTGGCAGCACGGTTCCAGGGCCCGCGGACTCCTGAAGGAAAAAGGGGAGGACACGGAGAGGACTGGTGAGGTGTTGTCATTCGCCTCTGGTGAAGAGAACTCAGGGGACTGCAGAACCTGAGGCTCTTGACCAGGGATCAGGCAACATAGTTCATCAATAATAGAAATGGAAAGAGGTGGGACTTGCCTGTTCTCCTGGTTCATGATGTTTCCAGCGGCACCTGGTGCACTATCATCCCTCTCCGTGTCCATAGTGGGCCTGGGCTCCTCAATGGGCAGCGGAGGAGCCACCTCAGCAGGGACAGTGGTGGGCAGAACCGAGGAAGTGATGCCCTACACACATTGGCAGATGAAAATGCTGAGGAGGAGGAGGTGGCTGCCAATGAGGCAGCTGAAGGAAAATGTGGCTCAGCTGCAAAATTTTCCTCCTCCTGTAAAAGAGGGATTGCTGGCATAGAGGGGGTTGGATTCTTTTGGCGAGACCTCCAGGAACGGCGACGAAGAGTAGGAGAAGAAGGTGTGGGCTCATCGCGGGATTGAGGAGGCTCCAAGGTCAGAGCATGCTCGATTCCAGGCAGAGGCTCAGGTTTCCTCGGCGAAAGCTCCTCCAACTCCAAGGCCAATTCTGGGAGGAGCCACGGCTTCACCTCCAGGAGGAGGTCTGTTTCCGCCAGCAACACCTGTCTGCATTCTTTCAACTCCTCCACGGATGGAGTGGGCCAGGGCTCTGGAGGAGGAAGTGGAGCTGTTGCGGGAGAGGCTGAAGGCTTCTTATGATGGGCGTGCTTCTTCATGGACGACAGCTCTGGCATCGGGTCCTCCTCAGACGGCACACCGTACAGTAGGGAATACAGGGAGAGGAGTAAGTCCGTAGCCTCCGAGTGATTCCAAAGACCGGGGAACTCTTCCATTACCTGTGCTGCGGCGTCCCGACTGTCCCAGACTGCCCTCGGAGATATGGAAGCCTGTGCCTGTGCCACAATGTCCTCCAGAAGGCACATCGCCCGCTGCTCCACCTCGTTCAGATGTGCCATGGTGAATGCTCCAACTCAGGTGGGTGAAAAACACACAAAAAAGGTGAAAAAGAAACACACAACACCACAGCTGGGCTCTAAACTGGCTGCCCTGTACTGTCATGAATGCACCTCGTGGAGGCGCAGAGGAAGAGAAATGAGCTCACGCACTGGACAGAGCTGAGCATTTAATAATGGTAAGCCACAGTTCAAAGTGAGACACAATACAAAATGGCAAACGAGGAAAACTGAGTAATGCCTCAGAGCGGAACCCGGCTCTGGAAAAACAACACAGCACTACAGGGAAACAGTTCCAGCTAAATACAGCAGACCAAACGAGCAGAGATTATATGTAATGCCTCAGTGCCGGAAAGGGCTACTGGAGGGGAAAACAGCATTACAAGGAACGGACTGGAAAATGAGAAAACACTTACATTTTGTGCCTCGGAGCTAGGTAGAGCTCCAGAGGGAAAAACTGCACAAACATAGTCTTTAGTAGGATGATGACTAACGGAGCAGGGATGACTGAATTAATTAACTGAGTTAAATACGGAGTGAACTGACAATATGAGTGGAGACAGGTGTGGAAGCTGAGCTGCAGGTGAACTAATTATAAGTTGCTCACAGCTGAGGCCGGAAGGCTGCAAACAGCAAGTGGGGAGTGTTTGGAGAGAGAGAGGGGCAAAAACAGGAACAAAGATCCAACCAAGACATATGAGCAGATAAAAAAAGGAGATACAGAACACAACAATAAACTGTGTCTGAGGTCTGGGATGACATTGGACCTCAGACACATGACATGGCTGAGTAAAAAGAGCATAAAGGCTCATCTCAGTTTTGCCAGAAAACATCTTGATGATCCCCAAGACTTTTGGGAATATACTCTGTGGACTGATGAGACAAAACTTGAATGTTTTCGAAGGGGTGTGTCCCATTACATCCAGTGTAAAAGTAACACAGCATTTCAGAAAAGGAACCTCATGCCAACGGTAAAATATGGTGGTGGTAGTGTGACGGTCTGGGGCTGTTTTGCTGCTTCAAGACCTGAAAGACTTGCTGTGGTAAATAGAACCATGAATTCTGCTGTCTACCAAAAAATCCTGAAGGAGAATGTCCAACCATCTGTTTGTGACTTCAAGTTGAAGTGCACTTGGGTTCTGCAGCAGGACTATGATCAAAAACACACCAGCGATTCCACCTCTGAATGGCTAATGAAAAACAAAATGAAGACTTTGGAGTGGCCTAGTCAAAGTCCTGACCTGAATCTGATTGAGATGCTGTGGCATGACCTTAAAAAGGCAGTTCATCCTCAAAAACCCTCCAATGTGGTTGAATTACAACAATTCTGCAAAGATGAGTGGGCCAAAATTCCTCCACAGTGCTGTAAAGGACTCATTGGCAGTTATCGCAAATGCTTGATTGCAGTTGTTGCTGCTAAGGATGGCCCAACCAGTTATTTGGTTTAGGGGGCAATCACTTTTTCACACAGGGCTATGTAGGTTTGGATTTTTTCCCCTTAATAATAAACACCTTCATTTAAAAACTGCATTTTGTGTTTACTTGTGTTATCTTTGTCTAATATTTAAATTTGTCTGATGATCTGAAACATTTAAGTGTAACAAACACAAAAAAATGAGAAATCAGGAAGGGGGCAAACACTTTTTCACACCACTGTAAATTTGTACCTACAAGTGCATACCTATGCATGCCCATGCATGCCCGAGAAACCAAGTATAAGCATGTATTTCTGCATGCCCATAGGAAACAGGTGTAAGCAAGGGTGTAAGCAAGCACGTCAGCACTCGTTCAGTGATGCCGGCCTTTGGTCGTTGATGATGTCATAGTGAGTCCTATAATCGTGAGTGATGACTGCCTTTGATCTTTGATGATGCCATAGCGAGTCCTACGATCTTTGATGATGTCATAGAAAGCCCTATGATCTTTTAGCGAGTCTTATGATCGTGACATTGTGACAGACAGATTCCTTGAATTATATATAGAGTGATGAATATGTAGCAGGTTGATTCAACCCCCCACAACACAGAGACAGAACACTAGACAGTCAGCTCGCACTCCTTGGTTTTTTCCGCTGCACTACTGAGATGTAATGTGCCATTCATGTATCGTGATGCAATGTGCCACGCATGTATTGTGATGCAATGTGCCATGCATGTATTGTGATGTAATGTGCCATTCATGTATAGTGTTCATGCGTTCTGTCCTTACTGTGACCTGGAGGCTGAGATCAATATGTAGATGTGCTTTGGTGTAACCCCCACAAACAGACTGGTCAAACACAGCGCTCGGCTAGAGCAAATAACAGAACAGTGAAATGTGTATTAATGTCTACAGGCAGACTCGTTTCGTCTGGCTCACTTCTGTGATGTTAATGTTGCCTTTCATGCATTGTGCTCATGTGTCCTGTCCTCACTGTGACCTAGGGACTGACATCAATATGTCTCTCAAATGCAAATGTCTTATGCCTGTTCTGTTATCTCTTTGATCATACCAACTGCTGGGGTATGCCCCTTGATGTATTGTTGTAGTCGAGTATATATGCTGCAACTCTGTAATGCAAACTCTCTCACTCTCATTCCCACTTCTGCAACTGCCGCTGCCGGACACAGACATTGTGTCCTCCTCCATCTGAGAGCCGTTTGGGCTCGCTCCCGGCGTGCATGCACGGTGCCGGGAGCGGAGCCCGTGACGGCGGTATGATAATAAACTCTACTTAAAACCTACATCGCTGCTTATTATTTTTTAGCATCCGCCGCAAGTAGTCCTTTAAAAAGTACTACTCATGAATAAATTGATTATTTGACCAACGTGTTTATTTTATTAACACTAGAACCATCAAGATGGTCTGATGGACCTTCGGGGTGTTAGTATGTGAACAACTGTTTTAACAAAATCTACAGGTCTCCCAGTTCACAACTTTTTATAAATATGTGCATTTTATGTTTTCTTAAGTCTGGAACATAATAAAATTAAACACACATGATTTCACTTATTCCCTGGACTGCCACAGCAGAGACTGCTGTAATTGAGTTACTATGATGTTGTATTTTCAGGGGGCATTTCTGTGGGTCTGTGCTCTTTTTTCAATAATCTCATTGTTGTTTTCCTCCTATTGTGTATCCTGATCTGGAAGAGAGAACTAGAGAGAAGAAGGAGGAACTGAATTACCGTTTCATGCACAGCAGAAAGAAAATATAGAAATATGGATAGAGAAAAAAATTAATAAAATTGACAACGTGGAAGAGCTTTTGTTTCAAGAGTGAGGGGGAGTCTAATGGATGGAGAGGAGAGGAAACTCTGGACTCCTAATGTGAACCTCTGTGCAGAAAAAAAAAAAAGTCACTGTCCGCTGACACATCTGTATGTTCATCATGGACAATCCTGATCACCCCCTCCACCAGCAGACAGCGGAGCACTTTCTCCAGCAGACTGCTACAGCTTCGCTGTCGAACGGTTAGGTACAGGACATTTTTCCTGCCATATGCCATTTCACTGTACAATAACTCACTCTGATGTTGAATTCTGGGCATAACTATGCTGCCATACTGCACCTTGCATTCTAATTGGTACCTCACATTTTACCCTGCAGCTGACGGTCCTGCATTGTACAGCGGGTATGATTCATGTATCTATATGGGTCATCATCTATTCATCTATGATTTATATAAGTTATTTAGGCAGTTTTATTTCCATGGGAAATCCCCTTGTCTATTATGCTGTGTATGTTTCTGTCGTTTTGGTCGTCTACTGTCATGCTGCTGTTACACTGTAATTTCCCAGTTTGGGATCAATAAAGTGCATCTGTCTGTCTGTCTGTCTATCTATCTATCTATCTATCTATCTATATATCTATCTATCTATGTATCTATCTATCTATTTGTAGGCTATATACAAACAAATGAAATTAAAAAATCCTCTGCCGGCTGATGTCCAGTTCAGCACAACACCAATCTCTATGAGACCTTTGATATTCGTATAATCAGTTTTTCTGTCATGCCAAATAAAGTAATGCACAGAGAGAAAATTCTCTCTCTTCGGCCACGTGTCCTCGGTTCTCGCCGGTGTCTGCTCCGGCACCAACTATCGCTGCCATGACAGGCACAAATGAATTAAAACACACTTTTTGGGGGCCGTTAAATCCTGGCACAATTATCATGAGATCGACCACCGCAAACCTTTGATATGACAATTCTTACAAATATATATGCAGTGAGGCCAAGCGCAAAATTAACATTGTCCACATCTTTTCAGCGCTAGCTTTGTGATGCACCCTTTAGTAAATCTCAACAGTAGATTTTTAACACCAAAAGAGGGCTTTGCGCTGGCTCATCATGTTAGTCAATCTAGCCCTAAATATTCAATATAATTAGACACAGAGTTGTTGCCATGGAGGGTCATTCAGGGTCCATACTTCCCTCAAATGAGTTACTGTGCCCCCCAAACCCCCAGACTAACCAAACTTCATTTTATTAATTGATAATGTGTATTTATGAAAAGTCAGATTTCTGAGTCAAAGTGAATGCAACATCATGGTACCGATGGTTACCTCTCCCTTCCCCTGACAGCAGGTAGACCAAGAAGAGTGGTGAGGCGTTCGTTCTGACCACCTTTGGCCTCTGAAGGAGCAGACCAGAGGAGGGTGGTGACGGAGAGAGCACTCCAGACGGAGATACATCAACACCATGGAAACAAGAGAGGGGGCCAACAAAATCAGCTGGCACAGACAGAACATCTTCTGGGCAGTGGAAAGAGGACTGTCAGAGGTCATTTTTCCAAGAGGCTGCCTTGTGCTGGACCCTACAAAGCCAAACATCTTCTACTCAACAGGTAAATTACTGGTAAATTCCTTCTATTTATTCGTCTGGTGCTTGTTAGCCAACACACTAGACTTAAGTTGGGTTTTTTTTTTTGGTTTTTTTTGAGAGAGAGAGAGAGAGAGAGAGAGAGAGAGAGAGCGAGAGAGAGAGAGAGAGAAAGAAAGAGACTGATCAGCCTCTAAGGAAAGAGAGTCTACAGCACACGGTCCGATTTACAGCCTTTAATGGTGCACAGACTGACGTTTCGACACTGTCAGTGTCTTCTTCAGAGCCACATGAAGCTGAACAAAATGATGGCAGCTGGGGCTGTCACAGTGGAGGAATTTCCCCTGTGGTGACAGTGGATAGCTCAACACTGCAATATATGGTATTATTGCAGTATTAATGTTTTTTGGAGAGTGGAGCTCCAGCCACTAGGAAAAAGTGAAATTAATAATTACATCCTAAGAGGTGGACAAAAACCTACCTCTTAAATAAAGGTTTAGATATCAGTATTTAAAATGTGTACAATACTGTGTATTCTTTTAAGGAGGGTAAGTTAAGGACACGACTGGACAAGGTGCTGTGTCTGCTGTTGAGGGTTGTCAACTGAAATTTTAGGACTTTCTCTTGCAATTTTTGTTTTTTCCTCAAAAATGAAAATAAATAAATACAAATGTTAGTGTGCAACCTTTCCTCCAACTCTCCCCCAATTATAATTAATTTTTTTTAACATATTTTTCCCTGACAAATTTATAACCTTTTTCCTACTTTCTTCTAATTTTCTTTCTGTTTTTCTTCTTTGATATTCAGATTTGATTTATGATTTTTGCTTTTGCTCTCTCCTGTGCTTGCATTTTGCTTGTAGTAGATAAATATTAAATAATCTGACCATTATAAAATTTAAACTCATCCCAAAGCTCGGGAAATTTCGGTAAATGCCAAACGTTTTAGTCATGACTGTACAGTAATATTGGAATGCTAGAATTTTTACATTGCAATTGTGATCATGAAAATCTAAAAACATGTGACATTGTAGTGATAACATATTTCTTGCAAAATGCACATTATATTAATTGTCAAAGACCTCCTCATGCGCTTTTACGCAGCGCACAGAGGAGGGGAAGTAAGGATGGATTAACCCGCTGGGTTGCACCACAACACATTTATTAACGTAATAACAAACAGTTCCCAAAAAGGTGAGGACGTACAAAAATACAATGAAACTTACAATGGGCATTCCTGGGCCGGCATCGCCCAGCAAACGCATGAGGAGAAGCGATCAACCACAATTGCGTCCCAGAGCCAACATTGCTTCAGTGACGCAGGAGAACCACAGCTGATGTGAAGTGGCGAACACATCGTGGCACGCAGTTGACACACGACTGTGCACATGAACAGACAATTCAATGGACCAGCAATGCTTCACTGGCAATCGCCGCTTAAGTGCAAGCATTGCTGGTTCCGCCAATTGAGTACACCTGGGCGAGGAGAGGGAAAGACAATCACCCAGAGTAGAATCAGCTGGCTGTCAGAGGAGAGGGGGCGTGGTCGGACCGGTGAATGTTAGACAACGCCTACATGAAAGTAGGTCAAAGAAGCTGCCTAACAGCCACCGGCCAGAACGGTGGCTACAGGCATGGAAAAGAAAAGGACAAAAACATAAAAACAGTAAGAACTCAAAAGAAGATACAATACATAAATAGCCCAATACCTGAGCCACAGAGAATGGCCAGAACCGAGCCTAAGGAAAACACTGGCTCGGTTCATGACAGAGCCCCCCCCCCCCCCCAGGGGTGGATTCTAGACACCCATAGCAACATCACAAGGAAAGGAATCCCCCCCCCCCCCCCCCCCAGCAGGAACAACAATGACGAACCAGGGTGGGAGGTAGGGGGAACAGGCAAGGAGGGAACACAGTATACCCCGCCCAGGGCCCACAATTACCCCCCCCCCAAAGTCCAAAGGTGTGGAGGCTCGGGAAGCCGCCCAGAGTCCCAGACCCAGAAAGCAGTCCGGCAAATTGAGTCTGGCGGCCTGCTGGAAAACACAGGCCATCTGGCCCAGAGACTCAGTCCCTTTGGCGGTTAGCCAGCATTGTAGAGCCACCAGGACCAAAGAGGTGGAGTAAGAGGTGGCCTGCCCACCGGGAGGCTCACTGGTGGGTGACCAGACTGTAGGGAGAAGACCCCTACGGCGTCGGACAGGGAGGAGAAGGGGATCACGGCGTCCTTAGGCTGACCCGCAACACCCTCGGTAGTCCCAGCTTGGGATGCAGCAGCACCCGCGGTGGACCCCAACTGGGCCAACGCTGCACCCGCAGTGAACCCCGACCGGGCCAACACTGCACCCTCGGTGGACCCTGACCAGGCCAACACTGCCCCCGTGGTGGCTCCCAATTGGAACTCTGCAGCACCCGCGGTGAACTCCAGCTGGAGCTGTACAACATCCTCAGTGGACCCCGACCGGGCCAACGCTGCACCCTCGGCAGACTCCAGCTGGAGCTCTGTAGCACCCGCTGTGGCTCCTGGCTGGAGCTCTGCAGCACCCGTGGTGGGCTCCAGCTGGAGCACCATTGCACCTGCGGTGGTCCCCATCGGAGACCTCATTACTCCAGTGGTGACCTCCCCAGTGAGGGAGGTAGGACTCTCCACGGCCTCCAGCGCTGAACCTGGATCTTCGGTGGCCTCAGGTGGATTTGGCTGCTCTCTGACGACCCTGGCGAGGAGCTCCAAAACTGGAGGGAGAGAGAAAGAGACTGGGTCAGGGTTGCCGGCAGCAGCAGAGCCCAGTGAGGTGAGCCTGGGAGCTGCAGCGAGCTGCCTCTGAGTGGTGCCATGGTGCCATGGTGCTGCCATGGTGCCATGGTGTCGGGCTGCCATGGTGCCCGACTCACCATGAGTCGGGCAGTGTGACTTCAACAAAGGCACAGGAGACATTATGGAGCACACATGCCTGAACTCAGGCTCCACTGCCATCCAGGACTCCTGCGATCAAGGGTGCACAGGTTCTGTAGGTCTGGTAGGTGCTATACCCATGTCGACCTCTACCGGGGTGGCTGGACTCACTTCACTGTAGTCTGTGGACCTCCCAGGTAGCGGCAGTTCCTTTCTGGCGACCCTAGGAAGGAGCTCAGGGATGACAGGAAGAGAGTGGTTAGGGTCACCGGCAGCGGTGGAGCCTGGTGAGGCGAGATCCGATACAGTTGAGGGCTGCACCTGACTCTCCTCACCAAGATCCAGACAAGATTGCTCCAATGTACAGGGAAGAGAAACAAATGAGAGCACTTGCCTGAACTTGAGTCCCACCGCCGTCCAGGACTCCGTCAATCCAGACAACGACATGGGCCCAACCTTGAGGCGGTCCGGTTCAGGTTCCTCCTCCGCTACGGCAACCTCTGCAGCTGGTTTGATGAGGGTGACAGTCCTGGTGCCCCCAGGCAAAGACTCCAGCATTGGCGACTGATGCAGCGGGGGAGGGCTGAGGGCTCACTCCGTGCTGGCACTGGTCTAACCTCCTCTAGGGCCACAAGCTCCTCCTTTGTCCGGCAGCTAGGTTCAGGAGCCGGCGGACACTCTGGAGAAAATGGGGGAGCCACGGAGAGAATGGGAGTACATTGAACTGTTGCAGCAGGAGGGGAGAACCCAGCGAACTGCTGGGACTGGGCCTTCCCCTCGGGAGACAGACAGGGTTTATCATAATTAGCTAGAAAAGAATGACAAAACACTTGCCTGTCTTCCTGGTCTCTGATGTCAAAAGCTGCAGACGGAAGCCAGTCGTCTCTCTCCGTGCCTAGGTTCGATTCAGGCCCCTTCGTGGAGAGTGGAGGAGCCGTCTCCATGGTGACGGAGGTAGCAGAGACTGGTGGCAGACTCACAGGCCTCTTACGGTGGCCCCTCCAGGAACGGCGGCAACAGGAGGAGACGGGTGGCGAGGGCACCGGTTCCCCTGGTGACAGCCTCTCCTGCATCCGGGATCCATCTCCCGGCATAGACAATGGCATGGGGAAAACAGGAGAGACAGGTGGGCAATCAAGGTCACCAGCTGACACCTCCTCAGGAGTCAGACAAGCAGTTTCAAATGGCATTAAAAGTGACTGAATAAGTACTTCCCTGAATTCCTGGGGAGTGATGACTCCATGGTCGGAGCCCGCTCCTCCTCGCGCTGAAGCTCCGGTTCCATCGGGGAATTCTCCAACCTCCCAGCCAACTCCGAGAGGAGCCACGGTTTCGCCTCCAGGAAGAGATCAGTCTCCGCCAGCAGAACCGGTCTACGTTCCTCTACTCTAGCTCCACCGGAGATGGGATGGGCCATGGCTCAGAGTGAGGAGGTGGGGCTGTCGTCGGAGGGACCGGAGGGACCGGAGGCTTCTTTCGGCGAGGCTTCTTCCTCCTCGCGGACGGTTCGGGCACCAGATGATCCGAAATTCTCAGCACATAGCTGGGCTGAGAGTCACAAGTGCTGAGAGGCTCCGGAGTGTTCAAAAAAGAAGGCGGGGTTGCCACGGGGGGGGGGGGCTCGAACACCAAGAGCTCCACTTCTGACCCTTCGCATGGCGCCGCAAAAATATCCCAGAGAATCTCCGTTGCTTCAAGATGGTTCCAAAGACTGTCCTAATTCATAACTCTCACCGCCGTGTCCCGAGCCCATCGAGCTGATTCGGAGGAACAGGGCTCCCGTGTCCATGAGAGAATCTCCTCCAGGAAACACAGCGAGCGCAGCTCCCTCTCCAACCAATCGGCCATAGCGCCCAGGAAGCAGGTGAGTGAGCAAAAAAAAGGAAAAATAGTTCAAAAAAGAAAAACAGATGTGTGGGTGCACCCAACAATCCTACGCTGGCTGGTCCATTCTGTCAAAGACCTCCTCATGAGCTTTTAGGCAGCACACAGAGGAGGGAAAGGATGGATTTACCCACTGGGTTGCACCACAACACATTTATTAAAGTAATAACAAACAGTTCCCAAAAAGGTGAGGATGTACAACAATACAACAAAACTTACAGTGGGCGTTCCTGAGCCGGCATCGCCCAGAGAATGCATGAGGAGAAGCGATCAACCACAATTGCGTCCCAGAGCCGACATCGCTTCAGTGACACAGGAGAACCACAGCTGATGTGAAGTGGCGAACACTTCGTGGCACACAATTTACACACGACTTTAGACATGAACAGACAATTCAACAGACCAGCAATGCTTGACTGCCAATTGCCGCTTAAGTGCAAACATTGCTGGTTCCGCCAATTGAGTACACCTGGGCGAGGCGTAGGAAAGACAGTCACCTGGAGTAGAATCAGCTGGCTGTCAGAGAAGAGGGGGCGTTGCTGGACCGGCGAATGTTAGACAACGCCTACATGAAAGTAGGTCAAAGAAGCTGCCTAACAGCCGCCAGCCAGAACGGTGGCTACAGGCATGGAAAAGAAAAGGACAAAAACATAAAAACAACAAGAACTCAAAAGAAGACACAATACATAGTAATAACCCAATACCTGAGCCACAGAGAACAGCCAGAACCGAGCCTAAGGAAAACACTGACTCGGTTCATGACAATTAATAATTCATTCTCAATTATCTCTTATGCTATTTAAAATGCCATAGATAAAAGCATTAAAAAGGCAAGCTTTTTTAGAATGTTTATCTGTTTTCTGAGGCTTGAAACAGCCTCTATGCAAGAGATTTGATGTAACTACACTATGTCCATCCATCCATCCATCCATCCATCCATCTTCTACTGCTTTTCCGGAGGTCCAGGTCATGGAGGCAGCAGTTCAAGCAGAGAAGCCCAGACTTCCCTCTCCCCAGCCACCCGCTCCAGCACTTCAGAGGGGATACTAAGGCATTCCCAGACCAACTGGGAGGCGTAATCTCTCCAGCGAGTCCTGGGTCTGCCCCGGGGTCTCGTCCCAGTGGGACATGCCTGAAACACCTCAAGTGGGAGGCGTCCAGGAGGCATCTTGATCAGATGCCCAAACTACCTCAATTGGCTCGTTTCAGTGTGGAGGAGCAACAGTACTATACCATGTAATGATTATAAATCCAATAAATCTGCAATAATTTAGAGGTGAAGTATATTCATATAAGATAATATATATACAAAGTAAAAATTACTGAATTATTACATAGATAAACCCTAGTTTAAATTGACACTGAAAATTAATATTGAGGTTTTGGAGTAACATACAAAGGAGAACTGAATAAAATTTACTCCCAATGCATAAGTATTTTTTTGATCTAAAAAAGTTCTCAGTAAACTTTACTAGAATATATTTGTAAAATTTAGTTTTAGTAGTAAGTAAACTTTACTTCATAACTTCAGTAAAATTTATTAGATGTTTTGAGTGAAAATACTTGACAAGTTTTTTTTAAAATAACTATTGCTTCATTTTTTTTTTCAGTATACATATACTGTTAACAAATCTTGTTCCATTTGCCCCATTTTTTTTTAAATGACCCCCTGCCCCCAAATGGTCTCTGCATTGCCCTGGTGCCATCATGTGCGAAAAGTGCATCATACTGTATGTCCCCTTTAAAATATAGGTAAAACAGCTGAATACAAATTGGCCTGTCAACATTAATATGTCAGTTTTCCTTGTAATATTTTTTTCTCTAATAAGTTTGTTACCATTCTTGTATATTTGCAGTTTTTTTCTAGCAAATTTGTGGGTTTTTTTTTTTTAATTTTCCAACTTTTTTCTTATGAATGTGATCTTAGTTTCTTAGAAATGTTTTTTTTTCTTTTTAAGGTTTTCCATTTAAATTTGCAGTTTTCCCCCATACCTTTACCATTTATTTCTTTTTATAATTTCCCCAAAGTTTTCCATATAAATTTGCCACATTTTTCATGCACATTTACAATGTTTTTCGTTAACTGATGATTTTTACGTAGTATCGTTTTCTTTGTAAGTCTAGTATTTCTTAAGGCTCATGGCGGTCAAATTATGTAACTCATTAAATGTGTAATAAATTGCATAATCCCTCCTTTCACAGTGTTGAGTCATGAACTATAGGGTGCTCACATGGCACAACCTGGTCACTCATCGTTACACTAATATTGTCTGATGACATTTTCCTTCATTTGTTTAAAAAGCCCTCATGACCTCTCTCCATGCAAACAAAGCAAACACACTCTCAAGTGTACTGTAGAAAAATGGTTCCCAACCTTTTTCTACAATGTCCCACAACCCTGCAGGATAAAGTCAAGAACTCTCCTTCACCAAACCCCATCATTTTTCAAACAGGATGAATTAAACTGATGCTGTTGGACACCAAACAGTAATAATAATAATTAAATAAAACCTGCATGAAGTTTCAGGGCTAGTCAACAGTCTGTTCTCTATGGTGCAGAATGCATTTATGTGCTTGTCCAAGTCCATTTTGTAGTGCAAAAATGAATTTTGTGCCTGGCAAAAACTGCAAAGAGGCTGTCCTAATTCTCTTAATTATTCAGAGGTGTGTTTTGGACATAACATGCAACACACACTAGTTCTCATTCCATTTAATAAACAGGGGTGCAAGATCTAAGGTGTAATACTAATATAACATCGTTGAAATGGGAAGACAAATCCTTTTTGCCCTGGGAACAATGTGGGCTCATTCACAAAGTGAAAATGTGTTTAAGGACCATCCACAGCCCTCCTTGCACTGGGGATCAAGGTTCATAGACTAGGCTTTAAATAATACAATGTAATTTATTATGTTTACCAAATAAAACTGACATCACCCAAGAATAAATAACTCAGTCTGCAGCCAACAATGATGGATTATCATAATTACACACTGATGAAAGCTGTGCCATTCAGAGGTTATGCCAGTCTTTCTCTTTGTCCATGATTTTGATAGAATAGAATAGGCTTTATTGTCATTGTACAGTATCTGCCCCACAACCGGAAGGTCAGGGTTCAAGTCCCGGCTGGGTCATGCCAAAGACCATGTAAAAGTACAACTTCCTGCCATCCAGCTTGGTGCTCAGCAAAAATTGAACGGAGGAGGGAAATGTGGGCGGCAGTGGCTCAGGAGGTACAGCGGGTCATCCAACAACCAGAGTGTTGGTGGTTCCAATCCTGCTCTCCCCAGCCATCCTGCCATTGTGTCCCTGGGCAAGACACTTTACCCACCTTGCCTCCAGTATCCATGACACTGGGTATAAATGTTCAGTAGTCAGTCCCTCCAGGATTTCACGGGATGTTTTTATGATTGTTGCAGCCCAAAAAGCCTGAATTTGCGGAAGCTTTTTTAAAAAGTTGAGAAGTTTGGGGTGGTTCCAGAATGATGATGTTGAAAGCTGAGCTGTAGTCCACAAAGGGCATCTTCACGTAGCTCCTTGCGTTCTCCAGGTCGCTCAGCTCTTTGTGAAATGTAGTGGTAATGGTGTCTTCCATAGACCGGTTCTCCCTGTAGGCGAACTGGTGGGGGTCAAAGGAGGGGGGAAAACAGTTCCTGATGTGCTGGGACACCAGTTGCTCAAAACAGTTCATGACTACAGACGTGAGTGCCATGGGTGTGTACTCATTCAGGCTGTCAATTGTGGACTTTTTGGGGATGGAGATGATGGTGGAGGCCTTGAGGCAGGAGGGGACAGTGGCAAGCGTCAGGGAGAGGTTGAACAGCTTGGTGAGGATCTCAGCCAGCTGGTCAGCACATGCTTTGACCACCGCTCCTGGGATGCTGTTAGGACCAGCAGCTCTGCGGGGGTTCACTGCTCTCAGTTGCCTCCTCACCTCATGCACCAGTAGAGAGCGGGGGGGGGGGGGGGGGCAGGGCGTAGTCTTATGTGGAAATATCGTCAGGAGGCAGTGACTATCTTTTGTTAACTTTATTAATGTGTCTTGAACATAACACTGTTACAGAGACTTACAGGAGGGAGCCTCGGGGTCCACACACACAACTGCTTCTGTATTGTCTCATGTCACTTTCTGGGGTAAACAACACTCATATCCTTACGCTCTATGCTGAACGAGATAGTGCCATTACATGACATCACTCTTTCTTTGAGTCTTTTAAGACATGCAAAATGAGAAAACACAGTAATCAGTTTCTGTATGAAGTACTGCTACCAAGTCCCACTGAAATTATAGCTCTTAGCCATTACTCTATTGTGACAGATAAACCATATCAATAAACAGCATGTGTAAATATAGGACTGCAACAACATCCTGTTTTTTTTTCATTTTCATAACAAGAACAACTTCACTTTGAAGCCTCAACTTTGTGTTGTTTCAAATGAACAATCAACTAACACAATGCTCATTACATAACATATTCTCCATATCTGTCTAGTGGTTTAACAATTCTGCCACTGGAGGTCATGTGTGCTCGAGTTGTAACTACAGTCGCATTAGGTGGTTCAGGAGGTGGATCAACAGCTGGCACAGGCGAGTGCGGTTCTCCTACACACTCAAGGTGATCATGTCCGTCTTTCCCAGAGGCATCTGATGCACCGAGGAAAGGTCTTAAGTGATGCTGGTTCCTTCGTAGTACTCCATTATCCGTTTGGACTCAGTACAATCTGGGCGAATCACATTTTTGAAGAACAGTAGCTTTCGTTGTCCATCCTTTCTCACTGTCCAGTTCCACAGTGACACTGAGTACAGGCTGTAGTTCGGGTAAGAGTCTGGCATCATGTCGGGAGTTATAGGTGTGTCGGTAGCTTTGCTTTGCCATCTCATCAGCTTGTCGTACCAGTTCAAGATCTGGCCATGCAGGCTGAAGCTTGGTTTCCAAGGTTGGAACTGTGGTGCGGATCTGTCTACCAAGCATAAGCTGTGCCAGGCTTATGCCTGCAGCCTGTAGAGTTGTTGCTCTGTAAATCATGAGAGCCAAAAATGGGTCTGCCTGTCTCAGGATCCGTTTTGCTGTCTGCACAGCCCTCTCAGCTTCTCCATTTGCTTGAGCATAGTGGGGACTGGTAGTTATGTGTCTAAAGTCGTACTCCGCAGAAAACTGTGGGAAAGCCCTCCCAGAAAACTGAGGACTGTTATCAGTCACTAGTATGTTTGGGCAGCCCCATTTGGAGAAGATGTTTTTCAGTTTAGCTCTTGTGGTCTCATCTGACATGTCCTTTAGGAAAGCTATTTCTATATAGTATTTCTATATACTTTGAGAAATAGTCCACAACTACCAAATAGTTTTGTTTGTTCAGTTCACTTATATCAGCAGCTATTTTTTCCCATGGATGACTGGGCAGTGGAGTAGTCATCAGTGGTTCTCGTTTCTTAGTAGGTCTTGACTCTTGGCAGTGTTTAAAGGTACTGACCATTTGTTGGATCTCTCTGCTTAATCTTGGCCACCACACACTACACTTAGCTCTGTCTCTGCACTTTGCAATCCCTTGGTGTCCGTCATGAATGCCTCGCAGAATATCAGCTCTCATATTTTGTGGCACAACTATTCTGTCATTATACAGCACTAGGCCTTCTAATATTGTGAGAGAATGTCTTAAGGTGTAGTAGGGTTTTACCTTTTCTGGCACCTTAACTGTGTTTTTAGGCCATCCTGTCAGAACATACTGTCGGACCAGCTGCAGTTCTTCATCTTTTAGAGTATGGTGCTTGACCAGTTCGAGCTTGGTGGGTGAAATGAGCTATGACTCGTGCACTGCTTCTATATATGCCTTTATTTCACCTGTGAGCTCTGTGATTTCAAGTGTTTCTGCTGCCTGGGGATGTCTGAAAAGGGTATAAGCTATTATGAGGGCTTTCCCTGGCACATAAACAGCTGTGGGGTTGTAACGTATCATGCGTAACAAAAGTCTTTGATACCTCACTGGCACAGACTGTAGATTTTTACAGTTTATCAATGGAATCAGAGGTTTGAGGTCACTCTGCAAAGTGAGTTTCTAATCCATATAAATATCTGGTGAATTTTTCACATGCCCAGATTGCTGCAAGGCATTCATTCTTTCTCGATTTGAGCATAATGCTGTTCGGTATCAATGAGTAATCTGGAACAAAAACTTACAGGTTTCAGCTGACTGTGGTGGTCCTGTAGTAGGACTGCTCATAGGCCATAATTGCTAGCATCTGCGCTAACGATGGTTGGCTTCTTAACGTCATAGAATGCTAGTACTGGAAACTTTGTGACAAGTTGCTTTACTTTCTTTAAGGCTTCCTCCTGTGCTACAATCCAAGTCCATGCTTCATCATTTTTCAGAAGGTCATTGAGTGGTTTGGTAACCTCAAACAGGTTTGGTAGGTATCTACCTAAGTAGTGGATCATTCCCAGAATCCTTCTCAAGTCAGTGACATTCTTTGGTGCCTCAAGCTCTGTGATAGCTTTGACCTTTTCCTGGTCTGGACGAATGCCATGCTCATCGATGCAATGTCCAAGATAGTTACGCTGTCACTGACGCAGTAGGCATTTCTCATGGTTTAACTTCAAACCAGCTTTCTTTAAAGTTTCCAGTGTCTTTTGCAGCCGCACTTCATGTTCCTCAGGTGTGTCAGAATAGATGAGGTTATCATCCATGTAGATTGTGACACCTTCATGGTCCTTCAGGAGTTCTGTCATTTGTCATGAAAAGCGTTATATAAGTGCAGGTTAGTTAGTTAGTTAGTTAGTAATTTCACGCTGAAATATTTCTGGTGCATTTGTTATTCCAAATGGCAGTCTATTGAAATAATATTGACCAAAGGGAGTTATAAATGTTGTTAGTTTGGCACGTTCCGTCTCTAGTGGTATTTGCCAAAAACAATTGGCTGCGTCTAAGAGTGAAAACATCTTTGCTCCGGTGAGTTTGGGCAGGATATCGTCTGTGGTTGGTAAAACGTATCTTTCCCTCTTCACTGCTTTGTTCAGCATTTTTAGATCAACACATATTCTTATATTAAGGATACAAGCAATTGGAAACTCTTGTGTCTGTGCGATCTTTCAATTGAAGATATAGAAGATCTATATCTATTTGGAGCAACGGTCTCAGGACTTTTACTGATCGGCTTTGGAATTGTCCTGGTGTATCGCAAATTAAAGAAGATGGACAGAGCTTATCAAAAAGCGGACCAGGCGAAGCTCTCTCATCAATTTGACCAACTGGGCAGGACTCTGACAGCGGCCAATGGAGAACTGTACAGGAAGATGGAATACATCACGATCACGCTAAGAGCTGTTCAGGAATCGATTTCAAAGCCTGGCAATGATGGATTTGGAGCACTGAATCCGTAAGAGAATGGAAAGTTTTTTCTCTGAAGTCAGTGCTATTCGACCTGTTTTTCGGCGCTGTCACGCCGCGCCATTCATCAGCGGCGCCACCTGCTCACGCACCTGACAATCATCAGCGGCGAGGGATAAAGGCCGTCTCGCCCGGAGGCTCGGCCTGAAGCCGTCAGACTTCGTCCCTCACCATTGTGAGCATACTTCTCTTCAGCATCACCATTTTGGTAAGAAGATCGCTTACCTCTCTTCTTCAGTCTTCTCCCCTGTGCACAGGTGGATTCCCCAGCGGCGGACATCTCCACTCCATCGCCCAATCCTCGCTGCTGTACGGAGCTCTCCAGGTGGCTGTCTTCCGGGCTTCGCCCCCTTGTTGTGCCAGCTGACCTGACCAACCAAGTAAGTCCTTCTCTCGCCATAAATCCCTCCTGTGTTGGTGTATGCCCGTCATCCTCTCCCTGTGCTCTCTCCATAGGGTTGCTCGGCTGTACGGTCACCTGCCTCTGTGCCTGGAGCAGACACCATCACCAACACATTTACATCCCGCAGACACGCACTCATTCACTCCTGCTGTTAATAAACTCTTTGAACTACTCTAAGCCTGTGTGTGTGCGTCTCCTGAGCCGTGCATTATGTCAGGCGCCCTCAGCATTCAGTCCTCCTGATGAACAACAGTATAATTGTTTTCATAACATTGGCGTACAGTATCTGACTCTCAAGGACAGCTTGTCTGACTCAGACTATTCCATCTGCCGTGTTCAAGGACATGTGCCTCTGCCTCAGACACTAGTCATAACATCTGCTGAAAGAGAGACTATTGCTGTTCACCTAACTGATTTGCCACCCTTGCATCCAACACATACACAACTGACCCATTTATACTGACGAAGACACATTCATTCACTGTTCTCTCTGTGCTTTGTCATTGTGTGGATTCTATTGTCTGCTAATTATGCATTTGAGAGTTTTTTTTCTTGTAATCACAATATTGGTCATATAAATGAACTTTATTTTGATCAACAATGTTTTTTTCTCTCTCCTATTGTGTCTCCTCCCCCCCCCCCCTGCCTTCTATTCCCCTCCTGTTGACAGGCGCCTCCATGGCTCACCGCGTCATTGGGAATGTCATTTAGACGTTTCCAATGTCAAGTCAAATTCCTCGTATATTTACCTGTTTATTTACTTGTAAATGTGCTTGGCAATAAACTTTATTCTGATTCTGATTCTTAGTTGGTCTTTGTTTTTCTTAAGTACTGCGACCACTGGAGCGCACCACTCTGTCGGCTCCTTAATTGGTTGTATTACACCAGCGTTCATCATGCGTTCTAGCTCCTTTTTCACTTTTGGGAGCAATGGCACTGAAACACGCCTGGTAGTTGACATGCTGTATGGGACAGCACCTTCTTTAAGGGTGATTTTGATGGGCTTCATTTTCAGCTTGCCAACATCAAATGAGCATGATCCTTTCAGCTGTTCGATACTACTGATCTCTTCTATACTTTTAATTAAGCTCATTGCAACAGCTACATTACGGCTCAGCAAGTGGCTGCTGTCTGTGCCTCTTGTTACATTCAGTTTGAATCTGTATATTTTCTCTTTTCTTACAGTAGTAGCTACAAAATGTCCAATACAGTTCACTTTACCACCTGGGCTGTCCAATTTGCTCACTGTTTTCTTCAATTTTGGCTAATTTTCCATCTGGTTAAAGGTTTCTTTTGGTATAACACCTGTGTCTGCTCCTGAATCTATTTTAAAGTTTATTGCAATACCTTGCATCAGCAGTTTCACTGACCATGTGTTACTTGTGTATTGTACATCTGTAATTTCTCCAAGGAAATGACTATTATTCCTGTCATCCTTTTTTCTGGGTGCAGTAACCTCACTGACCACACGGGCATGACATACTACCGCTAAATGGTCCAGCCTTTTGCAGTTGTGGCACTCTGCATTATGTGCTGCGCACTTATCTTCTTTGGAGTGTACATGACCGCATCTAGAATACTTGTATCCTTTAATTGCATGTTGTGCTTGATATGCTTTGGCCTCCCTTTTCTGTCCGTTTATGGTGTTTATTCTCTTTTTCCCTCTGTATGGCTGATGCTTGGACGTTACTTCACTCAGCTGTGCACTAGCTCCTTGCTTGGTGATGTGCTGTTTCACTTGCTCTGATTGTCTCAAGAGCTCTATGGCTTTAATGAGCGTTAGGTCAGGCATGAGCTGTAGCTTCTCAGATAACTCTTTATCTAATATCCCAATGACCAACCTGTCACGGATATTTTCTTCCTTAGCCGCAGCAAATGCACAGGTGTCTGCTGACTCATGCAGGCTCCTTATGTATTCCTCCGCTGTTTCCCCCGGCTTTTGAGCACGCTGATTGAAACGGGCTCGTTCGTGAATCGTGTTCACTTTCGGCACAAAGCAGTTATCCAGCTTTGCCAAGACAGTGTCATAATTATCAGGATCTTTCTCATCACTCTCAGAAAAGTGAAAAGTCTGATAAACTTACTCAGCCTCCTTCCCAAGTGAATAGAGCAATGTACAGACCTGTACTTCTCCGATTTCTTTATTAAGCTTGGTTGCTATTCTGTAGCGATGAAATCTCTACCGCCACTCAGGCCATTGTTCTGGCCGCAAGAAGTCAAAACTTTCCGGAGGTGGGAACTTTGCCATTTTTCGACGTCTTCTGACACCATGTAGTGTTATATGGAAATATCATCAGGAAGCAGTGGCTATCTTTTGTTAACTTAACGTGTCTCAAACATAACACTGTTACAGAGACTTACAGGAGGGAGCCTCGGGGTCCACACACACAACTGCTTCCATATTGTCTCATGTCACTTTCTGGGGTAAACAACACACATATCCTTACGCTCTATGCTGAATGAAATAGTGCCATTACATTAAAGGGGGAGGGGGGGAAAGAAGGGGGGATGAGTTGGAGGGAGGGTGAGCTCAAACCAGGCAAAGAAGCTGTTAAGCTCCTCTGCCAGAGTGAGGCTGCTGTCCGATGTTGGGGGGCCCTGGCCCCTGTAGTTGGTGAGGGCCCGGATGCCTCTCCACATCTGTCTGGGGTTGTTGTCTGTGAAGAAGCCCTCCACTTTCCTCCTGTAGGTGTTTTTAGCATGCTTTATGCCTATTCTCAGGTTGGCTCTGGCAGTGCTGTACAGAGAGCCGTCCCTCTGCCTGAAGGCTGAGTTGCAAGCTCTGATTGGAGCCTGGACCTCATTGGTCATCCAGGGTTTCCGGTTTGGAAATACCCAGATGTGTTTGGTGACTGTCACATTTTCTACACAGCATTTAATGTAGAAGAGGACAGACTCGGTGTAGGAGTCCAGGGCCTGCTGTTCAAAGATGTTCCAATCTGTGCAGCTAAAGCAGTCCTGTAGCTGGAGGACAGCATTTTCAGGTCAGCATTTAAATGTTTGTTTGGTTGGCGGGGGGGACTCTTCCTGAGGGGGGTGTAAGCAGGTATTACAAGTAGGGAGAGAAGGTCTGGTTGTTCAAGGTGGGGGGAGGGGGGCTCTGTAGGCATGCTTAATATTGCTGTAAACATGATCCAGTGTTTTTTCCCCTCTTGTGGGACACTTAATATCTTGGTGGAATTTGGGATTACAGTCTTTAAAAATGCTTTGTCAGAACCCTCTGCAATAATATGGATTGCGTTGGGGTGATCTTTCTGTTGCCAGCTAATGTTGTGCTGGAGGTGGCTGAGTGCTAAGCTAACGCTAACGTCTGGAGGGACGTAAACAGTTGTTGCAATTACTGCCATTAGCTCGTGGGGTAGATAGAAGGGCCTACATAGAAAGAACATGGCCTCTAAATGTCATGAGGCTGAGTGCGGTGTTTCACTGGGCTCATGCTCTCACTTTATTTCTGGTGATGTCTTGTGTTCAGTCTTATGTGATTATTTTACGGTGCACTGTTCCAAGATGCATGATGTGTTTTGAGTTGCCGGTTATTTTTGTTTTTGTACTCATGTTCTCAGTATTATTTTGTAGTTCCTTTATGCATTCTTGTTCATCTTGCTCTTAGTGTTTATATTGTGTTCTCTTTTTGGCACAGCTCCCCACCTTGTTCTCCAGACACTCCCACTTGGTAATCATCTTGTATTGGTAGCTCAGTCTTTCCCTGTTCTGTAAATAGGTCATCCTGCCCGCCCATGTGTTCCACACTTGCTGTCATTTACCTTGATTATTGCCTGCTCTATTTATAGCATGACTCTGCCTTCACTCCTTGTCAGAGTCTCGTCAAGAATCCAGGTCAGTTAGAACCCTGTTCCTGTTCTAACACTAGCTACTCCTTATCCCGTCTATTTGTAAGTTTATTTTGTGCACTGTATGGACTTTGTGTTTTTGTAAAATAAATATAACAAACTACAGTTCAGCATCTGGGTCTTCCTCTCTGCCCCGAGGGGTATTTCATGACAGAAGACTCAGACCACTAAGAGACCCAGCTGCTGTGGTTTGTAGGTTTTTGTTTTCTTTTTTTTATTTTACTTACCTGTTTGAGGAGCAAATCATGTCCCCAACACGCCGACCTCCGACAGTCAAAGGGAGATCAGCAGCAGGATCCCCGAGTGTGGAGGAGGAATGGGCTGCCAAAGTCATCCAGGGCTTTGTGGATGAAGCCCTCGCCTCCCGCAGCCTAAAGAAAATCTGGGAGAAGGTGGATTCGGCGACTACTATAGTCAAGGTGCATCCTGGGTTGTGGAGGTTTCCCCAGTTCGCGGAGCTGCTGGCTACACTCTCTGTCCTGCAGCAGTCCTTCCCAGGCTGACGTGGGGGCTGCCTCCAGTGAGCCCAAAGCTGATGTGGAAGTGCACTCCGCGGCAGATGCCCTGCTCCACCTCCAATTCATCCATTCCTGCTCCAGCTCCCTCTGCTCCATGATGCCGCCATCTGACTCCGGACCACTGGAGGAATACTCCTGCCTCTCAGGCAGCATCCTCCCCTTCGCTGAGGCAGAAGACTCCTGCAGCAGTGCCCTCTCAGTGCTTTTCCTCTCCGGCTGTTTCGCCAGCTTTCTCCCTCTCTGCAGCTGCTGTTTCCTCCTCCTCCTCGGCGATTCCTCCTGCTGCTGAGAGGTCGGCTATTTCCTTCCTGGCTCCACCCGTCACTGTGTCTGCAGGGTGGCTCCTTCACATTCCACTGCGGGGCCCACAACCGCTGAGGCTACGGAGAGGGTGGTCTCCACACTCGCTGCAGCAGAAAACATCATGCCCCGGGAACACAGGCAAATGTCTTTTCATTCTCTTTTACCAATATATAAATTATCTTTCCTGATTCCTGGTGGTGAGGCTCAGTCCCTGCAGTCCTGTGAGCCCTCACCGCCTGCTGCAGCTAAAGACTTTTCACCTGCTCTCTCCATGTCTCCTCCTCTGCCCCCTGAGTGTCCGCCGACTACTGGGTTGAGCCGCCGGGTGATGGAGGAGCCTGTGGTCCTGGAGAACCTGGTTCCAGCCCCACAGACATGGTTAGGACAGAGGGAGAGTGCTGCCTGTGATCGCCGATGAGCGAGCGTCCCCGGGCTTCAGCTATGCCAGATCCAGCGTCAACAGGGAAAGGGCCTCCTGTTGCCACGCCAGGCGAGCCACCTGCATGGGCCACGTCGCTGAAGGGTGTCAGGACTGCATTGACCACCATGCCTGCTGCAGGGGCCGCCACAGCAGAGCCGGAGTTGGACCTCCAGAGGGCCGGGCCCGAGACGTCGCCGTCTGGATCGACAGAATCCTGGACGGTGATGGAGCTCAGGCAAGTGCTCTCCTTTGTTTTCATTGTTTCAATTTTAGAGCGATCTTGTCGGGCTCTTGGTGGGGAGAGCCAAGTGCAGCCGACAGCTGCACCTGAGCTCACCTTGCCAGGCTCCACTGCCGCCGGTGACCCTGACCCTGTTTCTCTGCCTCTCTTGCCTGAGCTTTCCCCCAGGGTCACTGAGGATCATCCAGCTTTGTTAGAGGTCTCCGTGGATCCGGCCTCGCCACCTGAGATCTCTCTGGGTCCAGCTCCTCCTGCTGAGGTCATCGCGGATGCTCCTCCCCAGTCCGGGACCTCCGAGGATGCAGCTCCCCCTGCCGAGGTCATCGCGGGTGCTCCGTCCCAGCCTGGGACCTCCGTGGGTGCTGCTCCCCCTCTGGATGAGGTCTTCGCAGGTGCTCCGTCCCAGTCCGAGGCCTCCATGGGTGCTGCTCCCCCTCTGGATGAGGTTTTCGCGGGTGCTCCATCTCAGCCCGGGACTTCTGTGAGTGCAGCTCCTCCTCTGTCCGGGTCTCCGTGGGTGCTGTGTCCCAGTAGGGGACTGTCATGGGTGCTGTGCCACAGCCTGAAACCTATGTGGGTGCTGCATTCCAGTGTGGGCCCGCCATGGGCATTACGCTCCAGCCCAAGGGCCACTGTGGGTGCACCTCTGGCCCAGTCTGGGCCCACTGAGGGTGCAGCTCCGCCCCACCCTGGAGCCACCGTGAGTGCAGCTACGCACTCGCCCAGACCCACTGTGAGTGCAGCTCTGCTCCAGCCCGGAGCCACTGTGGGTGCTGCGATGTCCCAGTTCAGGGGCACCGAGGGTGCTGCAGAGCAGTCCAAAACCATCGTTGTCCCCTCTCCTCTGCCAGACACTGGCGTGGCTCCCCCTCCTCTGCCAGATGTCGTCGTTGTCCCCTCTCCTCTGCCAGACGTCATCATGGTTCCCTCTCCTCTAGACGACGCCATCATGGTTCCCTCTCCTCCACCAGACATCGTCATGGTTTCCCCATTTCCTCTGTCCCCTTCTTCATTGGGCCTCCCCATGGGGCAGCTGCATCCTGGGCCACCTCTTCTGTTTAGGTGGCTAAAGAACTCTGGCCGACCACCTGACAGACTGTGCCGCTGGATTGGGTGGCCCACATTCTCCAGCAGGCCACCTGATTCGTACCATCATGTCATCTGCCAGGTCTGGGACTTTAGCCGGCCACCTTAACTGTCTAGCTTTTTGGTCCAGGGGGCCTATGTGCCTGGTTTTGCTTGGGTGTGGCCCTGAGTGGATTTTTTTGTTTTTGTTCCCACCTAGTCTGGCTCCCCCCACCGCCCTCCCGGGTTTATTGTTGTGCTCCAATTGGGAAGGGGGGGGGGGTTCTTTCCTTTTTTTTTTAATGTTACCCTAGGGTGTCTGGAACCCACCCCTTCGGGAAGGGGGGGGGGGGGCTCTGGTCTTCCTCTCTGCCCCGAGGGGCATTTCATGACACTAAATCCGGTGAGCAGTGGCTTTGAATTATTCTGCTGTTATTACACCAAGTCTGAAGCACAAAAACACAGAGCTCTCCACCTCTGCCCTTACCAGAATTGGTGTTGCGATCGAAGGGAAGTGTAGTTCGGCTGGGTAATTCCACAGTGGTGACTGGGATGAGCGGGTGGATCCAAGACACAGTCAGAATACAACAGTCCCGGACGTAGTGATTGTAGGCGATCTCTGATTGCAGCTCATCCATTTTGTTGGTGAGGGGTCTGGGGTCGATGAGGAAAATTGAAGGTAACGGTGGTTTGGTGCATTGTTTGCGCAGGTGGGCACAGAGGCCAGTGTTATGTCTGTAAATTAGGACAGTGGAGGCGGTCGCTGTACTGAACAGTAACTTTATTAAACTGCTTTAATACAGCTGTTAGCAGTGTCTATTAAGACACTGCTAACAGCACGTGTTACAGTAGAATAATAGCTATGCTAACCGGGAGTGAGTACAGGCTGGTGTTGGCATAGAAGTTGAGCACCAAAGAGGCATTCCCCTGTTGTCAGACCCCTAATATAGGCACGAGTAGACCACCGGATGACCCTGCACGACTGAATGGGTTGTTCTGCCAGTTCTGAAGCAGTAGTGCCCCACTAAACTTTTTTTTTTGAGTCACTGCTGAGTTTTTCAGTTCAGGGGCCTCTGGCAAGGCCCTAGTGGGTACGGCCCTGGAGGCCCTGGGTGTGGCGGATCTGGTTGTCCCACTGGAAAGTCCCAGTCCAGGTCCCACACTAGCTAAATTGATTCTGGGGCAGCTGTTCTCACCCTTCGCAGATGGCTGGTGTGCCATCTCGATCCATCGGCCAATTGGAAGGTGGCTGGCCCCAACTGTGCGGCAGTTCTCATCGGCGATGACAGAACCGTCTGTGGGTCCAGGCGTTTGGATCGTTGGACCCAAACAGATACCGGCACTGTGAGCAGCGATTGGTTTGGCTGCACCCGGTGTTGCTGTTGTGGTAATAGAGGCGGAGTGCTAAAGAGACAGTCTCCCGCTGTCAGTCCCCTAATATGGGCATGGCGTGATGACGTTATCCATGCCTGTGTCTTCACGTCGGTGCTGCCTGTTGTTAATATGGGAATATCTAACAGCCAGCCCTGCAGCCTCGTTTCTTCTTCCTCTCTCGGCGCCATCTGCACCTCTTGCTGGGCCCGATAATAATCCACAGAGCACCCAGAGGTCTGGCGATCTCCTCAGGGATGCGGTATTGATTGCTGGAATAAGAGCTGGAGGTGTCGGAGTTTAGTTGGCGGCCAATGCCGAGAAGTTCCTAGCAACTGCAGGTAATTAGTCCATCACAGAAGAAGGACAAAAAAATGCAGGAAAAACACAAAAACAAGTGCAGTAGTCTGGAGCGACTAGCTGCAGCATGTGGAAGTGCAGCCATCTTGGTTAAATGATAGACAAATGATAATGTGTCGTGATGGTTTATGTTCATTTATGGGTTTGGTTTCATTGTATTATTATTATTATTATTATTATGAGTGGTGGAGTGGCGGAGTGGTGGCTCAGTTGGTAGAGCATCCGCCCCACACCCGGGAGGCATGGGTTCAAATCCCGGCCGGGTCATGCCAAAGACCATATAAAAGTGGAACTGCCTGCCATCCAGCTTGGTGCTCAGCACTAAATGGAATGGAGGAGGGAACTCTGTGGCGGAGCCTTGCATGGCAGCGGCCCTCTGATTCTGCACTTGGGGTGTGTGTGATTTATACTGTAGATAGGTAAAGCACAAACTCGTTCTGCTGTAGATGATTGGTTGTACAGTTGAATGACAATAAGGGTGATTTAATGAGTTTGTTTATGATTTAGTCCCTTTTTTATTGTTATCATGTCTTCCCCTGTCATTTGGTGTCTGTGTCTTGAGTTTGCCCTTTTGTATTTTATTATATTTTTGTATGGTGCCCTGCTTGTTCTGTCTGTGTCTCCCTGTCTGTGAGTGTGTCTTTGTGCAGCGTCTCCCATCCTGTGAGTTCACCCCGATTACTTTCCCAGCTGTTCTGTGTTTCCAAGTTATGAGTTCCCTATTTATGCCTGTCTCCAATCAATGTTCTTCGTGAGGGCATCGCGCTGTTTCCATGTCTTGTTCCATGTCTATGCCACGTGAGTTTTGCCATGCCATGCCATGCCATGCCATGCCATGCCATGTTTATGCTTCGCTTGCCAAGTTTAGTTTTGTGCAGTTTAATTGTGTTAATAAATCACTGTTTGCATTTTGCTTGCCTGCATTTCTGGGTCCTGGAAGTGTTTGCCCCTTCCTGATTTCTCATTTTTTTTCTATGTTTGTCATACATAAATGTTTCAGATCATCAAACAAATTTAAATATTAGACAAAAATAACACAAGTAAACACAAAATGCAGTTTTTAATTGAAGGTGTTTATTATTAAGGGTAAAAAAATCAAAAACCTACATGTCCCTGTGTGAAAAAGTGATTTCCCCCCCCCCCCCGTTAAAATATAAATTATCACATCTTTGGAAAGCTGAGTTCAATTTCTCTAGTCACACCCAGGCCTGATTACTGTCACACCTGTTCTCAATTAAGAAATCACTTAAATAAGACCTGCCACACAAAGTGAAGTCGACCAAAAGATCCTCAAGCTCATGCTGTGATCCAAAGAAATTCAGGAACAAATGAGTAACAAAGTAATTGAGATCTATCAGTCTGGGAAAGGTTATAAAGCCATTTCTAAAGCTTTGGGACTCCAGTGAACCACAGTGAGAGCCATTATCTATAAATGGCAAAAACATGGAACAGTTGTGAACCTTCCCAGGAGTGGCCGATCGACCAAAATTACCCCAAGAGCGCAGCGACGGCTCATCCCTCACTTGCTTCAGTTAAGGTCAATGTTCATGACTCCACCATAAGAAAGTGACTGGGCAAAAATGGCCTGCATGGCACAGTTCCAAGAAGAAAACCACTGCTGAGCAAAAAGAACATAAAGACTCATCTCAGTTTTGCCAGAAAACATGAACCACAAGACATTTGGGAAACTACTCTGTGGACTGACGAGACAAAAGTTGAACTTTTTGCAAGGTGTGTGTCCCATTACATCTGGCGTAAAAGTAACACAGCATTTCAGAACAGGAACATCATAGTTAGTTAGTTAGTTAGTTAATTCCCTTCACACCATGTTGGTGTATGGGGCGGCGCCTATCTCCGTTTCTCTGACCCTAGGCCACACAGCTACTGTAAGTAGTGAAAGCTACAGCGGGGGGTCAGTCCTCTGGTAGCTCTGTGCGTAACTTTACTTTTCCTGTTCCATTATGCGGAGCACCACGCTAGAAGGCAGAAAGTACCATTTTTATATGGTCTTTGGTATGACCCGGCCGGGATTTGAACCCCTGCCTCCCGGGTGTGGGGCAGATGCTCTACAGGAACATCATACCAGCAGTAAAATATGGTGGTGGTAGTGTGATGGTCTGGGTCTGTTTTGCTGCTTCAGGACCTGGAAGACTTGCTGTGGTAAATGGAAGTATGAATTCTGCTGTCTACCAAAAAATCCTGAAGGAGAATGTCCAGTCATCTGCTCGTGACCTCAAGCTGAAGCGCACTTGGGTTCTGCAGCAGGACAATGATCCAAAACACACCAGCAAGTCCACCTCTGAATGGCTAAACAAAACAAAATGAAGACTTTGGAGTGACCTAGTCAACATCCTGACCTGAATCTGATTGAGATTCTGAAAATTTTGATTCAAATTCTGAAATTTCAAATTTCAAATTTCAAATTCTGAAAATTCAAATTCTGATTTGAGCAGTTCATGCTCAAAAACCCTCCAATGTGGCTGAATTACAATAATTCTGCAAAGTTGAGTGGGCCAAAATTTCTCCACAGCACTGTAAAAGACTTGCCAGTTATCGCAAATGTTTGATTTCAGTTGTTGCTGCTGAGGGTGGCTCAACCAGATGGCTTGGGGGGGGGGGGCAATCACTTTTTCACACAGGACCGTGTAGGTTTGAATTTTTTTTTCCCCTTAATAATAAACACCTTCATTTAAAAACTGCATTTTGTCTACTTGTGTTACCTTTGTCTAATATTTAAATTTGCTTGATGATCTGTGTCACGTGCTGGGTTGTGGAGATTCTGCCAGACCCAGCCTCATGGCCCTTTTCCTGTGTTGATATTTATTTGTTGCATGCATTAATGTTCTGTTTGCCATTTTCCTGTTGTGCTTCATTTCTGCAGTTTTTGATATGTATATTTGAGTATGTTATTTTGTTTTCCCAATGTTTTCCTTCCTCTGTTGAGAGCTGTTAGGGTTGTGCAGCCGTGTGTGGGCGTGCCCTGCAGGCTGTCAGTTGAGATTGCCCTCTTCTCACCACCTCAGGTGATTCCAATTATGTGTCTCCATTCTTTTCTGCCTGCTCAGGCGCTCATATCTGTTCTTAATTATGTAGTGGGGGTTTGAGCCCTATTTAAGGGCGTTATTGTCATTTCTTGGTTGTCGCTGCTTTGTTGTGTCAAACATCATCCCCACCAGGGCTCTGCTTCGCTCTAGTGGGTATTTTTGTAAGTAATTGCTCTCTCATCTGCATCTTCATTTGTAGCACTTTGTGTTTGCCTTTTATTTCAATTAACTGCACTAAATAATGGTTCAGCGCATAGGTTTTGCATTGCTTCTGCCTCGAAGGGGCAAAACATGACAATCTGAAACATTTAAGTGTGACAAACATAGGAAAAAAAAAAAGAGAAATCAGGAAGGGGGCAAACACTTTTTCACTTGTGTGTGTGTGTGTGTGTGTGTGTGTGTGTGTGTGTGTGTGTGTGTGTGTGTGTGTGTGTGTGTGTGTGTGTGTGTGTGTGTGTGGAGATCGGAGTGGTGGCCTAGAGGTAGAGCATCCGCTCTAAAACCAGGAGGCTGGGGTTCAAGTCCTGGCCGGGTCATGCCAAAGACCATATAAAAATGAAACTTCCCTCCATCCAGCTTGGTGCTCAGCAAAAATGGAATGGAGGAGGGAAATGAGCATCATGGTGTGGGGGGTGTTTTTCAGCACATGGTACAGATAGACTTCATATAATTGAAGGAAATATGAATGGACAAATGTACAGAGACATCCTTGATAAGAACCTGTTGCCATCTGCCAAAATGCTGAAGATGAAACAAGGGAGGACATTTCAGCAAATGATCCCAAACACACAGCCAAGGAAACTCTCAGCTGGCTCCAGAAAAGGAAAATAAAGCTGCTAGAATGGTCCAGTCAGTTACCTGACCTGAATCCAATTGAAAATCTATGAAACGAACTGAAGGTCAGCGTTCAGAGAAGACACCCATGGAACCTTCAAGATTTGAAGACAGTTTGTGTGGAAGAATGGGTTAAAATCACTCCTGAGCAATGCCTGGGCTAAGTTTTTCCATATATGAGGCCTCTGGAAGCTGTTATTACCAAAAGGCTTTTCTACTAAATACTAAATGAATTTCACCAAGTGTGTTCAATATTTATTCCATGTGTCATACCACTTTATTAAATATAACTTGTTCTGTGAACACTGTTGCCTTGATTTCTTTGTATGTATGGACTACTTGGGTTGTTACTGATATCTGGTGAAAATCTCAGGTCAAGGGCTCCATCAGAAATATGTTTAATGAGAAAAATGTTGACATGTTCAATACTTATTTTCCCTGCTGTGTATATACAGTGGATATAAAAAATCTACACACCCCTGTTCAAATGCCAGGTTTTTGTGATGTAAAAAAATGATACTGACATATTTCAGATAAAACCCAAGCACAGACACAGGTTCAGTTAGTTTCACAATGATCTTTATTGACTGAGTAAAAGTGTGTGAGTGAGAGTGTGTGTGTGTGTGTGTGTGTGTGTGTGTGTGTGTGTGTGTGTGTGTGTGTGTGTGTGTGTGTGTGTGTGTATGCAGCGCGGCAGAAGTCTGGCAACCCTGCAGAGAGAGGAGAGACAAGAATATGAGCTCTCTTGTATCAATGGCTGAATGAGCAGAATAATAAATAATTTTACGGAGTATGGGAGTAGCTGAGGCACCAAGAAGCAGCTTAGTCCTTATCCAGAGTGCCAGGGGCCCGCTGAGGTGGAGAAGTGCTCGTGAAGATAATTACAGTGCTGGGTACAGGTGAGACCTCTGCTGGGGGAAGAGGAGAGAGTTCAGTTCAGGGCTAATGCACTTATGACACTGAAGAGAGTGGAGCCTCTGGCTCATGGGTAGTGGTCCGGTCCATCGCCTGGAGTTGGAGAGAGTCTGCCTAGAGGTAGGTCCACCTGTGCACAGGGAAGAGGGAAAGAGAAAGGCAGGAGCAGAGGGTGATAACATCCAGGAGAAAGACGCATACAGTTGCATTGGGGAGATGAAACTCCCAGACGATGAGGTGCAGATTCTTGGAGGAAAAAGGAGGCGAAACTCCCTGTTTGAAGAGAAGGGCAAACTCAAGCTTGTGGAGTTCCTCACCCTGTTATAGCGTAGATGTCTCTGTGCAGGAGTGCTGGGCTCCACTCCTAATAAAGGCTGTGTTAATTGGGAGGCACAGGTGTGAGTGAAACTGCAGCTCATTCATTCATCTTCTTCCGCTTAGTCCTTTTCGGGTCGCGGGGGGACTGGAGCCTATCCCAGCATCTTTGGGCGAGAGGCAGGGTACACCCTGGACAGATCGCCAGTCCATCGCAGGGCCAACACAGAGAGACAGACAACCATTCACTCTCACAGTCATACCTAAGGACAATTTAGAATCCCCAGATTTGATGCCAATTAACCTAACTTGCATGTTTTTGGCATGTGGGAGGAAACCGGAGAAATCCCGGAGTAAACCCACGCAGACACGGGGAGAACATACAAACTCCACATAGATCACTGTTGGTCGGGGGCTGGGATCGAACCCAGGATCCCCAGGCCAAGGGTGAGTTGCTGTGCTGTCGCAGTGCTAAGCACTCCGCCACCGTGCCGTGGAAGATAATTAGTGAGCAGGGGAAACACACAGCACGGATCACCACAGTACCCCCCCCCCCCCCTTACGGGATGCCTCTTGGCAGCCGGTTCAATCTGCCCGGGTGAGTCCAATGGAAGTCCCTGATGAGTTGCAGATCAGTGATGAAAGAGGAACGAACCCATGATCTCACCTCTGGGCCATACCCCGCCCAATCCACCAGGTACTGGAGACCTCACCCCCTGCATCGAACTTCCATAATGCAGCTGACCTTGAATGCTGGACCACCATCGATCATCACCGGTGGGGGCGGCGGCTTGGGTGGAGGTCACAACAGGCTGGAGAAAAATGGCTTTACCTGGGAAACATGGAAGGTAGGACAAATACGAAGGGAAGGGGGAAGAGACAGGGGGCCAGCAACTGGATTGACAATGTGGGAGATGGGGTAAGGACCAATGAAGTGAGGGGAATGCTTCTTAGACTCCGTTATCAAGTTAATGTTTTTGGTAGAAAGCCATACTTTTTGTCCAACCCGGTAGGGTGGAGCCGGGGTCCTGCAACGGTTGGTGATCTCAGAGTTGCGACCCACCATGCGTTGAGGAGCAGCCCTGGTAGACCTCCAAATCCGTCGACATTGTTTGATGTGTGCCTGCACCGACAGGACAGCGATCTCCACCTCCTCCTCTGGGAACAGGGGAGGGTTGTACCCCAGAGATACCTCGAAGGGGAAGAGCCCCGTGGCTGTTGAAATGGCGGAGTTGTGCACGTACTCAATCCACAGTAAGTACGAACTCCATGATGCAGGATTGGAGGCCGTGACACACCTCAGGGCCACCTCCAGTTCTTGATTAGTGCGCTCACACTGGCCATTACTCTGTGGGTGGTAACCCGAGGATAAGCTGACTGTTGCCCCAATAGTCTTGCAAAAAGACTTCAAAACCTGGGATATAAACTGAGGACCCCAGTCCAAAACAATGTCCACAGGGATCCCATGAAGACTGACCACATGCAGAACGAAGAGGTCGGCTGTCTCCTTGGCAGAAGGGAGCTTGTGAAGGGTAATGAAATGAGCTGCTTTAGAAAACCTGTCCACGATAGTGAGAATCACAGTATGTTCAGTGAAGGGGGGAAGCCTGGTTACAAAATCCAGGGCGACGTGAGACCAAGGTCTGCTGGGAATGGGGAGAGGATGCAGCAGGCCCGAGGGGGAAGAACAGGATGACTTCCCAGTGGTGCACTGAGGACAGGCTCGAACAAACTCATTGACGTCCTTTCTCATCGATGGCCACCAGAAGGTCCTCTGCAGCTGGGACATGGTGTGAGCCATCCCAAGGTGACACATGACCTTGGAGGAGTGTAACCAATCAATGACCTCACCACGGACTGAGGAAGGGACATACATCCACCCCGCCGGACCCCCACCAGGGTCGGACTCCACTTCCTGCACTCTCTTGACCCTTTCCTTGATGTCCCAGGAAAGCATGCCAACAATGCATGAAGGGGGCACAATAGGATGCTATTCAGGCACAGCCGTGTAAGGGGAAAACTGCCTAGAGAGCGTGTCGTGCTTGGTGTTTTTGGACCCCGGGTGGTAGGTGATTGTAAAATTGAACCTGCCGAAGAACATGGACCAGCGGGCTTGCCTAGAGGTCAGCCATTTAGCCATTCTGAGGTACTCCAAGTTCTTATGGTATGTCCAAACAATGAACGGCAGCGAAACTCCCTCCAGCCAGTGGCGCCATTCCTCCAAGGCCAGCTTGACAGTCAGTAACTCTTGATCCCCCACATCATAATTCCTCTCGGCAGGTGACAGGTGACGGGAGAAGAAGGCGCAGGGATGGACCTTGTTGTCGGAGGGAGAACGCTGCGACAAGACTGCCCCTACTCCGAAGTCCGAGGCATCCACTTCCACTAGGAACTGCAGAGATGGGTTCACCTGGGCAAGGATAGGGGGAGAAGAAAAGCTAGATTTTGGTTTAGAGGATGCTGCCTTAGCCTTTTCGGACCAACGAAAAGGAACTTTAGTGGAGGTAAGACCGGTGAGTGGCAGAGCAATCACACTATAGTTGTGGATAAATCGCTGATAAAAATTAGCAAATCCCAAAAACTGTTGCAGCTGCCTGCAGAAAGAAGGAACCGGCCACTCCACAATAGCGTTTACTCTATCTGAGTACGCTAGGATCTTTTTGTGGGAAATGACGAACCCCAGGAAGGTGGTGGAAGACGTGTGGAACTCACATTTTTCTGCCTTGATGGAGAGTTGATTCTCCAGTAGCCGCTGAAGGACACGTCTCACATGCACCCGATGCTCCTCTAACGAACAAGAAAAGTTGAGGACGTTATCCAGGTACACAAAAACAAACGAGCCCAAAAAGTCCCTCAGCACATCATTGATGAGCCGCTGGAACACAGCCGGCGCGTTGGTCAACCCAAACGGCATTACTAAATATTCAAAATGGCCATTAGGAGTGCGGAACCTTGTCTTCCACTCATCCCCTTCTTTAATCTGGACCAGGTGGTAGGCATTACGTAAGTCCAGTTTGGTGAAAACAGCGGCCCCCTGAAGAGAATCGAAAGCAGAGTTGATGAGAGGCAGAGTGTATTTATCTTTCACTGTGATGTTATTAAGCTCCCTAAAATCAGTGCAGGGTCGAAGGGAGCCATCCTTTTACCCACAAAAAAGAACCCAGCCACCACCGCCAAAAAAGAAGGCCTGATAATGCCTGAACTTAAGGACTCCTTGATGTATTTATCCATTGCCTCCCGCTTCGGGGCAGAGAGGCTATAAAGCCAGCTAGAATGGAGCTCCCGGCAGGAGGTTAATGGCGCAGTCATAAGGGCGGTGGTGGGGTAGAGAGAGTGCCTTAGCTTTACTGAATACTGGGGCCAAGTCGTGGTACTCAGGGGGACCTGAGGAGAGGTTGGGCAGGTGAGTTGGCGGGGAACAAACAGGCACTGAGGGAGAACAGGCTGCAGACTGTAAACAAACATTCAAACAAAAGGTACTCCATGAAGTGAACCTCCCTGCCTGCCAATCAATAACAGGATTGTGAAGTCTAAGCCAAGGGTAACCCAAAATGACGGGGGAAGCAGTAACGGGTAAAACAAAAAAACTGATATGTTCCCGATGGTTACCTGACACCAAAACAGAAACGGGGGCAGTCTGCTTAGACAATAGCGAAAGGCACCTTGGAGAGTGCGATCAACTTTAAAGGTGTCTTCAGATTGTGGTAGGGTAGCTTTAGATGGGTTGCCAGACTCTCCGAAATGAATCTCTGTTCAGCACCTGAGTCAATGAGAGCGTTAGTGGAAATTTCAGTGTGACCATGTTGAAAATGAATAGGTAACATCAGTCATGTAAGGGTTTTGGCATTTCCTACGTCCATTAGTCCCCCTACTACGACGAACGGACACCCCCTTTTGGTTGACTGGGACAAGAGGCAACCTTGTGATCGGCATTGGCACAGTACATACATAATCTGAGGTTGTGGTGGCATTGTCGTTCCGCCAGAGGCAACTTAAACTGGCCCACCAGCATAGGCTCCTTGGCCTCGGGAGTTTCGGGGGGGGGGGCAGGGAGTGAAGACTGAGGGGAATGGCAAGACTGAGAGCCCGAGTGATTGGAAAAATGGCGCTCGCTAGCCCGCTCCCTCAACCAATTATCAATACTGATGGCTAGGGAGATTAATTCATTCAGTGAGGAGGGTTTCTCAACACGGGCCAATTCATCCCAAAGACTAGGGTTGAGACTGCATGCAAAAATGCTACAGAGAGAGGCATCCTCCCACTCTACCTCTGCCGCAACAACCCGGAAGTCTACCGAACAACTGACGACAGATCTAACCCCCTGCCTAAGGATAAATAGATGGGTGGTGAGGACATTATCACGATCAGAATAGTCAAACACCTCAGTAAACTCAGAAATAAATCGATCATAGGTGTAATTTGGATAATCAGGACGGGCCATTATAGCATAAGCCCAGACTAAGGCCCGCCCCTCCAGTAAATTCACAACATAACTGATCTGGCTATGATTTGTAGGAAAATCCTCCGGCACCCGCTGAAACACAAGACTACACTGAAGTAGGAAGCCCCGAGCCTCCCCCAGCTTACCGTTAAAACAGGTGGGGGTGGGCACTGGAGTAAGCCAAGAGTGCTGCGCCCGAGGAGAGGTGGGATTAGACAGCCCGGCCGGGCCCCCGGAGAGCAGACCTGTGCCAAGGTGAGCTGATTGAGCCGAGAATTAATTTGAGTCAGCTGGTTTAAGATCACTTGTTGTTGGTAAGTTAATTGGTCTAATCGAGCCGCCATGGTGTTAAGTCTTTGTGCAAAAGCACTGTCTGCTGGGTTTTCCTGACGGAGACATACTGACATATTTCAGATAAAACCCAAGCACAGACACAGGCTCAATTAGTTTCACAATGATCTTTATTGACTGAGTGAAAGTGTGTGAGTGAGAGTGTGGGTGTGTGTGTGTGTGTGTGTGTGTGAGAGAGTGTGTGAGTGAGTACATGCAGAGTGGGAGAAGTCTGGCAACCCTGCAGAGAGAGGAGAGACAAGAATATGAGCTCTCTTGTATCAATGGCTGAATGAGCAGAATAATAAATAATCTTATGGAGTATGGGGAGTAGCTGAGGCACCAAGAAGCAGCTTAGTATTATCCAGAGTGCCAGGGGCCCACTGAGGTGGAGAAGTGCTCGTGAAGATAATTACAGTGCTGGGTGCAGGTGAGACCTCCGCTGGGGGAAAGAGGAGAGAGTTCAGTCCAGGGCTAATGCACTTATGAGACTGAAGAGAGTGGAGCCTCCGGCTTACAGGTAGTGGTCCGGTCCGTCGCCTGGAGTTGGAGAGAGTCCGCCTAGACACCTGTGCACAGGGAAGAGGGAGAGAGAAAGGCAGGAGCAGAGGGTGATAACATCCAGGAGAAAGTTGCTAACAGTTGCGCTGGGGAGATGAAACTCCCAGACGACGAGGTCCAGATTCTTGGAGGAAAAGGGAGGCAAAACTCCCTGTTTGAGGAGAAGGGTAAACTCAAGCTTGTGGAGTTCCTCATCCTGATGGAGCATTGACGTCTCCGTGCAGGAGTGCAGGGCTCCACTCCTAATAAAGGCCGTGTTAATTGGGAGGCACAGGTGTGAGTGAAACTGCAGCTGTGAAAGATAATTAGTGAGCAGGGGAAACACACAGCATGGATCACCACAGATACCAAGATAAATCATTTCACAACTTTTTCCACCATTGATGTGACCTATAACCTGTAAAACAATTGAAAAACAAACTGAAACCTTTTAAGGGGAAAAACAAAAATAAAAAACTTACAATAACCTGACTGCATAAATATGCACACCTTCTTATAACTGGGGATGTGGCTGTGTTCAGAATTAATCAGTCACATTCAAACTCATGTTAAATGGGAGTAAGCACACACCTTCCACCATTTAAAGTCCCTCTGATTAACCCCAAATAAAGTTAAGCTGTTGTACAGTGTATTCGGAAAGTATTCACAGCGCTTCACTTTTTCCACATTTTGTTATGTTACAGCCTTACTCCAAAATTGATTAAATTCATTTTTTTCCCTCAAAATTCAACACACAACACCCCATAATGACAATGTGAAAAAGTTTTTTGAGATTTTTGCAAATTTATTAAAAATTCATTCATTCATTCATCTTCTTCCGCTTAATCCTTTTCGGGTCACGGGGGGGGGGGGGGGGGGGGGCTGGAGCCTATCCCAGCATCTTTGGGCGAGAGGCAGGGTACACCCTGGACAGATCGCCAGTCCATCACAGGGCCAACACAGAGAGACAGACAACCATTCACTCTCACAGTCATACCTAAGGACAATTTAGAATCCCCAGTTTGATGCCAATTAACCTAACTTGCATGTTTTTGGCATGTGGGAGGAAACCGGAGAAATCGCCGAGTAAACCCACGCAGACACGGGGAGAACATGCAAACTCCACACAGATCACTGTTGGTCGGGGGCTGGGATCGAACCCAGGATCCCCCGGCCAAGGGTGAGTTGCTGTGCTGCCGCAGTGCTAACCACTCCACCACCGCGCTGCCCATAAAAAACTAAAAAAAAAAAATCACATGTATTCACAGCCTTTGCTCAGTACTTTGTTGATGCACTTTTGGCAGCAATTACAGCCTCAAGTCTTTTTGAATATGATGCCACAAGCTTGGCACACCTATCTTTGGGTAGTTTTGCCCATTCCTCTTTGTAGTACCTCTCAAGTTCCATCAGGTTGGCTGGGAAGTGTCGGTGCACAGCCATTTTCAGATCTCTCCAGAGATGTTCAATTGGATTCAAGTCTGGGCTCTGGCTGGGCCACTCAAGGACATTCACAGAGTTCTCCTGAAGCCACTCCTTTGAAATCTTGGCTGTGTGCTTAGGATCGTTGTCCTGCTGAAAGATGAACCTTCACCCCAGTCTGAGGTCAAGAGCAGTCTGGAGCAGGTTTTCATCCAAGATGTCTCTGTACATTGCTGCATTCATCTTTCCCTCTATCCTGACTAGTCTTCCAGTTCCTGCCACTGAAAAACATCCCCACAACATGATGCTGCCACCACCATTGGCGTGGTTATGAACTGTGCCTGGTTTCCTCTAAACATGATGCCTGGCATTCATGCCAAAGAGTTCAATCTTTGTCTCATCAGACCAGAGAATTTTGTTTCTCATGGTCTGAAAGTCCTTCAGGTGCCTTTTGGCAAACTCCAGGCGAGCTGCCATGTGCTTTTTACTAAGGAGTGGCTTCCATCTGGCCACTCTACCATACAGGCCCGATTGGGGGATTGCTGCAGAGATAGTTGTCCTTCTGGAAGGTTCTCTTTTCTCGACAGAGGAATGCTGGAGCTCTGACAGAGTGTCCATTGGGTTCTTGGTCACCCCCCTGATTAAGGCCCTTCTCCCCTGATCGCTCAGTTTAGACAGCCGGCCAGCTCTAGGAAGAGTCCTGGTGGTTCCAAACTTCTTCCATTTACAGATGATGGAGGCCACTCTGCTGACTGGGACCTTCAAACCAGCAGAAATTTTTTTGTACCCTTCCCCAGATTTGTGTCTTGAGACAATCCTGTCTCGGAGGTCTACAGACAATTCCTTTGACTTCATGCTTGGTTTGTGCTCTGACATGCACTTGTCAACTGTGGGACCTTATATAGATAAGTGTGTGCCTTTCCAAATCATGTCCAATAAACTGAATTTACCACAGGTGGACTCCAATTAAGGTGTAGAAACATCTCAAGGATGATCAATGGAAACAGGATGCACCTGAGCTCAATTCTGAGCTTCATGGCAAAGGCTGTGAATACTTATGTACATGTGATTTTTTTTTTAGTTTTTTATTTTTAATAAATTTGCAAAAATCTAAAAAAAATTTTTTTTTTTTCACATTGTCATTATGGGGTGTTGTGTGTTGAATTTTAAGGAAAAAAATGAATTTAATCCGTTTTGGAATAAGGCTGTAACATAAAATGTGGAAAAAGTGAAGCACTGAATACTTTTCGGATGCACTGTAGGTCACATTGCTCAAGTAGGTTCATTTTGTCTTCTTTTAATTATTTATCTTTTGTTCTTATTAAAGACAAAAATAGAATAGAAAGGAGATGTCTTTGCCTTCTTAACATGTTTTGACTGTACACTGCAGCCTTCGTCATCTCCCTTCTATTGTATTTTTGTCTTTAATAAGAACAAAAGATAAATGTAGGTCACATTAATCGTGGAAAAAGTTTTGAAATTATTTATATCTTGGTCTCATTTTTTTTATATCACAGAAACTTGGCATTTGAAAAAAAGGTGTGTAAACTTTTTATATCCACTGTATACTTAGAGAGTCCACTGACTTATTGACTCTCGTGCACCATGTACAGCAGCTCAACCAGACTCATGTCAATCATCACTGTTTTCTTCCTGCATTACCGACTGCACTATATAGTTCTCCACAGTATCTGCTGCTCGCTAATATATTTTAACTGTTGACCAGTATCACTTAATCTTATTCTACACTTTATTACATGTATAGTTTATTTCTTTTATCTTATCATGTTTAATGTTGCAGCATTGTACCGAGACAAATTCCTAGTTTGTGTACTACATGAACAATGACAATAAACCTGATTCTGATTCTGATTCTGGTATATATTAGAATTGATTAGTCTTTGCTCATGAGTAAATTTGTTTTTTCCACATTTAGGTATACATTGTGGACAAACATATTGGGGCACACCTTTTAATCACTGCATTCATTTTTTTTTAATCCAGGGAAATCTTAATGTTTCAGTTTACCAAGACATTTTGGACAGTTATACACTTCCAACTTTGTGGGGTCAGTGAAGGCATTTTTTCTGTCCCATCATGACTGTACCCCAAAGCACAAGCAAGGTCCATAAAGGCATAGTAGGATAAGTTTGGTGTGAAGTGGAAGATCTAAACTGGGCCACACACAGGCCTGACCTCAACCTTATCCAACATCTTTGGGATGAATTAGAATAGAGATTGTGAGCCAGGTCCTCTGGTCCAATATCTGTGTCTGACCACACAAATGCTTTTCTGGATGAATAGGCAAAAATTCCCACAGACACACTCTAAAACACTGGAGAAACCATTTCCAGAAAAGTGGAAGCTGCATTAGCAGCAATAGAGGACCAACTCCACATTAATGCCTATAAATTTACGATGGGATGTCATAAAGTAATGTGAAGGTGGCCCAATACTTCTGGTCATGTAGTGTATTTCAATGCCATTGCCATCATAGCATTCATAATCATTCATATGGTCTCAGGTCTTTTGGTGTACAAGGGGCGCTGCTGAAGTCATTCTATGACACGGTGGTGGCATCAGCCATCACTTTTGGAGTGGTCTGCTGGGGCAGTGGCATTACTGCAGCCGATAGGAAGAGACTGAACAAACTGATTAAGAAAGCTAGCTCTGTCCTGGGGCAACGCCTTGATCCGATGGAGGAGATAGGAGAGAGAAGGACGGTGGCTAAACTGTCATCTCTGCTGGAGTCCGAGTTCCACCCTATGCAGGACATACTGGATGCACTGAGGAGCTCATTTAGCAGCAGACTACATCATCCCAGGTGCACAACCGAGAGGTTTCGTAGGTCCTTCCTACCAACGGCTGTCAGACTGTACAACCTAAGCAGGGCTGCTCGCAGAGATAGCAAAAAGACGTAACAAACTAATAGTTTTTTTTGAATGCAAAAGATGCAATAGACTTACACAATGGTCCTCTCCGGCATACAACTAGGAACATACCGGTCGCTATGGAGGGTGAGAATATGTATGGGCACATAATCATACCATGTAGGATAACTAAATAGACGGTTATGCTGTTTCATCCCACCTAGCAACAATGCTCTGCACTGTGTGTGTTTATATATTTACATATTTATTCCATCTAGCTACAATGCTCTGCACTGGGTGTGTTTATATTTATATATCTATATATTTATTCCATCTAGCTACAATGCTCCGCACTGTGTTTTTATATATCTACATATTATTCCATCTAGCCACATTGCTCCGCACTGTGTGTGTTTATATACTTGCATATTTATTCCACCTAGCTACAATGCTCTGCACTGTGTGTTCATATATTCATATATTTATTCCATCCAGCTACAATGCTCTGCACTGTGTGTCTGTGTGTGTGTGTGTGTGTGTATATATATATTTTATAGTAATATGTACATATGTATATTAGCTGCTCTTGCTTGCTTGTTTTTTTTTTTTTCTTGCCTTCTGATTGTTGCTCTGAGTGTTGCTATCCCTGTGCTGTTGCAATCCTGGAATTTCCCCGTTGTGGGACTAATAAAGGCTTATCTTATCTTATCTTATCTTATATGTACAACTACCTCTGTAAATCACCGCTGGCAATAAAGGTGAAATCAATCAGAATACACTTTAATAACTGAACAGCTTAAATATAGGCATGATTTTATAGAATATATATTTTTACAAAAATCCTCCACCCCAACTCTATATCATATGAGAAGTCATGAATTTTTTTGAATACTGAATTTCAGACTTCATCACCCTCTGGTGCATTTCCTTCTTTCTTTCTGACACAACAGTTTGGAGATAAGATCCTGCCCCCCCCCCCCACCTCAGCTTTTGCAATCAATGTGACAGGCCTCATGCCTCATTATTATTATTTTTATTATTTTTGTTACATAGTTTTATTTTGTCCCAGGAAAGCTTACGGGCTCCGTTGCAAAGTTACTGCTCATAAGAGCTAATGGCAGTTTGGAAAGCTGTTTTGAGCTTTTCCACTGACCATAAGAAAAAAGAAATAATGTGCTTGCAGAGCTGTTTCAGGGAGTTTTCATCATCTCACTGCAGATATAAAAAAATACAACTGCCTGCACACAACCATCCTCACACACACAAATACACGTACACACCAATACTCAGTGCTACACTAACCTGGTGAGGGTCTAGTTCCCATCCCGGATGATGGCCCAGGTATGTCAGGGATGGCCAATCCATTCAGTGATAACGTGGGACTCTTTGATTCAGTGCTGACTGGCTTCCTTTCTCCTTCTCCTCTCCCTCCCCTACTGCCCCCATACAGGCCGATCCTCTGTTTGTGCAGCTCCTTCTCCCTCTCTTGGGCCTCCTGGATATCCTGCTTCACTTTAACTAAATTAGTGGATGAGCGCAGCTTAAAAAAGGGGTTCTCCTTGAATGCTGCATCCTCATCCTCCCCCTTTTGCCGTTCTTTCTCTGTAAGGCCACCATATCCTCTTGTCCTGGGTGATGAGCTGTAAGGATTTCCAGCATCAATAACCATTATGGCCTCTGACTCTGATTTGATGTGGCGGCGCTTCTGTGCAGGGACATTCAGGTTATTCTCTATGATTATGACCTGTTGACCTGTCCTATCGTGGGTGCCAAGTCCTTTGACAGAGCTTGGAGTCTGTTTGACACTAAGCAGGTCTAAACTTTGTCTCTTCTCCACATGCGAGCCTACGAGAATGGATGCCAGAGACAAGGTGTCCTCCTGGTTTTCCACAGTCGAAACATCACTGGCAAAGGTCAGGGATGTCACCTTGCTTTTAGTTGAGACTGTATAAGTTGAGTCACTAGGTTTTTGAAAGTCTTCAAAAAGCTTTTTCTTCTCCTTTATTTGGCGGACTGTGCCTTTGTCATAAAAACCTTTAACCTTCCCGAGCTTGACCAGATCCTGCTCCCGCTGGGCCTCTGTATGGATCTCATGCTTCATCTTTTTGTCAGCAAACTCTCTGTCTTTGTCCTGAGACCACTCCGACTTTGAAAGTATTGGCTGTGAGAGCACAGTTTTTCTTAAAGGGATTTCTACATACACAGGGGAGATGGGTTTGTCTGGAAGCCCTCTTGACCTTCTCAAGCTGTGTTCACGCTCTATAGACCGCCTGATCTCCCTCTCAATGGGAGTCTCCTTGGAGAGAGTCGCTGGAGTGCCCTCCAAGGTACTGCTTGGAGAGAAGTCAGCTGATACTCCACTGTCACTCTGGCTGTCATTGCAGCAGTCATTCTCCATCCTGGTGGTTGTGCTGCCTTTCAGAGACACACCACAGCTAGATGTTTCTTCCTGAAGCTCTCGTATTTTGACTGCATGTGAATATCCTTGCACTCCTTTGCTGTGTTGCTGCTCATCCGGCTTGTTTCTTTCAAGTCTTCTCCCTTTCTGCCCTTCCTCTCCACCTATTTGCTCATTTTCTCCCTCTGTCCTTTCTCCCGCTTTGCTGTGCTTTTCTCCCACAGGTAGAACACAACCAGAGCCCTGCCAGGCTGCCCCACCCCGATTGGACAGCTCCATGGCAACAGTGGACAAAGGTGGAGATCCTTGGCCAAACATCTGTTGTTCAGCTTCCTGGTTTGATCCCATGGGGACAGGTTCATGGCAATATTCTGACAACAGCTCCTCCTGCTGTTCAGCTGGGAGACTTGGACACTTGACTGGCTCACTTTGGAAAGTGGTGCTGTTGATATCTAGACAAGACATTATATCAATGCCAACTTCTTCTTTGCTTTCATCAACAAAAAGTGGGGAGTTCAGAGTACTATTATAACCTGCACTATTAACGTCAAATGTAGAACACTTGGCAAGGGTTGCATTGCTACTAATAGCCATCTTTTGGTCAGCTTGTTTAATAATCAAAAAATTATTTGGGAATTCTTGGCTATTCTGGTTAATAAGTGAAGTAATGTCTTCTGTAGTGTTAGTAACATCAGAGACCCACTCTTCCACCTCCCCCTCTTTCTCAGAGTGTTCTCCTGGTGTTGAGGCAGTGACAGGAGGGAGAGGTGGGAAAGCTTCCTTGCATAGATTGAAGGGCTCGTCAGACTGCTTCTGAGTCTGTAATGCCTCTGAGCTTTCTTTAGGAGCTTCCTCTGTTCCCATCATGACTTCTTGTGCCCTTGTGTTGGAGACGTGATCAATGATTTTCATTATTGAGGTTGTCTGGCTCTCTTGCAGAGTTTGGACTTGAGATGCAGGCTCCAGTACTTCTATGTCCTCCTCAGGTTCTGCTTTAGGTGCCTGCTTATCTTGTGAAGGTGAGCTGTCACCTTGTACCATGGACTCATTGACCCATTCATACAGCAAGTTGACAGAACCCTTTTCCTGCCAGGCCTTTGGCTTTGTTGCCATGGGGACAGGTTTGCTGATGTAAAACCAGATGGAGTAGTCAGGCTTTTTTTTGGCCTCAGGCCTGTTGGTCTGACTGAAAGCAAAGGAGCACAGAGGGTAGAGGGGGACAGGAGTGGTACCAAGAGAGTTTAACATAAAACATAGTCACTTATTTGAAAAACTTACTTATGCATGATAAATGAACAGCTTGTATTACTAGGGGATCATCATCTGTTTTCACTGTGATATTTAGAGTGGGATGGTTTTCAAATGTTAAAAGCTATATTGAAATGCTTTTATTTGTATTTTCATACCTCCTGTAATCTGTGTTGCAGTGCTACAATAAATAAAAAGGTAGATTTTCAAAGAAACAATAAAAATACCTTAAAAACAAATAAATGTTTGTTTTGACAACTAATATTTAGAAGATTTTCCAACTTATAATGTCAGCTTCTGTTAATCTTCCAAAGTTTTCTCTGGATTTTTATTTATTTTTATTTTTATCATTATTTTTAAGGGCTTTGAAATAAAAATGGAGAATATAAGTAACAGGCCACATCAGGTGACTTATTTACTGCAAAGAGGGAATCTGATGGGAGTGAATTTACAGTGCAGTGACCTCACCTCACCTGAAGAAATCACAATCACCTGATGATTGGTAAGTTGTCACATAATTCAGTACTTTAGTGTACAATTATAACTTGCCTATGGCACATAGTATATGGCACCAGTAACAATCATGACAACAGTAATATAAACAGTAAGGGCAAAAGTTCTCTTAACACCTTTTAATGTCTTTTCTCAAGTTTATAGTAAGAAGAGACAAAAATGGTAAATTTTGGCAGGTATGTACTTGTTGCTTTTTATCCCTCACCGGTCAAAGCCCAAAGGGGTCAATGAGCCCTTTGGGTGAAGAATGAAGGGGGATTATGTTATGGGTCAGTCCGTCTGTCTGTCTGTCCGTCCATCCGTCTGTCCGTCCATCTGTCCCACTTTTGTGAAATCAGCTCCTCTTACAGTTTTGTTCCAAATGTTTTGAAATGTTATATGGTTTGATATGCAGACGTGGACAAAATTGTTGGTACCCCTCTGTTAATGAAAGAAAAACCCACAATGGTCACAGAAATAACTTGAATCTCACAAAAGTGGTAATAAATAAAAATTCTATGAAAATTAACCAATGAAAATCAGACAATGCTTTTGAATTGTGGCTCAACAGAATTATTTTAAAAAAACAAACTCATGAAACAGGCCTGGACAAAAATGATGGTACCCTTAACTTAATATTTTGTTGCACAACCTTTTGAGGCAATCACTGCAATCAAACGATTTCTGTAACTGTCAATGAGATTTCTGCACCTCTCAGCAGGTATTTTGGCCCACTCCTCATGAGCAAACTGCTCCAGTTGTCTCAGGTTTGAAGGGTGCCTTCTCCAGACGGCATGTTTCAGCTCCTTCCACAGATGTTCAATAGGATTTAGCTCAGGGCTCATAGAAGGCCACTTTGGAATAGTCCAATGTTTCACTCTTAGCCATTCTAGGGTGTTTTTAGCTGTGTGTTTTGGGTCATTATCCTGTTGCAAGACCCATGACCTGTGACTGAGACCAAGCTGTCTGACACTGGGCAGCACATTTCTCTCTAGAATACCTTGATAGTCTTGAGATTTCATTGTACACTGCACAGATTCAAGACACCCTGTGCCAGATGCAGCAAAGCAGCCCCAGAACATAGCAGAACCTCCTCCATCTTTCACAGTAGGGACAGTGTTCTTTTCTTGGTATGCTTCATTTTGTCAGGTCTGGCCCTCGCGAGCCAGCATAAAATGCCACAGACCAGTAAAGTTGCTCAGAGGTTTATTCACAGTTCAAGGCAAGGGTAGGACAAGATAACTAGCCGCGTGGGCTGAGCAGCAAGATTATCCATTAACATAACAACGATCAATGACGGCTGAGATGAGGAACGCTCACTCACCGTCAGACAAAGGAAAAGGGCAAGGAATACGAGCGATAACTTCAACAATAAACACACTTACATTAGAGGAGAGTCGTGGATAAACATTAGGAGAATGTTGACGGGAATGTTGAGGAGACAGCCGCAAGATGCAGCCACTGGCGCCGGCATTTAAAGCCGGCTGCTAATGACCGCAAATGCAGCGCAGCTGCTCAGACTCTGACAGCAGGGAACTGCCAAGCGTTTGACCAATCAGAGCCCGGGGAGCCAGAATGACAACACCGCTGTCAAAGCCTGACAGGAATGATGTCAGACTTGTCATAGCCTGAGCGCGGACAAAATAGCGCTCGGGTTAAGACAGGATCCCCCCCGCAAGGGCGGACTCCCGGATGCCTGTAAACATCCACACACACCCACCCCAGGGCGGGTGGATGGGGAAGCAGGCAGAGGGGGGACAGAATCAACCTCATAGAAAACTCGATAACCTACCACACAAATCACAATAAAGACAAGACAGGGGCAGAAAACAAACAGGGGATAAATTCACAGGGGAGGGGGGAAAAAGAAAAAAAATAAACTGTACAATACAAGAACACATAACGCAAAGAAAAAACAGCTTAACAAAGTACAAATGTCGTGACAAAGCTGGATTACCAGACCATTACAGAGAGAAAAAAAAAAAACCTCAACTCCCATGAATTGGCAGCAAACCAAAAGAAAAACCCTTAACAGTTCTGAACCCAATACTGATGTGGCTGAACAGTGGCCAAACTTCTGAATACAGAAGCTGAACAAGTTCATTATCTAGGCATCAAAATCAGACCAACTAGACCCAATAAAGAATAAAGATCTAAAGTAGATGTTACAGCAAGTATTTAGCAACGGCCAGCCAGAAAAATAATCATGGAGGCATTATGTCTGATGAAAAATGGTCTGCTCTGAGGATTCTTTGATCAAAGATGCAATAGACAGGCAACATCTTGCTAAACAGAAACTCAAAAACATGTGAATTGCCATGACGAGGGTACATATATTCATTAAACCCAAAATAGGAGTGATATAAGCGATGTTCAATATAACCATAGTAGATTCAAAAATTGAGGAAAAGTGTTAACAAAATCAGATAAACTCGGCAGTCTTCAAGGCCAAAAGGTCAAACAAGAGAAAGGAAAAAAAAAAACCCAAAAACCTCGGTATATAAACAAGACTGAATGGGGGAAAAAAAAACAAAACAAACAAGTCACATCGGAGTACACCATTAGAGCTTGCCTGTGGAGTATTTCAGTCCAAAAAAACCCCCCAAAATCACAGAAACTACTGAGGGGCGAAAGAAGGGGGAAAAGCACACCAGGAAGACAGGCATAATATACAGTTCAGGGGGCCTCCCAGCCCCCAGCATCCAAACCGCTAACAGGGGTAGCAGGACGTGTTCTGGCGGCCTCCCCGAATCCCAGGCCGAGGATGACCATACCTCTGGCGGCCGGACCAGGGTGCCAAATATACAGTACTGTTTATCGGGAGGCCGGCCCCGGACGCCAAACGGGAAGCGCAGGCTTCCAGGTGGTCGACCCACATCAACCTGCCAACAGGACCACTGGAGGGGGATCGGCGATGGTCTCCCAACGACGGGGAGAAGCCAGGGAGAACCGGGCCAACCAAGGTTAATCCCCGTGGTTCCAGATGCGGGGGAGGGAGGAACGTGACGAGGGTAGGGAATTAGTTTGGGGTTATTCAGCGGTGGGTCTGCAGCACCATCTCCGGATCCCACCCAAACAGGCGCTGGCAGGGCCGGAAACAATCCGGTAGAGAATCCTGACTGGATCGACGCTGCACCCACGATGGACCCTCGATTGGGTCTGAACCACTTCGATGACGAACTCCGACTGAGCGGAAGCTGCACCCGCGTCAGATCCCGATTGGATCTGAACCACTTCGGTGACGAACTCCGACTGAGCGGACGCTGCACCCACGTCGGACCCCGACTGGGTCTGAACCACTTCGGTGACGAACTCCGACTGAGCGGAAGCTGCACCCACGTCGGACCCCGATTGGGTCTGAACCACTTCGGTGATGAACTCCGACTGAGCGGAAGCTGCACCCGCGTCGGACCCTGATTGGGTCTGGGCCGCACCAGTACCGACCTCCAACTCCGAACCCAGAACCTCCGGCACAGCGATAGGCGTCTGCTCTGCACTGGCGATCTTGGGGGAGGACTCAGAAGAAAGAGAAGAAGAAGAACCGGGGTCAGGGACACCGGCAGCGTCAGAACCCGGCGAGACAAGCTCGGATGCAGTGGACGGCTGCACCCGGCTCACCTCCCCAAGAGACAGGCAAAAATGCTCAATAATAGAAAAGACAAAGACAACACTGAGCACTTGCCTGATCTTAAGTTCGGACGCCGTCCAGGACTTCAACGATCCGGGCTCAGACGGGAGGAGGTCGTCTTCTGGCTCCCATTCAGCCGTGTCGTAATCTGCCTCTGGCAAAAAGGCTTCCACAGCCTGAGGACCCTCCGACGCCATCGTCCACGCTGGCAACCCATACGGCGTGGTGGCAGGTGGCCCCTGGCCCGCTGGATCGGACTGCCCATCCGTGGAGACCCGGGGACGCTCCATCGTCGGCGCAGGCTCCAAACAGTAGTCCGATTCCCTCCTCCGTCCTTGATGTGGCTGCGGGGCTGGAATCTTCTGCTCCAGGACCGCAGGCCCCCTCCTCCTCTGATGACGCTCTGCTGACGTCTAGGAACGGTCAGCGGGGGGAGACACAGAGGCAGCGGGTTTAGTAATTACCTCAGCAGGTGGTGGAGGCTCGGGGGGCTGCGAACCCCGAACCTCACCCCCAGGAGTCAGACAAGACAAATCACTATTAGGGGGAAAAGAGTGAACTTGTACTCGCCTGTCTCCCGGAGGAAGGATGGTGCCTGCTGCAGGGAACGTTGCTCCTTCCTCTCCCCATCGGATGGTGGCTGAGGGCTCCCTGGAAGGATGAAGGGGGGCCACTCGAGATGGAATCGACGCGGGGCTCGCCGGAGCAGAACTCCTCATCTCACCAGCAGCTGGAGAAGGCGTCGGAAAGGAGGGGGTGACAGCCAAGACGGGCTGGGCATGACGTGCTGACGGACCAGCGAAGGAAGACGGCCCGGGGAGAGAGGCTGCGGGGGTTCCCTCCTGGTGAGACGCTGAAGAGACAGCTGTCTGGTTAAAGGGGTCAGTCCAGCGACCCAGAGCAGGATCCGGACGGGACTCTTGCTGAGAATGTCTCTGGCCGCGACGCCGACGTCTTCGACGGGCCACAGGTGGTGCGAACTTCTGGACTGGATCGAGGAAGGGATCGGGATCCCAAAGCGGGCAGCGGGGGTGCCGTCTCCCCCACCTCAGGTCGTCTTCTTCCCCGTCCAACTGGAGTATCTCGTGTTGGGCGGCGATATCAAGTCTCCTCGCGTCGACTTCAGGGTGGTCGTCGTAACAGGGAGGCAGTTGGTCGAGCACATCCTCAGCCCAGTCTAGGTACCAGCGTACGTCAGGATGAAAGTCAAGGAGGGGAGAGGCGATGAGGATATCAGGATTAAGGTCGAGGTCGGCGATGAGGATTTCATCAACTTGCTCCAGCACCTCGGTCAGCTGGTCGGTGGAACCCCGAGTGCAACCCCTCTGCGACGGCATAATTCCAGTACACCGTACCCAGACAGGAAAGAGCAGAGTTCTCCTGAATGCAACTTTACCGAGAACGGCGTCTCCTTCTGGCAGCTGTCTACTGTCAAGGCTGGCCCTCATGAGCCAGCATAAGACACCACAGACCAGTAAAGTTGCAGAGAGGTTTATTCACAGTTCAAGGCAAGGGTAGGACAAGATAACTAGCCGCGTGGGCTGAGCAGCAAAATTATCCATTAACATAACAACGATCAATGACGGCTGAGACGAGGAACGCTCGCTCACCGTCAGACAAAGGAAAAGGGCAAGGAATACGAGCGATAACTTCAACAATAAACACACTTACATTAGAGGAGAGTCGTGGATGAACATTAGGAGAATGTTGACGGGAATGTTGAGGAGACAGCCGCAAGATGCAGCCACTGGCGCCGTCATTTAAAGCCGGCTGCTAACGACCGCAAATGCAGCGCAGCTGCTCAGACTCTGACAGCAGGGAACTGCCAAGCGTTTGACCAATCAGAGCCCGGGGAGCCAGAATGACAACACCGCCGTCAAAGCCTGACAGGAATGATGTGTAGCCCGAGCGCGGACAAAATAGCGCTCAGGTTATGACACATTTTTGCATCTGTGAACATAGAGCTGATGTGCCTTGCCAAAAAGGTTCAGTTTTGTCTTGTCTGTCCATAGGACATTCTCCCAGAAGCTTTGTTGCTTGTCAACATGCAGTTTGGCAAATTCCAGTCTGGCTTTTTTATGATGTGTTTTCAACAGTGGTGTCCTCCTTGGTCGTCTCCCTTGAAGTCCACTTTGGCTCAAACAATGACGGATGGTGCGATCTGACACTGATGTACCTCGACCTTGGAGTTCACCATGAATGTGTTTAGAGGTTGTTCTGGGCTCTTTTGTTACCATTCGTATTATCCGTCTCCTCCTGTGGCCACGTCCAGGGAGGTTGGCTACAGTCCCGTGGATCTTAAATTTCTGAATAATATGTGCAACTGTAGTCACAGGAACATCAAGCTGCTTGGAGATGGTCTTATAGCCTTTACCTTTAACATGCTTGTCTATAATTTTCCTTCTAATCTCCTGAGACAACTCTCTCCTTTGCTTCCTCTGGTCCATGTTTAGTGTGGTACACACCATGTCAACAAACAGCACAGTGACTACTTGTCACCCTTTAAATAGGCCGACTGACTGATTACAAGTTTGTAGACACCTGTGGTGTTAATTAGAGGACACATCTTGGTTGAACATGTCCCTATGGTCACATTATTTTCAATCTTTTCTAGGGGTACCATCATTTTTGTCCAGGCCTGTTTCATGAGTTTGTTTTTTAAAATAATTCTGTTGAACCACAATTCAAAAGCATTGTGTGATTTTCATTGGTTAATTTTCATAGAATTTTTATTTATTACCACTTTTGTCAAATTCAAGTTATTTCTGTGACCATTGTGGGTTTTTCTTTCATTAACAGAGGGGTACCAACAATTTTGTCCACGTCTGTACACTGAGGATGCACATATTGCAATTTGGCTCTGATTGGATGATTTTTGCAGGAGTTGTAGCCCCTGACTTATCACCTCCTGTTTCACCTCACTTCATAGACAGTAACTGTCTTGTGAAATCAACTCCTCCTACAGTTTTGTTCCGATTGTTTTGAAACTTGGTACTGTGGTTTGATATAGTCTGATAATGCACATATTGCAGTTTGACTCTCATCGGATGACCTTTGTTGTATATTTGTGGATGATGGACTTATAATTTGATTCTGCCACAGTAATTCTATTGAACAGGAGAATACTGCTCTCTGCCAGTAAGTACTGGGATCTTCAAAGAAAACAGAGGCAGGAGGATATTGCACTCCCCTCAGAGTGCTCTTGTTATCAGTGGACAAGAATGCGAAAATAAAGTACACACTGTGGTCAGATCAGAAACACGCACAAGTCCTCTAACTACTACACTTACTGTTATGGTAAGTTCCTATACTCCTGATGCAAAAAAAAGGCACGTGTTTCAAAAGTGATGGAATCTGCATAAGGAGGTAGGTTGAGGATGAAGAACTGCACTTTGTTGACTGTCACTTTTACTTTACATTTCAGTTACTGATTCACTTCTTTTACTCATTAATATAATTCTATATGATTTTAAGATTACAGGAAAAGTTAGGGTTTGCTACTTAAAACAAAAAAAGTGAAAAGGTTTAGGCTTAAAAAATGTGAGGTGCTAAACCTCTTATCCAGATTATAACTGTCTCTCTCTGCCATCTCACTTAATGTACTTATTTCCCAAACACTAGAGTCCACCCTTTTCAAATATGTAACTATAAGGCAGGGGTGTCCAATCATGTGCCATGGAGGGCCAAGACCCTGCAGGTTTTCTCTTCTACCCAGTCTCTTCAGCAGGTGTTTTCACTTATCAGCAATCAGCAGGAAGAAATTCACTGAAATCTGCTGTTGAAAACACTGGTTGGAGGTAAAGCCTGTAGGGTGTTGGTCCTCCATGGCACATGATTGGACACCCCTGCTATAAGGCATAAGTCCTGCTGGTAAAAACACTTTATATGGCCGTTTTGTGTTCAAAGACAATCTCAGAAATACATATTCATTAGTACAAAAAAGACACTGTTGGAAAACTATTTTTGTGACACCTTTTGTGAACTAACTAAACTACAGCCCTCTGTGTGTTCACTTCTGAGGATTCCAACCCCCGTGCCTTTAAGGGTCTGCTTACATTGCTGCCATGTAATTTGTTCCATGCTAAGTGAAATGGCCCTTTTCCCCTCTGTCTACTGATGACCTGTACTGTCCCACACTCACATTGTTTCTTTTGTTTAGCATGGTTCCCAGACTTTAAGTACAGCTTCTTTACCTTATTCAGTTCAATTCAACTTTATTTACAGTGGTGTGAAAAAGTATTTGCCCTGTTCCTGATTTCTCATTTTTTTGTATGTTTGTCACACTTAAATGTTTCAGATCATCAAATTTAAATATTAGAGAAAGATAAGACAAGTAAACACAAAATGTAGTTTTTAAATGGAGGTGTTTATTATTAAAGGTTAAAAAAAAAATCCAAACCTACATGGTCCTGTATGAAAAAGGATTCCCCCCCCCCCGTTAAAACATAAATTAACTATGGTTTATCACATCTTTGGAAAGCTGAGTTCAATTTCTCTAGCCACACCCAGGCCTGATTACTGTCACACCTGTTCTCAATCAAGAAATCACTTAAATAGGACCTGCCTGACAAAGTGAAAATCCTCAAGTTCATGCTGCGATCCAAAGAAATTCAGGAACAAATGAGAACCAAAGTAATTGAGATCTATCAATCTGGAAAAAGTTATAAAGTCATTTCTAAAGCTTTGGGACTCCAGCAAACCACAGTGAGAGCCATTATCCACAAATGGCGAAAACATGGAACAGTGGTGAACCTTCCCAGGAGTGGCCAGCAAACCAAAATTACCCCAAGAACACAGCAACAACTCATCCAAGAGGTCACAAAAGACCCAGCAACAATATCCAAAGAACCACAAGCCTCACTTGCCTCAGTTAAGGTCAGTATTCATGACTCCACCATAAGAAAGAGACTTGGCAAAAATAGCCTGCATGGCAAAGTTCCAAGACGAATACCACTGCTGAGCAAAAAGAACATAAAGGCTGATCTCAGTTTTGCCAGAAAACATCCTGATGATCCTCAAGACTTTTGGGAAAATACTCTGTGGGCTGACGAGACAAAAGTTGAACTTTCTGGAAGTTTGTGGACGACACAACGGTGGTGGGCCTGGCCTCATAACAAATAATGAAGAGGCCAACTCCAGAAATGAGGTGAAACAACTGGTCAAGTGGTGTAAAGACAATAATCTCTTCCTGAACAGGGGATAAACCAAGGAGACTGTGGTCGACTTCAGGAGGGGACACACACAGCATCCCCCTCTGATCATCGATGGAGCAGCTGTGGAGGGTGAGCAGCACCATGTTCCTGGGGGTGCACATCTCTGAGGACCTCTCCTGGTCCAACACCTCATTTGTTTTTAAACTTTTATTTATACAGGGTAGTTCTATTGAGAGGTAATCTCTCTTTTTCAAGGACGCCCTGTTCACATGCCCAGTTACACATTCACACCAGGAAGCTGCCCAGTACAACCACAGACTGACCTGTGGCCACTGAGCAGCTCCACTGGCGCAGTTGGGGTTAAGGGCCTTGCTCAAGGGCACCACAGTGGGGTTAAGGAGGATGGGGAAAACACTGCTACGTTATCTGTGCCACCCATATCCAATTCTGCCGGTCCAGGGATTGAACCCGCGACCCTCTGCTCATCAGTCCACATCTCTAACCATTAGGCCACGACTGCCCAGAAACCACTGGCCAAGAAGGCTCAAACTTGCCTCCATTTCGTCCACAAACTGAGGCGAGCACAATTCCCACCCCCCATCATGTGCTCATTCTACCAGGGCACCATTGAGAGCATCCTCACCAGATGCATCACGATATGGTATGGAAACTGCTCCGCCTCTTGCCGGAAGACAATACAGCACACAGTGAAAGCAGCTAGCAAGATCATGCTATCGTGCCCCTCTGCCCCCACCCCCGGACAGCTACCTCACCCGCCTCAACCGCAGAGCCATCAACATTGCAGGCGACCCCTCCCACCCCTCAGACTACCTCTTCATTCCCCTGCCCTCGGAGAGAAGGTACCAGAGCGCCCGGGCCCGCTCCACAAGACTTCTAAACAGCTTTGTTCATCAGGCCATCAGGACCCTGAACTCTGTCCATCCCCACCCCCCCTGCCCCCGACCGTAACGCACTCACCCACACAATAACTATCTCAGCTGTTGGCACAGAAAGCCTGGAACACCAACAGTAATAAATCTGCTGCTGTATGTCTCTGCAACTTACTGCAACTATTTGCACAAATGCCATACCTGCTGCTGTCTGTTATTGCAATACTGATCGTGTGCAGTCCAATCTGTCACTGTCTGCACCTCCACTATTGCATCGAACTTGCAACTACGAGTATTACTGCTCTATTTTTTCTGTATATTCAATTGCTGGGTTTTATCATTTATCTTTATTTGCACTATGGGATGTCTGGGTTTTATCTTTTGTCACTATTTGCACTACAGGTAGCATTACTGTACATACACTGCTGTTGTTGTTTTTCCAGCCTTATTCCTTTTTTTTATTGTGCACACCATTGAAGAGAGAGAAATGACATTTCAATTGTCCTGTATGTCCTGTATATATAGTAGCATTGACAAATAAAATCTTTGACTTGGCAGGAGATAACTTGACGTGCCCAGACTGAGCAGCAGGAGAGCATCTGCTTTAAAGGGCCTCTCGAATTGCCAGCAGGTGTGAGTGTGGCTGCGGAGAGGAAGCCAATTAATGGGGAGAGGGAGTACCAGCAGGGTGTGCAGCCTAGAATCCTTACAGTCTCCTTCCTGAATGGTATGATGGCTGGACATTCCCATGGTGTTTATAACCCTTCTCAACAGAACAGCTTTATGACAGTAGCTGACCACTTAACTTGTTTTCAAACAATTTGCTTAAAGATAGCATTCTTATATTTAGACATTAATCATTTCCTATCAGCCCTTGTGGTTGCAGTCCCCAGAATACAGAATATTTTCTGAATCAAGAATACAATAAAGGGGCGGAGTGGTTAGCACTGCAGCAGCACAGCAAGTCACCCTTGGCCGGGGGATCCCTGGTTCAATCCCAGCCCCTGACCAACAGTGATCTGTGTGGAGTTTGCATGTTCTCCCCGTGTCTGCGTGGGTTTACTCAGCGATTTCTCCGGTTTCCTCCCACATGCCCAAAACATGCAAGTTAGGTTAATTGGCATCAAAACTGGGGATTCTAAATTGTCCTTAGGTATGAATGTAAGAATGAATGGTTGTCTGTCTCTCTGTGTTGGCCCTGCGATGGACTGGCGATCTGTCCAGGGTGTACCCTGTCTCTCGCCCAAAGATGCTGGGATAGGCTCCAGCCCCCCCGCGACCCGAAAAGGATTAAGCGGAAGATGGATGGAAGAATACAATAAAGATAGAATTACATTTTTATGTCAGTTGAAGTCATTTCAAGTGTGAACTTCACTCTTCCCATGTGTAGGCATGATTTTGGATCCTTCAGTGAGGAGAATCTCACATGCAGGGCATATTTACATCTCTTTGCATATTCAAATGGAGGCGTGTCAAGGGAGGAGTTTCATATTCTCTCATGTGTGCCCTCAATTCCGGGTAGATTGGAATGTACACAGGAAATGTGCTTGGATCCCTACTTACACACTGTTTCATACATCAGGAATTTTTTGTGCTTATGCCATTTCCTTGATTTAAACATACACCATTTTTCAGTAGTCCACACAAGTCTTTGTACATGAGGCCCCAGGTCTGGGTTTGGTAACTTTTGGTACTTGGTGCATTAGGCCAGCCTGTATCAATTTCAGGATGAGTTGTCTTCTGTGTTTGAGGACCCCAGGAAGATTAGCAACTGCTTTGGCAGAAGTTAATGGGATCCTAATAAATAAACAAATAAACTGTCATCTCTTGTGGTTACAAACATTTCACTTTTTAAAACTAACTTCTGTAAATTCATTCATCTTCTTCCTCTTAATCCTTTTCAGGTCGCAGGGGGGCTGGAGCCTATCCCAAGCATCTTTGGGCGAGAGGCAGGGTACACCCTGGACAGATCGCCAGTCCATCACAGGGCCAACACAGAGAGACAGACAACCATTCACTCTCACAGTCATGCTAAGGACAATTTAGAATCCCCAGTTTGATGCCAGTTAACCTAACTTGCATGTTTTTGGCATGTGGGAGGAAACCGGAGAAATCCCGGAGTAAACCCACGCAGACACGGGGAGAACATGCAAACTCCACACAGATCAGTGTTGGTCGGGGGCTGGGATCGAACTCAGGATCCCCCGGCCAAGGGTGAGTTGCTGTACTGCCGCAGTGCTATCCACTCCGCCACCGCGCTGCCTGTCCCTCAATATTGCAAACTGTGTGCAGCTGTTTAAATATTCATTCAACTCTAAATTTGTTCAAATGATTTTGTTGGATTACATATTTCAGTAAAAATGTGGTGTTTCAGTGTTCTGTCTTTTTAATGGCAGATAAGAGCCCCTGCTATTACATGCCACTGGGGGTCTTCATAACTTTGCTTTGACTGCAAGGTACCAACTACTCTACTCCACGTGTGGTATCTAAAGTTTTCTGCTGAGCACACCTTTTCTTTAATCAGCTTATGGGCTGAGGAATGGCTCACTATTGCACACAACAGCAGGATTGTCTGCAGGGCAGGCTATACAAAACAAAGAGTAGGGGTGAGGTGGGGGTGAGGTTTCTCCAATATCTCTGTCTTTAAACACAAATGCTTTTCTATTTCAGACTTGCCATAAATCAAAATTACAGCACTTCCATTGCTTCTGTCTTCCACCCAGCCATACACACAAACACACAAAACTCTGTCATTTTCTGTTCAATCTCAGTCCATACAAACTCCCTTCCATCCACAGTGATCATTGCCAAGCCCCTCTGACTAGGCTGGACTCCAACACTGGGACTGATCATTAAGGGAATGTAGACCACGGCATTGGGGAAGGCTAGTCTTTGATTAACTGGGACAGATGGACAAATGAGATACAGTCCTTCATGGAGAGATTAAAAGAAGTGACAGGGTGAAATAATAAGGGCACAAGATGTAGTTACCAGAGCAGAAGAATGAAGACTAATGCTAGTGGCTTAGAGGAAAATGGATAGGAAATGGTGAGTCATATGACAAGCACCGGTTTTGACGAGATGTGAATGAGCTCATGTAAAGACTTTGCACAATCCACCTTATTCCTGGGGGTGCTGTTGTAGGAATGATTATGGGCGGAACTTCCGGTTTTGGCTGAAGTAGTGTAAAATCAATCAGCCAGAGTGGAGTAGCAGGGGCATTTAAAATAGTGTTTTTAAAAGGTTTTCAAATTCATTTTAATGTATAGTCCACATATGTGTTTTGCACTCAAGTGGCAGCTAATTTCAGCACTTGTATTTTTTGAAAGTTTTGGCATAGAGCTGGTACTTGTTGCTGGTGTTTGTGGTTGTGTCATAGGCTATATAAATGGAGGCTTCTCACTGGCAATGCCTAGATCATGCACTGAAAATGAAAAAGAACTGTTGGTGTGATCGGTGGTACAGACACAGGACAGACACAAGAGCACACCAGGTATGTTTTCACTTTTATGAATGTCACAGATCTGATGTTTATGTGCTATATATGTCACCAGAATGAAGGCTGCATGAAGTAAAATAATAAATAAAACTAGAAAAGCACTCGGAGAGCGCAGACCTCCGCCAAGCGCCACAGTTCCCCCCATACAGTGTTTGTGTGTACATTTTCAGATTCCTTGACCATGAAAACATATGACTAGCAATTGGATTCACAATGATAGGATTAGTGATTCAGTAGTAAAAGCATTACCTCCTTGGCGGAGGTAATAAACTGAAGTGTTGCTGTTGTGTCCATCTCCTCCATCTCCAATCTCCCAGGCTGCGGGCGTTGCAATTCATCGCACAACCTCGTACAACCCACAGGCCAATGGGTTATGCGAGCGTTTTCATAGATCACTGAAAGCAGCACTCAGGGCTTCACTGACGGATGCAAATTGGGTAGACAGGTTGCCGTGGGTTTTCTATTGGGGTTGCGCTCCGCGGCAAAAGAGGATTTGGAAGCTTCCCCGGCAGAGAGCTTGTTTTTGCGCAGCCACTATGGCTGCCTGGGGAATTTCTGCCAAATAATCCCGCGCCGGACAGCTGCCCGTCTCAGCTTTTGCAGCGTAGCGCAAACACAGGCACGCTGCCGGGCCCGGCCCACCACTGTTTTCCGCGTGCTTTTGTGCCTAAAACTTTGAAGAACGCGGAGTTCGTGTTCGTCAGACACGACGACCAGCGCCCTCCATTGCGCCTGCACACATGTTGAAAATAGCCGTATCTCACAATGTTAAAGAATCCTTTAAAAAATTCCTGTATTCAGACGGTGATGCGGATCATCCCCAAAATTTAATCAGTTCTTCCTTGTACCATTTGCAACAACGCCTGAAAGTTTCATGGAAATCCGTCCAAAACTTTTTGAGTTATCTTGCTAACCAACAGACAGACAAACAGACAAACAGACAGACAAACGCTGGCAAAAAAACCATAACCTCCTGCGGCCTGCTGCCTGGCGGAGGTAAAAATAGTAACAGTTTGCTTCCTAAGGCTTAACGATTTAAAAAAGATATCAAATAGTTTTGTAGGGTTTTTTGCATTTGTTCCACTGCCTTGGAATGATATGGACTAGCAGCTTCAGCATGCATTAATTTTTACATTATCACAAAATACAGATCAATAAAATTTTGAAAATTTGTCAGAAAAGGTCTGTACGTGTTAAGTTAAATAACAAGCATTCAGGGCATGACAGCAGCATGAGCATTTTAATTTGGGGGTAAAACGAACAGCTGTAGCTATCTGTTTTACCCCGACATTAAAATGCCCAAGTACGGTGTTGTGATTCTTTGTGGGTCTGACTAGATTCTACGTCTGCTCTGAGGTAAATCTGATTATGTCCAACATCTTTTAACAAAGTGCATCCAACTTTATTGCGGTGGAGACACTGATATATCTCTAGAGTTTTTATTTGTTTACAGCGTTAGCATCTTAGCAGCGGCGCTAACAAATGGAGCTATTGTCTGTGAGGCTCCTTTTTAAGGTCATCTCATTCCTGTCTGTCATGGAAAGTGGTATGATTATATTATTGTTTTTGAGGTGCAAAAGGCCATGCTCCCACATTTTTGATACCGAAGTCATTGCTCTTTAACAAGGAAAAGTGTCCCGTTTCAGTGACAACCACACATTCTAAACTAGTGCCGGAAGTTGCGCCCATAATTCATGCAGGGCATCATGGGGGCTAGGAATAAAGTGGCTACATGTCCATTGCACAGGTCTATGCAGCCCATGCAGTGGTATTTGGGGTGGCACAGACATAAACAAACGTGATAGCTGCTAGCTGCTAAGCTAACTGGGGGAACTATTAAACAACTCATGGCTACAAAAACGATCAAAATGTGAAACACTGTGGAAATGTGAGAATGACGAGGCAGAGTTCTCTCTCAAGTCAGCTTTAGTCACATCTCCAACATCTCAAAGCAGAAAAGAGAGCCACATAGGGAACTCTCGTCCTTAAAAACCAGGACTCTTACAGTTCACCAGTCACATGTATCACAGACCACGTTGCATCATAATGACAGTAACAATGCATCCTCTCTCCATGATATCACCCCCACTGTCTACAATGCATCCCCTCTTTTTAATCCTTTAATTATACCCCCACAGTCTCAAGCCTTGCATACCAAAGCTAACACTCTTGCAGCTTCCTGTAATCACCAAGAAAGCTCTGCCTTTGTTCTGATCTAAAATGTGAGTCACAAAGTATGTGTGTCCACCACACAAAGCCCCCCAACATTTTAGAACAAACAAGAGAATAACAACATGTATGCCGTGATAGTATCAATATACATCAGTCCACATGCTGTCTAGGCTTCAGTCTCCTGCCACATCTGCTGTAGCTGGGATTCAACGTCTCTGCGGCGCTGTCACATTGGGGGTTTGCCGTCTGGGTGTGGAAACCTTTTGTCAGCACCTGTGGGTGTTCTGGGGGAAACATTACTCTGTGAAGCCCCCCGCGGGGGTCTACCTCGCTGCGGGGCCCTCGCCAACAGCACTTGCTCATCTGCCGCCACAAAAGCGGGTTTGAGTCTGTTTATGCCAACTTTCTCTTTCCTACCCCCCAAATCTAGCAAAAACTGCTTGTCCCCTGTTTCTAACACTCTGAAGGGTCCGTCATAAGGCAGTCGCAGCGGGGTTTGATGCGCATCGTGTCTGACAAAAACAAACTCTGCGTTCTTCAAAGTTTTAGGCACAAAAACGCACGGAAAACTGTGGTGCGCGGGGCGGGGCAGCGTGCTTGATTCTATGTTACTCCGCAACAGCTGAGACAGGGAGGCGTCTGGCGCAGGGTTATCTGGGAGAAACTCCCCAGGTAGCCGGAGTGGCTGCGCAAACACGAGCTCAGCTGGGGAGGCTTCTAAGTCCTCTTTAGGTGCAGAACGTAACCCCAATAACACCCACGGTAACTTGTCTACCCAATTTGCATCCATCAGTGACGCTCTGAGAGCTGCTTTCAATGACTTATGAAAGCGTTCGCATAACCCGCTAGCCTGCGGATTGTACGCAGTTGTGCGGTGAATTGTGACACTTAGACTGCGGGCCATTGTCGACCAAAGCTCGGACACAAATTGAGGGCCTCTGTCGGACGTAATGTCCGACGGAACGCCGAAGCGCGCCACCCAAGCTGTTAAAAACACGCGCGCCACCTCCTCGGCCGTGGTTGATGCCAGCGGTACCACTTCAGGCCAGCGCGTGGTGCGGTCCACCATTGTGAGAAGGTGTGTGCACCCTTGTGATGGCGGGAGGGGGCCCACGAGGTCCACATGAATGTGATCGAACCTCTTGGCCAGAATGTGAAACGGCTCCAAAGGAGCCCTCGTGTGCCTGTGTACTTTGGCTCGTTGACATGCCGTGCAGGCTGCTGCCCACTCTTTAACTTGTTTGCGGAGGCTCGGCCACACAAATTTCTCTCCTACCATTTTGACTGACGTGCGCACTCCCGGGTGCGCCAAAGAATGAATCGAGTCAAAAACGCGGCGGCGCCACGCGGCCGGTACTACTGGGCGCGGCCGTCCAGTGGAGACATCGCAGATTAGGGGGGGCATACCGTCTTGCAGTACCCTGTTCTCCAGCCTTAACCCTGTTGGTCCAGACTGGAGCGCGCGCACCTCCGCGTCACCAACCTGCTCCGCGGCCATGGCTGCGTAATCTACCCCTACGCTGACTGGGGCCGCCACGGCGCGCGAGGCAATCTGCCACTACATTGAGTTTGCCCGCCACATGCTGGATATCAGTGGTAAACTCTGATATTGCGGCCAGCTGTCTCTGCTGCCGGCCTGACCACGGTTCGGAAACCTTGGCCATCGCGAATGTTAGCGGTTTGTGGTCAATGAACGCGGTGAAAGAGCGTCCTTCTAGCCAGAACTGAAAGTGGCGGATGGCTAAATGGAGAGCCAGCAGCTCCCTGTCGAACGCGCTGTATTTACGTTCGCTATCGCGCAAGGTCCTGCTGAAAAAGGCTAGTGGCTGCCAAACCCCGGCTACATGTTGCTCCACGACCGCCCCTATGGCCACCTCTGATGCGTCAGTGGTGAGCGCTATGCGGGCCGTTGGGTCTGGGTGTGCCAACAACGCAGCCTTTGCCAAGGCTGCTTTCACCTCCGAGAACGCTTGGTCCCGCTCTGGCGACCGCTCGACCTTATCCGCGGGTTTCTTTTTTTTGAGCGCGGCATACAGCGGCTGCATGAGTTGCGCCGCGCGGGGGAGAAAACGGTTATAAAAATTCACCATTCCCAAAAACTCCTGCAACGCCCTGACTGTCTGCGGCCGGGGAAAATCTGCCACCGCGCGCACTTTGTCAGGAAGCGGAACTGCTCCTTCGGGGGAGACGCGGTGTCCTCAAAAATCGATCTGTGCCACCCCAAACTGACACTTCGCTGGGTTGATTATTAATCCATGATCTCCCAACCTTCGGAAAACTGTGGCCAGGTGTTTTTTGTGTTCGTCTTCAGACGCGCTGGCTACTAAAATATCGTCCAAGTAGACGAACACGAAAGGGAGATCGCGAAGCACCGCGTCCATCATGCGTTGGAACATCTGAGCAGCCCCTTTAAGTCCGAATGGCATGTGTAAAAAATCGAAGAGGCCAAACGGAGTTATTACTGCTGTTTTGGGTATGTCCTCTGCCCGTACTGGGACTTGGTGGTAACCGCGAACCAAGTCTATTTTAGAAAAAACGCGCGCCCCTGACAAATGAACGGAAAAATCTTGGATATGCGGGATTGGGTAGCGGTCGTGCGCTGTAGCGTTGTTTAACCTGCGGAAATCCCCGCAAGGTCGCCGTGATCCATCCGCTTTCGGGACCATGTGTAGTGGGGAAGCCCACGGACTGTTTGAACGCCTGATAATGCCCAACCTCTCCAGGTTGGCGAACTCCTCGCGCGCTATGGCCAGTTTAACTGCGTCCAAGCGCCGAGCTTTTGCAAAAACGGGCGGTCCAGTAGTGGTAATAAAATGCTCCACCCCTGTTTAGCGACTGTTGCCGAAAATGTGGGGACCGTGAGTGCTGGGAACTGAGTGAGCAGTGTGTGGAACTTACTGCTTGCAGCTGTGATGTTGGCTTGTGCTGTTGGCGGGGCCACTCGCGCTGTACAGGGGATAGAATCAAAAGAAAGTGCATTAACCAGGCGCCTGTTAGCGAGATCAACCAACAAACCATGTGAGCACAAAAAATCAGCCCCCAACATATTGAAATTTACTGCTGCTACGACAAAAGTCCACTCAAATGTACGGCCGTGTAGAGACAGAAGCAGAGTCTTCTCACCAAAGGTCTTAATCTCCGAGCCGTTCGCTGCTGTCACCCGGGGACCTCCGGAACCAGCTAGTCTGTCCGCGTAGGAAGGTGTGATGAAACTCAACTGGGAGCCTGTGTCGACGAGGAACTGCCTCCCCGAGCGTGCGTCCGACAAGTAGAGCAGCTTGTTCTCCTCCCCGAGGGCCGCGGCTGCTACCGACCCCCGGTCTTGGCGTTTCCCGAACGCCCGAACTGGCACGGTGGTACACATTTGCATGCCCTCTCTGCGAAGCGGCGATGGTAGAAACAAAGGACGTCCGATTTGCGTTCCCTGGCCCCTGCCACTGCCGTCGTCGGTGAGTCTGGTACCGCTGCCTCTGGCCTCCTGTCGTCTCTGGTCGTCGCGCCGAGTTCTGCTGCAGCGGCCGTGACTGCGCACCGCTTGGTGGCGTTGACAATCCGCTGCGCCTCTCGGCCCAGCGCGCGGTAATCCCACTGGGCCAACAGTGGCAAACTGGCCAGGGTCGCTCTTGCTGCTGACGGTAGAGTCCTGAGGAAGAGGTGGGTGAAAATGAAGTGATCGTCGTCAGAGTCTTTCAACCTCAACAACTTCTCCATCAGGTTCGCAGGCATGTGGTTTTCCAACTCCTTCAGCACAAGGAGCCTCTCTGCTCGCTCCTCCGCCGGGGGGGTGAATTGCTGGATAACTGCAGCCTTCAACGTGCCGTATTTGTCGCTGTCCGGCGGCTGGTCGATCAGGCTCTCCACATGCTGGGCCGTGTTGTTGTCCAGCTTTGCGACTACGTGGTAGAATTGTGTGGCGTCTACCAATATCCCCCGGAGGTTGAACTGCACCTCAACCGCGTTGAACCAGGAGCGCGAATTGTTCTGCCAGAAATCCGGTAGCTGGACTGTAGCGGCATTGGCTTGGCTGGGGGCTCCTGACGAGGCTGGCCCGGGGGAATTCTCCTCTTGCATGATACGTCTTGGGTCACCAATGTGGAAATGTGAGAATGACGAGGCAGAGTTCTCTCTCAAGTCAGCTTTATTCACATCTCCAACATCTCAAAGCAGAAAAGAGAGCCACACAGGGAACTCTCGTCCTTAAAAACCACAGTTCACCAGTCACATGTATCACAGACCACGCTGCATCATAATGACAGTAACAATGCGTCCTCTCTCCATGATATCACCCCCACTGTCTACAATGCATCCCCTCTTTTTAATCCTTTAATTATGCCCCCACAGTCTCAAGCCTTGCATACCAAAGCTAACACTCTTGCAGCTTCCTGTAATCACCAAGGAAGCTCTGCCTTTGTTCTGATCTAAATTGTGAGTCACAAAGTATGTGTCCACCACAACACGAACTTTATTAAGAAAAAATGATCTGCCCACACAGTATTTCCAGCATGTATAATGATAAGTGAAAGTGATAAAAATTGATTTATTGACGAGAAAACACCAAGGAATGGGAAAATATAATAGAAGCAGAACCAGAACTGCAGAACTGAAATGTGGAAGTATGCTACTTTACACTGTGCAAGAGGTCCATTGAAGCTTTTCTGATCAGCAGGTGACTGCAACAGTCACGATTCATTAATATGTCACTTATTACCAAAGATGTATTTTTTTTTTAAGTAAAATTGGTCATTAAAATTAATCCACCTTATTCCTAGCCCCCTTCGTGCCTTGTGTGAATTATGTGCACAACTTCCGGTACTAGTTTGGAATGTGGATTTGTCATTGAAATGAGATGTTTTTCCTTGTTAAAAAAACAATGACTTCGGCATCAGAAATGTGGGAACACGATCTTTTTACACCTCAGACACAGTAATATAATCATACCACTTCCCACGACTATCGGGGGGATGGGAAGATGACCTTAAAAAGTGGCCTGGCAGACTGTAGCTCCATTAGTTAGCTCCGCTGCTAAGATGTTAAAGCTGTAAACAAATAAAATGGTCCCCTCCAGTATACAACTGGGACAATATCAATAGCTACGGAGGGTGACAATATGTATGGGTACATATTCATACTATGTGGGGTAACTAAATAGACGGTTATGCTGTTTATTCCATCTAGCTACAATGCTCCGTACTGTGTATATGTATTTATATATTTATGTGTACATATGTATATTCACTGCTCTTATTTTATTTTCTTATCTTCTAAATTATTGCTCTGAGTGTTGCTATTCCTGTGCTGTTGCAATCCTGGAATTTCCCCATTGTGGTACTAATAAAGGCTTATCTTATCTTATCTTAAAAGCTCTGAATAGGGCTGTCACGATAATCGCAATTATGTAGTACCGCACTATGGACAAGCCTACCAGGAAGGATAATGAGCAACCACAACAACCGCGGTGTTCATTGTTTGTGTGTGTGGCTAAATCTCGTTGTTCACTTATGTGCCTCCACTGATTATTAAATAAACTGTTAAATGTTAAGTGTATTTTTATTGCCAAAAGCATGTTTGCACCCGGTACTGTTGAAGCTTCCACAGCACCAGGTGCTGCCGCCACCAGCACCATGTGGGAATGGACTCCTTGCTAAATACAGCCATGACAGTGAGCACTGAAAGGGCACAAAGTGTGTTATTTCCTTCTGAGCGGAGTGCTTATGATCCTGACAATTGAGCTCCGAGAGCGAAACAACTACTGCATAGTGCATTGCTCGTTTGAGCGTGATTTTTCGAACAGCAGCAAAAATCTAAAAATCACAAAGATAAGAGCCACGCAGGGTCCTGTACGGAGGCTATCCTGTTTAAATAAGCTGAATGTCACTGCAGTCTCCAGTCCACACACCCTGTAGTTGAAATACTAGAGTTACCACCACTGCTTTATGAAAATTATCTTTTTTTTTTAACAGAATCAGCAGTTCATGCCTAGAAAGACCGGAACTCAATTGTCATACATGCACATAAAGTTGAGTGTGGAGCTGCAGCAAGTTTCTCACAGCTTCCATTGTTTGCCACATAAGTTATGAACCCTGTTTAAATTATGAAATCACAGGGTCCTAAAAACATTTGCAGTAATACTGCATATCGTGGTGTTGAGCTATCCACCATCACTGCAGGGGAAATTCTCCCACCGTGACAGCCCTAGCTCTCAGATATATCAATATCTCCACTGCAATAAAGTTGGTCACATTTTGTAAAAAGATGTGGACATAATCTTGATTTACCTTACAGCAGACGTAGAATCTAGTCAGAGCCACAAAGAACCACAACACTGTGTTTGGATGTCATGGTAGCTGTCCATTTTACTATGACATTAAAATGCTCATGCTGCTGTCATGACGTGAATGTTTGTTATTTAACTTAACATGTAAAGGTCAGTTGTTGAAAATTTTATTGATCTACACTACCGTTCAAAAGTTTGGGGTCACTTAGAAATTTTCCTATTTTTGAAAGAAAAGCACTGTTTTTTTCAATGAAGATAACTTTAAACTAATCAGAAATACACTCTAATATCTAATATACATTGCTAATGTGGTAAATGACTATTCTAGCTGCAAATGTCTGGTTTTTGGTGCAATATCTACATAGGTGTATAGAGGCCCATTTCCAGCAACTATCACTCCAGTGTTCTAATGGTACAATGTGTTTGCTCATTGCGTCAGAAGGCTAATGGATGACTAGAAAACCCTTGTGCAATCATGTTAGCACAGCTGAAAACAGTTTAGCTGGTTAGAGAAGCTATAAAACTGACCTTCCTTTGAGCAGGTTGAGTATCTGGAAAAAAATTATTATTTCAGATACAAATCATTATTTCTAACCTTGTCAATGTCTTGACTATATTTTCTATTCATTTTACAACTCATGGTGGTAAATAAGTGTGACTTTTCATGGAAAACACAAAATAATTGTCTGGGTGACCCCAAACTTTTGAACGGTTGTGTATATTTTGTGGTAATTTAAAAATTAATTAATGCATGCCGAAGCAGCGAATATCAAGTCCACATTGTTGCACTGCAAAATTGAGCAGTGCAACAAGTGCAACAAAAAACTATATGATATCTTTCCTTAATCGTTAAGCCTTAGGAAGCAAACTGATAACTATTTTTATTTATTTATTATTGTACTTCATGCAGCCTTGGATGAAGTAAAATACAGGAGTGTGAAAAAGTGTTTTCCCCGTTCCTGAGTTCTCATTTTTTGTGTGCTTGTCACACTTACATGTTTCAGATCAAACTAATTTAAATATTAGACAAAGATTACACAAGTAAACACAGAATGCAGTTTTTAAATGAAGGTGTTTATTATTAAGGGTAAAAAAAAAAATCCAAACCTACATGGCCCTGTGTGAAAAAGTGATTGCCCCCCTGTTAAAAGATAAACTAACTGTGGTTTATCACATCTTTAGAAAGCTGAGTTCAATTTCTCTAGCCACACCCAGGCCTGATTACTGCCACACCTGTTCTCAATCAAGAAATCACTTAAATAGGACCTGCCTGACAAAGTGAAGTAGACCAAAAGATCCTCAAAAGCTAGACATCATGCTGTGATCCAAAGAAATTCAGGAACAAATGAGAAACAAACTAATTGAGATCTATTAGTCTGGAAAAGGTTATAAAGCCATTTCTAAAGCTTTGGGACTCCAGCGAACCACAGTGAGAGCCATTATCCACAAATGGCGAAAACATGGAACAGTGGTGAACCTTCCCAGGAGTGGCCAGCAAACCAAAATTACCCCAAGAGCGCAGCGACGACTCATCCAAGAGGTCACAAAAGACCCCACAACAACATCCAAAGAACTGCAGGCCTCACTTGCCTCACTTAAGGTCAGTGTTCATGACTCCACCATACGAGACTGGGCAAAAATGGCCTGCATGGCAGAGTTCCAGGACAAAAACCAATGCTGAACAAAAAGAACATAAAGACTTGTCTCAGTTTTACCAGAAAACATCTTGATGATCCTCAAGACTTTTGGGAAAATACTCTGTGGACTGACGAGACAAAAGTTAAACTTTCTGGAAGGTGTGTGTGCCATTACATCCGGCGGAAAAGTAACACAGCATTTCAGAAAAGGAACATAATGCCAACAGTAAAATATGGTGGTGGTAGTGTGAGGATCTGGGGCTGTTTTGCTGTTTCAGGACCTGGAAGACTTGCTGTGATAAATGGAACCATGAATTCTACTGTCTACCAAAAAATCCTGAAGGAGAATGTCCAGCCATCTGTTTGTGATTTCAAGCTGAAGTGCACTTGGGTTCTGCAGCAGGACAGTGATCCAAAACACATCAGCAAGCCCACCTCTGAATGGCTAAAGAAAAACAAAATGAAGACTTTGGAGTGGCCTTGTCAACGTCCTGACCTGAATCCGATTGAGATGCTGTGGCATGACCTTAAAAAGGTGGTTCATGCTCGAAAACTCTCCAATGTGGCTGAATTATAACAATTCTGCAAAGATGAGTGGGCCAAAATTCCTCCACAACGCTGTAAAAGACTCATTGCCAGTTATCGCAAACACTTGATTACAGTTGTTGCTGCTAAGGGTGGCCCAACCAGTTATTAGGTTTAGGGGGCAATCACTTTTTCACACAGGGCCATGTAGGTTTGGATTTTTCCAATTAATAATAAACATATCACGTATGGCTCTTGCAAGCCATAAATGAGAGCCAAGGGCTGACCAGTGAGTTTGCGTTGTTTATTGGAAATAAGGCAAGGAACAAAGGAACAGGGCCACGTGGGGCCAAAACACAAACGATCAAACAATGGTACACACTTACAAACTATGCTGAATGACGAAAGGGTGGCTGGCGCCAGACGGAGGGGATCCAGCCTTACCCACGCCGGGAAAGAGCGTGGATAATAGTGCGAGGTCACAGCACTGAATGATCAGGACTGCTCCCTTTTATAGTAGTTGACAGCGCCTCAGCTGATGAGAGGTAATTGGCCTCCAGCCGTCCTATAGAGCTTGACAGCTGGAGGCCCGCTGAGATGCTGTCAAAGAGCTGGGCTGAGGAGGAATAAGGTCTGAGCGCTGGTAAAAACGGCGGATGTGACAGTCCCTCCCCCTCAAGGCCGGGCTCAGAACGGCCAGTAACACCCAAGCCCCCCCCACCACACACACACACACCTAGGGTGGGCGGATGGGGCGCAGGCCAGGAGGGTGAGAATCAGAAAAATGGGGAGAGAAAAAACCACAATATTGGCAGGAAGCAATTACAGAGTACGGAGAAAAAAAAAGGCACAATACTCCGTAAAATGCTAATATACAGCCAGAGAGAAAAAAAACACACCACAATGGCAGGAGACAAATGAAGCAATTACAGAGTACGAAAAAACCCCCCACAATACTCCATAAAATGCTAATATGTTGACAGAAAGAAAAAAAAACAACGCTGGCAGGGGACAAATGAAGCAATTACAGAGTATGAGGGAAAAAAGGCACAATATTCCATAAGACGCTAATAATGTGAAGCCCGAGAGAGAAAAAAAAACACCACATAGGCAGAGGACAAATGAAGCAATTACAGAGTATGGGGAAAGGGAAAAAAAAAAAGAAAACCACAATACTCCATGAAATGCCAATAATAATATATAGACGGACCCAAAGAAAAACAACCCAGGGGACCTTGAAACGAGAGCAGAGGCCCCTAAGGCGAAATCTACCAGATACAGGGCATCCCTCAAACAGGAGGGGAAGAAAAAAAAGGCACGCTAAACGTGAAACGACTACAAGAACTTACATAACTGTACCCTCACAAAAACACAAAAGACTAGGCACAGCAGAAATAATTCAGTTCGGGGGGTCTCCCCGCTCCCAGCGTCCATACCGCCAACAGGGGTGACGGGAAATGTTCAGGCGGCCTACCCGAATCCCAGGCCAGAAAAGACAGTATCTCGGGCGGCCGGACCAGATCGCCGAACAGAGAGTCCAATAGGTCAGGTGGCCGAACCAAAGAGCCGAATGGGTACGGCAGTCCCTCTGGCGGCCGACCCGCATCGCTCAGCCACCAGGCCCGTAGGAGAGAGAGGGGCAATGGCTTCCCTGTAGAGAGAGATAGTGAGGGCGAGCCGGGCCTACAGTGAGAGGTCCATATGGGCCCTGGTGGAGAATGCTTGGGGGGAAGATGAGAGTAACTCAGATGACGACGGTGAAGAGGGGGATGAAGATGATGATGAGCTGGTCCAGTGTCCGATGGCAGGGGATCTGCAGCTCCCTCACCGGACCTGGATGCCACTGGTGCTGCACCCTCGTCGGACCCCGATTGGATCGCGGCTGCTCCCGTGACGGACCCCGATTGGGTCTCAGTAGCACCCGCGTCGGACCCCGATTGGGTCGGCGCCACACCAGAACCGACCTCCAATCCCGAACCTGGAACCACTGGCACAGCGGGCGAAAGCAGCTCCTCGCCGGCGACCCTGGGAGAAGGCTCAGGAGAGAGAGAAGAACCGAGATCAGGATCACCGGCAGCGCCAGAACCCGGAGAGATAAGCTCGGACGCAGCGGGCGGCTGCACCCGGCTCATCTCCCCTAGAAACAGGCTAAAATGCTCTAATATATGAAGGAGAAAGACAAAGTAGAGCACTTGCCTGATCTTGGGTTCTGACTAGGGATGGGCATAATTTACTGATTAACCGATAATTGATCATTAAGAATTTCACCGAGGAAGTTCATTTTCGTCGACAAACCGTTTGTTTTTTTTTAAACAATCCGAGGTTAATAGGCCTAGTGCACGGCCGTCCTCAAACAATGCAATGGCAAAATTTGGGCACCAGGGGGCAACATTACACCATCGCCGTACCCTGGCGTGCCTCAGTTGATACATGCGAGCTTCCGTAGGGCAATCGCCAAATCATGAAGCGGTTACGGCGAAGTGTTGCGTGGGACCATTTCAATTTAAAAAATGACCAGGTGTACTGCAATCACTGCAATGCAGCATACAAATATACCTCATCGACAGGGTCCATGGAACACCCTTATTACGCGAAGAAACCGCCAACAGTGGTTGCGCGCTGAGTAATGGCGGTCGTGAAGATTCTTTTTTTTTTTCAGAAACTTTATTGAGAAGGTCATGAAGATTCGGTGTACACACGTCGAGGGAAGCTGCAGGAGGCGGCGTAGTGGCTCGACGGGAAGACTATTTCGCACAAAATGGCACAAGAGAACAGCAAAAAGTTCTGCGCGGCTAGACTAAGTAACACGAGCGATAGAGCAATGAATGCGGTCTTCGTTTGTTGGGTGGCCGCTCGGCAGGGACAGAAGCTGGGTAAAATGTCTCGGCCAATCAGCTTGCGGGGTGAAACGTCTCGGCTAATCAGCTTGCGAGATTCCCGAGGGCTCTCCGTGCTGATTCCTGATGTTCTAATGTAGTCTACCTGCCTTGTTACGTACCTAAAAATGTTAATGATTAACCGATTATTAATCATTAATTCTCCCGACGATCGGTGAAGAAAATTTCACCGAATGCCCATCCCTAGTTCTGACGCCGTCCAGGACTGCGAAGATCCAGGTTCAAACGGCAGGAGGTCATCATCAGGCTCCCACTCAGCTGCGTCAGGCTCCGCAGCTGGCATGATGGTGCATGCAGCTTGCGAGTCCTCCTGCACTGGTGCCCACGCCGATGGCCCACACAGCGTGGTGGCAGGAGAACCTCGACCCGCTGGACCGGACTGCTCCTCCGTGGAGACCCAGGGACGCTTCCTCGTCGGCGCAGGTTCCACGCTGCAGTCCGCTGTCCTCCTCCGCCCACGGCGTAGCTGCGGAACCGGAACCAGGCTCTCCAGAACCGCAGGCCCCCTCCTCATCCCGCGACGTTGGCCTGGCGTCGAGGACCGCTCAGCGGAGGGAGACACAGAGGATGTGGGGTTAACAATTACAGCCACAGCAGGTGGTGGGAGCTCGGGGAGCTGCGAACCCCGAACTCCACCTCCAGGAGTTTGACAGAGCAAATCACAATGAGAGGATGAATGAACTGAGACTTGCCTGTCTCCTGGAGGCTGGGTGGTGACCACTGTGGCGGACGTTGTTCCTCCCTTTCCCCTCCGGACGGTAACAGAGGACCCCCTGGGAGGACGATGGGGAGCCGCTCGAGGTGGTTCCGGGACGGAGCTCGCCAAGTCAGGACTCAGAGTGCACACAGCAGCCGGGGAATGCGTCGAGGAGGAGGGGGCAACAGCCGAGATGAGCCGGGCCTGGAGAGCTGGCATAACAGCAGGGGAAGATGGCTTGGGAGACGAGGCTGCGGGGTTTCCCCTCTGATGAGGCGCAGGAGTGACAGCTGTGTGGGGAATTGAGACCTTGCGGTGACCCGGAACTGGATCCGGACGGGATTCGTGCTGAGGTTGACGACCGGTGTGACGACGGCTACTTGCAGGGGGCGAGGCGAAGGTGAGACCCGGGAATCGCCGTTCCTGTGCAGAGACAGAGGCTAGCAGGTCGGCAAACTCCGGGAACTCACGCAACCCCGGATTCCTCACCAGTCTAACTGCTACCATCACATGCTTGATGATGGCAGATGGATGAACCGCGGAGCGAGCAACAGCCACTCGGTCTCGGATCTTGCTAGCTGCCAGCTGCAGCTTCTCCGGGGGATTCCCGAGTGACGTCATGCCCGATGGGAAAGGACCTCTGGACGGTGCGAACTCCTGGGCCGGAACGGAGGCAGGAGCGGGATCCTGAAGCGAGGGGTGACGACGACTCCTCTTCGGCTTCCTGCCAGGATTTCCCTCCAGTCCACGGAGAATCTCACGTTGTGAGGCAATGTCATCTCTCCTGGCACAGACCTCAGGGTGGTTGGTGTAGCGAGGAAGATTGTCCAGGAGAACCTCAGCGTAGTCTAGGTGCCAGCGTATGTCGTTGGGATTGTCGTAGAGGGTGGCGGTGAAAAGCGTCCCATCGACATACTCCAGGGCGGTCGCTAGCTCATTACCCAGGTACCGAACGCAGCTCCTGGGAGACGACATGCTCCCAAGAGTTGACACCCAGACAGGGAAGAACAAAGTCCAATTTAGCAAACTCACGGCCGCCGGCAACTCGCTGGCTGTGACCTACTGTCACGTATGGCTCTTGTGAGCCATAAATGAGAGCCAAGGGCTGACCAGTGAGTTTGCGTTGTTTATTGGAAATAAGGCAAGGAACAAAGGAATAGGGCCACGTGGGGCCAAAACACAAACGATCAAACAATGGTACACACTTACAAACGATGCTGAATGACGATAGGGTGGCTGGCGCCAGACGAAGGGGATCCAGCCTTACCCACGCCGGGAAAGAGCGTGGATAATAGTGCGAGGTCACAGCACTGAATGATCAGGACTGCTCCCTTTTATAGTAGTTGACAGCGCCTCAGCTGATGAGAGGTAATTGGCCTCCAGCTGTCCTATAGAGCTTGACAGCTGGAGGCCCGCTGAGACGCTGTCAAAGAGCTGGGCTGAGGAGGAATAAGGTCTGAGCGCCGGTAAAAATGGCGGATGTGACAAAACACCTTCATTTAAAAACTGCATTTTGTATTTACTTGTGTTTGTCTAATATTTAAATTTGCTTGATGATCTGAAACATTTAAGTGTGACGAACATACAAACAAATGAGAAATCAGGAAGGGGGGGAAACACTTTTTCACACCACTGTATATGTACAATCTGTGACATTCGTACAAGTGAAAATGTACCTGGTGCTCTTCTGTCTGTCCGGTGTCTGTACCACCTATCACTACGAACGAACAGTGCTTTTTGCTGTTGAAGCCACAGATTCAGCTGTGCTTGTTTGTCAGTAGAACAACCATGAGCAGCAGCAACAAGTACCAGAACTACACAAAAAACATTCAAAAATACAAAAACAGCAAGCATGGAAATTAGCTGCCACTTGACTGCAAAACACATTGTAAAATACGTTAAAACGTATTAGAATTTTTTAAGAAAAAATGCAATTTTAAATGCCCTCTCTACTCCACTATTGCTGACTGATTTAACATTACTTCAGTCCGAAAGCAGAAGTTGCACACATAATCGTTTCTACAGCAGCACTCTCAGGAATAAGGTGGATAATTTCAACAGGAGGGGATTTGTTTACTTGCACACTTTCCTCCTGCCCACCTCTGCTTATTCTGTTGAAATTGTGGCTGAAAATAAACCATGCAATAAAAACACCACAATAACACCACAACACCACCTAAAATACCACAGTTTTAAAGTAAACTGTTATGTATGGTAAAATACCTTGGGTAAAGATGAGGCAAGATGACTGGACGAACACAGCTTTATAAGCGACTTTCGTATCTCGGCTCGCACAAAGCATCATGGGAACGTGGCTACCAAACATGCTCTATCGATACATTTACTTTATGGAAAGTTCCTGATCTACGAGCATATTGTATGCGTAGGGGTCTTCCCGGTTGTACCTGCAAACGCAAGGATAAACTAGTTGCGCTTGCATTCGCGGCCATGTTGCAGAAATTGGCTAAAATGGTCCCCCTGTATGTATGCTGACATAGCAGATTTTTTGTTGTCAAAGGACCAAGCGCCCTTACTTGTGAGATTCCGAGACGACTACAAAGAAGGCAAGAGAGTGGTTTGACAGTTCAACTTTGGTTTTGTCATTTTGAGTAAATTTCACTACAAAGCATAGCCTGCTTACTTAGATCTATAGTGCGATACTACTATAGTTTAAGTACCACATGTTCTCAATGATTTGCAATTTTATTTTATACCAGCCTACTTATCAATGGCCTTAATTACGTGTGTGTGTAGATCAAGCTTCATTACCAATATACAAAGAACTATATCCTAGATCCAGGCCTGCCTGTCCATACCTGCTACTTCAGGGTTTAGACTTGTGTCAGTTAGGCTAGAACTTGAACAATACACAACACTATTTAATTATGTTATAATATTGACTTACTGCTTTAATCCAACAATTACGTCCGTCCGGATCCTTCAGCTCCGTGGGGAATGAATATAATGTGAATGGCGACGGACATGTACACACGCTGGTCCCAAAGTTACACTCATGTACGTATGCTGCAAGTTTGCTTTTTCCACAACTCTAGATGATACATGCCGTTCCACACTTCACTACAGCACAATGTGCACCTGGCATAACGGTGATTTAAAGCTTGAAGCAGACTTTAAACGGCAGTTGTTCAGGTGTGACACTACTGTCTCTATACAAAAGCAAGGCGGCTACCGGAATGTTTGGTAGTCGTGAACTTTGAACTGACATAGTCCGCACATGCGCACTCGTAATGCGAAAGTCACTTATTGAACGCTGAAGAACAGTGATTACATGGTAGGCACCAGGCAGAGGGCACCAGTCGAAGAGGCCGCAATATGGATGCCCTCTGGTATTTATAGGGCAGTGCAGTGGCAGAACAGGAAGTACCCGCCACTACACTGCACTTCACAATAAAGGTGCCAAATCACAACATCACACAAACAACTCATTATTATTGCTGCATGTTAATTTAATCTTCCTAGTTTGTGTGCATTAATGAGATTGCCCCATATTCACAATTGCTTTAAGAAACTGGTTGCATTTTGCATCTAATATGTCATGCTGCTTTATATAATTTTCTAAGATGGAAAAGCTTGCAGAATTTAACCAAAGTTGTATATTAAAACTTAAGTACTTACTGTATATTTGCTCATTATCCACACAGGTGCTTACTTTGCTAAAAGAACAGCAAAACCATGATCATCATTAAAAATACATAAAGGTGTACAAATAAATTTGTCCTCATTTTGGGGGTCAGCAGTGTCCCCAAGTGCTATGAGTAAAGAAAACTGCAAATGAATTTGAATAAATAAAGCCAATTTCATTCCTAATGAGAATTAATTATGCTGCTATTCAGTAGTTGCTGACACAGTCATTTTGATAGTTGGCTTTATTGGTGTTTATTCAATCTTAACAGGTTCAGAGGTGAATTGTTTACTTAATGCTTACAGTAATGATTTACCTGATTTTGAAGTCTGTAAAACATTGTATTTAGTAGTTGCACATACCTGTTAAAAAGTCCTGAAGATGTCCTCCAAATGACAAATACAGATGTGTGGGAATTCAGATCTCTGATGTTAACAGAAAACAAACTGAAGGTGTTTGTGAGCAGTTTTAAAACCTCACTGCCGTCATCTCCTCCCCTCTGCACACCAGCACAGGCAATTATATGAACAGTCACATTTACTAATACACAGAGGAGAATAAGCATGCACAAACACGTGTGCCTGGGGTTTACTGCTGAAGATTTAAACATGTAGAGTACTAATCCAGTTTGCCAACAACACACATTAATTACTTATGACACCATGCAAATGAGTAAACAACAGAAAGATATAAGGCAGGGGTGTCAAACTCATTTTAGTTCAGGGGTCACATACTGATTAAGGCTGCATTCACACCAGGATAGTCCAGGGTTCTCAGTTTGATTGGGTGGGGAATGCCAAGACTTTTTGCACCTTCGTTTGGTTTGGTTTGCATTCACACTGCAGCGGACCAAACTGTCTGGACAACGTCATGCAGTTAACAACAACTGCTCATTTAGGGCGCTGTAGCCAAAATCACCACTGACCAGGAAGAAAAAATCTCGGTGAAGAAGAAAAATCTGGCCCATCGATTGGTCGGGACCGAAAACAGAAATCTGTTCCCTTCATCCAGGTTGTTTGCCTGCCACAAACAAGACATTTTTTTAACTTTTCTCCTTGGCTTTCTCTGGTAAAAGGATTTCTTGGATACGCGCGGTTGTCTTTATTGTTATTTTCTAATCAAAATGCACTACGGTAAGCACCACTTCCTCTTCTCAGACTACGTGTTGCTATGGTTACACAAACGCCGAGGGGCACTTCTGCCCTTTGGTCCGCTGGATAGGCCATTTGCATTCACACTGCAAGTGAAGCGCACCAGACTTCGTTTGCAAATGAGCCGAGACCCCCGTATTCAGGCAGACCAGACTTTGCTTGTTTGGTGCGCACCAGAGTTTGAACGCGTGTTCAGACGGCACCAAATGAACTGAACTATCCACAAAAGCGGAGCAGAGTTCCTTTGATCTGGACCAAACAGTGGCCGTGTGAATGCACTCTTATTCTGAAGTGGGCCGGACCATATAATAACCTAAATAATGACAACTCCAAATTTGTTTTTTTTGTTGTTGTTTTTTTAGTGCAAAGAAGTACAATTACATTATGAAATGTTTACATTTAATGAACCATGCTTTTACAAAACAGATTATGAACAACCTTATTTTTTTTAATGAAAAACAAGTCCAATTACAAAAATATTATGCTTCAGTTAATCATTTGCATACATATTTTGCATTACAACTTTCACTGTCACACTAGATCTACAAAGGCACAAAATAATAAAGGGATCAGTGACTATACTTTTTCCACATTCTAATACCGCACACGTCTTAATGAAGTGTTTGTGACATATTTTGTTCACATTTTCTTTAATTTTTTAATTACTGAAGCAATTTTTTTATTACTATTTTTCCTGGCTTTCTTGAAACGCTCTGATTTAAAGCCTATCTGACATGGTTTTAGTGACCCACAGAGCAGACACAACTCAAGACTGACACAATTAACCTTTTATTGAGTATAGTGGACGTGAGTGGGTGCGTGTATGTGTGATTGTGTGTGTGTAGTGTGAGCAGGCGAGTCAGCTGGGGAGAGCAGAGCATCATACAACCTGGCAACCTGTCAGAGGTGGTGGAGAGATGCCCAGGTTAGTACTGAAACTACTGCCAGGAGGATAGTGCCCGCAGGACAGCCAGAGAGCTGAATGCCGGTGTGGGAAGCAGGTGGATCTGCCGCCAGGGAGAAGAGGTCCGCCGCCACGGATCTCCGCCTATGCACAGGGGAATCGGACAAGGTGAGAAGGAATGATGGTAGCTTACTTGGTAGCTGGAAGGTCCAGGAGGCACAGGCCCGGACTGGGAATGGAGGAGGCTGGGAAGCCGATGTAGAGAAGCTCAACGAGGCTAGGAAGCTCGATGATAGGCGTAGCAGGTTTCTGGAGAGAGAAACAGACGGCTCCGCACAGAGCACTGGACCTGGCGGTATAAATAGGCAGAGGATGATGACAGGCAGATGTGCACACAGGTATCACAAATTGGCAGCCATGACACTATCACTTTAAGAAACATCCTTCAGCTGTTCAACTCCCCCCTCCCTCTTACGTCAGTTAGCCATTAGCTTAGTAGCTTAGTAGTGGCATCAAGAATCTCAAGCTGTCACTTGGAGGTACCAGCTCCTCCTTCTCTTGAGTCCCTGTGTAGATGCATAATACGCAAATGAGAAGCAGGCGCATGGAGCCAATCACTTCCTGGAGCTCGTGCTAAACTTTTAAAATAGTGTTTGTTTGTAAAAAAATTAGCATATATTTGCCAACTACACATTTATTTTTCACCTCGACTGTTTTCAGAAAAAAACTTTTGCTTTTTACTTTTGAAGATATAGGCAAGAGTTTAACATCCGGAAGCATCATAAACATACTAGAACAGCCCACCGGGAGTCGCGGTGACCAATAATGTGCAGGCTGTGCAGGCCAGGGAGAGCAGAACGGGTTGGAGTAGACAGAAAAAGCTCATCAGACTGCACTCTTGTAGTCGAAAACACTGCTTGAACACCAGCCAAAGTTCTCTGACCAGAAAGTGATACTCTCCATGCAGTTTCTGACTACAGAGTATTGGGCTCGTGACTGCTGCCTGGTTACACCCCCTCCACGCACCTCACTAGGTAGATACATACCTTCACGGTGGGGCCGTGGTCGTGGGTCCCTCCAGCAGGCAGGCAGGATTTCAGTGCAATAATGATTTCTTAATCAAAACCAAAAGAACAAACAAATAACAGCACGTGAGCTGGAGAAATAACTCGAGCCCGAATGGCAAATAAGCTTACTAGAAATCACTCAGGAAGCAGGGAGTTACTGGCAGGGAACAGCAACACAACACTAATGACGCCACACTAGGCACAGACAGCACACTGAATATACAGTGGGGAAAAAAGTATTTAGTCAGCCACCAATTGTGCAAGTTCTCCCACTTAAAACACGAGAGAGGTCTCCAATTTTCATCATAGGTATACCTCAACTATGAGAGACAAAATGAGAAAAAAAAATCCAGAAAATCACATGAAGGATTTTTAATGAATCAATTGGTAAATTCCTCAGTAAAATAAGTATTTGGTCACCTACAAACAAGCAAGATTTCTGGCTCTCACAGACCTGTAACTTCTTCTTTAAGGGGCTCCTCTATCCTCCACTCATTACCTGTATTAATGGCACCTGTTTGAACTCGTTATCAGTATAAAAGACACCTGTCCACAACCTCAGTCAGACTCCAAACTCCACTATGGCCAAGACCAAAGAGCTGTCAAAGGACGCCAGAAACAAAATTGTAGACCTGCACCAGGCTGGGAAGACTGAATCTGCAATAGGTAAGCAGCTTGGTGTGAAGAAATCAACTGTGGGAGCAATTGTTAGAAAATGGAAGACATACAAGACCACTGATAATCTCCCTCGATCTGGGGCTCCACGCAAGATCTCACCCCGTGGGGTCAAAATTATCACGAGAACGGTGAGCAAAAATCCCAGAACCACATGGGGGGACCTAGTGAATGACCTGCAGAGAGCTGGGACCAAAGTAACAAAGGCTACATCAGAAACACACTACGCCGCCAGGGACTCAAATCCTGCAGTGCCAGATGTGTCCCCCTGCTTAAGCCAGTACATGTCCAGGCCTGTCTGAAGTTTGCTAGAGAGCATTTGGGTGATCCAGAAGAGGATTGGGAGAATGTCATATGGTCAGATGAAACCAAAATAGAACTTTTTGGTAAAAACTCAACTTGTCGTATGTGGAGGAGAAAGAACACCATACCTACTGTGAAGCATGGGGGTAGAAACATCATACTTTGGGGCTGTTTTTCTGCAAAGGGACCAGGACAACTGAGCCGTGTAAAGGAAAGAATGAATGGGGCCATGTATCGTGAGATTTTGAGTGAAAACCTCCTTCCACCAGCAAGGGCATTGAAGATGAAACGTGGCTGGGTCTTTCAGCATGACAATGATCCCAAACACACCGCCCGGGCAACGAAGGAGTGGCTTCGTAAGAAGCATTTCAAGGTCCTGGAGTGGCCTAGCCAGTCTCCAGATCTCAACCCCATAGAAAATCTTTGGAGGGAGTTGAAAGTCTGTGTTGCCCAGCGACAGCCCCAAAACATCACTGCTCTAGAGGAGATCTGCATGGAGGAATGGGCCAAAATACCAGCAACAGTGTGTGAAAACCTTGTGAAAACTTACAGAAAACGTTTGACCTCTGTCATTGCCAACAAAGGGTATATAACAAAGTATTGAGATGAACTTTTGTTACTGACCAAATACTTATTTTACTGAGGAATTTACCAATTAATTCATTAAAAATCCTTCAATGTGATTTTCTGGATTTTTTTTTTTATTTTGTCTCTCATAGTTGAGGTATACCTATGATGAAAATTAGAGACCTCTCTCATCTTTTAAGTGGGAGAACTTGCACAATTGGTGGCTGACTAAATACTTTTTTACCCCACTGTATAGACAGGGGAATAATTAACACAACACAGAAAATGTGGGTACACTCAAGGGCAGCAGGGAAGTGATTGCAGGTGAGGAACACAGGATGGGCAGGGCTGTACAGACAAACACAAACAGCGGATACACAAGAAACATGACAATGAACATACAGGAGTAATACAGAGAGGGCAGTGGCTATGGGTACGGAAAACATGAGGAACTGGAACAGTAGGTGAATAGGTATACACAATGCCTCAGGAACAGACAAGGAATAACACAAAAGACAATGACAGGGGACTCAGGGGAACACAGAGGTCAATAAATGCAAATAATAATCCTACATGATCATAGAAAAAAACAATACATGAACATAAAAAAATTTAATAAAATGATCCCCCCCCCCCAGGGTGGATTCTAGACGCCCTTCAAACAAAACCAAGAAATACCTTAATAGGGTGGGAGGAGGGGGACATAGGCATAGTGGGGCAAAACAAGAAACACAAACACTTAGCCCAGGAGGTGACAACATAGGCACTGTAAACTCAGAAGGTGATAACATAGAAATTGTAAACCCAGGAGATAGTGACAACACGGGAATTTTTAAACTCAGGAGAAAGCAATATGAGAGCTCTGGAGAAGATATAGCAGCTCTAAACTCTGGAGAAAACAATACAAAAGTTTTTGCTCCAGAGAAAACAGAAGTTTTTAACTCAAGAGATGACAACATGGGAACTCTTTGCCCTGGGGAAAATAATATAGGAGCTCTTTGCTCAGAAGAAAACAACACAGTTTTTTGTTGTTGTTTTTTTTTTTTCTCAAAGGAAAACATAGAAGTTTTTTTTTTCTTTTTTCTAAACTCAGGAGATGGCACAGGAACATTTTGCTCAAAAGAAAACAGCATGGGGTTTTAGACTCAGGAGAAAGCATGGGGAGGGAAGGATGACCACAGAAACCAAATCAATGTGATTAGTGTGGTGGGAGAAGAAAACAAAATCTCACCCAGCAAATACAGGATCAAATATTGCTGCCAACTTTTGCACATTTCAATAAGAAAAAGGCAAGACACCCATACTATGGTCTCTATTGGGAATATTGATTAGTTTCTATTAGCTTGATACAATCTAAGGGCAGAATAGTTTTCCGCTGTTTCAGAACTGCTCCAGAGTTTGCAATTCTGAATGAAGTTCTTAAATTTTACAGCTACTTCCATAAAGTTTTGGCAGCACCCACAAGGCAGCTGAGACTACAGTCTTATTAAAGGTCAGAAAAAATATACAAGTATCCTACCCTTCCCTACTGGTGAGCAAGCTGAAAACTGAACATTTGAAATGTGACCCTATATCATGAGATACTTCAACTTAAAGCAAACTAGTTATCATATGCAGACAGCAGTTATATACAGTGTTATTCTTCAACAAAGTCACAGCTCATCAAGGTCAGTCCATAGAGCTTTATTACAGTTGCATGAGCGAGGCTTCGGTAATCTTCATCTTATCCCCTCCCACAGAGTCCAAAACAAGAGCATTTCTTGCGGTCCAAACAAAAGTCCAAGGCCCCAAAAAATGGGTCATGTGCTCTACCATCGACCCAAGGCCATCAGACCGGGGGACAAGACGATCCGGGGGCCTACCCAAGTCCATGGGTCCCCAAGCTGGGGTACATGGTGGGTCTGGTGGCCTACCAAAGTCCCCCTAGGCCACCAGATTACAGGACAAGGAAGATCAGGGATGCTGAGCTCAGGACATAGCAACAACAGAACCTTTAGCTCTGGGGGTGATAATACTGGGGCTTGTAGTTCAGGAGCCGATAATACTGGGGTCTTTAGCTCAGGAAACAATAACTCAGGGGTTTCTAATTCAAAATGCAGTACCTGAGGAGCCTTTGGCACAGGGGCTAACAGAAGCTGAGAAATGGCGACCCCCGGCAGCGAAGGTGGAGCTGACTGCTCGGACAAACCAGGTGGAGCAGACTGCTCGAACAAACCAGGTGGAGCGGGCTGCTTGGACAAACCAGGTGGAGGTCCCATGACCTCTGGTACATCGGGTGAAGGTCTCCTGACCTCTTGGACAACAGCCGGAGGTTGGGGTGTGCTGACCTCCAGTGACGGCCCCTGAGGGGCGAGAGCATCTGGCTGAGACGCCTGGAGAGCCATCCTTGTCACAGTCAACTCGGACGAAGGAGAGAGGCAGGGGGTGAGTGAGGCATCACCACAATCACCAGGAGCTAGACAAGACTTAACTAATATTGATGTTATAAAGGTAAAGAAAAGTACTTGCCTGAACTCCTGGTCCACTGCTGTTGGGGTGACCGCCTCAAGAAGAGCCACAGGAGCCGGAGCATGCGCCTCAGGGTCAACTGGAGCCGTGCCGTGCACCACAGAGTCAGCAAGAAGAGGAACTGGGATGTGCATCTCGGGGTCGGCTGAAACAGGCTCATGCTCTTTGGAGACTGCCATAGCTGCCGTGTACACCTCAGGAAAAACCAGGGAGACCAGGGAAGGTGCAGCACAAACACAGGGGGGACCTGTGTTTGTGCTGCTACCTGCTACCAATGATCATGTTGGACACACAATCCCGGATTCTCACAAACTGTGGCCGGTTAGTGAGGTAGCCCAGGATCCATGATGACAGGTGCTGGTCCACCCCTGTGCACAACAGCTTGTCCTTCAGGATCATTGGTTGGATGATGCTGAAAGCACTGGAGAAGTCAAAGAACATGATCCTCACCGCGTTCCCGGGCTTCTCCAGGTGGGACAGGGAACAGTGAAGGAGGAAGATCACTATCCTCCACCCCAATGCCATGCTGGTAGGCAAACTGGAGTGGATCCATCACTGGTCCCACCAGGGGGCAGAGGTGAGCAAGGAGCAGTCTCTCCAGGATCTTCATCATGTGAGATGTCAGGGCCACTGGTCTGTAGCTGTTCAGGTCTTTGGGGTGGGAAGTCTTTGGTACAGGTACCACACAAGATGTTTTCCACAACTGTGGTACCCTCCCCAGCTTCAGGCTCAGGTTGAAGAATACTTTCCGGATGCACTGTATACTACCATATTATGCTATTAACATCAAGCAAATATGCGTAAGGTAACATTGGCAATTGATTGTATTTGTCATCATGCAATATGCCACAACCACATTTAACCATCACCAGCTAAGTAGACGTCACCACGCCGTGACTATATTAAGGGACTAACGGTGGGAGACGGGGTCTTTGGCACTCCGCCTCTAGCCTGCTACGCTACCTGTACCCTGCTGTTGTTAGCTTGTTGTATGTTTCACGTGTTGCTAGCTTGTATTATTAAAGCTAACCTTCACCACCCAGAACGGATCCGCTGATCCTTGCTTCTAGTCATAGCACCATGAGTGACCCGACAGGGGGGGAATGGGGAAGGGAGGGTTGGGGAGGTGGAACAAAGAGAGAGAGGAAAAGAGAAAATAAACAGACTGATAGAACTGATACAAACAGAAGACAAACTGTTTCTTCTTCTGAAAAGGTCTCATCAAGAGTCTGGTATCTGCACCTGTAAAAGAACAGAGATGTACAGTGGGGTAAAAAAGTATTTAGTCAGCCACCAATTGTGCGAGTTCTCCCACTTAAAAGATGAGAGAGGTCTTCAATTTTCATCATAGGTATACCTCATCTATGAGAGACAAAATAAAAAAAAAATAAATCCAGAAAATCACACTGAAGGATTTTTAATGAATTAATTGGTAAATTCCTCGGTAAAATAAGTATTTGGTCAATAACAAAAGTTCATCTCAATACTTTGTTATATACCCTTTGTTGGCAATGACAGAGGTCAAACGTTTTCTGTAAGTTTTCAAAAGGTTTTCACACACTGTTTCTGGTATTTTGGCCCATTCCTCCATGCAGATCTCCTCTAGAGCAGTGATGTTTTGGGGCTGTCGCTGGGCGACACGGACTTTCAACTCCCTCCAAAGATTTTCTATGGGGTTGAGATCTGGAGACTGGCTAGGCCACTCCAGGACCTTGAAATGCTTCTTACGAAGCCACTCCTTTGTTGCCTGGGCGGTGTGTTTGGGATCATTGTCATGCTGAAAGACCCAGCCACGTCTCATCTTCAATGCCCTTGCTGGTGGAAGGAGGTTTTCACTCAAAATCTCACGATACATGGCCCCATTCATTCTTTCCTTTACACGGATCAGTCGTCCTGGTCCCTTTGCAGAAAAACAGCACCAAAGCATGATGTTTCCACCCCCATGCTTCACAGTAGGTATGGTGTTCTTTCTCTTCCAAACACGACAAGTTGAGTTTTTACCAAAAGGTTCTATTTTGGTTTCATCTGACCATATGACATTCTCCCAACCCTCTTCTGGATCATCCAAATGCTCTCTAGCAAACTTCAGACAGGCCTGGACATGTACTGGTTTAAGCAGGGGGACACGTCTGGCACTGCAGGATTTCAGTCCCTGGCAGCGTAGTGTGTTTCTGATGTAGCCTTTGTTACTTTGGTCCCAGCTCTCTGCAGGTCATTCACTAGGTCCCCCCATGTGGTTCTGGGATTTTTGCTCACCGTTCTCGTGATCATTTTGACCCCACAGGGTGAGATCTTGCGTGGAGCCCCAGATCGAGGGAGATTATCAGTGGTCTTGTATGTCTTCCATTTTCTAATAATTGCTCCCACAGTTGATTTCTTCACACCAAGCTGCTTACCTATTGCAGATTCAGACTTCCCAGCCTGGTGCAGGTCTACAATTTTGTTTCTGGTGTCCTTTGACAGCTCTTTGGTCTTGGCCATAGTAGAGTTTGGAGTCTGACTGTTTGAGGTTGTGGACAGGTGTCTTTTATACTGATAACGAGTTCAAACAGGTGCCATTAATACAGGTAACGAGTGGAGGACAGAGGAGCCTCTTAAAGAAGTAGTTACAGGTCTGTGAGAGCCAGAAATCTTGCTTGTTTGTAGGTGACCAAATACTTATTTTACTGAGGAATTTACCAATTAATTCATTAAAAATCCTTCAATGTGATTTTCTGGATTTTTTTTTCTTATTTTGTCTCTCATAGTTGAGGTATACCTATGATGAAAATTGGAGACCTCTCTCATCTTTTAAGTGGGAGAACTTGCACAATTGGTGGCTGACTAAATACTTTTTTGCCCCACTGTATGTGTGTGTGCATGCATGTGTGTGTATACGTGTGTATGAGAGCGTGCACAAAGTGAGTTTGTATGTGTGAGTGGTTTGCCAGGAAACATACAAAGAGGGTGGCAGGTCACAACAATACCCCGGCCACCCCCCACCCCCAGAAACCCTGAGCAAGCAAGACAGTGCCCCCAACCCCCACAAAACACAAATGTCCCAAAGCCAGCGAGCCCCAGGACAGCCAGGCATCTGCCCCAGGAGGGACGGATGAGGGAGACCAAACTGGCCAGCCCCCGCCCCCCCAGCAGGGCCAATGCCCGCCCCCAGGCCCCAGGCACTGGAACAATATAAGCCACGCTTGGTTTGAGTTTAAATTTAATGTTTATTTGAAAGGGACATTTCATACTAATGAACATTAATACAAATGTAAGAATATCAGATTTAGTAATACTACCAATTTGCATCTGTAGTCCACCAGCGGGTCACAAAAACACACAAACAATCATATACAAGAAAGTGCTACAAAACAAAACATTCAAATGTCACACAAGTGAAGTGCTGTGTATGCGTACACCAGTGCTTCTCAATTATTTTTTGCAAAGCCCCCCCTAGGAAAGAGAAAATATTTCGCGCCCCCCCACTCGCCGCGGTGACTATAAATAAGATCATTATCTATAAAAAATTGTATAAGTATACCTAAAATTGTATCCTTTTTAACATTAACAAAAGAAAAAAGCAATATAAATCAACTTTCAACAAATATTAACTTTATTTTGCCACACAGAAACCCTGTTATAGTCTAAAACAGAAAAAAAAACCAACTTAAAGTGCATCAAAGTGCCTGAAATAAAAAATATGTCAATCCTTATTTAAACTAGAAACATTTTTGACTAACTGAACCATTTGATGCTGAGAAAAATAATTCAATCAATAAATAATATTAAATGTAAATTGATCTGGAACATTAACACAGGAGCACCAATATATTTAACATTTTAGTCTGAAGAAAAAGGTATAAAACATTGTGCTGATTTTTTTCTAAATCACATTAATGAAGTAATCATTAATGGCTACAATGAGCACGTTTTGTGGCGCACAGCTTTTCAAAGCGGGGTTTGAAGCATGATAGTGCAACTCTCAGCTCCTGCTCAATGTTTAGCTCGGACCTGTACTTGGTCTTCAGTGCAGCAACAGCAGAGAAGCCAATCTCCCAAAGGTAAGAAGTTGCAAAGGGAAGAAGAATGCCCATGGCCTTCTGTCCTAAGAGTGGATACTGCCTCTCTACACTCAGCCAGAATTCACTCAAGTGTCTGTGATGTGAAGCTCAGTCTCAAAGTGGAGTCAGGTGTCACGTCAATGAACTGTTCCTCCTCTGCAGAGGTGAAACCAGTAGGAGCTGGTGCATTGAAAGGATCTCTCACCCAGTCATACTGGGAATTGTTTTCAGGAAAGTACTTTTTGAAGAATCCCATCAATGATGCAATATGCTGCTTAATAACTGGAATCACTGAGGTGGCATCATAGTCAGTGGTGTCAACAAATTCATGCAGATTCTCAAATGCATCACTTCTTCCTTCATCAAGTTGCCTGCCCCACATTGCAAGCTTTCGAGTGAAAGAGCTGATCTTGTCTGTGACCTGAGGGAGGTGTTTATTTTTCCCTTGAAGCTGTAAATTTAGTTCATTTAGCTTTCCAAATATGTCACTCAGGTAGGCCAGTTTTGCCAGGAAGTTCTCATCACTAAATTTTGCTGCATTTTCATACTTATGTTCTTGCTCCAAAAACACTCTTATCTCCTCTCTGAGCTCAAAAACACGGGACAAGACCTTTCCTCGTGACAGCCACCTTGCTTCACTGTGAAAGAGCACAGCCTGATGTTCAGCTCCCATCTCCTCACAGATAGCAGAGAAGATTCTGGATTTTAGTGGTCTGGTCTTTATAAAATTGACTACACCTATAATGTCAGTCATAACCTCACTTAATTCAGAGGAAAGGTGCCTTGATGCCAGTGCTTCTTTGTGTATAACACAGTGTGTCCACTCAGCATTAGGTGAAGCCTTCTTGATGAGCGCTCGCAGTCCTTTTCTCATCCCTGACATAGTCTGTGCACCATCACTGCAAACACCAATGCAGTTCTCCCACTTAAGCCCATTCTCAGTTAGGAAGCAGTCCAGCATTTTAAATAGCTCCTCAGCTGTGGCTCTGTTTTTGACATATTTACAGAAAAGCAAATTCTCACACAGGGAGTTTGTCATGTCAAAACGCACATAAGCAATAAATAAACAGTCTTTGTTGCTGTCAGTTGCTTCATCGAATTGTAAGGCAAACCGTTTGTCTTTGAGTTTATCTACCAGCTGTTCCTGGAGATCGTTCGCGATGTCATCTATGCGTCTTGCGACCGTGTCATTGGACAGTGGGATGGTTTTTATTTTTGCAGCACTTGCGTTGTCAAGCATGACAGAAACCATGTCTACTGCTGCAGGCAGTATCAACTCCTCTGCAATTGTGTGGGGTTTTTTGCACTGCGCAATTTGGTACGCCACTTTAAATGATGCTAAAAGTGCTCGCTGGTTTACTGATGTAGCGTTCACAATGCGGGATGATTGTTGGCCGTACTCCGCACGTTTTCGCTGAAAAAAATCAAGCGGCTTATCAATGTGTTGAGGATGTAATGTCTGTAGGTGACGTCTTAATTTATTTGGCTTCATGCTGTCCGCTGCCAACATTTTCAGACACAGTAAACACACCGGTCTTTCCTCGTCTCCCACCGTAGTCAGAGTGAAGCCAAGCGCTAGATAAGCTTCGTCATATTTCCTCGTCTTAGCTTTTGGGAGACTTTCACTTGTCTCTTTACCTCTGTCTCTCGCCGCCTTTCTTTTCGTTACTGTTAAATATTTCTCCATGGTGTCTCTCGAGGGGTTTGTTGACAGCAATTTAAAAAGTTTTAAACTCCCGCACAGACTTTGACAATGAGAGCGCCACTGCGACACCTGCTGCCGTGGATGTGCAATTACACTTTACACGGCAAAAGCAAAGCCTCTTCCCCGGGGTCATACGCGCCCCCCCCGGCATCGCATAGGGGGCGCGCCCCACTATTTGAGAAGGACTGGCGTACACACACACACATGCACCCAAGCACTTCACAGCAACAACAAACAACAGCAACAAACAAGACGTGGGGCATATGTGTGTGACACACAGCCACATATATATATGCGCACGCTGCAGAGCAACCACTAGTCATGGGTACAGTTTTGGTTGTTTAAAAGCCAATTTTTACAATGAGTCTTAAAAGTGTTTAGTGTGGTATGTTCCAGGTCATGGTGTCCCTCACTGATAGTACAGATTGAGCAAATGTGGTGCGTCTGTGGGGGACCTCACAGTCTCATCTAGTGATTGCTCTGGCGATTGTGCCGGTGACAGTCCTAAGTTTAACATATTCTCTCAGGGGAGATTGTGCCTAGCCATTTAATATTTTATAAATTGAACATGCATATTTGAGAGTTTTTGTCATAATTCACCAACCAAGGGCTCAAATGCAGGGCAAACCACTCCGGAAGAATACTCAGACACAGAATAAAAGTGACACAAAATTTATTATACAAAAACCCCAATCCAAAATGCACCACAAAAAAAATTTGGAGATGAAACACTGGAGGGCACGATGGAAGTACACACAGCCTGTGAAGAGAGAAGAGAAAAGAAGGAGGTTAATAGGGAAGATGAGGAAATGAACTGACTAATTAAGGGCTGTGAAGACTTACGAATTGAGCAGAGGGCACGGCTGTGAGACCTAGCGTGTGAAGGGGAAAAGAGAGCTGTAAGCTGACTGGGTGAAGCGGAGGAGAACCAGGCAGGATGGTTGACGGGAAGAGTAGACCAGACAAGATGATGGAGAGCAGGTGTAGACCAGATGAGATGGTGAAGGGCAGGTGAGCATGAACAGTCCTGAAGAGACACACCACTGCAATGGCAGCAACCTGAGAGGAGAAGGAAACACTCGGTAAGCAAATAGTTAAACTTACACATAGATAAATAATCAAGCCTTAGCTAAGGCAACAATAACCATTGGTCCAGTGAGAGAGCATTCACAGACTGGCTCTTTTAAACACTGGAAGATGAAGAAGCAGCAGGTGTGTCTGATCACACAGGTGCGCTGATGAGCTGCAGAGGCGAGAAACAGGCAGGAGGAAAGCACACAGGAGGGGAGGGGGAGCACGCTAGCCAGTTCATCACACTGCCCCCCCCCCACCTCAAGGGGCGCCTTCTGGTGTCCCACCAGGCTTATTAGGATGCGCACGATGTAAAGCTTGAGCCATGCCCTTATTGTAGAAAAATGATCCAGGAATCCAGGACCTCTCCTCCAATCCATACTCCTCCCAATGGATGAGAGACTGCAAGCCCCGACCCCAATGACGGACATCCAAAATCCTCTGGACGGTGTAGGTGATCTGACCGTCGAGGACCCGAGGAGGCGAAGGAGGCTTCGTAGGTGGACAGAGGGGGCTAACAGAGACAGGCTTAATCTGGGAAACATGAATGCTGAGTGCCGGAAGAAGCTTGAGTCGGACAGTGACGTCATTGATGATTTCAGCGATGGGATATGGACCCAAAAAGCGTGGAAATAATTTCCAGGATTCAGTCTTCAGAGGAACCTTTTCCGCAGACAGCCACACCCTCTGCCCTACAGAGTACTTGGAAACTGGTGCGCGTCTGCGATCCGTATACAGGCAGTTCCGCTCGGCTGAGCCGAGAAGAGCGGTCTGGGTCAATCTCCAGATCCAGTGGCAGTGGCGAGCATGGGCCTCCACAGATGGCACAGCTACTTCCCTCTCTGCCATAGGGAGCAGAGGTGGTGTATACTCCAACGAGACCTCAAAAGGTGTCAAACCGGTGGCAGAAGAGATGGCAGAGGTCATGGCATACTCCAACCAGGTTAGATGATAGCTCCAGGTAGTAGGGTTGCAGGAAGCCACGCACCACAGGGTAGCCTCCAGGGTCTGATTAGCACGCTCAACCTGACCATTACTCTGTGGGTAGTATCCAGACATAAGGCTGAAGGTGGTACCAAGGGAGCGACAGAAGGCCTTCCACACCTGGGACATGAACTGTGGACCTCGGTAAGAAACAATGTCAATGGGAATGCCATGGAGGTGGATGACATGGGACGTGAGAAGTTTGGCAGTCTCAGTGGCCGAAGGTAACTTGGGCAGGGGAACCAGATGAATGAATTTAGAAAAACAATTGACAATGGTAAGAATGACAGGGTTTCCTTGGGATGGAAGGAGACCCGTAATAAAGTCCAAAGCCACATGAGACCAGGGGCAACTGGGAACAGGCAGAGGAAGAAGGAGGCTGGCTGGAGGTGAGGGATTAGATTTATTAGTGGCACAAACTTGACAGGCGTTCACGAAGTCTTGAACATCGGCACAGAGTTTCAGCCACTAAAATACCCTTTGCAGTAATTCCACAGTCCGAGAGATACCTGGGTGACATGTGAAAAAGCTATTGTGTCCCCACTGGAGACGTCACTGCAGTGACCAGCGGGAACATACAAACGATTGGCCGGGCCTCCCTCAGGGATGGGCTCAGATGACTGGGCCTGGCAGACCCTCTGCTTGATTTCCCAAGAGAGGGCACCAACAATGCAGGAGGAAGGCAGAATAGATTCGGTGGTGGTGGTGGGGGGGGACAAGAGGATCAAAGGAAGAAGGGTGATCGATGGAGAACTGGCGAGAGAGAGCATCAGGTTTAACATTGCGGGAGCCAGGGCGGTAGGTGATGGAAAGATTGAACCTGAGTAAAAACAGGGCCCAACAGGCCTGCCTAGAATTTAGCCTTCGGGCAGATCTCAAATACTCCAAATTTTTATGATCTGTCCAGACAATGATAGGATGAATGGCTCCTTCTAGCCAGTGTCTCCACTCCTCCAACGCTAACTTAATGGCCAGGAGCTCATGATCGTCGACATCATAGTTCCTCTCAGCATTGGTATGCCGCTGAGAAAAATATGCACAGGGATGTAATTTCTGGTCAGAGACAGAGCACTGGGAGAGAACGGCGCCCACCTCCGAATCAGATGTGTCCACCTCAACCACAAATTGTGATGAGCAAAGGCCTGTTCTGCCGCTTCAGACCACTTGAATGAGACCTTAGTCAAGGTCAGTTGGGTCGAAGGCAGGGCAACTTTACTGTAATTACGGATGAAGCGGCGGTAAAAATTTGCAAAGCCCAGGAAGCACTGGAGCTGCTTCCTGGTCTGTGGGTTGGCCAATCAAGGATCGCCTTGACCTTTGCCGGGTCGGCCCTTAATTCACCCTCAGCAACAATTAACCCAAGGAGAAGTAAAGTAAAACGGGATGAAAACTCGCACTTTTCAGCCTTGATGTACAGCTGATTCTCGAGCAGACGTTGTAACACTGCCCGGACATGGACTGTGTGCTCTTCCAGCGTGCGGGAAAAAAATCAAGATGTCATCCAAATAAACAAAAACAAATTGACTAACCATATCCTGGAGAACGTCATTAATCAGGCGCTGAAAGACGGCGAGGGTGTTGGTGAGCACAAATGGCATCACGAGACATTCAAACTGCCCAAGATGAGTTTTAAACGCCATTTTCAATTCAATTCAATTCAATTCAATTCAACTTTATTTATATAGCGCCATTTCACAACAACAGTCATCTCATAGCACTATCAACTGTAGGGGGAACCCCCACAGTTGCAGAAAGACCCCAGCAATCAGGCGATCCCCTGTGAGCAAGCACTTGGCGACGGTGGAGAGGAAAAACTCCCTTTTAACAGGAAGAAACCTCCAGCAGAACCAGGCTCAGGGAGGGGCAGTCATCTGCTGCGACTGGCTGGGGGATGAGGGGATAGAGAAGAAGAAAAGAACAGACATGTAGAGCGCAAACAGCACGATGGGGACTCAATCTATGGGAGAGAACAAACAAATGTTAATGACCAGCAAAAAAAAAAATATTTCATTGAGAGTGAGAAAAGGAGTGAGGCCCAGTGCATTACTGGAGGTCCCCCGGATGACTAAACCTATTAGCAGCATAACTAACTAAGGGAGGGTTCAGAAACACATGATCCCTCCCTAATTGTAGGCTATATCAAAAAGGTAGGTTTTGATATAGCCTTCCATTTTCCATTCATCACCCTCACGTATACGGATCAGATGATACGTATTCCGGAGGACGAGTTTGGTAAAAACGCGTGCACGCTGCAGGAGCTCAAAGGCTGAGTTAATGAGTGCAAGAGGGTATTTGTGTTTAATGGTGAAGGCGTTCAACTCCCGGTAATCAATGCACGGTCATAAGGACCTGTCTTTTTTCCCCACAAAGAAAAAAACAGCACCGAGAGGAGCGGAAGAGGGACGAATAAGACCGGCGCTCAAAGAGTCTTTAATGTAACTCTCCATTGCCTCCCTCTCCAGCCCAAATAGACTATAGAGCCAACTGGACGGCAGGCACGTGCCCAAGAGGAGGTCAATAGCACAGTCATAGGACCGATGAGGTGGCAGCGAAAGGGCCCTTGACTTGCTAAAGACCTCCCCCAGATCATGATAGGTCTCAGGCACAAGACTAAGGTCTGGCGACTCGGCCGGAGGGAAGGATATAGGGAGAGTAGAAGAACACGCAGCCGAACGGAGACAAGACAACAGACAAAATGGACTCCAAGAGGAAATAGAATGTTGGGTCCAATTAATGATTGGGTTATGTTGATGGAGCCACAGGTAAACCAAAACCACAGAAGTGGATGAATTGGGCAGAACAAAAAGTGACAGGAACTCGTGATGATTACCGGATAACAAAACAGACACGGGTTTGGTTTTATGCGTAATTGCGGCCAATACGCAACCAGAAAGAGATGTAACATTAAGAGGAGTCGTAAGGGCCTTTGTAGGAATTTTTAGTTTTTGCACCATCCCTCGTGAAATGAAATTTTGCTCTGCTCCTGAATCAACATGGGCAGAGATCTTAAGCTCAGTCCCTGGTAATTGGACAAGGGCTGGCAAAGAGAAATTACCGGGGGATTAGTAGATGGTCCATCTGCCAGACCCCCCACAGCTACTGGTGGGCCGGATCTTTTGGCCGAACAGGAAAGGTAAACCGCATATGTTCTTTAGAACCGCAGTACATGTAGACCCCCGACCTCCTACGACACTCACATTCCCCCGGAGACAAACGACCCCCAGAACGGGGAACCGGTGGAGACGGCCGCGAAGTGGACATGGAGAAAATGGCTTTCTGCTCCTTAGCTCGATCGTGGTACCGATTATCTAGGCTAATAGCCTGCTCGATTAGCTCATCCAGAGAGGAGGGGTTAGCGCTGACTGCTAGGTCATCGCAGAGGTTGGAATTGAGGCTCCAGAGGAAGGTGCTGCATAGGGCAACGTCATTCTTTCAACTCTCATATACAGCAAACCATGAAGACTGCCTTCTTCCATCTGAGTAATATTTCTAAAATTAGGTCCATCCTGTCTCATAAAGATGCAGGGAAACTTGTCCATACCTTTTTCACCTCTAGGTTAGAATATTGTAATTCACTTTTATCAAATTGTCCTAATAAGTCCATTTCTCCAACTCGTTCAGAATGCAGCTGCACATATCCTAATGAGAACAGGGGAAGAGATCACATTACCCCAGTTTTAGCTTCTTTACATTGGCTCCCAATAAAATATAGAATTGAATTCAAGATATTGCTGCTAACTTAAGCCCCTTTTCCACTAGTACCCACTCAGCCCTACTCTACTCTACCTGGTTTCTAGGCTTTTCCATTAGTACCTGGTACCTGGTACCAGGTACTTTTTTAGTACCTATTCTATGGCAGGGTACAGCGGCGCTGAGTCGAGCCGAAAATGTGACGTCAACAGACTGCAGGCCACTGATTGGTCAGGGTGTAACGTCATGAAAGTGTCGGTCTTCTGCAGAATCTACAACTGCCATATTGGGAAAAAAAATAGTTCAGCGAGTCAACATGATCAGCGAGTAAAGACAGTATTAATAGAGATGGCTTCACAGGTTTCGTGGAAATCTACAACGTGGTAAAGCAAAGAGGTGCAGACTTTTTTTCTGTGCTTGGTGGCTGACGATAGAATCCAGAGAGAGTTCGATGGAGTGACCCGCAACAAAAAAGTTTACAGGAGGTCTCCGAACAAATGACAGCCCAACGGATACAACCAGACATTAAAACAATGTAGGGAGAAGCTGAAGAAAAGGAAAAGTGATTACCGGGCCATCAAGGAACACAATGGTCGAAGTGGGGTGAACAGAAAGGACTATGGTTCAGTGGATGCCATGTACAGCCGTCGGCCAGCGAGCAATGGCAGGGAGATTGGGGGTTGGCACGTCATTGTTGCAAATCATGGATGGTGAGTGTTTTGTGATATTGTGCATCTTTTCGCTCGCTTATTTATCCTATTGGTGGCAAGCTCACTTTTTTGAGCAAGAACAATGCTGTTCTGCTCTGGCTAACGAGTGTTAGCTTGGAGTGCTAGCTAGCTAGTAGCCAACTCTGCTGATTCACACTTGCTTTGTCTGAAGTATTCACTTGTGAGAGCAAAACGATGAAATATGCTAATCTATATAAAACTTTATTTGAGTCTCACTTACATTACTGCAATATCATATGGTGTAACACATTTTCAACTCACCATTTCCAACTCACCTAAAAATGCTAGAAATTCTCCAAAAGAAAGTCATACGTGCCTTATCATGGTCTGAATATACGTAATTCTCCTACTAGTCATCTTTTCCATCGTTATAATTTTCTAAGACTTGCTGAGCATAATTACTTCCAGAATGCCTGTATAATGTATCAGGTTGTCCACAAACTCAACTATAAATTATGTGAACTCATTCCAACCTTCTTTCCCATACACACCTATACCACTAGAAATAAAAACCAAATAACTGGGAAAAAAAAAAAAACAAAGACTAAAATCCACCAGGTTTAGTATTGTGTAGAGAGGACCACAGATTTGGAATGAGCTTGATGAGAATCTAAAAATGTCACCTTCCATCTCCAGCTTTAAGAAAAAAACTAAAAATGCAACTCTTATCATTATATAATTAATCTGCTATTTGTTACACAAAACTTGCTTACTGATGAGTTGTTACTCCACTGTAATTTTGTTTTACAGTATATGTTGATATCACTCCAATAGTATTTAATAACTTGACTATGTATCTTGAACTCACCTTCTAATTCAATGTAAACAAATGCTGGGATTATGTGCTATATGCCTCTTAAATGTTTGTTTGTTCCCGTACACAAAGACATCAGACTGATTTCCGTCATCATTTTATTATAGAAATGGGCTCCCTACTAAAAGCTTTAAATAGCTTATTTGGGATGACCCATTCACACTCCAAATCAATGTGAAAAAAAGCCTATTGTATACTGCTACTCATGCTGTTGATAATTCATATTGTAATTCATTCATGCTGTTGATAATGTGTGTGTGTGGAAATAAACTGTTTTAGCTGTAATCCTGGTTAAAAAGTTTTGTGTACGTGTTGCACTTTGGTGCTGTGCATTAAGTTGAGTGTATTTTCTTTCTTGAATCTGTTTCCACATGCCAGGGGTCCTGCTCCATCAGTGTCTGGCACGACACGTTCAAGTGCTGGTAAGGCGCAGTAATTATTAATAAATATTATTACAAAAACAAAAATTAAACACTTAAATTAATTCAACTTTATTCAATTCAACTTTATTTATATAGCGCCATTTCACAACAACAGTCATCTCATAGCACTATCAACTGTAGGGGGGACCCCCACAGTTGCAGAAAGACCCCAGCAATCAGGCGATCCCCTGTGAGCAAGCACTTGGCGACGGTGGAGAGGAAAAACTCCCTTTTAACAGGAAGAAACCTCCAGCAGAACCAGGCTCAGGGAGGGGCAGTCATCTGCTGCGACTGGCTGGGGGGTGAGGTGATAGAGAAGAAGAAAAGAACAGACGTGTAGAGAGCAAACAGCACGATGGAGACTCAATCTATGGGAGAGAACAAACAAATGTTAATGACCAGCAAAAAAAAAATATTTCATAGAGAGTGAGGAAAGGAGTGAGGCCCAGTGCATTACTGGAGGTCCTCCGGCTGACTAAACCTATTAGCAGCATAACTAAGGGAGGGTTCAGAAACACATGGTCCCTCCCTAATTGTAGGCTATATCAAAAAGGTAGGTTTTAGCCCTATTCTTAAAAACAGAGATCGAGTCTGACTCCCGAATCCAGATTGGCAGCTGATTCCACAGGAGAGGAGCTTGATAACTGAAGGCTCTGCCTCCCGTTGTACTTTTGGAGATTCTAGGTATTACAAGTAATCCTGCATTTTGGGAGCGTAGTGCTCTGTTAGGATAATACGGTAGTATCAGATCTTTTAAATAAAAAGGAGCCTGATTGTTTAGAGCTTTGTAAGTAAGAAGAAGGATTTTAAACTTAATTCTAAATTCTATGGGAAGCCAATGAAGGGAGGCCATAACCGGAGAGATATGATCTCTCTTTCTAGTACCTGTTAAAACTCTTGCTGCAGCATTTTGGATCAGCTGAAGACTTTTTAAAGATGTTTTAGGACAGCCTGATAATAAAGAATTACAATAATCTAATCTTGAGCTAACAAAAGCGTGGATCAGCTTCTCAGCATCACTCTGAGACAAGATGCTCCTAATCTTGGCAATATTACGCAAATGATAGAAGGCAGTCTTAGAAACAAATTTAATATGTGAATTGAAGGACAAATCCTGATCAAAAATAACTCCAAGGTTCCTCACAGAGCTATTAAGAGAAAGAGTAACTGCATCCAAACTGAAAGTTTGATTTGGAAGGGAATTTCTAAGGTTTTTTGGACCAACAAGAATGACTTCAGTCTTATCTGAATTTAATAGCAGGAAATTACAAGTCATCCAAGCTTTGATTTCCTTAAGACAGGCTTCTAACTTGGCTAATTGATTACTATCAGCTGGCTTCATTGACAGGTATAATTGTGTGTCATCTGCATAACAATGAAAATGTATACAGTGCTTTCTAATAATGTTGCCTAACGGAAGCATATATAAACTAAAAAGAGTAGGGCCTAGCACAGATCCCTGTGGAACTCCATGACTAAGCTTTGAGTTGAAAGAAACTAGTCCATTATCAGATGCAATGAGGAGGTCGTTAGTGACCTTCGCTAAGGCTGTTTCAGTACTATGATGGATTCTAAACCCAGATTGAAACTCTTCAAGTAAACCATTTCCCTGCAGGTGGTCAAATAATTGCGTAGCAACAACTCTTTCTAAGATTTTTGAAATGAAAGGGAGATTAGAGATTGGTCTATAGTTAGCTAAAGCTCCTGGATCTAGCGTTGGCTTTTTGAGTAAGGGTTTAATTACAGCCGTTTTAAAAGCCTGCGGTACATGGCCTAAAGTTAATGAAGAATTGATTATATGAAGAATAAAGCTACCAATAAGTGGGAAGACTTCTTTAAATAACCTGGTAGGAATAGGGTCTAAAAGACAAGTTGAAGGTTTGGATGAGGAAACGATTTTGTCTAACTCACAAAGGTCGATTGGAGTAAACTCATCAAGACAGACATTAATAGAAGGAGTTGTAGTAGTTACAGTATTTAAGTTAACTGTGGGAAGAATCTGATTGATTTTATCTCTGATGGATGAAATTTTATTATTGAAAAAGTTCATAAAGTCCTGACTAGTAAGCTCTAAGGGAATGCTAGGATTGACAGAGTCCTGACTCTTTGTCAACCTGGCTACAGTACTGAAATTTCTTTGAAAATTCATTCTTCCTTTTGCCTTCAGTGAGAGCAGTCGCTTTTTTTTCCTCCCTCCTCCTATCCTGCCTTCCTGACCTAATCCCAGCTTGTTGCGTCTGAGTGAGTGTCTGTGCCGTCTCACCATCTTGCTGATCTCAACCCAAATGGAAAATACGGAAAATGGATATAAGCTGGGCTTTAAACGCAATTGACACCACCTTTTCAAACAGAAAACTGGGCCTGGGGGAGCCCAAATGTGGAGAGACCCATGGATTGGAACTCATGTGTCTGTGTGATTTGACTGAGGATGTGGAAAAACATCTACCTGTTTTGGCTACGATCACAGGATTTCTGCCGATTGGGCTTTGGAGTTCTCCTGGTGTATCGAAAATTTAACTGGAGGAGCAAATCAAAATGCGGACCCGGCGGAGCTGCTTCTCAATAATTCGACCAGATGGGGAGTGCACGAAGTAGCGGCAAATGACCAACATGGAATTTACCATCTGCATGCAGAGAAATGGACTCTTATCGGACATGTACATCTGTGTTTAGAAGGGGAAACATCTGATGTCGCTTCGTGCTCTCCAGGGAATGATATGAATTTAAAGCCAGTGAATGTAATTTGAATTGTAAGCTCAGAATATGACAATAGGAAAATCTACTCCTATACTCTGTCTGAGCAGATTCGGCCTTGATCGGCGCCCCTGGATAAGTCTCTCCTCCAGAGTTGAGATAAGCGAATGTGTCAGCTGGCTCGCTAACCCAAACACCGCTGCAGTGCAATAAACAGAACTCTTCAAGGACAGCGTTCATGAACTATAACATCTATCGTTGCCTAGGAGACTATTTGTTGTGCTCCAGTAACTGATACACTCAACACTGCACACACACCGATATCATCATACTGATACACACACACTGCTCTCTCCCTGCTGTGTGATTTGTCTACTGTCTGCTAAATAAGCATTGAGGGTTTTTTTGCCTGTAATCAAAATTTCGCTTACTTACTTAAGCGTCAATTTGATAAAACATGTTTTTTTCCCTCGCCTACTGTGTCATATCCACTCTTTTTTTTTTTTCCTTTCTTCTTTATGACTGGCGCCTAGCGGCTGCCCCGGCCTTGGATGCGCTCTGCAGAGCGTGCCCAAATGCCAAGTCACGTTTCGTTACCTTGTATTCATACATGTGTAATGACAATAAAGTTGAATCTCATCTCATCTCATCTCAAAAGAAACCTGGGATTATTCTTGTTCTCTTCTATTAATGCAGAGTAATAATTCGTTCTAGCTTTTCTAAGAGATTTTTTATAAATTAAAAGATGATTTCTCCAAGCTAAATAGATTTCATCTAAATTAGTGGCGTACCATTTTCTTTCTAATTGACGAGTCTTCTGTTTTAAGCTACGAGTTTCTGTGTTGAACCAAGGAGTTAGAAATCTCTGATTAGACTTTTTCTTTTTTAAGGGGGCCACAAGTCTAGAGTCTGATGCAGAGAAGCTGAAACACTATCCACCATGTTATCAATTACAGAAGGAGCAAGCTGTCTATAGCTTATTTCCGTTGTGTTGACACATGGCATAGAGGAAACAATCTGCATAAATTTGGAAACAGCATCATCTGAGAGGCATCTACTGTAATAATATTTTTCTTTAGGAGCCAAATAGTCAGAAATAGTAAAATCATAGGTTAACAGACAATGGTCTGACAGTACAGGGTTATGAGGAGACACTACAAGATTTTCTATTTCTATGCCATATGTCAGAACAAGGTCCAATGTATGGTGGAGGTAATGAGTAGAATTTCCTACTTTCTGAGAAAACCCAATCGAGTCTAATATTGAATTAAAAGCCACATTAAGGCAGTCACTATCTACATCCACATGTATATTAAAGTCCCCTACTATAATTATTCTATCAGATTTCAGCACTAAATCAGCTAAGAAATCAGCAAATTCGGATAAAAATTCTGAGTAGGTTGATGGGGGACGATAAACTATGGCAAATAAAATTAGGTTTAACCTAAAATTGCTAAAGTGCCCAATACTGAGGACCAGGCCCTCAAAGGAATTATAACATGTTTTTTGCTTTACATTAACTAGTAATTTGGAATGGTAAATTGTTGCTACTCCTCCTCCACGACCAGAACTTCTGGGATTTTGACAGTTTAAATAACCAGAGGGAGTTGATTCATTTAAACCAACATATTCCTCTTGCCCTAACCAAGTCTCTGTAAGGGAAATTAAATCAATCTGATGATCAATTAACAGATCATGGACTAACAGAGACTTGGGAGTTAGAGACCTAATATTTAATAAACCACATTTAATTTTTAAATTATGAGGAGGAACAGAGGCCAAATCATTCGATTTAGAGGCTTTATGTTTAATTTGAGTTTTACCAATATTTTGCTTTATCACTTTGGGATGCTTATACATTATATTTTTATTTACTTTGGAGGGAGCAGACAATGATTCTCTGATGGGGAAGACAGGGGCTAAGCTGAGGGGTGGCGGATGAAGAGGAGCTGCAGAGAGGCGTGTAAGACTGCGACTCTGCTTCCTGGTCCCAACTCTTGAGTAGTCAGGATTTTGGAAATTTGGATAAAAAAGATGCCAGATTGTTAGATAAATGAGAAGCACCATCCAAAGTGGGATGAATGCTGTCTCGTCTCATAAGACCAGGTTTTCCCCAAAAAGAGCTCCAATTGTCAATGTAGCCCACGTCATTTTTAGGACACCACACAGACAGCCAGCGGTTCAAGGATGACGAGCGGCTAAACATGTCATCACTGGTCAGATTGGGGAGGGGCCCAGAGAATACTACAGTGGCAGACATCGTTTTTGCAAAGTCACACACCGATTCTACATTAAGTTTCAAATTACAAATTAAAAAAATAAAACAAAAGATTAACACCCTGTTGTGTTTATGGATGCAGGTCAAGTGGACCCCAGGATCCAAAATGTCAACATATACAAGTGCATTTTCAAACCAGTGATTTATAAAGTGATTCATATAATTTCCTAAAGCCTCATAATAGACCCACATACCTATTCTGTGGATTTTCCAAAAATTGGAACAGTGTTGTCGTGCTGTTTGTTTTCCACTATAAATCCCTGGATTGAAAATGTACTTGTACAGAGTGGATCCTGGAGTGTTCACTTGTCAGGGGTCCACAACCTGGTCCCATTTTTAGCTGTGGTGGAAGAAGTACTGATATAATTCTTGTTTTTGAAAAACTGATGTAGCACATGAACTCACTTTCGAATGTACTTGCAGTCAACGTGCTTCATTGAAATGATTCAAGTCAGCTGACTGAATTAACTCATTCAGATTTCTGAGGCCACGATAAAAGCAAATTGTTTTAAACATAACCTGGTGCCTGCAAAATCTGCTCTACTGAGGCCCAGCAACATGACACATTACAAATATTTGAGCCCCATTGTAGTGCTTCCTTTAATATTTTAGCAATACAAGTACAAAACACCGCCCACACTTGAAGCCAGGGTGACACAGCAGTGACAGAGTGGTGGCTAAACTTTTATTGATAAAATTACATTTTATATAAAATGTAAAATATAAATATTACATATTTTATATTAACTCCTTTTGATTGCTGGGGCCACAGTAAAAACAAATGATTTTAAACATAACTCAGCCCTTGTAAAATCTTCTTTACTGAAGTGCAGCTACATGAAAATTGTGGTTAAATACAACAATGAAGCACTTTGTCACATTTCACCCCTGGCTTTTAGCAGCAAGTGTATTTTCCAAATATGTTTTAAATTTGCATTAATTAACCACCACCCATTTCTGTCTTTCGTCTAGGCAAGAGGAAAATGATCCACCCCAAACCGGACCGTGTGTCACTATTTACAGAGATGCAGGCTGAAGATCTGCTGAACCGGGACCAGTGTAAGCAGCACATCCAGTTGCTTCTCAGTGAGGCAGCGTGGCCGGCGTGTGTGACCCATTCTAAGTTGGGGTTTTTTGGGGGTTTTTTACAGTTTGAATTTTGCACATTCTGAATAATCTGGAATTTGCTGCTGATTGCAATAAACAATTTAGTGATTTATGTGTTTGCATCATGATTTTCTATTTTGTCTGTTAAGACACCAGTGGGAAAAGAGTCAACAGTACAAACCATTTATCAGTGATGTTGAAAATAATGGCTCATTTTTAAGAAAAAATAACCAAAACAATTATTTTATTTACTGAAGACTGTATTGTTGGATGTGCCACTGCAGAAGACACTGCACACTTTAGTGATAGTACCAGTATGTGGAGGAATTCTGGGCCATATTAGCATCTGTGCTTTATCATAATGGGTTTGGGCGGGGGTGTCCAATCAGAATCAGAATCAGAATCAGAATCAGAATCAGGTTTATTGCCATTGTTCATGTAGTACACAAACTAGGAATTTGTCTCGGTACAATGCTGCAACATTAAACATGATAAGATAAGAGAAATAAACTATACATGTAATAAAGTGTAGGATAAGATTAAGTGATACTGGTCAACAGTTAAAATATATATTAGCCAGCAGCAGATACTGTGGAGAACTATATAGTGCAGTCGGTAATGCAGGAAGAAAACAGTGATGATTGACATGAGTCTGGTTGAGCTGCTGTACATGGTGCACGAGAGTCAAAAAGTCACTTAGTGTTCAGCAGTCTAATGGCAGAGGGGACGAAGCTGTTCATGTGACGGGAGGTTTTAGTCTGGATGGACCGAAGTCTTCTACCAGAGGGGAGGGGGGCAAACAGTACGTGACCAGGGTGTGAGGGATCGGCTATGATCCGGCCAGCACGCCTCCGGGTCCTGGAGATGTACAGATCCTGGAGAGATGGGAGCTTGCAGCCGATCACCTTCTCAGCAGTGCGCACGACGCGCTGCAGCCTTAGTCTGTCCCTGGCAGTGGCTCCTGCGTACCACACGGTTATGGAGGTGGTGAGGATGGACTCGATGATGGCTGTGTAGAACTGCACTAACATCTTGGTGGGTAGCTTGAGCTTCCTCAGCTGCCGCAGGAAGAACATCCTCTGCTGGGCTTTTTTGATGAGTGAGCTGATGGTCAGCTCCCATTTGAGGTCCCTGGTGATGGTAGTGCCTAGGAAGCGGAAGGAATCAGCAGTGGTGATGGGAGAGCCTGAGAGGGTGAGGGGGGGCAGAGGAGTAGTGACTTTCCTGAAGTCTACAATCATCTCCACTGTCTTCAGAGCGTTCAGCTGCAGGTTGTTATTGCTGCACCAGGACGCCAGCTGGGCCACCTCTCTCCTGTAGGCGGACTCGTCGCCGTTGAAGATGAGCCCGATGAGGGTGGTGTCGTCCGCAAACTTGATCAACTTGACAGACTGGTGGCTGGAGGTGCAGGAGTTGGTGTAAAGGGAGAAGAGTAGGGGGGAAAGTACACAGCCCTGGGGTGATCCGGTGCTGATGCTAGTATAGTCTGAGACAGTCTTTCCCAGCCGCACATGCTGCCTCCGGTCCGTCAGGAAGTCGATGATCCACCTGCAGAGGGAGTCAGGCACGTTGAGCAGGGACAGCTTGTCCCGGAGCAGAGCGGGGTGGATGGTGTTGAATGCGGAGCTGAAGTCCACAAACAGGATCCTGGCGTAGGTTCCCGGGGAGTCCAGGTGCTGCAGGATGGAGTGGAGGGCCAGGTTGACTGCATCGTCTACAGACCTGTTGGCTCGGTAGGCAAACTGCATCATGTGCAATCATGTGCCATGGAGGGCCAAGACCCTGCAGGCTTTACCTCCAACCAGTGTCTTCAACAGCAGATTCCACCGAATTTCTTCCACTGACTGCTGATCAGTGAAAACACCTGCTGAAGAGACTGGGTAGAAGAGAGAGCCTGCAGGGTCTTGGCCCTCTATGGCACATGATTGGACACCCCTGGGTTAGGGTTTAATGAGATTTAACACAAACTGCCTTATGGCTCATAATTCTGTTGACAGACTTGCACCAAACCAAAAGTGATTTCTCAAACTACTGGATTGTTCTTAGACAGCTTTTCCAATCTTTTAGTATTTAATTTATGTCACTTGGTGGTAACCTTCACATATAAAACAAAAGAGATACATCTGCAAAACTTCCAAAGGTTTATTGTCAAAATTCCCAGTGCAATATTACATGAATACATGTATAGTACATTGTTGATGCAGAGAATATATATTTATACAGTATCTACATGTATCTAGTAAATCAAGTATTTTCCATGTAACTTTGTGACTACATTATTTTAATTGCTTTTAATCCTAGATCAAGTTTGTTTTGGCGTAAAATGCATTATAATTGTCAAATATATCTTATTATACCTAACTCAGTACTGTTCACCTTTTGAATATATATTTTGTGGCTAATATAATCCCATAACTACAACCTGGCGATCAAGTTGTGTCAGCTGAACAGTTTTTGCCATGGCACCACCACAGACTCAGTGCTGCTGGAGCAGATACATGACATGATGTCTCAACAGTCTGTCCATGATTTTCAGAACAATTTGTAGCACAGGAAGCTAAACATTTCTACAGACATTCTTAAGCTCTATAACCTCTGATCGTTTGTGAAGCTAGGGTGACATCAGTGAGAGGCTGTGTTGAACACCCAGACCAATGGTTTGAAGCGATAATTTTCCCACAACAGAGCCATCTGAAACACGCACACACAGCATACATATTTTAGTACCTAATAGCGATAACTTGCAGACATTATAATGTTGTACGACGTACTTAAAGCAAACTAGTATATGCAATCATTAGCTTACCGTCATATGTGATCTAATTTGTATCCTCACGTCTTCCGCTCTATGGCTTCCTAAACACGCCAGTACTTTTCCAGAGTGTTTCGTCTCACTGTCTGTCCCCTTCTCACCTCTGTAGTCATGAAGTCCTTTGAGCGCCTGGTCCTGTCTCACCTCAAGTCCATCACCACACCCCTCCTAGACCCGCTGCAGTTTGCCTACCGTGCTAACAGGTCTGTGGACGACGCAGTCAACCTGGCCCTCCACTCCATCCTGCAGCACCTGGACTCCCCGGGAACCTACGCCAGGATTCTGTTTGTGGACTTCAGCTCCGCATTCAACACCATCCGCCCCGATCTGCTCGAGGACAAGCTGTCCCTGCTCAACGTGCCTGACTCCCTCTGCAGGTGGATCACCGACTTCCTGACGGACCGGAGACAGCATGTGCGGCTGGGGAAGTCTGTCTCAGACTCTGTTAGCATCAGCATTGGATCACCCCAGGGCTGTGTACTTTCCCCCCTACTCTTCTCCCTTTATACCAACTCCTGCACCTCCTCCCACCAGTCTGTTAAGCTGATTAAGTTTGCGGACGACACCACCCTCATCGGGCTCATCTCCAACGGTGACGAGTCCGCCTACAGGGAAGAGGTGGCCCAGCTGGTGTCCTGGTGCAGCCACAACAACCTGCAGCTGAATGCTCTGAAGACAGCGGAGATGATTGTGGACTTCAGGAAAGTCACATCCCCCCTGCCCCCCCTCACCATCACAGGCTCTCCCATCACCTTTGCAGATTCCTTCCGCTTCTTGGGCACCACCATCACCCGAGACCTCAAATGGGAGCCAACCATCAGCTCCCTCATCAAAAAGGCCCAGCAGAGGATGTTCTTTCTGCGGCAGCTGAGGAAGCTCAAGCTACCCACCAAGATGTTAGTGCAGTTCTACACGGCCATCATCGAGTCCATCCTCACCTCCTCCATAACTGTGTGGTACACAGGAGCCACTGCCAGGGACAGACTAAGGCTGCAGCGCGTCGTGCGCACTGCTGAGAAGGTGATAGGCTGCAAGCTCCCATCTCTCCAGGACCTGTACATCTCCAGGACCCGGAGGCGTGCTGGCCGGATCATAGCCGATCCTTCACATCCTGGTCACGTGCTGTTTGCCCCCCTCCCCTCAGGTAGAAGGCTTCGGTCCATTCGGACTAAAACCTCTCGGCACATGAACAGCTTTTTCCCCTCTGCCATCAGACTGCTGAACACTAAGTGACTTTTGACTCTCGTGCACTATATACAGCAGCTCAACCAGACTCATGTCATTCATCACTGTTTTTCTGTTGCATTATTGACTGCACTATGTGGTACTTCACATTATCAGAATCAGAATCAGAATCAGAATCAGGTTTATTGCCATTGTTCATGTAGTACACAAACTAGGAATTTGTCTCGGTACAATGCTGCAACATTAAACATGATAAGATAAGAGAAATAAACTATACATGTAATAAAGTGTAGGATAAGATTAAGTGATACTGGTCAACAGTTAAAATATATATTAGCCAGCAGCAGATACTGTGGAGAACTATATAGTGCAGTCGGTAATGCAGGAAGAAAACAGTGATGATTGACATGAGTCTGGTTGAGCTGCTGTACATGGTGCACGAGAGTCACTTAGTGTTCAGCAGTCTAATGGCAGAGGGGAAGAAGCTGTTCATGTGACGGGAGGTTTTAGTCTGGATGGACCGAAGTCTTCTACCAGAGGGGAGGGGGGCAAACAGTACGTGACCAGGGTGTGAGGGATCGGCTATGATCCGGCCAGCACGCCTCCGGGTCCTGGAGATGTACAGATCCTGGAGAGATGGGAGCTTGCAGCCGATCACCTTCTCAGCAGTGCGCACATGCTAATTTTTTAAACTGCCTTGACTAGTACTACTCATTATTACTAGTATTATTATTATTATTACTTATTATTACTTATTTTTCTACACTTATTGCACGTTTCTAGTCCTTTAGTTTTTTAGTTTATCCCTTTTTCTCATTATGTTTTTAATGTTGCAGCATGGCACCGAGACAAATTCCTAGTTTGTGTACACATGAACAATGGCAATAAACCTGATTCTGATTCTGATTCTGATTCTCTGGTGGTCCTTTTTGGCCTTTACGCTGACAGCCAGAGACCAAGGAGTCGCCTTGTACAGCCGCCATGTTATGTTTTGCTTGTGTTGCATGTTTTATGTCACGGGAGTGTGGCGCCGCCTTGCTGTAAAAAAAATCCCTCCCACTCCAGGCATACCCAGCTGCAATGGAAACAGAAGTGAACCAAGTAGAGTAGAGTAGAATAGAGTTGGGCTGAGTGGGTACTAGTGGAAAAGGCCCTTTATAAAGCCCTCAATGCTATGGCTCCTTCTTATCTGCAAGAACTCATAGTTCTCTATCATCCAACCAGAGCTCTGCGCTCCCAAACCAAACTACCGGTGGTCCCCAAGGTCTCCAGAAGTAGATTGGGAGGTAGAGCCTTCCGTTATCAAGCTCCCCTCCTGTGGAACCATCTTCCCAGTTCAGTTCCGGGGGCAGACACTCTCTCTTTATTCAAGAGTAAGTTGAAATCTTTTCTTTTTGATAAGGCCTATAGTTAAAAATGTTGCCACTGCCAGGCCTTCACTCACATGTGCAGCCTAACCAGGCTTGATACTGGAATGTCTGGCTTTGAATATTGTATTTGTTACATTTGTTTTGAATGTAGCTACTGCCAGGCCTCCTACTTTTTACCTCTTTTTCCAACCCAGCTGGTCGAGGCGGATGGCCGTCCTCTATGAGCTATGATTCCGCTCGAGGTTTCTGCCCGTTAAAGGGAAGTTTTTCCTCACCTGTGTCGCCACAGTGCTCGCTCTTAGGGGTCTCTGCTGAGTTCCATAAATTTGAGAGCATGGCCTAAACCCACTCTTTTCTGTAAAGTGCCTTGAGATAGCCTGTGCTGTGATTTGGCTAGAAATGTTCCCCTCACTCTCTGTATGATCAAATGCCTGAGAAAACTCTCGAACAAACCGTTCAAGAGTGTACCGAGACCCCTCCGGGCTGCTCAGTATGGACTGGGCCCAACTAAGCGCCCCATTTCTGAGCAACAGCATCATGAAATGTATTTTAGACGCATCGTCTGGGTACTCCCCCGTCACCTGCTGAAAATATAGCCGGCCGTAAAGCAGGAACCCCCCCCACCCCCAACGTACGGGGCAGGAGAAGGGATGGAAGTGGTCCGGCAGATTGTGGAAACTGCCAACCCAGCAGGGGTAGGAGGAGAAGCCGGAAGAGACAAATGGCACAGATGATCCGTAATGGTAGCCAATTGTTGGATGATAGTTTGCAATTGGAATGTAAGCACAACGACTTGGCACTCAGTGGCGTCTAACTGGGAAAGAGCTGAGTATTCCCCCGGTGGAGCGCCCACTGAGCCTCAATCCTGGCTGGACCGTTATGTCATAATTCACCAGTCAAGGGTTCAAATGCAGGGCAAACCACTCCAGATGAATACTCAGACACAGAGTAAAAGTGACACAAAATTTATTATACAAAAACCCCAATCCAAAATACACCACACAATAATGTAGAGATGAAACACGGAGGGCACGCTGGAAGCACACATAGCCTGTGAAGAGAGAAGAGAGGAGAAGGAGGTTAATAGGGGAAGATGAGGAAATAAGCTGACTAAGGACTGAAAGGACTTACGACCTGAGCAGAGGGCACAGCTGTGAGACCCAGCGTGTAAAGGGGAAAAGGGAGCTGTAAGCTGACTGGGTGAAGTGGAGGAGAACCAGGTGGGATGGTTGATGGGAGGAGTAGACCAGACGAGATGGTGACGGGCAGGCGAGCATGCGCAGTCCTGAAGAGACACACCACTGCGATGGCAGCAACCTGAAAGGAGAAGGAAACTCTTGGTCAGCAAACAGTGAAACTTAAACGTAGATAAATAATCAAGCCTTAGCTAAGGTAGCAATACTCAGCGGTCCAGCGAGGGAGCATTCACAGACTGGCTCTTTTATACGCTAGAAAATGAGGAAGCAGCAGGTGTGTCTGATCACGCAGGTGTGCTGATGAGCTGCAGAGGTGGGAAATAGGCAGAGGGAAAACACACAGGAGGGGAGGGGGGAGCATGCTCGCCAGTTCATCACAGTTTTATAATTTTCAAAAGACAGAAAATTGTATTTCTTGTAAATTTGACAACAATGATAAGTGGGATCTTTCATATCAAAGATTTTTATGGCTTTTTTGTATAAGGATTCATTAGGTTTGATTATGGTTATACCAGTGAGTGACCAGTTGGTAAAACAGTAATCGATGAGTGAGAAGATCATTACATGCAGGAACATTTTGGCCACACTGACTCTCAGCGATGGTCTTATTTGTTTGAAATTTCTTAGATTGAATTTGATTATGTTTGAGATTTTTTTGATGTGTTTTTTAAAGGTTAATGAGGAATCTAAAATCACGCTGAGGTACTTAAATTCCTCGACTAATTGCGGCTCCTCCCCTTTTAAGAAAATGTTTGAGTTTGTAATATTTGATTGTTGTTTGGTAAACAGTTTTTTAGTGTTTAGTAGGAGACATGAGTTATTTAGCCAGTCATGGATTTGGGTCATCACTCTTGTAAGAATACAGGCGGGTTCTTGTGTGTTTTTTGCAGGTGTGAATATTACCATGTCATCTGCATACATTTTTATTAGTGGTGTTGGACGATCAAAATTTTTAATGGTGATTAATCTTTTGGAATGTTGAGTTAATTGTGATTAATAACGCGTTAATCGTGTGTTTTCTCATACAGATACAGTGTACCTTAAGTCGGTAATTTTTCAAGTTTGTCATACTGTTATGAACATGGGAGTGGACAAATATGCTTGCTGTCTTCACCTGCAGGTTTATTAAAGCTCTCAACATATCCAAAATGGCAAAAACTATCCAGAGTATTCTCCAGAAAATTCTCAAAAGTATTACTGCATGTGCAAACAACAGAATGCCAAGGCTCAATAACGTCACTGAACAACAACCAGTCAACCAGCAGCCACAAAAGAAGCTTGATCTTTCTTCCATCGCAAATCAATCAATAAATCAATCAACTTTATTTATAAAGCACTTTAAAAAGCAACACTTGCTACACAAAGTGCTGTATAACAAGGACACACATAAAAACATAAAAGCAAGAGCAGGATACTAGCACAAAAACAATATAAAACCAACAAGACAATATAAAACTCAGGACGAGTAGATACCACAGTCAGTAAAATCAATAAAATAAAAGGTAAGAGAAGCAAACATCCACCACTTTTAAGGAGATCAACACAAAACCTCCTGTTTCACAACAGACACAATTTCCCTTTTAGCAGAAAAATTGCAAACATAAACAAACAACTATCTAGCTCGTGATGACACCCCACCATGCTGCAAAAACAGCGGGGGAGTGAAGGGACATTACAAACACAGCTTGAGAATTTTTTTAGATTGGTGCTCACCAACAGTTGGACCCAAAACTATAAGGATGAAAACAGGTGAATTTCTGTCCGTGTCAGCTTCTGGAGGTCAGCTATAACCTAGCATGTAGCTAGTAGCTAGTAGCTAGCTAGCTTCCACAGAAGAAGAACAACACAACATCCAGGCGAAGTTTTGGAGGAGGCTGTAACAATTATCCAGGTGAGAGCTCCAACAGATAACGTTGTAAACTTAAACATTACAGCACTTTGGGGATATCCAGGGCTGTAATCCAGCTTGTTTGACTTAGCAATGTCTGCATGGCATGCACAGTGTCTGTGGTCAGAATGGCTTTAGTATGGAGAGCCGCGTGTCATATCCGGCTCTAGGGAGCCGGGCAATCAGAGCCAGGGGCAAGCCAGTGAGTCGTGATATTTTATTCAGGGAAAAGGGGAAGGGATGAGGAGAGCACAGATACTCATGCAGACATACACTCACAGGTTGCACAGCGCAGAGGTAAGCAGCTCGTACCGGACGTGGGGGTAACAAGACGTACATACTCACAGCGGGATACAAACACAGGAATGCTGCAAGAGGAGTATAAGCTGACACCAGACGAAGGGGCTTCAGCTTAGCAATGTGTTTATGTCGCAGCCCCGAGTCATCGAGGCTGCTCCTATTTATCCTCATTGGCAGCGCCCCAGCTGATGAAGACTAATTGGCCCCAGCCGTCCATAATGCTGCCAGCTGGGGGCCAGCTGAGACGCTGCTCAATGGGAAGCAGGGATGAGGGAAAACATGGGCTGAGTGCCGAGACGGCATCTCAACCCATGGTGACACCGCGAGGCCAAAAAGTACTGTTTGCGCTTTCTGCCGTTAACCGCAATCACAGAATTTGTCGCTGTTAAGGGGGGCAAAGCATTAACTAGCGTTTAACGTGATAATGCCAACACCACTAATTTTTATATTGTGGTGACCCACCACAATCTACATGGACATTCAACCTTCACACTCAGCTAGGCAGCAGGAAGCAGAACAATTTGCATACGGACAGAGAGCCCCTAGGGGACAACCAGGACAATGGACTATTGTTATACATCCCTGGATTAAGGAGAGGAAGTCTGGGCACCAGTTAATCACACGATTGATATGTATTGACTGATATGTATATCAGTATGCAAATGTGCCATGCATTCTCTCTTGTCTGTATAAAACAGCTTACTATACATGCCTCAAGAGACAGCACACACAGGACGCACACACACACAGCACACACAGAACAGTGCACAGCACTACAGTGTCTCTTTTGATGATGGAGGAAATAAAACTCTGAAACCTTCCAGGTCGTAGCATCTCGCCTGAACTTATTTGTTCCTCCACAATATGAATGTTTCTGCATGCATTTGATAAATCTTTTATGTATAAGGAGAATAATACTGGTCCAAGTATGGAGCCTTGTGGGACACCCATTTGACATTTCAAATATGGCGATTTGACACTGTTGACCATTACACTTCCTGGTATTAGCTTGGGGGCTAGTAGCTCAGGGGCTAATAGGCTACCTTTAGCACCCCTCCATATACATGACATACAGCTAGGCGGGCTAATAATAGAGCAGTGGGCTGGTCTCAAGGACAGCAGTGTGTGGGCTTTTTGAACACTTGACATAGAAGTATTACCAGAAAGAGTCAAAAAACATTTGTGGGAGTTTCTCTAAGAGAAAAATGAGATAAAGGCAATGTGTCATGAGGCTGAGCGTGGTGTTTCCACCATGCTCATGCTCTCAGTTTACTTCTGATTATTTCCTATATTTTCTCAGTTTTGTGTATTTATTTTACTGCGTATTGATTCTGGATCTACTATGTGTTTTCAGTTGCCAGTTGTTTCTGTTTGACATGAGCCCCCACCTCTTCCTCCAGTCACTCTTATTTTGGTAGCCATTCTGTTTTTGCAGCTCATTCTGTTTCCTGTCTTCGGTTCAAGTTTGCGGGCCATCACAGCTGTGAGCTGTCAAATAATTAGGTCACTCCCCTGCTCATGTGATCCACACCTGCTATCATTTGTTTCATGCTCTGTTTATAGACTGCCATTTCATTCAATCATTGCTGGAGTCTAAAGATTCATCCCCCGTTGGAACCCATCTCTGTTCCAACATTTATCCTGCCTACCTCTTGTGTCGCCTTATCTGTAAGTTTTATTTTGTGCGCTGTTTGGACTTCGTGCTTTCTTATTAAATATCACAAACTTGCAGTTCAGCGCCTGGGTCCTCCTTCCTGCCCCGAGGGGTGATTCGTGACACAATGTACTTTTTCAGATCATTGACAGGAAATTTTTTGTTAATTATGTGACCAGTTGACACATTTGAGACAATTAAAACCTGCAAACACACCATTTTTCAGTGACTGACCTCTTTAAGTCACAGGTATCTGGAACTCAGAAATAAAGTATTTCTTATTTCTTCTGTTACAGCCCTGCTCCTTCTGGAGTGGAAGCTGGGTTTTCCTTTTTTCTTGTGTTGTAGGTGGAGCTGCGGAGGACCATCCCTGGCCAAGGTGTTTCCTATATAATCTACACCTGCACACCCATCTGTGGCTTTTGGCTCCTGCGGAGGCCGGTCACCTCTCTGCTGCGTTTGTGCTCTGCCCACTGCTCCTGTTCTCTGTGCTCCTGTCCTGGGCTGGGTCAGCTGTTTCTGCCTGTGTTGTCTGCTCCCTGCGGGGTTCTGTTTGGGCTTGCTGCTGCCATTGCGGTTATTGCTGCCACTTATGCACTGGGCTTCATGCCTTTCTTCACTCTCAATGAAATATTTTGGCTGGTCATTAACATCTGTTTGTTCTTTCCCATAGATTGAGTCCCCGTCGCGCTGTTTGCTCTCTGCATGTCTGTTCTTTTCTTCTTTTGTTCTCTATCCCCTCACCCCCCAGCCAGTTGCAGCAGATGACTGCCTCTCCCTGAGCCTGGTTCTGCTGGAGGTTTCTTCCTGCTAAAAGGGAGTTTTTCCTCTCCACCATCGCCAAGTGCTTGCTCACAGGGGATCACCTGATTGCTGGGGTCTTTCTGCAATTGTGGGGGTTTCCCCTACAGTTGAAAGTGCTATGAGATGACTGTTGTTGTGAAATGGCGCTATATAGATAAAGTTGAATTGAATTGAATTATGCTCCAGACAGAGGCGTGCAGTCACTGGGTTGACTAGTGACTGTTTATTTGTTCCATCCATCCAACACACACGCACCACTGACATTTATAGACACCTTTATTTTCTTTAAATAAACTTTTGATTAATTGGCACCCCTGTGTGGTCTCCCTTTTTGTCCAGCCTTGAGCTGGGCTGTGACAAAATGGGGGCTCGTCCGGCCGTTTGAACCCGGTTCATCTGTTTGAGCCTTAGGACCATTTGTGACAAAATGGGGGCTCATCCGGCCATTTGAATCTGGGACATGCTTGTTTGAGCTTTGGCCCATTTGTGACAGAATGGGGGCTCATTTGTTTGGTTGAACCCGGTTTGTCTGTTTGAGCTTTAAGCTGGAATCATGCTGCACCTCTGCTGTCTGCGTACATGTAACCGAAAACCTCGTGTGACGAAATTTACATCGTCTCCACTCCGCTAGAGTCCGCAGTGCTCAACTGCGGACAACCACGTGCAGCCCAAATTTTGTGGCCGCGCCACCTACCCATGACCTGAACGTGTTGAAAAGCGCATGCGCAAGACTGAACGTCCCATTCATGAGGTGGTGATATCAGCACAGTATACCAAGACAAAGTAGACAAAGACAACGAGGAAGCGGAAGACAAGAATAAACATACATGAATCATACATAAATACTTCAGCAGCAGCAGCAGCACCATCTTTGTGGAAAAGGAGTGAAAACCGGGAAGTCAAGCAGCAGAAAGCAAACTGTTTCTTTGTTGGTGAAAATCCTGGCGTGTCAGCGCATTGGCGCTACCTATCGGGTGGGAGTGAAACTACAAATGATGGCTGCATACATGCGTCAACCACTTGGCCTGTGTAGATGTAAAAAGTGAGCATGAACAGCGCTGCATGCATGCCGGGCTCGTCCAAAGCGCATGCAGACCAAAACAGACTAGAGGGGAAATGCAGCATGAGTAAGGCTTTTGGCCCATTTGTAATAATAGGGGCTCGTCTGTTTGTTTGAACCCAGTTCGTCTGTTTGAGCTTAGACCCATTTGTGACAGAATAGGGGCTGTTTGAATCCGGACCCGTTTGCTCATCCGTCTGTTTTAGAGTGGACCCATTTGAGATAAAATAGGAGCTTGTCTGTTCATTTTAGCTGATTCGTCCATTTGTTTTTTTAACTGGGTTTAATTCCGGTAGGTGTTTTCCATGTATTTTGTTTTGATATCACTGGAAATTTCTCCTGCTAGGCTTAACAGTGAATTTCATTAGGGGGTTTACTGTTTGTGTTTTAGTGCGGTGGTGAAAGAGGCCTGGGGCCACATCCACGGGAGCCTGCGAGTCCCTGCGTAGCAGTTGCTTGTCAGCCCCAATAGTTTTGTGAGTAAAAAACCTCCCACCAGCAACTGCACGAAGACTAGGGTCTACGTTATGTAGAGTTGTTTTTTTTTTTGACTAGATAGTCAGGGTGGAGAGTTTCCAGTGTGCCATTTTTTTGGAACACTTTCTTCCATTTCTTTGATTGCCAAGTTGAGATTGAGATTGAGATTCAACTTTATTGCCATTACACATGTATGAATACAAGGTAACGAAACGTGACTTGGCATTTGGGCACGCTCTGCAGAGCGCATCCAAGGCCGGGGCAGCCGCTAGGCGCCAGTCATAAAGAAGAAAGGAAAAAAAGAAAAGAAATGATATGACACAATAGACGAGAAAAAAAAACATGTTTTATCAAACTGACGCTTAATGAGTAAGCGAAATTTTGATTGCAGGCAAAAAAACCCTCAATGCATATTTAGCAGACATTTAGTGGACAAATCACACAGCAGAGGGAGAGCAGTGTGTGTATATATGCATGTAGTGTTGTATGCATTGTGTAGTGTAAATGTAACAGTTGTCAGTGAGCAGCAGAGGGCGCCTCCTGGCAGTGGATAGATGTTATAATCAAGTGACTTATAAACAAGTCCAGAGTCCAGAGTCTATCTCTCTCTCTCTCTCTTGCTTGCAGAAGGCACATGGGCATTGTCCTTGAGAGTCCAATCCGCTGACGACAAACAACTGATTGTTGATTGTATGGGTAGACATAAGAGCCGGTTCTTCCGCTAATCTCAGTCAGGAGGAATGTAAACACGGGGCAAACAAGGTCAAATCAAATCAAATCAGCACAGTGCACTCAGAGAGTAGAATTTGTCCTCACCCGTGTAATTCTGTGCTTCCATTATATATGCAGGCTTAAACTGTTTTTCCATAGAGAGCACAGGGCTTCAGATGTATTCCTTCACTGAATCACTGTCATTCAGTTCACCGTTTGCCGCTACTCGTGCCCTCCCCAACTGGTCGAATTTAATGAAGGAGCTGGCCGGGTCCGCTTTGAACAGCTCTCTCACTTTCCTTCAATTTCTGATGCATCAGGGAACTCCACAGCCAAAAATAGAAGTCCTGAGATCATAACCAATAATGTTTCCATAGACGCATGGATTCCAATGTCCATGAGTCTCTCGTAGGTTCCAATTCTTGGGCTCCCCCTTGGCCCAATTCTTGTTGAAAAATAGTGACAATAGCACATTTAAGCCGCTTCCAAATCCATAATTTCCGTTTAGATTAAGATTCAGCAGAAGAAGAGCGACTAAACACAGACAAAAACGCAACATTGCAAAAGCTGGGAATAGATCAGGAAGGCAGGGGAGGAGGGAAGAAAAATGCGACTGCTCTCTCTCAAGGCAAGAAGGAAGGAAAGTTCAGTATGGTCTGATTGCGCAATCTACTCACATGTGTGATTAGAGGCATTGATGGTATTTTTGTGAATGAGCGAGCGGTTGTGGTGTCCGTGTGACATCAGCACTCGTTACTGTGTAGCATTTTCTAAATGAACACACACTTTTTGGGGAGATACGGGGGTTGGTGAGTGTCTGAGTTAATTTGTAAATCTGTTTGTGGTGTTTGTTTTTGTGTTTGGAACATGAGTTAATTGTTTTTGGGTTGTCGGGCAGAGTATCGCACCTGTGATAATTAATTTTGTGCACCGGTCTGATTTGTTTGTACGTGTTGGCATTTGCGTTAAGATGTGTGAAGCGGGTTTAGTTTGGAATGTTGCCAGGTTAACATTTGAACAGCAGGAAAGGTTGTTACTGCTGGAATTAGAATCGGCACGGTCGAGAGTGGAGAAACTCAGATTGAGTGTTAATGCTGCTGGTGGTGCTGGTTTAAATCCAGAGAGTGCTCTTAGTCATGCGCACTCATTTAATATTTCTGTTCCAGAAACGGTGCACAATCAGAATGTCTGTGAGGTGTTTCCAGCATGCACAGTGACATCTGTGGCGTTGGCGACTCCAATAAATTATGTCAATTCTAAAATCCTGTGTGTTGAGCCTCCTTGTGTGCTTTCTGGCTGTGACTCAACAGTAATATCAGTTGATGTGTCAGAGAAATTGAATTCTGTAACAAGCTGTCCGCTGGAACAGTCAGTTTTTTCTGTTGTCTGTGACAGTTGGGTATCTCCCCGTGACACTGTTCAAGTGCCTGTCAAACTGGTTTCTGATGAAGCTTGTTTGCTTACACCTGAGCATAAAGAAGAAACAGCTTTGCCAGGTTAATCTGCTGAAACCAGAATACTCCCGGGGAAAGCTGGTTTTGGAGTGTGACTCAAAAGCCAGCTAGCTTTGTAGCTGCTGCAGTGTCTCTGGAGGTGCATGTTCCAAATGGCATGGTTGCTCCTGGTGAGTGTAAGTTGCAGGGTGGGCTGAAAAATTCTGAGTTGCTGCAAAGCCTGGATGAGCTGTGGTTCTTAACCCTTTGAGTGTGAGAATTTGTATGCCCCTAGTGGCAGAGCAAGGCACTGCGCCTGCCTTCTCGCTCTGACTTTGTCAAAAGTGAGAAATTTCTGAGTTTTTTTTTTTAAATGTACTGATTTCTTGTTCATATACTTTGAAGATAAGATGATGAGGTACCTCTGTACAAAAAATGGTGTCAAAAGACTGAACCATTTTTTTTATGTAAATACGTCCAAATTCTTTCTCGTGGTGTGTCGAATTCTTCAGCTGCGTAATGGCGCTGCGTCGCCTCCTTCTTCGTTGGCAAGCGGCTTTCCCAGGGAATTCGAGAATAATTACAATATCTATTCCGATAGCAAAGTTAAAAGACTTCTATGCCCTTGGTGGAGGTGAATATGAACTTCTAGGGTGTAAGTTGGTCAAATAAAAACTAAATTAAAAATAAAGTCAAGATTAAAAATGGCGAGTTTAAAGAAAGTTTAACAAGAAAAAGTTATAAAAATAAATGTCTAGAAATGGAGTTTGACTCCAAGTTTAGAATTTGAGCTCAAGAAAGAAAAATTAGTTCCTAGACATTTAAAGAAACAACTAAGAGGAAGGTCCTTTGTTCTCCCATGGTGAAGAGATCACAAGTCTTGGTTCTCCCAAAATTGCTCTGCTGTGTAGACTAGAAATGAAGTGGACGAAGAGAAAAAGTGAAAGAGGAAGACACGAGGGGTCTCCCTCTTTTTATAACTTCAGTCGAGTTTTCGCAGGCCTCCGTGATTGACAAGAGCTCAGCCAATAGGCTCCCTTCATGGGCAGGCTTTAAGAACTTTAGTCCAACAAACAAACAGTCTTTTGTCTGGAACAACCACACACACTGGAAGAGCTGTTGTCAAGCAGGGATTGGCCGCTGGCAGTCACATGATTTGAGATACGTTTTACAAATCTAATACACACATTTTAATACTGGAATATTCCTCTATACACTTATGTATAAACTCTAACCTATTTCAGTGTTCATGCAACTTATGACCAGTGCTTCTAAATTAACATGCACAAATAAACATTCATTTAATCATTTTAGCATGCACATATTTAAAATCAAGGATTAATATGTTTCAAACCCATTATTGATTTTCCACATCAAAACATCAGAGTCCATTTTCTTTTTCATGGCGTCCTGAAAAAAAGGGAAGTTGAGAATTGAGATTTTAAGGATGTGATTAAAAGATTCACTGGTTAAATCCAGCATGTCCCAGAGTTGCCAGTAGAGGGCACTGTTGAGCTGTGGATATTTTTGTCAGCCATATGAGGTGCTCCAGAGGTCTGTTCTATGTCTCGCAAGTTTTATTGGGCCCTAAAAGTTCAAGAGGAAATGCATTAAGGGGGATTCCGGAGACTGGATTAGCAAAGGAATGTTAGTTCAGCTGTGGTCCTGGTATGAAAGAATAATTCTTGACTGTCCTTTTCCTGGGTGACACAATGTCTTTAATTTTATTGATGAGCCAAAGTGAGATGATGCTACAAAGCAAATTTAAATATTAAACAAAGATAACAAAAGTAAACACAAAATGCAGTTTTTAAATGAAGGTGTTTGTGATTATAGGTAAAAAAAAACAAAACTCCAAACCTACATGGCCCTGTGTGAAAAAGTGACACCCCCCCCCCCCCCCCCGTTAAAACATAAATTAACTGTGGTTTGTCACATTTTTGGAAAGCTGAGTTCAATTTCTCTCGTAACACCCAGGCGTGATTACTGCCACACCTGTTCTCAATCAAGAAATCACTTAAATAGGACCTGCCTGACAAAGTGAAGTAGACCTCGAAATCTAGATCTTCGTAGTAGATCCTCGAAATCTAGCCATCATGCTGCGATCCAAAGAAATTCAGGAACAAATGAGAAACAAAGTAACAGATCTATTCATTCATTCATCCTCTTCTGCTTAATCCTTTTCGGGTCGCGGGGGGGCTGGAGCCTATCCCAGCATCTTTGGGCGAGAGGCAGGGTACACCCTAAACAGATCGCCAGTCCATCACTAGGGCCAACACAGAGAGACAGACAACCATTCACTCACACAGTCATACCTAAGGACAATTTAGAATCCCCAGTTTTGTTGCCAATTAACCTAACTTGCATGTTTTTGGCATGTGGGAGGAAACCGGAGAAATCCCAGCGTAAACCCATGCAGACACGGGGAGAACATGCAATCTCCACACAGATCACTGTTGGTCGGGGGCTGGGATCGAACCCAGGATCCCCCGGCTAAGGGTGAGTTGCTGTGCTGCCACAGTGCTAACCACTCCGCCACCAGATCTATCAGTCTGGAAAAGGTTATAAAGCCATTTTCTAAAGCTTTGGGACTCCAGTGAACCACAGTGAGAGCCATTATTCACAAATGGCGAAAATATGGAACAGTGGTGAACCTTCCCAGGAGTGGCCGGCTGACCAAAATTACCCGAAGAACGCAGCAACGACTCATCTAAGAGGTCACAAAAGACCCCACAACAACATCCAAAGAACTGCAGGCCTCACTTGCCTCAGTTAAGGTTCATGACTCCACCATAAGAAAGAGACTGGGCAAAAATGGCCTGCATGGTGTAGCTGAGGCATGATGTTCATTATGTTTATTTTTATTTTTAAGTGAACTTCTTCAAAACTATAGTAAAGTGATAACATTATAATCTAGTTCATTTTGAGTCAATGGAACAAATTTATTATTTAGAGGTTCTGATTTTGCTTGTTGTTAGTGGGTTATTAATTGATGGGACACAGGAAATGGTCTCATTGCGCATACAGGGGTTTTCCCGGCAAAACTGTGTGGACCCTGCACAGGTAAGATGGGTGTGTGTGGCTTTCCTCTCTCTAATGAGTTTTTTAAGTTTAAACGTTGTCTTCTTTGCTGTAATAAGTGCTTATTAATAACTGTATAACACTGCAGAAGGGTTTTCATTAAGGTTTAGTAACTTCTGAGCAGAAAAATATCACTTTTATTGCTGTTTTGTCATCATGTCCACTCAGAGACCGTTTTTTTCCTTTTGCATTAGACGGGACGAGAGTGTGCTGCTGCTGTGTGTGCCCCACTGATTAATCCCTGTCTTTCATAGGTATGTTTCTGTCACGATTTGTAAGCTTACAGCTCACGTGCAGAGTGCAACAATGGAACACACCAAACACCAGTAAACAAATATTTATTAAATCTCAAAGAGCACGGGAAACAGCTACAGAAAATGTCACTTGCCAGAGGAAATGGCCTATGGAGAGAGAAACGAGAGCTGTGAGAGGAGGAACGGAGATGGGGAGATGGCTAGCCAAAATACCACTTACGTGGGCAGAACAAGAGAACCAGCAGGGACCCCAGCGGGGAGAGACAAACCAGCAAGATGAAGCTTGTCGTGAGGTGGAATGGAATGGAGCCGATGGTGCCTGACCAGATGGAGAACAGTTGCGGTTGAGTGGAGGGAGGGGCAGGTGAGCGCATGCAGTCCCTGAAGACGCACCCGCACTGGTGGCAGCAACCTGAGAACGAAGGGAAGCAAAGAGAAACAGGTGAGTGCATCAACTTCACCGTAACACGAACAATACTTGCAACGTAGTCACTGCGAGGCAGTATACCCAAACGAGCCAGCACTGAAGCACCAAAGAGATGGTCCTAATAAGCGCTGGCAGAGCAGAGGCAGCAGGTGTGTCCAATCTCCCAGGTGCATTGATTACCTGAGGAGGAGAGAAACGGGAAGGGGGGGGGGGCGCATGCTCACCAGACCATGACAGTGCCCCCCCCCCCCAAGGAGCGCCTCCTGGTGGTCCACAAGGCTTCTCTGGGTAGGCTCGATGGTAGGCCCGGACCATCCCCTTGTCATGGAAGTGCGACTTGGGGATCCACGACCGTTCTTCCGGGCCATAGCCCTCCCAGTGGACCAGGTACTGCAGGCCTCGACCCCGACAGCGAATGTCCAGGATCTGCTGGACAATGAAGGTGGTGTGGCTGTTGAGTGTCCAAGGAGGAGGAGGCGGCTTCAGGGGAGGATTAAGAGGACTGATGGAGACAGGCTTGATGCTGGAGACGTGGAAGGTCGGGTGCACTCACAGGGTCCCTGGAAGTTTTAATCGGACCGTGGAATTCTGCTGTCTACCAAAGAATCCCTAAAGACAATGTCCAGCCATCTGTTTAGGCCCTTTTCCACTAGCCCCACTTAGCCCAACACGGCACAGCTCAGCACGTGTTGTAGCTCTTTCCACTAGCCCCAGCACGGTTTAACAGGCGCTATTTTCGTACCTGATCGAGGGCAGGGTACAACCGTGCTGAGTCATGCCGAGATGTGACGTCAACAGCCTGGTCGCCGCTGATTGGTCAGGTCGTAACGTCATGAAAGCGACCGTCTTCTGATGAATCTACACGACCGCCATTTGCAATATTTCACAGACTAACTCGGTCACGGAGTAAATACGATATTAATACAGACAGCGTTGTAGGTTTTGTGGAACTCTACACCGTGGTCCAACGAAGAGGTGCAGAGTTTTCTCTGCTTGGTGGCAGATCCACAGTGAGAGGAGCGACCCGGACCGATACAGATGCAGCCCAGCATAGAACCAGACTACGGACAAGCCGAAGACGAACGTGAGAGAACCATCGATGGTGAGTGATTTGTAATTATGTGCATCTATTCACTTATTTATCCTGTTGGTGGTAAGCTCACTTTTTTTGAGCCATACAGCGCCGTCCTGTGCTGGCTAACCGAGTGTTAGCTAACTAGCTAGTACCAACTGCTGATTCGCACTTGTTTTCTCCTAAGTATTCGCTTGTGAGAGCAAAACGATGAAATATGTTAATCCTGGTTAAAGTCCTGGTTTGTGCACGTATTGCACTTTGGTGCTGCGCATTAAATTGTGTGCAATTTAATGCTAGAATGTGTTTCCACATGCCAGGGGTTAGCCTACCTCAGTGTTTATATTGTGGATACTGGTGAAATGAACCACAGGAGCCGAAATCTCGACATATTAAAAGTGCTCTTTCAAACCAGTGATTTATAAAGTCATTCATATCATTTTCTAAAGCGTCAGAATAGATCCACACACTTATTCTGTGGATCCTGCAGTGCTTGTCAGGGAAACAAAGCATTTTTGTCACATCCCACCACTGACTTTCACAGGTGTATTTCCCTAATACAGGTACATCTCCAAAAATTAGAATGTCATGAAAAACTTCAATATTTTTTGTCACTCATTTCAGAAAGAGAAATCCATATATTGTATAGATTCATTACACAGACAGTGATATATTTCAAGCGTTTATTTATTTTAATTTTGATGATTACGGCTTACAGCCCCTGAAAACCCCAAATTGAATTTGGCAAAAAAAAATAGAATATTACATAAAATTAACTTTAAAAAATAGTTTTTAAATATAAATGTTGTCCGCTGAGGTGTTGGTTAATATGGGCTGTAGCCGTAATCATCAATATTAAAATAAACACTTTCAATATATCACTGTCCCTGTAATGAATCTATATATGGGTTTCACTTTCTGAAATGAGTGACAAAAATATTGAATTTTTTCATGATATTCTAATTTTTGAGATGTGCCTGTATAAGTGTTGAACTTGCTTGAACCTAACCACCATCCATTTCTGTCGTTCGTCTAGGCAAGAGGAAAGCAGCCGCCCCACAACGGACCTTGCCACTGTGGAACGTACTGAAATCCTTTGCTTTTATAGGTAAAGTGTCAAAACCAAAGTAGCACAATTTCCACTTAATATAAAAGGGACTGAACTGAGATTTATTTGATTGTGTGAATATGGCACATCAACTGTAAAATAAACCGCTTGTTAATGTATTTATTTTTTTGTCAGATCACTTGTGTGATCCTTTGTTATGTTCATAACTGTATGTTTTGGCGAATGTGAGATGTTCAGTCGTCAATATAATTTACTTTATATGTGTAGTTTATAGTCTATCATCAATAAACTCATGTAGTAACAGGACACATTACAAATATTTGAGACCCATTGTAGTGCTTCCTTTTATATTTTAGCAATGCTAGTACAAAACACCGCCCACACATGAAGCCAGGGCAAGAAGAGACACTTTTACAGGCAAGACAAACTTTTATTGATAAAAACTTCATATTTTGACTGAGCGACTCCATACTTGGTGATGCACACCTTCAGTTAAAGTACTAGATTCCATTCAAGTGAATGTATTAATTCATTCTTATTGCTGAGGCCACAGTAAAAACAGATGATTTTAAATGTAACCCAGCCCTTGTAAAATCTACTGAAGCGCAGCTACATGAAAATTGTGGTTAAATACAACAACGAAGTACTTCATTGTCACATCCAAATTGTAATCCCTCCTGTTTTGTTTTTCTTTTGAATTCTTGGATGGAATATGGTGGGCAATATAAGCTGCAGCTTCAGCCATCACCGATTTCAGATAACCTATGTTGAACTATATAATCGGAGGAGTTTTTGTTTAATTTGACCTTGTTAGATTTTTTCCGCTTTGTTATATTATTCTATTTTCTTTTAATCTTTACTTTTAATCAATCCAAAATAAAGATTCATTCATTAATTCACATTCCACCACTGGCTTTTAGCAACAAGTGTATTTCCCAAATATGTTTTAAACTTGCTTTAATTAACCACCACCCATTTGTCTTTTGTCTAGGCAAGAGGGAAACTGTCCACCCTAACTGGACCTTGCCTCACTATTTACTGAGATGCAGGCTGAAGATCCGCTGAACCAGGACCAGTACAAGGGGCCAATCCAGTTGCTTCTCAGTGAGGCAGCGTGGCTGGCGTGTGTGACCCATTCCAGTTTCTTTCTTTTTTTTACAGTTTAAATTTTGCACATTCTGAATAATCTGGAATTTGCTGCTGATTGTAATAAACAATTTAGTGACTTATGTGTTTGCATCATGATTCTCTATTTTGTCTGTTAAGACACCGGTGGGAAAAGAGTAAACTGTACAAAGGATTTATCGGTGACCTTGAAAATAATGGCTCATTTTTAAGAAAAAGTAACCAAAACAATTATTTTATTAACTGAAGACTGTATTGTTGGATGTGCCACCGCAGAAGACCCTGCATACTTTAGTGACAGTACCAGTATATGGAGGAATTCTGGGTCATATTAGCATCTGCTCTTCATCATAATGGGTTTGGGCGGGGGTGTCTAATCATGTGCCATGGAGGGCCAAGACCCTGCAGGCTTTACCTGCAACCAGTGTCTTCAACAGCAGATTCCACTGAACTTCTTCCACTGACTGCTGATCAGTGAGAACACCTGCTGAAGAGACTGGGTAGAAGAGAGAACCTGCAGGGTCTTGGCCCCCCATGACACATGATTGGAAGCCCCCAGATTAGGTTTAATGGGATTTAACATTTTAACACAAACTGCTTTATGGTTCATAATTCTGTTGACAAACTTACACCAAACCAAAAGTGATTTCTCAAACTGCTGGATTGTTCTTTAGACAGTTTTTCCAATCTTTTAGTATTTAATTTGTGCCACTTGGTGGTAACCTTCACATATAAAAAAGAGACATCTGCAAAAACTTAAGAGGTTTATTGTCAGTGCAATTCCCAGTGCAATACTACATGAATGCATGTATAGTACATTGTTGATGCAGAGAATATATATTTCTACAGTACATGTATCTAGTAAATCAAGTATTTTCCATGTAACCTTGTGACTGCTTTATTTTAATTGCTTTTAATCCTAGATCAAGTTTGTTTTGGCCTAAAATGCATCATAACTATCAAATATATCTTATTATACGTAACTCAGTACTGTTTACTTTTTGAATATATATTTTGTGGCTAATATAGTTATTAACATGGTGATCAAGTTGTGTCAGCTGATCATTTTTTGCTATGACACCACCTCAGACTCAGTGCTGCAGAAGCAGGTACATCCATGATGTCTCAACAGTCTCTCCATGATTTTCACGCAGATCAGAGCAATTTTTTGCACAGGAAATAAACGTTTCTACAGACATTCTTAAGCTCTACAACCACTGATCGTTGGTGAAACTGTGTTGACATCAGTGACAGGCTGTTGACATCAGTGACAGGCTGTGCTGAACGCCCAGAGCGACCGTTTGAAACGGTAATTTCCCCACAACAGAGCCATCTGAAACACACACACACAGCGTACCTATTTTAGTACCTAACAGCAATAAGTTGCAGACATTACAGTGTAGTACGACGTACTTATAGCAAACTAGCATTAGCAACATTAGCTTACCGTCATATATGACCTAGTTTGTATCCTCACGTCTTTGGTTTTCCAAGGAGCTACAGAACTATTCCAGAGTGTTTCGTCTCGCTGCCTGTACCCGTGTCTGGTGGTCCTTTTTGGCATTTACGGTGAAAAAAGCCACAGACCGAGGAGTCGCCTTGTACAGCCGCCATGATGCATGTGTTATGTTTTGCTTGGGTCGCGTATTTTACATCACGGGAGTGTGGCGCCGCCTTGCTGTAAAAAAAATCCCGCCCACCCCAGTTTAACCCGGCTGTAATGGAGACACAACCGAGCCGAATCGTGTCGAAGTGAATCGAGACGTGGCGAGGTGTGCTGGGCTAGTGGAAAAGTGCCTTTTGTTACCTCAAGCTGAAGCACACTTGGGTTCTGCAGCAGGACAATGATCCAAAACACACTAGCAATTCCACCACTGAATGGCTTAAGAAAAACAAAATGAAGACTTTGGAGTGGCCTAGTCAAAGTCCTGACCTGAATCCGATTGAGATGCTGTGGCATGACCTTAAAAAAGTGGTTCATGCTCAAAAACCCTCCAATGTTGCTGAATTACAACAATTCTGCAAAGATGAGTGGGCCAAAATTCCTCCACAGCGCTGTAAAAGACTCATTGCAAGTTATTGCTAACGCTTGATTGCAGTTGTTGCTGCTAAGGGTGGCCCAACCAGTTATTAGGTTTAGGGGGCAATCACTTTTTCACACAGGGCCATGTAGGTTTGGATTTGTTTGTTCCTGTCATATCCGGCTCTAGGGAGCCGGACAATCAGAGCCAGGGACAAGCCAGTGAGTCGTGATGGTTTATTTTGGGTAAGGGATAAGGGATGAGGAGAGCACAGATACTCATGCAGAGGTACGCTCACAGGTTGCACAGCGCAGAGGTAAGCAGCTCGTACCGGACGTGGGGGTAACAAGACGTACATACAGCGGGATACAAACACAGGAATGCTGCAAGAGGAGTATAAGCTGACACCAGGCGAAGGGGCTTCAGCTTAGCAATGTGTTTATGTCGCAGCCCCGAGTCATCGAGGCTGCTCCTATTTATCCTCATTGGCAGCGCCCCAGCTGATGAGGACTAATTGGCCCCAGCCGTCCGTAATGCTGCCAGCTGGGAGCCTGCTGAGACGCTGCTCAATGGGAAAAGGGAAAACATGGGCTGAGTGCCGAGACGGCATCTCAACCCGTGGTGACAGAGCCCCCCCCCTCAAGGTCGGGCTCCTGAACGACCAGGAACATCCCAGCCCCCCACCACCACCTAGGGTGGGAGGAAGGGAGGCAGGATTGGAGGGGAAGAGGCCAAGGGAAGGACAACACCAATGGGGCAATGTAGGGTGGCAGGGAAAAAAAACCAAATACAATACTGAACAAAACAGGGAATAATCAACCCAGGTTCGAATGGGGAGAAGAACTGGGTCAGCACGCCGGTTACACACTACTCAGAGAGTACCAACAATGCGTGACCCAGAGCAAGGAAAAAAAAACCACCAAAAAGGTACAGGGTAAAAATGCTGAGTAAGGTTAAATAAAGGGGAAACACAATACACAGCATCGATATACAGTAAGTACATACACACAGTCACCAAGAAAAGTGAAGGTGACTGGAACAAATGGACAATTACAGAGCATGGTGTTACGGAAAACAAGGCACATGACTCTATAATGAACAAACAGGACATAAGAAATACTGAGTGCAGGCAAAGAAAAACCCCCACACACGAATATACTGTATAAATACCCACAGTCACCTAAAGAAATGAAAGTGACTGGAATAAATGGATAACTGCAGAGCATGGTCTGAAAGGAAACAAAACATAACTCTACAATGAAAAAATGAGGCTAAAAACATGGCACAAAAAGTAAAATGCTAAGCATGAGCGACGGAAAACACAGCACTATAAAAACGAATCCACCAACAGGACAAAATATTACACCCGAGTGACCTTCACAAAGATAAAAGAAAAAGTGACACCCGAGGAACATGGCAGGCAGAGTCCACAAATAGCCGAGATGGCTCCGGAGATCTCCCCGCCCATCGTCCCGTTGGCGAATCAGGGAAAGAGAAGTGTTCGGACGGCGAACTCCGGACCCAGATCCCAGGAATCCAGTCCACCGGCAGCCGAACCAGGCTGCCCAGAGGGAAACACAGACCAGTGGGGGGAACCAGATCACCGAACCGAAAGTTCTGTGGGTCGGGTCGTCGACCCGCATCACTCAACCACCAGGACCGTTGAGACGGGCGAAGGATCAGAGCGGATCCCGGTGGAAGAGGCTCTGGGGAGAGCCGATGACGAGGGCGGCGGGCGTCAGGCCGCAGGGAAACGGCCACCTCCTCACCGGACCTGGACAATACTGGGGCAGCACCCACGTCGGACCCCGATCGGGCCTCAGGCGAACCCACGTTGGACCCCGATTGGGTCTCGGGCGAACCCACGTTGGACACTGCACCAGAACCGACCTCCAACGTTGAACCCGGACCCTCCAGCACCACGAGGAACAGCAACTCCTCGCCGGTGACCCTGGAAGAAGGCTCAGAAGAGAAAACAGAACCGGGATCAGGATCACCGGCAGCGCCAGAACCCGGCGAGACGAGCTCAGACGCAGCGGGCGGCTGCACCCTGCTCGTCTCCCCTGGAGATAGGCTGAAGTGCTCAAAGATAAAAAGAGAGAAAAGAAAGGAGAGCACTCGCCTGATCTCGGGTTCTGACGCCGTCCAGGACTGCGAAGATCCAGGATCCGTCGTCAGGTCGTTGTCAGGCTCCCATCTAGCCGCGTCGGGCCCCGCAGCCAGCACGATGGTCAGCGCAGCTTGAGATTCCTCCGGCTCCGGTGACCCCGCCGACGATCCACTCGACGTGAAGCCAGAAGAATCTCGTCCCGCTGGACCGAACCGCTCCTCCGTGGAGACCCGGGGACGCTCAATCGTCGGCGTAGACTCCACGCAGCAGTCAGTCCCCCTCCTCCGTCCGCAATGTAGCTGCGGAACCACAGGCCCTCTCCATATCCCACCACGTTGACCCGGAGCCGGGGACCGCTCGGCGGAGAGAGACAGAGAGGATGCGGGATTAGGAATACAGGTTACAGCAGGTGGGGAGAGTTCAGGGAGCTGCGAACCCTGAACTTCTCCTCCAGGGATGTGACAGAGCAAATCATTAAGCAGGTGTGAAAAAACAATGACTTGCCTGCCCCCTGGAGGTTGAGTATCGCCTGCTGTAGTGGATTCTGCTTCTTCCTCTCCCCGCCCGGCGATAACGGAGGACCCCCCGGGAATTCGTCTGAGGATCGCTCGCGTTGTCTCCAGCAGAGAGCTCACCAGACCGGAATTCCAGGCACACACAGCAGTCAGGAAGCGCGTCGAGGAGGAGGGGAAAACAGCCGGGGTGAGCCAGCCTGAATGTCCAGGAATGACAGCGGGGAAATGAGGCTCAGGGAACGGGGCTGTAGAATCTCCACACAGACGAGGCGAAGAGGTGACAGCTGCGTGGGAGGAACTGTCCTGACGATGGCCCAGAACTGGATCCGGACGAGGTTCGTGCAGAGGTGACTCGGCGATGTGATGGCGGCTATTCCGGGGGAACGAAGCGAGGGGGAAACCCAGGATTCGCCGCTCCAGATTGGAGATCGAGGCGAGGAAGGCGCCGAGCACGGGAAAGCTTCGTAGCCCTGAAGTCCTCTCCATCAACCTCACTGCCGCCGCCACATGCCTGAAGGTGGTGACAGGAAACACAGTGGAGCTCGCGACAGCCACTCGACCCCAGACATAACTGCTGTCAGCTGCGGCTCCTTGAAGGGAATCCCGAGTGACGTGGCGCAGGTCGGGGGAAGTCCTCTGGTTGGCGCGAACTCCCGGACTGGAATGGCGGCAGGAACGGGACTCCGAAGCGGGGAAAGACGTCGCCCACTTCGACTCCCTGCCGGGATTTCCATCCACCCCGTGGAGCTTCTCTCGCTGTGTACCTGCAGCGTCTATCCTGGCACTGTCCTCCAGATGGTACAGAGAGTGAGGGTGACAGTCCAGGAGTTCCTCAGCATGGCCCGGATGCCAGCGTCTCGCGTTGGAGGCGTCGTGCAGGGTGAAGAGCGTCCCGTCGACAGCCTCCGAGATGGACCTCAGCTCGTCGCCCTGGCGCCGGAAGTGACTCCTGGGAAACGGCATGCTAGCAGCGCTGACACCCGGACAGAAAGGTACATTTCCACGGCGACTCACGGCCGCCGGTAACTCTTCTGGCTGCGACATACTGTCATATCCGGCTCTAGGGAGCCGGACAATCAGAGCCAGGGACAAGCCAGTGAGTCGTGATGGTTTATTTTGGGTAAGGGATAAGGGATGAGGAGAGCACAGATACTCATGCAGAGGTACACTCACAGGTTGCACAGCGCAGAGGTAAGCAGCTCGTACCGGACGTGGGGGTAACAAGACGTACATACAGCGGGATACAAACACAGGAATGCTGCAAGAGGAGTATAAGCTGACACCAGGCGAAGGGGCTTCAGCTTAGCAATGTGTTTATGTCGCAGCCCCGAGTCATCGAGGCTGCTCCTATTTATCCTCATTGGCAGCGCCCCAGCTGATGAGGACTAATTGGCCCCAGCCGTCCGTAATGCTGCCAGCTGGGAGCCTGCTGAGACGCTGCTCAATGGGAAAAGGGAAAACATGGGCTGAGTGCCGAGACGGCATCTCAACCCGTGGTGACAGTTCCCATAATAATAAACACCTTCATTTAAAAACTGCATTTTGTGTTTGCATGTGTTATCTTTGTCTAATAATTAAATGCGATGATCAGAAACCTTTAATCAATCAATCAATTAAGTTTATTGTCAATACCACCATACGTAATACATACATACAGGAGAATTGAAATTTGACTTGGCATTTGGGCGTGCTCTATGTCAGCGCACATTCAAGGCCGGGGCAGCCATTACAGCGCCAGTCATAGTGGGGGTAAGAAAGGGGGGGGGGAATGGAGGGGAATAGAAGGCGGGGGGGACACAATAGGAGAGAGAAAAAAGCATTGTTTATCAAAATAAAGTTCATTTATATATGACCGATATTGTGATTACAAGAAAAAAACTCTCAATGCACAATTAGCAGACAACAGAATCCACACAATGACACAAAGAGAGCAGTGAATGAATATGTCTTCGTCAGTATAATGGGTCAGTTGTGTGTGTGTTGGATGCAATCAGTAGTGCAAATCAGTTAGGAGAACAGCAATAGTCTCTCTCTCAGCAGATGTTATGACTAGTGTCTAAGGCAAAGGCATGTGTCCTTGAGCACGGCAGATGGAATAGTCTGAGCCAGACAGCTGTCCTTGAGAGTCAGATACTGTCCGCCAATGTCATGAAAAAACAATTATACTGTTGATCATCAGGAGGATGAGGAGATGAGTGCTGAGGGGTGCCAAAAAAACAGGTCGAATAGCACTGACTTCAGAGAAAAAACTTTCCATTCTCTTACGGATTCAGTGCTCCAATGTGCAGGCTTAAACTGTTTTTCCATGGAAAGCACAGGGCTCCAGATGTATTCCTCCACTGAATCACTGTCATTCAGTTCACCGTTTGACGCTACTCGTGCCTTCCCCAACTGTTCGAATTTGATGAAGGAGCTTGCCGGGTCCGCTTTGATCAGCTCTCTCATCTTCCTTCAATTTCTGATGCATCAGGGAACTTCACAGCCAAAAATAGAAGTCCCGAGATCATAACCAATAATGTTTCCACAGACGCATGAATTCCAATGTTCATGAGTCTCCTCGCAGGTTCCAATTCTTGGGCTCCCCCTTGGCCGGATTCTTGTTGAGAAAAAGTGACAATAGCACATTTAAGCCGCTTCCAAATCCATAATTTTCGTTGGATGAATCAGCAGTAGAGAGACACGCAGACACAGACAATAGCAAGCTGGGATCCATCAGTTAGGGAGGGAGAGACAAGGAGCGGGAGCAGAGAAAAGATGCGACTGCTGTCTTTGGAGGGCGGAAGAGAAGTGTGACAAACATACTGTCATGAATGCCCTACAGGGCAGGAAGATGAGACCCCGCGTTGAACTGTGAGTTTGGGCAATTTATTGAAAAAAAAAGGCAATAAACATAAAGTTCAGCTAGGTGCACTTAACTCAAAATACAGACGAGGGAGAAGATTTACAGATATTGCTCACCAGAGCAGGGCAGGGCTCTGGTGGAGGCAAGGAGAGTACAACCATGACAGCAGCAAATGGAAATTAAAATAACTCCCCTTAAATAGGGTCAAAAACCATTTACATAAGTAGAGACAGGTGTGGGTTCACATGAGTGGGCAAAAAGGTAACAATGAATAGTGACTGGGATCAACTGGAAGTAATGAGATGAGAGCACACCGACTGGCAGCTGACAGGGCTACGCCCACACGGGGTGCCAATCAGGAAATGCCCTGACAGCTGTCAACCTCAAATAATAAGGAGTAGAATAAATTATAAACAAGTACAACTGAGAAATAGGTACCAATAATACAGAATGAGAATATAGTAGAACTAAGACATAAACAGGAAAATAGAAAACATGCAGGGATAACAAAAACCAAAAGGCACAAAAAAATACAACAAATATATAAAAATATAGAGAAATGCCACAAGACTGAGCCTGGTGGAACTTCCAGAGCTCAGCTCGTGACAGAAACACCCCAGGGTAACACCAAAAGAAAAAGAAAGAGCCCCCCCCCCCAACAGGGGCACAACAACAACCCACCCAGGGTGGTTGGTGGGGGGAACAGGCAAGGAGGGAACATAACAAAACCCTGCCCAGGACCCTCACCAGTCAAAATCAATAATTTAGGCCCCCCGGACCAAAGAGCTAGAAAACCGGACCAAAGCATCTTGCTGGGAGCACAAACTTTATTTCAAAATACCTTATTATGGTGGTACAGAGGTGTTGTCGGTTGGGAAGCTGAGCGGAAAAGAGGCTGTAAAATGGCTGTCCCTTACATTTATATGTTCAGCGTGATGACATCACCGAGCAGCTGCGTCATCACACCGATATTGACCAGACCTGTGGTTTTAGAACACCACATTCACCCCCCCCCCCCTCCCAGAAAAGCAGAAAAACACTATCAATTTACCCTCCCCAGTTTGGTAATTGTAAAACCCCAGAACTATCTACAGCCAGTGGGTGGATTACCGCGTGGCCCAGTGTGGCTGAGTGGTTTATTATGCACTTCTGTTGGCAGCCATGTCCTGAGCTAAACACAGTCATTTTTATATTGAGGACGGCAGTTCAATTCAAGGGGCCTTGAGGCAAGCCCATGGTGGATGCGCCCCTGGAGGTACGGAGGCCCACGGACCGGGATTGTCTTCTTCAAAACCCCAGTCTGGGTCCCACACTGTGTGAGTCAGTTGTTTGAACTCAACGAAGACGGTTGGTGTGCCACACCGAACCATCTGCCAGCTGGAAGGTCACTGTCCCCAGCTGCGCAGTGATCTTGATAGGTGCCAGTACTGGTGGAGATGGTGTTGAGGCCAACTGCGGGTCCGGTCGTTCAGTTCTGCGGACCCAGACCCAGTCCATCACTGTGAGTGGCACTCTGTTCAGCTGCACTCACCGTCGTGGTTGTGATGGTGTGGATCTCACATCTGCTGTGGGGTGTCCACCAGGTTGTGGTGACTCTGCTGCATCCCATTGGGTCACGGACTCTTCATCCTGCAGCTCAGTGGCAGCTCCTGGAGGCTGATGCTGGGCATGGATTCCAAAGTAGTCCGGTGGGTCTACTGCGTTTCATTGAATCGTGGACCCTTCATCCTTCAGCTCAGCGGCGGCTCCTGGAGGCTGATGCCGGGTGGGGATTTGGAAGGTGTCCGGTGGTTCTGCAGTGTTTTGTTGGGTTGCAGACTCTTCATCCTGCAGCTCAGTGGCAGTTCCTGGAGGCTGGTGCCGGGTATGGATTCAGAAATAGTCTGGCCTCTTCTTCCCCTCTCCTAGGAAGTCTGGTATTGGCGATGTGTTGCTGTCACCGTTGGTAAACCTGCATCGGGTTGCCGTGTCCTGGGGTTCCTGATAGATGTGGGCTCCCTCTCCTGTAGCTCTGCAGCGGCTCCCTAAAGCTTATGCTGGGTGATCTGAGGCGAGTCTGGACGCTGCCCTTTCTCCAGGCAGGAACGCACTCTGGATTGGTTTTGCTCTGCTGGGTCCTGCTGGGCTGCAAACTCTCTATCCTGCAGCACTGCGGCAGCTCCTGGAGGCTGATGCCGGGCAAGGATGTGAGATCAGTCCGGCTTCTGCCCCATCTCCTTGTGCTGATTGTGGTTGCGACGATGTATCATTGTCGCCAGCGATGGGATGCGTGCCGGGTATTCATTGTTCACCGGGGTCCCCCTTAACCATGAACTCAATCTCCTGCAGCTCTGCGGCAGCTCCCTGAGGCCTATGCTGGCTGAGGAACAGAGGTGAATCTAGTTTATGCCCTCTCTCCGTGTGTTGGCATTGTTGCACCTTGGCCAGGCAGGAGTGCGCTCTTTCTCGGTGAGTTGGGGAGTCACAGTTGCTACATGGGAAGTGCCTCGTAGCATTCCACCAATCCACGGTGTTTACCTAGGCCTCTTCTGCCATATCACCAGACCCTTCTGTGGTTACCGCGTGTGCTAGCAGTGTCTGGTTTGGCTGCTTGGCTAACAAGTCTCGACTTCCAACAAACCAAATTTGCATGTGCTAGCTGGGGGGGGGGGGGTCTGTGATGAATTGTTGTGTCGTTAGCATTAGCTCTTCTCTTAGCCACTTGTTCATGCCTTCTGTTAGCTTGTCACGGCTTCGCTCATCTTCTAAGGGCTCGAAGGCACACGTGCTTGCTAAGACTCGGAGCTCTGTGGCATAACGTTAATTTGAGTCACCCACTTGTTGTTTGCGGCGGAGGAAGATGAGTCTTCAGTTCGTAGCGTTAGTTGTGTCATTGTAATATTCCTCCGTCAGTAAAGGTTTTATCCTCCGTTTTGCGTGGGTCATCCTCATTGCCATTTGTTATGTCTGGGAATGTTGTAATGAACCGACAGAGAATGTCTTGCTGGGAACACAAACTTTATTACAAAAGACCTTATTATGGTGGTACAGAGGTGTTGTCAGTTGGGAGGTCGAGGGCCAAAGAGGCTGTAAAATGGCCATCCCTTATTTATATGTTCAGAGTGATGACGCCACCGAGCGGCCACGTCATCATACCGACACTAACCAGACCTGTGGTTTTTGTCATGAACTGGGCTTGGGATCCTCCCGAGCTCGGCTTCATGGCCTTTTTCTGTTCCTCTGTGATCTGTGTTTTATGTTACCTTTTGAGTTCCTGTGACGACGGAGTGTCACCACTGTTGTGGTTTATTGTATGTTTAACTATATTATTTGTGTAATATTTGTAAATGTTAATGATTGTTTGTTGAATGTGCACATATTATTTTTAGGATCTGTTTTGACTTTTTGGATTGCCTTTTGTGAGATAATTGTTATGTTTGATTATTTGGGTAAAACAAGTGGTGATCATTATCCACATACCTTTGCCAGCATGCTTCCTGATGGTGTCCGGGCAAAAGACTCTTTAGGGGTTGAAGGCTTTTTAAAGATACCAGCAGGAAGGGAGCATGTGATGGTAAGTTTAGGGGTGATTTAGATTTTGTAAATAGGGGTTAAATTATTTATTGAATTATTTATGGTGTCTTATTTATTCCGTGTTATTTATATGTATTTTGTAAATAGGTGGGAAGTTGTTATGGACTTTTAGATGCTATTGGGTATGTGTGAAAAATGGAAAATGTTTTATTGTTTTACCTGGGGTTATAGTAGGGGCTAATTAGTCCTAATTGTCTCACACAATATAACAGGTGTTGGTTATTGGGAGAAGAGAGTTGTGTCGGTGTGAAGATATGGTATGTTCGCTGAAGTTGTTACCTGTGAAGTTTTTTGGAATAAAATGAAAAATAGCTGATTGCCAGTTGCCTCAAAGCCTCCATTTATGAGAGACTGCTCAGCTACGTTACAGTTCCATATTGTGTTTCATTGTTTAGCCATGTTCTGTTGTATTTTTGGTTCCTGTGGGCCCCTCCTCTCCTGTCAGTTTGACAGGTGATTCCAATCCGTCATTGCCTGTTCCTCTCCCTGCTCTGGTTCACACACCCACACTCACGCACACATACTCACACATGCACACACTCACCCACACCTGTGCCCACTCAGCTCAACATACACCCACTACACACACACACACACACACTCACTCACACCTGCTATCACTCTATTCATTTTGTCTGGTATTATTTAAGCTCTGTTTGTGCACTTGTGTATTGTCAGTTCATTGTATTGTCAGCCCACCACCAGAGCACCTTTGTAAGTACCTTCACCTGTCAGTAGTTTGCTGTGTTCAGTTTTTTCTCTGTGTTTGCCAGCGCTACCTTGGTGCAGCCTGTCAAGTCTAGGGTTGCCCGGCTCGGGTCTGCACTTTTGTTACAGGAGCATCCTGGGTTTAGTTTTTTCTCTTTTCCCCACTCACCATTTACACATGGGAGCGTTTGAGTACATTTGTATGTCGTTGTCCGTGCCATTTCATTTGGGGACAATTTCCTTGGGCTGAACACACACACCAGGTTGTTCACTGTCTGGACATTTATATCAATGAACACCACTTCCTCTTGCATTTGAGTTTTTCTCATCTCTGCTGCCTCTAAACAGACAGTGAATCATGACAGAATGAACCGACCCGTATAGAAACCCAGTGAAGGAGTGTGTGTATTTTTTTCTTTTTTGTGTTTCCACCCACCTGTCTATCAGCAGTTCATCATCGACTTAACAGTTTTTGGACTGAACCCGGACGAGTGCGCAGCGGCTGAGCGGGCAGTGGATTTCACCTCCAGGGCTCGTGCCACCCACTCCCTGGAAACTGTGTATCATTTGTTGGATAAAGCTGTCAGAGTAATCCAGACATGTCCCAGTCTGTGGAAATACCCGGGGTTGACGCCGCTCTTCACAATGATATTCAAGTCTCGTCAACATCTCGAGTTAGCGGTGAGTCAGCCTTTCCCCGTGCAACCCTGGCAGCTGAAAAGGTGCACCCAGAAGCCGAGAGTGTGCCACCCTCCTCCTGAGCCGATGTCCTCTTCTCACCGCTAGACGTTCCATCTTACTCCCGGGGAGACGGAGCATGAGATTGAGACAGCAGCTGACGTCATCACCTGCCAGGAATTCAGGCAAGTCCTTCGTCATTCTCTTTTTTTCTCACCTGAAGTAGCTTGCCTGATTCCTGATGAAGACATCCATATTTTACAGTCCACTGGGTCTCCCTTATCAGCTGCTGTCACTGCTCCTCAGCCTTTTTCTTCTGTCTCCACTAACGTTCCGTTGACCCCGGGAGGGAGTTGTCAGACACAGAAGGAGCTCCTGGAGGAGCCCACTCCACGAGGTGAAAGTCATCCTGCATCGTAATGCTGGAGGAAGCCCCTCCACTCATCGGCAGCCGTTTCCCAGACATCGTGCCCGACTACTTCTGCGGCAAAGCCTCTTCCCATGCCAGCTGTCTCGCCAGTTTGTGCTCTCTCCACTTCTGCCACAGCTCTCATCGCCAAGATGTCCCCTCCTGCTGCCGAGAGGTCTTCCAGGGTCTCCCCAGACATGCCCACTTCCACATCTTTCAAGTCGGTTCTTCCATTATCCACTGAGGGACCCAGCGCAGCCGTTGACATGGAGGAGGATGACAGCCTGTCGCCTGCAGCACTCGACATCCAGACCTGGGATGACAAGCAAGTGCTCTTTCATTTTTCTCCATCTTGTAAGGATAGGCCTTGTCTGTCTCCCAGGGAAGAGACACAGATTAAGCAGAAAGTCGAGGGAGGAGACTGTGGCCCTGGAGGATCCTTACCCAGTGCCAGCGCGGAGTCAGACCCCAGCTTCCATGTCGGAGGAGTCATCGGTGTGGGTCACCTTGCCTGGGGTCAATCGGACTGCTAGCTCCATCGAGCCTGCTGCGGAGGCCGCCACAGCAGAGATGGAGACTGGACTGGACTGTCTCGAGGTCAGGCCCAAGATGTCGCCATCAGGATTGATGGAATCCTGGATGGCGGTGGAGCTTGAGTCCAGACAAGTACTCTCATTTGTTTCTCTCCCTTCTGAGTTGGAGCAATCTTGTCTGGCTCTGGGTGAGGAGAGTTGGGTGCAGCCCTCAGCTGCATCTGAACTCGCCTTGCCGGGCTCCACCGCTGCCAGCGACCCTCACCACTTTTCTTCTCCTGTCACTCCTGAGTCTCCTCATAGGGTCGCTGGAGTGGGTCCATCACCGCCAGGGGTCTCCGTAGATCTGGTCCGACCCACCAATGATGACGAAAGTCTAGCTCCCCCGGTGGAGGTCGACGTGGGGGTTCCTTCCCAACCTGGGACCTCCGTGGGTGCAACGCTTTCCCAGCCTGAAGAGCCACTGCTACCTGGATCGTCGGAGTCCTGGACTGTGGAGGTCACCGTGGGTGCTCCGATGTCCCAGACCGGGGCCACCGCAGGTGTAGCTGAGCTCCAGCCTGGAGCCACCGGGGTTGTAGCTGAGCTCCAGCCTGGCGCCTCCACGGGAGCAGCCGAGCCCCAAGCTGGGACCCCTGTAGGTGCTACGCTGGTCCAGCCAGGGTGCAACGATGTCCCAAACTGGGACCACTGTGGGTGCAACAGTGTTCCAGGCCGGGACCCCCTTGGGGGTTGCACTGTCCCAGCCAAGGTCCACCGCGGGTGCAATGATGTCCCATATCGGGACCACTGCGGGTGCTACATTGGCCCAGCCGGGGCCCACCACAAGTGCGACCATGTCCCAGACCAGGACCCCCGTGGGCGCAATCGTTCTCCTGCCCGTGACCATCGAGGGCTCTTCCTGTCATCGTCGTGGCCCCCTCTCTGTCTCCGTCGGACGCCGTCGGGGTCCCTTCACCATCCAGCATTGTTCTGGTTCCCCTTCCTTCATTTCTGGACACCATTGTGGTTCCTCCCCTCTGGCCCTGCTCTCCGCCCTTGGGCCTCCCGGTGGGGGAACCACCTCCTGGATCCCTTCTCCGGTTGTGGTGGCTGAAGAACTCCTCTCCTGTCAGTTTCTGATAGGTGATTCCAATCCATCATTGCCTGTTCCTCTCCCTGCGCAGGTTGACACACCCACACTCACGCACACATATTCACACACGCACACCCTCACTCACACCTGTGCCCACTCAGCTCAACATGCACACACACACACACACACACACACACACACACCACTGATATTACAGATACATTTATTTTTCTTTCACTAAACTTTTGCTTAATTGGCACCCCCTTGTGGTTTCCCTTTTTGTCCAGCCTTGAGCCGGGTTGTGACACTTATGATAAAAAACAACTTGTCAAGATGTAGAGATTATTTTAAATTTACACACATTTCCATATCGGCCATCTGTCCTAATCAACCTTAATCACCTGAATTGACTCACCACACCATACAAACTAAAGTGGGAGCTTTTTAGGAAGAACGTTTAGTTATCCCCTTACTTGTAAATGTACAAAATTTATACATAAAAATGCATAAAAGCCATGAGCAATAGGACTTGCACATTGCTGCCTTCTGCAGTTTAATTCTGGGTCTCACTGTTGTGTCTGCTACTCTAAATAAAACAGGGAGATCCCCATTGTACAAATTGGGAAAAGTAGTTCCTTTACTGAAAAATGGCAGCCTATGTATTTTGACACTTTGCAAGCATATGGTCCACAGGCTGCATGTTTGGCACCCCTGATATAAGGGGTGATATACTATTTATATCGGGACTGGCGATCTGGTGTACCCCGCCTCTCGGTTGAAGATGCTGGAACAGTCTTTCCATTGATACTTTCTCTTTGAAAATGATTTACTTTTTCTTTTTAAAGGTGTTACTTTTCACTTGTAATTTTGTGATTTTTTTCTCAAAAATTGATAACCTTTTTACCTCTGCCAAGGAGGTAATGTGATTAGGGTGGTTTGTCTGTCTGTTAACAGTATTACAAAAACTATTACAAATAAACTATTACGCAAAATAATAAACTATAAAAATAAAATAAACTATAATAAACTATCAGAATCAGAATCAGAATCAGAATCAGCTTTATTGGCCAAGTATGCACAACACATACAAGGAATTTGACTTTGGCTAAAAACTTGCTCTCGTTGTTCAGGTGAAGGATTTAAATAAGGATTCAATGACAAACAGAGTATGTACAGTAAATTACAGTCTGTCCACGTTTCTATAAAAGGATGCAAATATATACAGGAATATATGCAGTTATTTACTCGGACTAACCACACTTTGCAGAAATATATGAAAAAATATACAATCACACAGTATTTCAATGTGGACTCAGATTCAGTGATATAATGTGCATGAAGTAAAAAGCAGTGTGAGAGTTATGTGCAATGTAATAATGGATGAAAAGTCATGAGTACAGCAAACAGGTAGGACTAGGTGAATGTTAGGAGTTCATCAGAGTGATGGCTTGAGGAAAGAAACTGTTCCTGTGACGGGTGGTTTTGACCTTCAGTGATCTGTAACGACGACCAGAAGATAGAAGTTCAAACAGTTTGTGGCCGGGGTGTGATGGGTCAGCACAGATGTTTCCCGCCCGTTTCCTGGTTATGGACCGATATAAGTTCTCAATGGAGGGTAGGTCGGTACCAATGATCCTCTCCGCAGACTTAATGATCCGCTGCAGTCTGGTCTTGTCCTGTTTAGTGGCAGATCCAAACCAGACAGTGATGGAAAAGCAGAGGACAGATTGGATGATGGCGGTGTAGAAGACAACCAGCAGCTCCTGAGGCAAATCAAACTTCTTGAGCTGACGCAGAAAAAACAACCTCTGCTGGGCCTTTTTCCGGACAGTGTCTATATGGGAGGACCACTTCAGGTTCCGGGAGATTGTGGTACCCAGAAACTTGAAGGAGTCCACAGTGGACACTGTGCTGTTGAGGATGGTGAGTGGGGGGAATGAAGGGGGGTGTCGCCTGAAATCCACAGTCATCTCCACCGTTTTGGCTGGGTTAAGTTCAAGATGGTTCTGGCTGCACCAGAGGATCAGCTGCTCCACCTCCTGCCTGTATGCAGACTCATCATCATCCCGGATCAAACCGATGACTGTGGTGTCGTCCGCAAACTTCAGGAGCTTCACCGAAGGGTCCTCTGAGGTGCAGTCGTTGGAGTAGAGGGAGAAGAGCAGTGGGGAAAGGACACATCCTTGGGGGGCGCCAGTACTAATTTTTCGGGAAAAATTATATTATATAATATAATTATATATTAATATATATTATATATAATTAATATATATTATATTATTATGTAATATAAACTATTACACAAAAACTACTGGATGGATTTTGGCAAAATTTTTACCAGAGGTGGCCCTTGGGCTGTGAATGAACCCATTAAATTTTGGAGGTGATCCATGAGCTCATATATCCGTCAAGGCCCTATCTTGCAATGTACAGACAGATGGAGGTATGCAGGGATGGAGGTATTTTTTAATTTAATTTTATTTAACCTTTTTTTATGCAGGGTAGTTTCATTAAGTGGCAACTGCTCTGTCATACAGCCGAGCAATCAAGGCGCGTGTCACAGAAGAGCTGGACTTCAAGAATTTGCAACAAGCATTTTTCCATTTATTTCAGACACTGTGCAGGCAAACAACTTACGTCTAAAACATCCGACACCCAGCACCAACCAAATGAAAATCACCTGCTAATATACCCAGTGAGATAATTAGTCTTACAACATATCAATGTCCACAGGTAAGACAATAAATATCCACATTTTACATATACTCAACAATACCTTAAAATATTCATTACGCATATAAATAGTTTTCACACAATATTTACAAAATCACACATAATAAATAAACACCCATCAATAGTGCAATAAATAGTATAAACCGTTATTTATATTTAAATCCACCACCAACTTCCCCCTCTACTCATCTATTGCATACTTTTTCCACCTGGCACCCTTTATAAGGCACTCGAGCCCCCGGGGAATCTTTTGCCCTAGACACCACCAGGAAGTATGCTGGCAAAGGTAAGTGGTTCTTTATTTATTTGTCTCACCCAATTGACTTAATTATTAACATTAGCTCTTCATCTCACAAGTGGACTTCAACTCACCAAGAAAAACAGATCTCCAGCACACAAATAAATACCATTTACAATCTATGTGTATTTTTATACATTAGAATACATTTTAACATTTGAAAGTTATAAATTCCCTTACACATATAATATACCATCTAATTAAAGAGGTCCATACCAGTGGCGACACTCCATCATCACATTTCCTCCCCCCCTCTCCCAAGAGTAAAGTACTCTAAAACTCATGTACTCTGGAAAGGCTGTCTGCCACAAGGTTGGCTTTCCCTGCCATATAGTGAACTGTAAAATCATAAGGCTGCAGGGACAAATACCACCCTGTGAGACGACTATTGGAGTCTTTCATCCTGTATAGCCACTTTAGGACCAGATGATCTGTCTCTAAAGTGAAGTGACGACCAAGCAGATAATACCTCAACGATTCAATGGCCCATTTCATGGCGAGACACTCTTTCTCCACTGTAGAGTATCTAGTCTTCCGGTCCAACAGCTTACGGCTCAGGAACAGTACTGGATGCCTTTCTCCCTTCACCTCCTGGAGAAGCACTGCTCCAATGCCCACTCCTGAAGCATCAGTCTGAAGAATAAATGGCGGAGCAAAATCCGGACTGTAGAGAATCCCATCATTGGAAATACGTAGCACCCTTCAGATCCTCGAAGCCTCTGCCACATTCCTCTGTCCATTTCACCTTGTTTGGTGCTGAAGCCTTGGTGAGGTCAGTAAGAATCACTGCTCTCTCAGCAAAATGGGGAATGAATTTACTGTACCATCCTTCCAAACCCATAAATGAACATATCTTCTTCTTTGTAGTGGGCACAAGCTAGGCCTGAATGGCATCCACCTTTCCCACTCGTGGCTTAATAACCCCCTGACCAACAACATGACCCAGGTACTCCACCTGCTGCTGTCCAAAGGCACACTTGCGTGTATTAATAGTCAGTCCTGCTGTCTTAATCAGATGAAGGACCTGCCGAAGGTGCAACACATGTTCCTTCCAGGTCTGACTGTAGATGACCACGTCATCCAAGTAGGCAGCTGCAAAGTATGATGCACCTCTCAATACCTGGTCCATGAGTCTTTGAAATGTTGCAGGCACCCCCTGGAGGCCAAATGGCATAACCCTAAATTGGAAGTTGCCATAAGGTGTCTTAAAGGCTGTCAATTCTTTAATTTCAGGTGCCAAAGCCAACTGCCAATGCCCCTTGCTCAGGTCTAGTGTGGTAATAAACTTAGCCCTGCCCACTCTCTCCAGCAGCTCATCAATTTGGGGCATGGGGTAAGACCCAAACTTTGAAACTGCATTTAGATATCTAAATGCTTGTGGTGCGTGTGGGCGCCACACGAGTTGGCTGCCTTTTGCAACAGCGGCTCAATTCTGAGTCTTTTTATCTTCCTTCTTCTTTCTGATCCGGTGATAACTTTCTGATCCGGCACACCTTTCACTCTATATATATCACGGACACACAGATCGCCCCAAAGGTCTCCTGAGTCGGCGGACGGAGCCTCTGTTTACAGCAGGAGACGATACAGCAGGGAAGAGCTAGCTAGTACTCAACCGCCACCCGGTGCTAACGGAGAAACTCGACATACCGGGAGAACTGAAGCGAAAACGACACGGGTGCCGGGCTGGAGTTTAGGCGGCATGCAAGAAATATAAGACAGAATAATAAAGAGTGATGGCAAGAACCAAGCAGACCGCCCTTAAATCTACTGGAGGAAAAGCCCCCAGGAAGCAGCTGGCCACCAAGGCTGCTCGGAAAAGCGCTCCGGCCACCACTGGAGTGAAGAAGCCTCACCGTTACAGGCCCGGTACCGTGGCTCTGAGAGACATCCGTCGCTACCAGAAATCCATGGAGCTGCTCATCCGTAAGCTGCCTTTCCAGTGCCTGGTGAGGGAGATCACTCAGGACTTCAAGACCTGCGCTTCCAGAGCTCCGCCGTCATGGCTCTGCAGGAGGCCAGCGAGGCCTACCTGGTGGGTCTCTTCGAAGACACCAACCTGTGCGCCATCCACGCCAAGAGGGTCACCATCATGCCCAAAGACATCCAGCTGGCCCGCCGCATCCGCGGAGAGAGAGCTTAGACTTTCTGCTGCACATCCACCAACCACAACGCTCCGCACTGTGTGTCTATATACTGTATATACTGTATATATATTTATATTAATATGTACATATGTATACTAGCTGCTGTTGTTTTTTCTTGCCTTCTGATTGTTGCTCTGTGTGTTGCTATCCCTGTGCTGTTGCAATCCTGGAATTTCCCCATTGTGGGACTAATAAAGGCTTATCTAATCTTATCTTATCTTATCTTAAAATCAATGCAGAACCTCAAGGAGCCATCCTTCTTTGGGACCAGCACAATGGGACTATTCCATTCATTCGCTGACTCTTCAATCACCCCCAGCTGCAACATCAAGTCAATCTCCTGCTTAAGCTTTAGGACCAAACGTTCAGGGATTCTATAACACTTTCTACGGGGACTAGCCTCTTCCTTCAAATGAACCTTATGCTGAACCAATGTGGTGAAACCAGGCTTCTCCTGAAAAAGTTCTGGATCCAACAGTGCCTCTATCTCTCTTTGCTGATAAGACTGCAGATGAGACACATCCACTAAACAAGGCTCTGTCATGTTTGTGGGAAAAGATTGTTCCCTTTCCTCAGTCACTTCAGTCGCACAAATGAGGAACTAATGCTGTGGCTGCTGATGAACAGGCTGCTGCTGCTGCTTATGAACAGGCTGCTGAAACTCCTTCAGTAAGTTAACATGAAAACATTGATGTTTCTTCCTTCTGTCAGGCATATACAGTTCATAGGTCACTGTACTTAATTTCTTAGTGATCTGATAAGGACCCTGCCATTGAGCCAACAGCTTACTGTCACTAGTAGGAAGAAGCTGCAACACCTGCTGGCCTGGATGAAAAACTCTCTTTCTGGCCTTCTTATCATACCAAGTCTTCTGATTAGTCTGTGCCGTCCTCATGTGCTCCTAAGCCAAAGCAGTCATCTGGTCCAGCCTCTCTCTCATGTTTATAACATAAGCCACCACATTGTCCTGGTCACTAGGTGGACTCTCCCAGTGCTCCTTTAACAAGTCCAGTGGACCCCTCACCTGACGACCATAAAGTAGCTCAAAGGGTGAGAATCCTGTTGAAGCCTGGGGCACCTCCCGATAAGTAAACAACAAATAAAAATAGAGGAAATCCTTGGATCAGGTAGTCAGATGGTCCAGTCGTTTGCTTGGTGAGTCACAGCTGAGCCTGACATCCCTGTACACCAGACAAGTACAGAGGATGGCCGACTCGATTTTAAATGATGACTCCCACCCTTTGCACTGCAACTTTCAGCTTCTTCCCTCCAGACGGAGGTTTGCTGTCCCAAAAAGTAGAACCCAGCGCTACAAAAACAGCTTTGTCCCTGCTGCTGTCAAAGAGTTGAACAAGCTATAAAAATTATATTGTACATATTTTATATTTACCTATTTTGTAAGATGTGTGCCTGTGTTTGTGTCTATGTTGAATGTAATTAGTGGCTTGTAAATATGGATGTCACCAACTGCAAAACAAATCTACCTACGGGTACAAATAAAGTAACCTGAACCTGAATATGGCACCCATTGATCACAATCAGAGCCTGTACTGGAAACAAACTTCCGCAGCATGTTCTTCAGAGTTTGGTTAAATCTCTCAACCAGTCCGTCTGTCTGAGGGTGATATGGGGTGGTCTTAATGCCCTTTATACCCAACAGCTTATATACTTGTTGCAACAGCTTAGACAGGAAATTTGTTCCACAGTCTGTAAGGACCTCTCTAGGTATGCCTACCCTTCAAAATAATTGTATGAGACAGCTGGCAACCTGCCTAGCCTTAATAGATCTCAATGGGAAGGCTTCTGGGTAACGAGTGGCATAGTCACAAATGACTAAAATGTATCTACTACCAGAGGAGCTTCTCTCTAGGGGGCCAACTATATCCATCCCTATTCTGTCAAAAGGTGTTCCAATGACCGGTAATGGCTGAAGTTGGGCACGGGCTACTCCCCTAGGTGATGTAACACATATACACATGTGTATACAGTATATACATGTGTATCACATATGTGATGTTACACATATAATTTACCATCTAATTAAAGAGGTCCATACCAGTGGCGACACTCTGTCGTCACACACTCTTTTTCATGGGTGCCGTGTTCACACTCACACCTGGAAGCTGCCTAGTACAACCACAGACTGACCTGTGGCCACTGAGCAGCTCCACTAGAGCAGTTGGGGTTAAGAGCCTTGCTCAAGGGCACCACAGTGGGGTTTACAAGGGTGGGGCAAACACTGCTATGTTATCTGTCCCACCTAGATCTGATCCTGCTGGTCCAGGGATTGAACCAGCGACCTTCTGCTCAAATGGACAAAGGACAGAGGGATGGACAGAGCCTTGGCAGAGGTCTGCGGTCTCTGAGTGCCTTCATTTTTTTAGATAGATAGATAGATAGATAGATAGATAGATAGATAGATAGATAGATAGATAGATAGATAGATAAGATCTTTATTGTCCGTTTACACGGAAATTTGTATTGCAGCGCCCATTCGTTAAAATACATGAAAACAAAACACATAAAAGACTCAAAGCCAAAAACACCAAGACACAGTCAATCCAAATTGGGAGATGCATGGGGAAAGGGAAAGGGAAGTACTATGTTGTGTATGTGTGTATACATTTATACTTGCCTGCATGCGTAGATGTATGTATGTCTGTATGTATGTGCAAATATGTGTGCAATGGAAGGGGAGGGGGGGAGATCATCTCTTTACACTCCACTGTTTGTTCAATAAGGTTGTGGAGTAATAGTAAGTTTAATACATATTGTGTTTGACTTGTGTCAGATATTGTGTATACTTGGATATTGTGTTTGACTTGTGTCAGAGGCAAGATGGCACTGTTGTGTGTGGCTGGACGTCTACCTGTGCTATGTCTTATGTGTTTAGTTGTCTTGTTATTGTTTCTAGCTCAAAACGTGTCATCGCTACTGGTTTATGATTGCCTGACTCTGACATAACGCACGGCTCAGGAGACGCACACACACAGGCTCAGCGAAGTTCAAATAGTTTATTAGCAACAGGAGTGAATGGATGTGTGTCTGCGGGATGTAAATGTATTGGTGGCGGCGTCTGCTTCGGGCACAGAGGCAGGAGACCGTACAGCCGGCAACCCTATGGGAGAGAGCACAAGGAGAAAGGGTGATGGGCACACACCAACACAGGAGGAGAATGAGCGAGAGAGGAGCTTACTTGGAAGAGACAGATGACTGGCACCACAAGGACGGGACCCGGTAGACAGCCACCTGCAGGACTCGGTGCAGCAGCGAGGAATGGGCGAGGGAGGGACGTTGTCCGCCGCCGAGGAATCCACCTGTGCACAGGGGAGCAGACTGGGAAGGAAAGGAGGTAAGGACTTCTTACCAAAATGTTGCGCTGAAGAAGAGGTTTGACTCACGATGATGAGTGACGAAGTCTGACGGCTTCAGGCCGAAGCTCAGGGCGTGGCGGCTTATATCCCTCGCCGCTGATGACGAGCAGGTGTGCGAGCAGGTGGCGCCGCTGATGAGCGGCGCGGCGTGACAGTACTCCCCCCTCTAGCAGCGCCTCCTGGCGATGGCTTCTCTGGGTGCGCTCGGTGGAAGTCAGCGATGAGCGATGGGTCCAACACGAACGACGAGGGTACCCACTGTCGATGCTCGGGCCCATAGCCCTCCCAGTCCACCAAGTACTGCAACCCACGACCCCGGCGCCGGGAGTCCAGGATGGAGGCGGCGGACCAGGCCGGATGGCCATTAATCATCCGGGGCGCGGGTTGCGCAGCAGGAGGAGGGCAAAGGGGGTCGGAGACTGCCAGCTTCACCTTGGACACGTGGAAGGTGGGATGGATGTGGAGGGAGGGGGGAATAGCCACACGCACAGCTACCGGGTTGATGATCCGGGTGATGGGGTAGGGTCCCATAAAGTGCTGTGCCAGCTTCCTCCTCTCGCCTTTCAATGTCACGTCCTGGGTTGACACGTAGACTCGTTGCCCAACTCTGTACGCCGGGGCAGGTCTTCTGTGCCGGTCCGCCACAGTTCTGTTGTGCTCCGCCGTGCGTAAAAGCGCATTACGCGCTGATGCCCAGATGGAGCGGAACTGCCTGAGATGCGCCCTAACTGAGGGGACAGTTACCTCACTCTCCTGCGCCGGGAACAGCGGGGGGTCATAACCCAGGGACGCCTTGAAGGGGGACATCCCTGTAGCAGAAGAGCGAGCGGTGTTGTGGGCGTATTCAACCCAGGCAAGATGGTTACTCCAGGACGTGGGTTTGGATGCTGTTACACAGCGGAGCGCAGCCTCCAGCTCCTGGTTGGTCCGCTCACACTGCCCGTTGGATTGGGGGTGATGGCCGGAGGAGAGGCTCACCTTGGCTCCGATGGTGTTACAAAACGATCTCCAAACCTCAGAGGAAAATTGGGGCCCCCGGTCCGAGACCACGTCCACTGGAATCCCGTGCAGCCTGACCACGTGTTGGATGAGGAGATCCGCTGTCTCCAGGGCAGTTGGAAGACCTCGTAGGGGGATGAAGTGCACAGCCTTGGAGAAGCGGTCCACGATGGTCAGGATGGTGTCGTAGGAATTAGAGACTGGGAGTCCGGTGACGAAATCCAAAGCGATGTGCGACCAGGGCCTGCCAGGGACGGGCAGGGGCTGGAGCAGACCCGCTGGAGGGGCGTTTCCCGACTTGTTGGTGGCACAAATTGGACAAGCCTGGGCGTAGCGGGCCGCATCCCTCCGCAGGCCCGGCCACCAAAAGGACCGCTGGAGGAGGTTTATCATCCGGGAGGAGCCAGGGTGACAGGTGAGCTTGGAGGTGTGTAGCCAGTGGATGACCTCTCCTCGAACCGCAGATGGCACGAACAGCCTCCCCTCCGGTCCGCCGCCAGGGTCAGGTTCCACTTCCTGCGCCTTCCGGATCTTGCCCTCAATGTCCCAGGAGATGGCTCCCACGATGCACGACCTGGGCAGGATGGTGTGGAGCGTGTCCTCCGACTCCTCGGGGGCGAACTGCCTAGAGAGGGTGTCGGGCAGGCCGTTCTTGGAGCCAGGCCTGAAGGTGATGGAAAACTGGAACCTGGCGAAGAACAAGGACCAGCGCGCCTGGCGGGCGTTCAGGCGCTTGGCAGATCGAAGGTACTCCAAGTTCTTGTGGTCCGTCAGGACCACGAACGGCAGGTCCGCCCCCTCTAGCCAGTGGTGCCATTCTTGCAGCGCGAGCTTGATGGCCAGGAGCTCTCTGTCCCCCACGTCGTAGTTTCTCTCTGCCGGGGACAAGCGCCGGGAGAAGGCGCAGGGCCGTTTGGCGCGTCGTCAGGCGACCGCTGAGATAGCACCGCCCCCACTCCCGTGTCCGAGGCGTCCACCTCCACGATGCACTGCAGCGCGGGGTCGACCTGGCGAAGGACCCGGGAGGAGGAGAACTCCGCCTTCAGCGCCTGAAAAGCAGCTGCGGCCTCTTCGGTCCACCGGAACGGGACCCTAGGGGACGTGAGGTGGATCAGTGGTCCGACGATGGAGCTGAAGTTAGGGACAAAGCGGCGGTAGAAGTTCGCGAAACCAACGAACTGTTGCACCTGTTTCCTCGATGCAGGTGTAGGCCATTCTACCACCGCCTTCACCTTCTCTGGGTCTGGACGCACCTGGTCGTGTGAGATGATGAATCCCAGGAAGGATGTAGTCTTAGCATAAAATTCACACTTTTCAGCCTTCACGTATAGCCAGTTCTCCAGCAGTCTTTGGAGGACCCGCCTCACATGGACCTGGTGCTCGTCCCTGGATTTGGAGAAGATGAGTATATCGTCCAGGTAGACGAACACAAAGAGGCCGATGAAGTCCCGGAGGACTAACTAACTAACTACTAACTAACCTGCACTTATATAGCGCTTTTCTAGTCACAAAGACCACTCAAAGCGCTTTCATTAATACTAACCCTCTATTCTAAGGGCCTATAGGGAACAGATATCTAGGGACAATTTAGAACAGCCAATTAACCTAACATGCATGTTTTTGGCATGTGGGAGGAAACCGGAGAAATCCCGGAGTAAACCCACGCAACACGGGGAGAACATGCAAACTCCACACAGATCACTGTTGGTCGGGGGCTGGGATCGAACCCACGATCCCACGATCCCCACAATCCCCCGGCCAAGGGTAAACTGTGCTGCCGCAGTGCTAACCACTGCGCCACCATGCAGCCCGGGCTGCAGGACGTCATTGGAAAAAAAAAAAAAAAAAAAAAAAAAAACATTAAACCCCCCGTGCTCCCGCCGGAGGAGGGAGGAGAGTTGGGTACCCGGAGGCACGCGGCGCGACGGCTGGGGCGAGGCCGCGCGCAGCGCTTAGGTCGGAGTTCCGCGGCGGCGGGCGCGCCGGACCGCCGGCCCCCAGCCAGCTCCACGACGGGCACCCGTCAGCCCCCGGGAGGGACCGCCGAGACGGAGCCGGCTCGGACGGGGGCCGGCGGCGGCCGGGGCGCTGCGCCGGCCGGCCCTCCTCCTTCCCTCCCGGCGGAGGGACTGGGACGGAGGGCCGGGCAGAGCCTCGGGACGCTCCCCCCGCCTCCCCCACGCAGGGGAGGGGAGAAAGCGACCCTCGGCGGGCGAAGGTTCACAGCGGAGGGCGGCGGGGAGCCCCTCCGGCCCCGGCGGCCGGGCGGCGACTCTCCGCCCGGCGTCATTGATGAGGCGCTGAAAGACGGCAGGAGCGTTGGTCAACCCGAACGGCATTACCAGGTATTCAAAGTGGCCGTTCGGGGTACGGAAGGCTGTCTTCCACTCATCTCCCTCCTGGATCCGGACGAGGTGGTATGCGCTGCGTAGATCCAGCTTGGTGAACCAGGTCGCCCCCTGGAGGGAGTGGAAAGCAGTGTCCATGAGGGGCAGGGTGTAACGATCCTTCTCCGTGATGTCATTTAGAGCCCGATAGTCTATGCAAGGGCGGAGGGATCCGTCCTTCTTTCCAACGAAGAAGAACCCTGCCCCCACAGGTGATGACGATGGGCGGATTATCCCCGCGCTCAGCGACTCCTTAAGGTAGGTGTTCATCGTCTCCTTCTCCGGCGCCGACAGACTGTAGAGCCGACCAGAAGGTAAGGGTGCCCCCTGGCGGAGGTTGATGGCGCAGTCATAGGGCCGATGAGGAGGGAGAGACATAGCTTTGGTCTTGCTAAATACCATACCCAGGTCGTGAAATTCCAGAGGCACCAGGGACAGGTCCGGGGGTGCAGCGTCCGTAGCAGGGGAAGAAGCGGACGGAGAGCAGGCAGTGGACTGAAGACAGGTGCCCATGCAGAACGTGCTCCATGCCGACACCCCAGCTGACTTCCAATCCAGGACAGGGTTGTGGAGGCGTAGCCAGGGATACCCCAGGATGACGGGCGACACAGAGTTGGGCAGGATGAGAAAGGTTATCTCCTCCCGGTGGTTACCAGAGATGATCACCGGGACCGGGATGGTCTGGTGCGTGACTCTCCCAAGGGAAGCACGGGAGAGGTTGACCAGGGAGATGGGGTTTTTGAGTGCCTGGCAGCGGATGCCCAATCGGGTTGCCAGGCTTTGTGAAATAAAGCTGCCTTCTGCGCCCGAATCCACCAGTGCGTGGGTGAGGTGCCCAATGGGGTTGTGGCAGAAACGGATGGGCAGCTTTAATTGAGTGAGGGGATTTAACCGATTGACGTCCGCGAGGCCCCCTACAGTGACTCGCGGACCCCACCGTTTGGCTTCTGTGGACAAAGCTCTACCGTGTGTTGACTATCTCCGCAATACATGCAGAGATTCAACGCACGGCGGCGTTGTCTCTCCGCCGGGGAGAGCTTTGTCCAACCCGTCACCATCGGCTCCGACTCCTCGGGGTGCGATGGTGGCGGCGTCACCAGGGGGCGAGCTTGGGGCTGGCGCGACGAGGCTCCGCGAGGGCGAGAAGATGACGACTTCCGCCCTGAGGATCGCTCGCGCAGCCTGTTGTCCAAGCTGATGGCAAGAGAAGACAGCTCCGCTAGCGTCTCAGGGAGGTCCCGCCCAGCCAGTTCATCCCTCAGATCGTCATTGAGGCTGCGGAGGAAAAGACCGCAGAGGGAGCGTTCCTCCCAGCCTACTTCCTCCGCTGCTACCCGGAAGTCGACCGCATAGTCCGCGGCCAACCGGCTTCCCTGCTGGAGGGCGAGAAGCCGATCGACCTGGACCGTCTCGGTACGCGAGTGGTCAAAGACCTCCAGGAAGCGCCTCACGAACTGGTCATAAGTGAGGGTGGCGTAACTGGGCCTCGCCATTACGGCGTAGGTCCAAGTCAACGCTCGCCACTCCAGGAGATTCCCGATATAACCAATCCGACTATGATCCGAGGGGAAGTCTCCGGGCATGCGATGGAACACGGACTCACACTGCATGATGAAACCCCGCGCTCCGCCGAGCTTTCCGCTAAAGCGGGCGGGGGTCGGAATGGGTGTGAGCCGCACCGGTGCTACCGGAGCCTGCTGGACGGCCACTGGAGCGGCAGGAGCCGCGCCACCCTGATGAGCCGGGGGGAACGGCTGCTGGGGGTCCAGGCGGTCCAATCGGTTATTTATGATAATCAATTGATTTAGGATAACCTGTTGCTGATAGGCTATCTGATCCACCCGAGCCTCGAGATTGGTAAGCCGGTGTGCGAGCCCGCCGTCTGCCGAGCCGCTCTGCTGAAGCCGTACTGACATAACGCACGGCTCAGGAGACGCACACACACAGACTCAGAGAAGTTCAAATAGTTTATTAGCAACAGGAGTGAATGGATGTGTGTCTGCGGGATGTAAATGTATTGGTGGCGGCGTCTGCTTCGGGCACAGAGGCAGGAGACCGTACAGCCGGCAACCCTATGAGAGAGAGCACAAGGAGAAAGGGTGACGGGCACACACCAACACAGGAGGAGAATGAGCGAGAGAGGAGCTTACTTGGAAGAGACAGATGACTGGCACCACAAGGACGGGACCCGGTAGACAGCCACCTGCAGGACTCGGTGCAGCAGCGAGGAATGGGCGAGGGAGGGACGTTGTCCGCCACCGAGGAATCCACCTGTGCACAGGGGAGCAGACTGGGAAGGAAAGGAGGTAAGGACTTCTTACCAAAATGTTGCGCTGAAGAAGAGGTTTGACTCACGATGATGAGTGACGAAGTCTGACGGCTTCAGGCCGAAGCTCAGGGCGAGGCGGCTTATATCCCTCGCCGCTGATGACGAGCAGGTGTGCGAGCAGGTGGCGCCGCTGATGAGCGGCGCGGCATGACAGACTCTCCTAAATATTCACAATTCTGTGGTCAAATTCTCGACCTACGAATTTAATGGCCAGCCTCCTCCACCTCTGTTGGTGTCTATACCACCCTATCTGAGATGTGCACCCAGCAGACTGTTTCGTAACGACCGCCACAAGAGACGCTGCAAAAGACGAGGTCGGAGAGGCGGAGTGCCATGCAGACTGAAGGCTTACCTGGCTTCTTCTTCAACTCGCAACCCTCATCAACTGCTGACTGAGCTCTCCAGGAAGCGTTATCGGTTTTGACGCACGAGGATCCATGGATTATCACTACCGATGGCTGTCACCAACTGTCCTAGAGGCTGGACACCCACTTCCCTGCCGCCAGCCCGTGTGAATTCGCAGAAGGGGCTTTGCACAGGAGAATCTTCACCCGATCAGTCGTGCTTCCCAGCAGGCTGATTAGTGTTTGATTCGCATGACTCTGATTAACACCAGATCCATCACAAACAAGACTTTTATTCTAAATGACTTTTTTACTTCGCATTCCTTGGATTTTCTTCTGATGACAGAAACACGGGTTAAACCAGGTGAGACCGCCACCTTCTCTGAGCTCCTTCCTCCCGGCTGTCCTTTCTTCAGCTCCCTGCGAGCATCTGGTCGGGGTGGGGATCTGGCTTCTGTTTTTAACGATAGTTTTAAATGTCGCCTTCTCTCCACGAATGCTTATTCCTGTTTTGAGCTGCAATTATTTGTGGTAGATCTCACAAGTCCTGTGTTGTTTGCTGTTGTCTATCGTCCTCCAAAATATAATGACTTCATTAAATGAGTTTTCTGAGTTTTTAGCAGATGTTATGCCAAAATATGATAAACTTTTGATCTGCGGGTACTTTAATATTCATGTCTGTTGTCCATCTGATCAGCTGGCATCTGATTTTAAAAGACTATTGGTGACATTTAATTTAAATATTTTAGCGGACAAACTAACACACCGTCTTGGTCACACTCTGGACCTTGTTATCTCTGTTGGGCTCTCAGTCTCTCTCAAAGAAATTTCTGAGTCTGTCATCTCAGATCATTTCCCCATCATTTTTGAATCATTGACCCCTGCATCACCCAGCAAGCCTGTGGCTCCATCATGCTGGCATCACATCATTACTTCATCGCCAGAGGAGTTTTCTGCTGCTTTTAGGGATTCACAGTTTTTTGCCTTGAATGGACTCGTTTCCCCTTCCCACCTGGATAAGATTCTTTCCTCCTTTCATACCACCTGCTCTGGGATTTTGGACTCCATTGCCCCATTTTGGCTTAAATCGGCTAAACCGAAAACAGATCCCTGGCTAAACGACACTACCCATGCCATTAGGCAACGGGTCAGGCAAGCTGAACGGTAATCTGCTGATTACCAGAGGACCATGCAAAAGGCAAAATTTCAGTATCTCTCTGATATTATTTCCAGTAGCAGTCACTGTCCTAGAGTGCTATTTAACACAATTAACTCTTTTATAAACCCACACACTCTGACTGTTATAGATGATTCATTTACAACATGTGAGGCTTTTCTTCACTTTTTTATTGATAAAGTGGACTCTGTCAGAGGAGCTATTAATAACAGTTTTAATGGAAGCTTGTCTATTTGTCACCATGGGGTGAGACGCCGGCTCGGCGCTCAGCCCATGCTCCTTTTATCCCTGCCTCTCATTGGGCAGTGCCTCAGCTGGTTCCCAGCTGTCAGTGTCACGGGACGGCTGGGGCCAATTAATCCTCATCAGCTGGGGCGCTGTTAATGAGTATAAAGAGGAGCAGCTTCGATCATTCGGGGCTGCGACATAAGCACTGCTAGGCTGAAGCCCCTTCATCTGGTGTCAGCCTCAACTCCCCTTGCAGCATTCCGGTGTTTGTATCCCGCTGTGAGTATGCACGTCTTGTTACCCCCACGTCCGGTACAAGCTACCTACCCCTGCGCTGTGCAGCCTGAGAATGTACGTCTGTATGAGTGTCTGTGCTCTCCTCATCCCTTATCCCTTACCCAGAATAAAACATCTCGACTCACTGGCTTGTCCCTGGCTCTGATTGCCCGGCTCCCTAGAGCCGGATATGACAGTATGTCGCAGCCAGAAGAGTTGCCGGCGGCCGTGAGTCGCCGTGGAAATGTACCTTTCTGTCCGGGTGTCAGCGCTGCTAGCATGCCGTTTCCCAGGAGTCACTTCCGGCGCCAGGGCGACGGGCTGAGGTCCATCTCGGAGGCAGTCGACGGGACGTTCTTCACCCTGCACGACGCCTCCAACGCGAGACGCTGGCATCCGGGCCGTGCTGAGGAACTCCTGGACTGTCACCCTCACTCTCTGTACCATCTGGAGGACAGTGCCAGGATAGACGCTGCAGGTACACAGCGAGAGAAGCTCCACGGGGTGGATGGAAATCCCGGCAGGGAGTCGAAGTGGGCGACGTCTTTCCCCGCTTCGGAGTCCCGTTCCTGCCGCCATTCCAGTCCGGGAGTTCGCGCCAACCAGAGGACTTCCCCCGACCTGCGCCACGTCACTCGGGATTCCCTTCGAGGAGCCGCAGCTGACAGCAGTTATGTCCGGGGTCGAGTGGCTGTCGCGAGCTCTACTGTGTTTCCTGTCACCACCTTCAGGCATGTGGCGGCGGCAGTGAGATTGATGGTGAGGACTTCAGGGCTACGAAGCCTTCCCGTGCTCGACGCCTTCCTCGTCTCGATCTCCGATCTGGAGCGGCGAATCCTGGGTTTCCCCCTCGCTTCGTCCCCTGGGAGTAGTCGTCATCACATCGCCGAGTCACCTCTGCACGAACCTCGTCCGGATCCAGTTCTGGGTCATCGTCGGGACCGTTCCTCCCACGCAGCTGTCATCCCTTCGCCTCGTCAGTGTGGAGATTCTACAGCCTCGTCCCCTGAGCCTCGTTCCCCCGCTGTCATTCCTGGACATTCGGGCTGGCTCACCCCGGCTGTTTCCCCCTCCTCCTCGACGCGCTTCCTGACCGCTGTGTGTGCCTGGAATCCCGGCCTGGTGAGCTCTCTGCTGGAGACAACGCGAGCGATCCTCAGACGAATTCCCGGGGGGTCCTCCGTTATCGCCGGGCGGGGAGAGGAAGAAGCAGATTCCACTACAGCAGGCGATGCTCAACCTCCAGGGGGCAGGCAAGTCATTGTTTTTTCACACCTGCTTAATGATTTGCTCTGTCACATCCCTGGAGGAGAAGTTCAGGGTTCGCAGCTCCCTGAACTCTCCCCACCTGCTGTAACCTGTATTCCTAATCCCGCATCCTCTGTGTCTCTCTCCGCCGAGCGGTCCCCGGCTCCGGGTCAACGTGGTGGGATATGGAGAGGGCCTGTGGTTCCGCAGCTACATTGCGGACGGAGGAGGGGGACTGACTGCTGCGTGGAGTCTACGCTGACGACTGAGCGTCCCTGGGTCTCCACGGAGGAGCGGTTCGGTCCAGCGGGACGAGATTCTTCTGGCTTCACGCCGAGTGGGTCGTCGGCGGGGTTACCTGAGCTGGAGGGATCTCAAGCTGCGCTGACCATCGTGCTGGCTGCGGGGCCCGACGCGGCTAGATGGGAGCCTGACAACGACCTCCTGACGACGGATCCTGGATCTTCGCAGTCCTGGACGGCGTCAGAACCCGAGATCAGGCGAGTGCTCTCCTTTCTTTTCTCTCTTTTTATCCTTGAGCACTTCAGCCTATCTCCAGGGGAGACGAGCAGGGTGCAGCCGCCCGCTGCGTCTGAGCTCGTCTCGCCGGGTTCTGGCGCTGCCGGTGATCCTGATCCCGGTTCTGTTTTCTCTTCTGAGCCTTCTTCCAGGGTCACCGGCGAGGAGTTGCTGTTCCTCGTGGTGCTGGAGGGTCCGGGTTCAACGTTGGAGGTCGGTTCTGGTGCAGTGTCCAACGTGGGTTCGCCTGAGGCCCGATCGGGGTCCGACGTGGGTGCTGCCCCAGTATTGTCCAGGTCCGGTGAGGAGGTGGCCGTTTCCCTGAGGCCCGCCGCCCTCGTCATCGGCTCTCCCCTGAGCCTCTTCCACCGGGATCCGCTCTGACCCTTCGTCCGTCTCAACGGTCCTGGTGGTTGAGTGATGCGGTCGACGACCCGACCCGCAAAACTTTCGGTTCGGCGATCTGGTTTCCCCCCACTGGTCTGTTTGCCTTTGGGCGGCCTGGTTCGGCAGCCGTTGGACTGGATTCCTGGGATCTGGGCCCAGAGTTCGCCGTCCGAACATTTCTCTTCCCCGGGTTGCCAGCTGGACAATGGGCGGGGAGATTACCAGAACAATTCCGGCCGTTTTGGACTCTGCCTGCCGTCTCCTCGGGTGTCCTTTACTTCTTTTATTATTATTATTGAAGTCACTCGGGTGTAGTTTCTTTGTCCATTAGGGGAATATATGTTTTTGTGCTGTTTTTTTTTATTAACCATACTCAGCATTTTTATCGTATTGTTATCCTGTTACCCTGTCACCTTTTTTTCCTCTTGGTGACTCACCTTATGTATCGCGCTGTGTATTGCATTTTCTTATCTTTACTCAGCGTTTTCATTCATCCTTACCTTAGCCTTGGCCTCGTCGGTGCATCATGGAGTATGCGTGTGGTTTCCTGTTCAACCATACTCTGTGATCACCCCATTCTGTCTTATTATCCTCGTGGGGGGCCTTCCCTAGCCCCGACTTTAACATTGACTGTGTTTGTTATTGTTTGAAGTAATGTGTTTCATTCCCACTTAACCGTACTTCATTATTACCCATTTGTCCTTGTCACCTCTGTTTCTTTAGGTGATCTTTTATATATTCAGTGCTGTGTGTTTTGTTTTCTTTAGTATCCATGCACAGCGTTTTTCATCATTTTTTGTCTTGGTGCATTATGGAGTAGTGTGTTTTGTTCCCCTTAACTATACTCTGTGATTGCTTTATTCATTCCTGCCACCTTTTTGGTGGGTTTTTGGTTTTCTTTTTTTTGCCCCGATCTATACGTTATTTGTATGCTGTCTGTAGTCATATTTGGTATTTTCCCTACCTGTGTCCTAACTCAGTTTTCTCCCTAACTGTGCTCTGGGTTAATCCTTTTCCCTGTGTTGTAGGGTATTGTATTTGGGGGTTTTTTTCTCTGCCCTGCTGCCCTACATTGGTCTATTGTTTTTTTTTTTTTTTGTCCTTCCCTTTGCATCTTCCCCTCCGGTCCTGCCTCCCTTCCGCCCGCCCTAGGTGGGGAGGGGGGGGGGGGCTGGGATGTTCCTGGTCGTTCGGGAGCCCGACCGTGAGGGGGAGGCTCTGTCACCATGGGGTGAGACGCCGGCTCGGCGCTCAGCCCATGCTCCTTTTATCCCTGCCTCTCATTGGGCAGTGCCTCAGCTGGTTCCCAGCTGTCAGTGTCACGGGACGGCTGGGGCCAATTAATCCTCATCAGCTGGGGCGCTGTTAATGAGTATAAAGAGGAGCAGCTTCGATCATTCGGGGCTGCGACATAAGCACTGCTAGGCTGAAGCCCCTTCGTCTGGTGTCAGCCTCAACTCCCCTTGCAGCATTCCGGTGTTTGTATCCCGCTGTGAGTATGCACGTCTTGTTACCCCCACGTCCGGTACGAGCTACCTACCCCTGCGCTGTGCAGCCTGAGAATGTACGTCTGTATGAGTGTCTGTGCTCTCCTCATCCCTTATCCCTTACCCAGAATAAAACATCTCGACTCACTGGCTTGTCCCTGGCTCTGATTGCCCGGCTCCCTAGAGCCAGATATGACACTATTGTCCCGGGTTACTCTGCTGTGTTTGAACAGTTTGAGTTGGTCTCTTTTTCATCACTTACTGATATAGTGAAGTTTCTGAAGCCGACAAATTGCTCACTGGATGTTGTTCCCGCTGGAATATTGAAAAGGGTTTTTAATACTGTAAAGCCTGGTCTTTTGTTTTTATTAATTCCTGCCTTAGTTCAGGATTTGTCCCACCTGCTTTTAAACATGCTGTGGTTAGGCCCCTTCTTAAAAAACCTCACCTTGACCCTTCAGTTTTATCTAATGTTAGACCCATTTCTCATTTGCCCATTTTATCTAAGGTTTTAGAAAAAGCTGTTTTTATACAGTTGCAATCTTTTTGTAGAAGACAATTCTATTTTTGAGAAGTTTCAATCTGGGTTTAGATCTCGTCACAGCACTGAGTCTGCCTTGCTAAAGGTGCACAATGATAGTATGATGTCTGTTGATGCCAAATGCCCCATGGTCTTAGTGCTGCTAGATCTTACAGCAGCCTTTGACACTGTGGATCATACTATCCTTTTGTCACGCCTGAATCATCATGTTGGCATCCATGGCACTGCACTTAAGTGGTTTGAATCCTACCTATCTAACAGAACTTTTTCTGTAATGATTGGTGATATGTCTTCTAGTGCCTCTCTCTCCTGTGGGGTCCCACAGGGCTCTATCCTTGGCCCAATTCTGTTCATTATATTTGCTGCCACTCAGGTCAATAATAGCCAGGCACAACATGTCTTTCCACTGTTATGTGGACGATTTGCAGCTTTATTTACCTTTGAACCCAGAACAAACAAACTCACAAAGTGTTCTATTGGACTGCATCACTGACATTAAGTTGTGGTTAAGCCAAAATTTTCTCCACTTAAATGAAGAAAAAACAGAATGTATTGTGTTTGGGGATATTGTAATGGCTGGCTTTGGTACCCTCTCTTTAAGGCTCAGTTCAGCTGTCAGAAATCTGGGGGTGATTTTTGACAGCCATTTAAAATTTGATAAACAGATTGACAATGTAGTCAAGATGAGCTTTTATCAGTTACGTCTGTTATCCAAAGCCAAACCTTTCCTGAGCCGTCATGATCTTGAGATAGCCATCCATGCTTTAATCACTTCTCGACTTGATTACTGCAATGCCCTTTATGTTGGTATCTCTGTCTTCTCTCAGCTGCCTTCAACTTGTGCAAAATGCAGCCGCCCATCTTTTGACCAACACACCTAGGCGAGAGCACATTACTCCGATCCTTTTTTCACTTCATTGGCTTCCAGTCCATTTTAGAATTAATTTTAAACTTTTGCTTTTTGTTTTTAAAGCTCTTAATGGCCTTGCTCTGGTTTATATGTCTGAGATTTTGACTGTCCGTGACCAAGGCAGGGTTTTGTGGTCATCCAATCAGCTTTTGCTGGATGTGCCTAGGTCAAGGTATAAACATTGGGGTGACCAAGCCTTTTTGTTGTCGCCCCCAGGCTCTGGAATATATCTCCCCCCTGACCTACGTGCTATCTCTGACCTGGCCCTTTTTAAATCAGAACTTAAAACATATTTGTTTAGGATGGCTTTTAATACCCAGTAGTGGTGGCATTTGTTTTTATTTTATTCTTATTTTTAGGTATTTATTCTTATTTCTTTGTTTGTTATTTGTTTTTAATGCTGTGTGTGTGTTTTTAATTCTGTTTAATTTTCTGTAAAGCACTTTGGTCACCTACGGGTTGTTTTAAAGGGCTATATAAATAAAGTACATTACATTACATGTTCTGTATATTATACATTTTTGGTGATTGTTACTGTACATTCCTGACATTTTTTTCTGTTAAATGTGCAACTTTTCTCATGAATTTATCACTTTTTTAATAAATTCACATTCCATTTCTTGTGGTTTTGTCCTAGTTTCATATTAGAGAAACAACCCCTCAAAATGTCTGTGCATATCCTTGTTGCTATATATACAGTGGTGTGAAAAAGTGTTTGCCCGCTTCTTGATTTCTCATTTTTTTGTGTTTGTCACACTTAAATGTTTCAGATCATGTCATGTGTGTGCGTCTTTATGCAGCACAAGTGGGATTGGAAGATGAAACCCAAACGCAGGAGAGAGTTGAATGTGCTTTATTAACAAAACGTGAAGAATAAATCTGAAAACAATCAAGTAAATCACACTGGGCATACAGGGATGACAGCCAGGACACTTTACAGTACACAGGTAAGATTAAACGGAGATGAAGGGCCCAGAGTGCTGCAGGAAAGCTGAACAGCAAGGGAAGCAAAGGGAAGACCCAGGGCGCTGCTGGAAAGCTGAACAGTGGGGAAAAAATGAACTTATTGGCTGAAGCAGTCTGAGTCGAATCCGAGTAATAGTTCCACTTGGAAAGAGGAAAGGCTGACTACACCGGGAGAAGTGGAGCAGGAAGCTCGATGGACAACAAGCAGTGTAGAACAGAGCAGTCCAAACAACAACCTGGCAATGCATCGCAGCCAACACAGATCTTAAATAATGCAACCACTAATGAGCTGAGCGCATGCTGGTGTGAATAATGAGAGTGCGTGGATGTGTGTGAGTGAAGACAGGTGCATGTGAGTGTCAGAGCGTGTGAGTGAAAATGAACGTGTGTGTAAGAGTGTGTGTGCATGGATGAACAAACAGAAGTGCATAAATGATAATTTATTTATTTAGCGAATGCAAAGTCCTTAAGCCAAGCAGTTGCCTCCTGGTTTGCTGTATGGAGGGTGTGTAATCCTCCTTCCAGTCTTTGGAGCGGGCAAGCCTCTATGATGTGTTCCATAGTTTGCTCCTCTCCACATGCGCACAGTGGGCTAGGGCTACTGCCCCATCTGTGAAGGCTGGCCAAGCAGGGGCCATGTCCAGTCCTGAAGCGATTGAGTGTAGACCACTGTCTCCTTGGGAGGTTGGTGCCCGGGACCTGTTGGTTGGGGTTTATCACCAGCTGTTTGTTTGGGACCTCCTTGGTCTCCCATTCCTCTTGCCAAGCTGTCTGGATGGTAAAGTCAGCTGGGGGAGGGTTTTTCCAAATCGGCCGTCTGGATGAAAGTCGGGCAGTGGGTGGGGTGTAGATATCTGCATGGATTGGTAAGTGAGGAAAATCTTTAACTTTTTGGAGCATCCTTTGAGTTAATGCTGCTCGCCGGATGTGTGGAGGGGCTATGTTTGACAGTACAGAGAGCCAGGGGAGTGGTGTTGAGCGGATTGTTCCAGTTATAGTTCTCATGGTTGAGTTGAGCTGGGTGTCTACATGGTGTGTGTAAGATGACCTGGACCAGACAGGGGCACAATATTCTGCTACAGAGTATGAAAGGGCCAGTGCTGAGGTGCGCAGGGTGGAGACTGCCGCCCCCCATTTTGCACCAGCGAGCTTGCAGAGCAGGTTGTTTCGTACTTTCACCTTAGCAGCCGTCCACTTTAGATGTTCCTTGAAGGATAAGGTCCTATCAAGGGTCACTCCAAGATAAGTTGGATTTGGGGCATGCTTAAGCTTGAGTCCGCTCAGGTGGATGTTTAGTTCTCTGGCAGCTTTTGCATTGTGGAGATGAAATACACTGGAGACGTTTTTTGCTGGGCTTGGTTTTAGGCGCCAGATTTTGCAGAACTGGTCCAGTTTAGCAAGATCTTCCGTGAGCACCCGTTCCAGTGGTTCAAAGTCTGGTGCTTGGAATGCCAGACAGATGTCGTCTGCATAGATGAATTTGCGGGATTTTGTAGTAGGCAGGTCGTTTATGTAGAGGTTGAACAGAGTTGGAGCTAGAACTGAGCCTTGTGGGAGTCCGTTTTTCTGCATTCTCCATGCACTTGTGTTCATGGGGGGCAATGGATCAGCGTTCTCGTTGCGCCCTCCGCCAGTACCCGGGCTCGCCTGGGGAAGCTAATGATCCTACCAGCAGACTAAATTCGAAGAGACGACGCCTCTGTGCCAAGTCAAAGAAGAATCCTAGTCACAGTCCTAAAGCCGAAAGCAATGATAATGACATACAGCTGGCACGACTGGCAAGGAGAGGAAGGCGTGGCTGTATGCTGGCAGGGAGCCAAGACCCAGAGGTTTCTAAGGATCTGCCAGCAGCAAATAAGGAAACCAACTGCACAAAGGAAAATGCAGCCACACGTCACAATCCAGTCCATGACAGAGCCCCCCCCCCTCCCCTGCAAGGGGTGGATTCCAGACACCCCACATACCATCAAAAGAAATCCAAAAAACACAAAAGAACCCCCCCTTCCCCCGGAGAACTACCACAACTAACCAGGGCGGGAGATGGGGGAAACAGGTCAGGAGGGAATCAACAAATAAAACAACACAAGAATATAATACATGAAAACAAAGTGAGTCCCCCAAACCCCACAAAGCCCCCAAGACCAGAGAGTTCAAAAGTTCAGGGGGCCGACCAAAGTCCCAGGCCCACAGGGAGGTGAGCGGAAACCAGTCAGGTGGTCTGTACAAGTCTAAGACCAGTCGGACTGCCCGGTGTATGTGAGTGAAGACAGGTGCATGTGTGAGTGTCAGAGCATGTGAGTGAGAATGAACGTGTGTGTGTGTGTGTGTGTGTGTGTGTGTGTGTGTGTGTGTGTGTGTGTGTGTGTGTGTGTGTGTGTGTAAGAGTGTGTGTGCATGCATGAATAAACAGGAGTGCACAAATGGTAATGACAGACAGCTGGCACGACTGGCAAGGAGAGGGAGGTGTGGCTGTGAGCTGGCAGGGAGCCAAGACCCAGAAGCTCCTAAGGATCTGCCAGCAGCAAATAAGGAAACCAACTGCACAAAGGAAAATATAGCCACTTGTCTTGTGGATTGGAATCCAATCCAGTCCATGACAGATCATCAAACAAATTTAAATATTACACAAAGATAACACAAGTAAACACAAAATGCAGTTTTTAAATGAAGGTGTTTATTATTAAGGGGGAAAAAAATCCAAACTTACATGGCCCTGTGTGAAAAAGTGATTGCCCCCTAAACCTAATTACTGGTTGGGCCACCCTTAGCAGCAACAACTGCAATCAAGTGTTTGCAATAACTGGCAATGAGTCTTTTACAGTGCTGTGGAGAAATTTTGGCCCACTCATCTTTTCCAGAATTGTTATACTATAATTCAGCCACATTGGAGGGTTTTCAAGCATGAACCACCTTTTTAAGGTCATGCCACAGCATCTCAATGGGATTCAAGTCAGGACTTTGACTAGGCCACTCCAAAGTCTTCATTTTGTTTTTCTTCAGCCATTCAGAGGTGGACTTGCTGGTGTGTTTTGGATCATTGTCCTGCTGCAGAACCCAAGTGTGCTTCAGCTTGAGGTCATGAACAGATGGCCGGGCATTCTCCTTCAGGATTTTTTTGGTAGACAGCAGAATTCATGGTTCCATTTACCACAGCAAATCTTCCAGGTCCTGAAGCAGCAAAACAGCCCCAGACCATCACACCACCATATTTTACTGTTGGTATGATGTTCCTTCTCTGAAATGCTGTGTTACTTTTATGCCGGATGTAATGGGACACACACCTTCCAAAAAGTTCAACTTTTGTCTCGTCAGTCCACAGAGTATTTTCCCAAAAGTCTTGGGGATCATCAAGATCCCCAAGACTTGGCTGCACGGTGGCGCAGTGGTTTAGCACTGTGGCAGCACAGTTTTACCCTTGGCCGGGGGATCGCGGGGATCATGAGATCGTGGGTTCGATTCCAGCCCCCGACCAACAGTGAGCTGTGTGGAGTTTGCATGTTCTCCCCGTGTTGCGTGGGTTTACTCCGGGATTTCTCCGGTTTCCTCCCGCCTACCAAAAACATGTAGGTTTAGGGCGCTCGCGCACGCAGCGACCAGCAGCCGGTGGCTTGTCACCAGACTGCAAACCAAGTCTACCTACGGGTACAAATAAGTAACAAAAAAAAAAAAAAAAAAAAGATGTTTTCTGGCAAAACTGAAATGAGCCTTTATGTTCTTTTTGTTCAGCAGTGGTTTTTGTCTTGGAGCTCTGCCATGTAGGCCATGTTTGCCCAGTCTCTTTCTTATGGTGGAGTCATGAACACTGACCTTAACTGAGGCAAGTGAGGCCTGCAGTTCTTTGGATGTTGTTGTGGGGTGTTTTGTGACCTCTTGGATGAGTCATTGCTGGGCTTTTGGGGTAATTTTAGTCGGCTGGACACTCCTGGGAAGGTTTACTACTGCTCCATGTTTTCGTCATTTGTGGATAATGGCTCACACTGTGGTTTGCTGGAATCCCAAAGCTTTAGAAATGGCTTTATAACCTTTTCCAGAATGATAGATCTCAATTACTTTGTTTCTCATTTGTTACTGACTTTCTTTTGATCGCAGCATCATGCCTAGCTTTTGAGGATCTTTTGGTCTGCTTCACTTTGTCAGGCAGGTGCTATTTAAGTGATTTCTTGATTGAGAACAGGTGTGGCAGTAATCAGGCCTTTGTGTGGCTAGAGAAATTTATGTTTTAATGGGGGGGGGGGTTACTTTCAACACAAGGCCATGTAGGTTTGGATTGTTTTCCCCTTAATTATAAACACCTTCATTTAAAAACTGCATTTTGTGTTTACTTGTGTTATCTTTGTCTAGTATTTAAATTTGTTTGATGATCTGAAATATTTAAGCATGAAATCAGGAAGGGGCAAGCACTTTTTCACACCACTGTACATGTAGATGTAGCTTGTATAATTCCTCTCATATCTTTAATTTAGGCAAGTCAAACATACAGTGTAATGTAAAATTTATCTTTCAGTGAAAATTATATGGAACAATTAGTACATTTTTTCTTTCTACCATAATGTATCTGCCAACATGAATAAGCTTACAGCACCCATTGCTGCTCAGTTGAGGACCCCACAAATGTTTATGTTGTGTCACATCTCCGTCTGGTGGGTGGAGATGCAAGATTTGATATTTCAAAAAATGTTGCCATTTGCCAAATAAAATGTCAGAGTGGTGAGGGTCAGTGGGTGGCACACACAATCACAAATTTCTCCAAAACAAAGCAAAGGCTAAAATAACACAGATTGTTAAAATGTTTTGGGATTACATCAGTGAGTCAAGATTCAAGATTCAAAGGCTTTATTATCATGTGCACAGTTAAGAAATGCATTATTTCCTGAGCAATGAAATTCTTACTCTGCTCTCTGAATGAATGCCAAGGTAATGGATACACAGCAATACTAATAATGTAATAGCACACCTAATACTAATGAATACTAATAACACACACTAATAACACACATTAGGCAATTAGGGCACCTTAAACACACTTTAATACTAAGTACCAATACTAATGAATACTAACAATACACATTAGGCAATTAGGACAATTAAAGCAGTTAAACTAGAGAAAACAAGAATGAAAATTGAAAATTCACTGGATGACTATAATGGACAATGGTATATTAATGTCAGAGATGATATTAACCTGAGATGGCATAAGCCTATGTACGGTGTGTAAATGAGCAATGTGCAAATGTGCAATGTACAAATTAGCACCCAGTGTGAGACAATGGTAATTTAGCGATGTACAATGATAATTTAGCAGCAGAGATGATATGGACAGGAGATGTGGTGAGACTATGTACACTATGCAAGTGAGCAATGTGCAGATTTTGCAACCAGTGTGTAAATTCCTATTTGCAAAGCTGTGTCTGGAGTTTGTTATTTATTCAGGAGTCTGATGGCTGTCGGAAAGAAGGAGTTTTTTTAGTCTGTATGTCCTGCATTTCACACTTACTGTATGTACCTCCGGCCTGAGGGTAGAAGTGTGAACATTCTGTGTTGGGGTGGGTGGGGTCCTGGAGGATGGAAGCAGCTCTCCTTTGGACTCTGCAATGGTAGATGCTCTGCAGAGACGGGAGTGGAGTCCTGATGATCTTCTTCGCTGTCTTCATCACTCTCTGCAGGCGTTTGCGGTCCAGGGCAGTAGAGCTGCCATACCACGCAGTGATGCAGTTGGTCAAGATGCTCTCGATAATGCTGCTGTAGAAATGTAGCTGTAGTGATGATAGAGCTGTAGTGATGAGTCTGTTTAAATTACAACACAAAATAGAACATAAACATTTATTTTTTTACTTTATTGGCAGTCTCCAGTGTCATCTACAGCTCAAAATTTTGGGGTAAAAATGAATTCTGATTGCCATGATATCAGATTTGGAGATACACGATATCTGTAGAAAATGTGAAAACAAAATATAATGATAATCCTACATGTAACATTTATCTAGAACATTGTTTATTGTGAGTTTTTGTAAATACAGCATGAATAATTGCAACAAAAATGTACACGATTTAAGTATAATAAGCATTATTATTTTCAAATCTATCTATAAATGCAAGAAATCTCTGTCTGTGTGTGTATCTGTGTGTGTGTTCCTCACATATCTCTCAAACCGTTCGTCAGACTGACCTCAGATTTTATAAGTGCTGTGCTGAGGTTACGAGGGTGTGCATCCCCAAATTTCAGCCTCCCTGGATATGCGGAAGTTTAAGAGGGGAAATCTTTAATGCGCTATCGAGTTTGCTCAGGGAGTTCTTCTTCTTTTAGATTTGATTGGCAGTTGGCAACCAGCTTACAGGTGCATGACCGCCACGTATTTCACTCTATATCATCACTCTATCTAGTCAGGAGCTGTAGGCCTTCTGTCGTCATTGCTGTGTCCAACCGAACCTCAACTCTATCTTCAGACATCACTCTCCAGGCATCACTCTTCTTTGTCTCCTCGTACTTTACTCTATATCATCACTTCACTCTATATTATCTCTACACATCTTGGCCATGGCAACTGCCATCGCTATATATCTTTGCATAAGGAGTTCTGAACAACTCCTCATGTGTGAAAAAATTATCCGTCCTTGGACTGTGTCCTCCGCGGGGTCGTATCGTTCGTGCCTTCCGCTGGGCTCTCTTATACTCTCAAGCTCAGGGAGTTACTATGTTCTGTCATAGATGTCAGACAGAGATCAAAGCACTCTCTGTGACATCATAGACACACTATGTTCTTATATGAGGTCATAGAATTCTGGTCACATGACCATAAAAGGAGTTGTTCAATGCGTGGCGGTAATGCACCTGTAAGCTGGTTGCCAACCGCCAATCAAATCTAAAAGAAGAAGAAGAAGAAGATGGGCATGCACTATGTAGCAGATTTATGGGTTTATAGGTATTTTAATGTTGGTACAAGTATTAATGCAAATATGAATGTGAGTAGGAATGAAGATTTATTTTCATTACACTCAGATCCTCGTAGGGCACCAGTCCAGATAATGGACAATTTTATTAACAATTCTTTATTTGTACCAATTATGAATCAGTCTAAAAAAAAAAAAAAAAAAAACCTTGTGAGTTCTTGTCTGCTGATAATCAGAAGATGGACATGAAATCAACCAATAACTCCCATATGTCTTTCAATAGTTTAATAAGAAAGGTCAGGATAGGTTAACACATTTGGATAACTTTAAAACAGAGAATTCAACATGCTATTATGGGCATTATAGACCATTACTGAGTTACTTATGAATCAAGCATTTTTGGAACCAAATAAACCGTAGTTTAATTTGTCAGTATACTGGAAATTGGAAAACCATAAAATAGCATTGGTTAAGAAAAGTGGATGCAATTTTATGAAGAAAATGATGATTAACTACTTATAAAAATGGAAAATTGGTGTTACTCTGAAAAAGAACGTAAATTAATGAAAGGATAAAATGCATTTTGAAATTCTGATGGGGGTTTGCATGAAATTAAGTGAAAAGAACTTATACCAGGAATATTCTGAAGAATTAAGTTTAAACAACAGACCATCAGCCACAGAGTCATTGCGTCCCAGTAGGCAGCAGGCATTCCACTTGATTCTGTTTCAACTGGACCAGCATGGGTTCTATTGGAACACTGGCCTACTCCCGAGAACACAAAAACACAAAGGCTGTTCTTCAGCAGGCTAGGCGAGGTCTTCTCTTTTGCACTGAAGAAGGAGTTGGTTTATTGTGCAAAGTCCCGTTAGAAATTCAAATTGAAGAAAAACACATCACAAACCCATTTCTTCTAATGTTGGTGATTTAAATGAGCTGGTTTAAGCAGAGAAAAAATTAAACAACATCTTCTTGCACGGTAATTTAAAGAAAAGAATTAAAATAAGGAAAAGTGTACTTTAAAGAAAAAAGAATTTTCACAGAGCATAACAGGCTCTGGGCCTTACTTGGAAGATAGGGGAAAAAAATGGAAGAGCAGAGACATTTGCTCCTTACAGCTTGACCAACACCCCAAAACCGAACAAAGGAAAGTTTTTTTTCCGGGTGTGGCAGAATGGTTCTAAACTTGATGAAACTGAGCTGAACCAATTACATTTGAGCTTCTTTGTTTGGCAGAAGTCATAAATTGACTGAAAAGAAGATGCTGTGAAGCCTGGAACTCTATTGGTCAGTTAAAGTCCAGCTATGGTCTCCCAAAGAGCAGAGATAGACATTTGATATCCTAAAGTATATGTGCTGAATAAAGCATAAATTCCTTCAATTTTAGTGACAAGATATTCTACTCAATAATAAGGGAACATACAATGTTTCTACATTGTACCTGTAATTAATTTGTAATAGTAAGCATGCAAAAATTTATTTCTTCCTGAAAATAAAGCAACATATATCAATTTGTCTCAATAAAAGCATTTGAAACCACATTGTCCATGCCAAGAGTTCAACCAGGTCTTCAGTAGCGGATACTGTCTTGAGAGAAAGAATATGAATTAGTTTATTTGTCCATATTGCATAAATTCCACTGCAAAGAGAAACATATTAAATATTCCTGATTTGTCCACCAGATGGCATTGTGAAACTGTCTGGTTGTTTACTGGAGAATCTTGACTCCCACATCTGGATTATGTCACCCATAAATCTGTAAATTTGAAACATTCCTTTGTCAAAGAGCAGAAAAGGGAGAATGACTAAGTCCTGGAGAAGGGATTAACTTCCACTTTATGGCCGATGGATAGTGTTACAGCTCTGGTCCTTGGATGATAGAAGCAGTTCATGACCAGACTTTTGAGTTGAAACAATTTTCTTCAGCAAAGAATGAGTTTATAAATTGGAACCAGAAAAGGGTTAATGCTACAACTAGTATTACTATTACTCTCAATAAGACACCATTAATATAAATAAATTGAAAGCATTAATATTTGTCTACACTATATAATGTATCAATCAATCTTTATTTTGGATAGATTAAAAGTACAGATTAAAAGAAACAGAATAATATAACAAAAGGGGAAAGAAAATCCAGTAAGGTCAAATTAGACAATAACTCCTCTGATTATACAGTTCGATATAAGTTATCCGAAATGGGTGATGGCTGAAGCCGCAGCTTATATTGCCCACCCATATTCCATCCAAGAATTCAAAAGAAAACAAACAAGAGCGATTACAATTCAGAACAAAGCTAAGACAAAATGTGACAAAAAAAAAAATAAGCAACAACACAACGCAGACTGGATATGACAATCCTTATGTGATTTTATATGTCATCTTGTATATATGTTTGGAGTATTTCTTCCTTTAGTTTTTGTTTAAATTGTCCAAGCGTAGCGTGTAACCGTATTGTGTTGTACAATGTCCTTTATGTCTTTTGATCCACCGTCTCCTCAGTCTGAGCTTCTGCTGTTGCTGGTTGGATCTCGGGCTGCTCAGGACAAAGCTCCTTGATAGGATCCATCACAACAGGTGCAGGCAGCTGATAACACCTCAGCTGAGCTCTGAATTCCTCCATCTCCTCCTCTACCACTTCTCTCCTCCTGCTCAACAGGTACAAGTCTACAGAGTGCCTCTTCCTGGACTTCACAATCCATTGCATCACCAAACAATCTGGACAGGATGTGGAGAGGAAAGAGCCCCTGAGGTCAAACCGATTCCCCACATCAAAGGTAAAGGTGCTGGCTTCCACTGTTATGTTGTATGGCAGGTACTGGCACTGATCACCAAAGCGGTTGATCTGGGTATAAGAGAAGGTGGAGTGTTCACTGGAGTTGGTGAAGTACATAGTGATGCTGTCTCTCAATTTCAGAGCCTCCATGGCCGGTGGATCATTTATACTTCCTGCCACTAAAGCCCATTTGCCCTCCAAATGATGAGGAGCCAGCTGATCCAGAGGGTGGACCAACTTTTCACAGACCGGAGGAGCTACACTCACAGACATCAAGTGGAGAAAAATGATAACACAAGCAGCAAGCATGTCTCTGTGCGGGTGTTTTACTGATTCCATGTGCCTCTCTTGTTGTCTCAGTTCTTTGCTTTCTCAAGTGTGGAACTCATTTTTGGAGGACTGTCCATTTTTATACTGCAGTCCAAATCAGGAAATTCACATTTTGCACAGTCCCTTATCTCACTGTGAATTCCAAAGTTGTGTTGTCTAGGAAAGCACAGTAGGTCAGTGTGCTGTTGTGTCATAGAAGGATCATTATGTCCTGTGTCCTTCGATACTGCATTACACCAGGAGGCACATGGCAGCTTCCTGTTGCTCCACAGAATGAGCTAAGTGCAAACAATGACTTTCCTGTAAGAAATTATCTTGTACAAAAGAACTGGGGGGGGGGGGGGTATTAATTTTTGCATGTGTGGGATGACATTTCAAAAACAGTGTGTACATTTTTTTGTATATCCATCCATCCATCCATCCATCTTCTTCCACTTAATTAAAACTGATTTACTTACATAAAGAATATCACAGATATATAAATACTACAGTCAAGTTTGAAATGTAAATAACACAAAGGAATGATTAAATACACCAATATAAAAAGATTATTATACTAACTTGTCATGTTAAATTATTATGCATATTCTCAGAGAAGTTTATAACGAATAATAATAACTTCCCCTGAAATATTAGATCCTCATATTCAGGGAAGTTATTTAAAGAAAAATACATTTCCCTGAGAATGTGGATTTACTGTATTTCTACAAATATCAGTGAGATGGTCCATCCAAACCTAATTGTCATAGTGCACTGTTTAATTTATTGTCCTGTGCTTTAGGGCCTTGTTTTTCATCAGGGGATTCCCTGACCCTAGGGGGTCCCAAAGCCAGCATTCAGGGGTCCATAAGAAATTATCTAATTTCACTTTTTAATTGGTCCAGAAAATTGGAAACAACATGCCATTGTGCATTGGTGCATGCAGTGGCTCCTCCATGCCAGCAGGCAGCAGCAGGAACGCAATTCTGTCCTCTTCCTCATGTTCCTCCTATGATCAAGGCTGACAAAGGGCAGAGGGATGGATGAAGGGAGGGACAAAGGAATGGACGGAGCCTTGGTGGAGGTATGCACTCTCTGAGTCCCCTCTAGTTTACAGACTAATTCCAACACCAACACTGGAAGCATCAAGCAAACTCGTGGCGCGAGTTGAACTCTTGAGTATCAGCAAATTACAAGACTACATTAACATTACATATACAACTGGAAAAGCACTCGGAGAGCGCAGACCTCCGCCAAGTACCTCAGTTCCCCTTAATATTGGGATTTTCCCCAAATATAATAGTCCTACATTTATTTTATCTATATTTTCAGATTCCTTGACCATCAAAACATACCTTTAGCAATTGGATTCACATTGATATCTTTATTAGTTCAGTAGTTATTGACAAAAATTACTTTTTCGGTAATGGCTGTTTTCTTCTGGATATAGGTCCATAGCTTGTGAAGATACAACAAATCCATTGGCACACTACTGATTCTTCAGTGTCTTGGCTATATTTTGGTGTTTGTTGTATGTTTATATCTTAATTTGTTACCTTACAGTGATGAAAATTCCAAAGATGCCCTATTATTTCCCGTTGTGGATCACAGTATCCGGATTTTTTGCAGGATCGGGATCAGTCTTTGATATTTTGTAGAACCTATTGGGATCTTATCCTGTATTTTTTGGCAAGCGTCCTGACCATTTATTGTGGAGTTATATACACATATGCTAAAAATGGCCCTATCTTGCAATGATAAAGAATCCTTTAAAAAAATTCCTGGATCCAGACGGTGATCCGGATCACTCCCAAAATCTAATAATTTCTTCCTTGTCCCATCTGAGACTTGTCCAAAAAATTTTGTCAAAATCCGTTCATAACTTTTTGAGTTATGTTGGTAACAGACAGACAAACAAACAAACAAACCCCGGTAAAAACATTACCTCCTTGGCGGAGGTAATGACTTACAATGGGTTACAATGTTTTATTTTAATATTTTAGATTGTTGGGGTTCCATGGGGGGGGGGGGGGTTTTCAATGTAAAAAGGGTACTGTGGATGAAAAATGGTTGAAAAACACTGCTTTAGGGAATTACCAAATGTTGGAGAGTCATGTAATTACACCACAGCATGCTTTAATTATGCTTTTGTTTGGAAAAATTATAAACTGGGTAATTTTTTTAATAATAGCATACTTTTTAATGAGATATAGGAGTTATAGAAGCATTGGGACAAAATCTGAGGTTGGTATGAGGTGACAATCAACATAATTATTATTAATTTATTAAATAACACTGGTCAACACCAAATTTATTGTTTAAGTTTTTTTTTTTAGCTGATTTAAGACAATTTTGATGTGCTGAATCCAAAGATCACTTTGGTTTTTCTCAATCAGGTCAACTTTTTGAATTATGGCCACATGTTGTTTTATACATTTTTGTTTACAGGGGACCGGAGGGTGTGCTCCAACTTTAGAGGGATCACACTCCTCAGCCTCCCTGGGAAGGTCTATGCCAAGGTACTGGAGAGGAGAGTCCGGCCGTTGGTCGAACCTCGGATTCAGGAGGAGCAATGTGGTTTTCGTCCTGGCCGTGGCACATCGGACCAGCTCTTTACCCTCTCGAGAATTCTTGAGGGTTCGTGGGAGTTTGCCCAACCAGTTTACATGTGTTTTGTGGACTTGGAGAAGGCATTTGACCGCGTCCCTCGTGGATTTTTGTGGGGGGTGCTTCGGGAGTATGGGGTATCGGGCTTGTTGTTACGAGCTATTCGGTCTCTGTACGACCGTTGTGAGAGTTTAGTTCGCATTGCCAACACTCGGTCGGAGTCATTCCCAGTGAGAGTTGGACTCCGCCAGGGCTGCCCTTTGTCACCGGTCCTGTTCATAATTTTTATGGACAGGATTTCTAGGCGCAGCCAGGGAATGGAGGGTGTCATGCTTGGTGACCACAGGATCTCATCTCTGTTGTTTGCAGATGATGTTGTCCTGTTGGCTTCATCCAGCAATGACCTACAGCTCTTGCTGGGACGGTTTGCCGCTGAGTGTGAAGCGGCTGGGATGAGAATCAGCACCTCCAAGTCCGAGTCCATGGTCCTCAGCCGGAAAAAGGTGGATTGTCCTCTCCGGGTTGGGGACAGGCTCCTGCCCCAAGTGGAGGAGTTTAAGTATCTTGGGGTCTTGTTCACGAGTGAGGGGAAAATGGAGCGAGAGATCGACAGACGGATTGGAGCAGCATCTGCAGTGATGCGGACGTTGTACCGGTCTGTTGTGGTGAAGAGGGAGCTTAGTTCTAAGGCAAAGCTGTCGATTTACCAGTCAATCTACGTTCCTACTCTCACCTATGGTCACGAGCTTTGGGTAATGACCGAAAGAACGAGATCGCGGATACAAGCGGCTGAAATGAGCTTTCTCCGTAGGATTGCTGGACTCACCCTCAGAGATAGGGTGAGGAGCTCAGTCATCCGGGAGAGGCTCAGAGTAGAACCGCTGCTCCTCCACATTGAAAGGAGTCAGTTGAGGTGGTATGGGCATCTGATTAGGATGCCTCCTGGACGCCTCCCACTTGAGGTGTTTCAGGCACGTCCCACTGGGAGGAGACCCCGGGGCAGACCCAGGACTCGGTGGAGAGACTATGTCTCCCAGCTAGTCTGGGAACGCCTTGGTATCCCCTCTGAAGAGCTGGAGCAGGTGGCTGGGGAGAGGGAAGTCTGGGCTTCTCTGCTTGAACTGCTGCCTCCGCGACCCGGACCTCCGGAAAAGCGGTAGAAGATGGATGGATGGATGGATGGATATACAGGTATTTTTGCTTTATATGATGCAAAAAAAAAGTCTGTGACTGGGGTGCTGGAGGATGCTCCTCCTGGAGACTCCATTGTCCTACTGGGGGACTTCAATGCGCACGTGGGCAACGACAGTGAAACCTGGAGGGGAGTGATTGGGAGGAACGGCCTGCCCGATCTGAACCCGAGTGGTGTTCAGTTATTGGACTTCTGTGCTAACCACAGTCTGTCCATAACGAACACCATGTTCAAGCATAAGGGTGTCCATATGTGCACCTGGCACCAGGACACCCTAGGTCGCAGGTCGATGATCGATTTTGTTATCGTATCATCAGACCTGCGACCGTATGTCTTGGACACCCGAGTAAAGAGAGGTGCAGAGCTGTCAACTGATCACCACCTGGTGGTGAGTTGGATCCGATGGCAGGGGAGGAAGCCATTCAGACCTGGTAGACCCAAACGTATAGTGAGGGTGTGCTGGGAGCGTCTGGCTGAGGCCCCTGTCCGGGAGGTCTTCAACTCCTACCTCCGGAAGAACTTCAACCACATCCCGAGGGAGTCTGGAGACATGGAGTCTGAATGGGCCATGTTCTCCACCTCTGTTGTTGAAGCGGCGGCCCAGAGCTGCGGCCGCAAGGTGGTCGGTGCATCTCGTGGTGGCAACCCCCGAACCAAGTGGTGGACACCAGTGGTGAGGGGGGCCATTAAGCTGAAGAAGGAGTCCTATCAAGCTTGGTTGGCTTGTGGGACTCCCGAAGCAGCTGAGGTGTACCGGCAGGCCAAGCGGAGTGCAGCTCGGGTGGTTGCTGAAGCAAAAACCCGGGTATGGGAGGAGTTTGGTGAGGCCATGGAACAAGACTTTCGGTCGGCTTCAAAGAGATTCTGGCAAACTGTTCGGCGGCTCAGGAGGGGAAAGCAGCTCCCCGTCCACACTGTGTATGGTGCGGATGGGACACTGTTGACTTCAACTGGGGATATCGTCGGGCGGTGGAAGGAATACTTTGAGGATCTCCTCAATCCCACTGATACGCCTTCCACAGAGGAAGCAGGGTTTGGGGACGAGGGGGACGACTCGCCTATCACAGGGGCTGAGGTTGCCAAGGTGGTTAAAAATCTCCTTGGTGGCCGGGCCCCGGGGGTGGACGAGATTCGCCCTGAGTACCTCAAGGCCCTGGATGTTGTTGGGTTGTCATGGTTGACACGCCTCTGCAACATTGCGTGGAGGTCGGGGGCAGTGCCTTTGGCATGGCAAACCGGGGTGGTGGTTCCTCTCTTCAAAAAAGGGGACCGGAGGGTGTGCTCCAACTTTAGAGGGATCACACTCCTCAGCCTCCCTGGGAAGGTCTATGCCAAGGTACTGGAGAGGAGAGTCCGGCCGTTGGTCGAACCTCGGATTCAGGAGGAGCAATGTGGTTTTCGTCCTGGCCGTGGCACATCGGACCAGCTCTTTACCCTCTCGAGAATTCTTGAGGGTTCGTGGGAGTTTGCCCAACCAGTTTACATGTGTTTTGTGGACTTGGAGAAGGCATTTGACCGCGTCTCTCGTGGATTTTTGTGGGGGGTGCTTCGGGAGTATGGGGTATCGGGCTTGTTGTTACGAGCTATTCGGTCTCTGTACAACCGTTGTGAGAGTTTGGTTCGTATTGCCAACACTCGGTCGGAGTCATTCCCAGTGAGAGTTGGACTCCGCCAGGGCTGCCCTTTGTCACCGATCCTGTTCATAATTTTTATGGACAGGATTTCTAGGCGCAGCCAGGCAATGGAGGGTGTCATGCTTGGTGACCACAGGATCTCATCTCTGTTGTTTGCAGATGATGTTGTCCTGTTGGCTTCATCCAGCAATGACCTACAGCTCTTGCTGGGACGGTTTGCCGCTGAGTGTGAAGCGGCTGGGATGAGAATCAGCACCTCCAAGTCCGAGTCCATGGTCCTCAGCCGGAAAAAGGTGGATTGTCCTCTCCGGGTTGGGGACAGGCTCCTGCCCCAAGTGGAGGAGTTTAAGTATCTTGGGGTTTTGTTCACGAGTGAGGGGAAAATGGAGCGAGAGATCGACAGACGGATTGGAGCAGCATCTGCAGTGATGCGGACGTTGTACCGGTCTGTTGTGGTGAAGAGGGAGCTTAGTTCTAAGGCAAAGCTGTCGATTTACCAGTCAATCTACGTTCCTACTCTCACCTATGGTCACGAGCTTTGGGTAATGACCGAAAGAACGAGATCGCGGATACAAGCGGCTGAAATGAGCTTTCTCCGTAGGATTGCTGGACTCACCCTCAGAGATAGGGTGAGGAGCTCAGTCATCCGGGAGAGGCTCAGAGTAGAACCGCTGCTCCTCCACATTGAAAGGAGTCAGTTGAGGTGGTATGGGCATCTGATTAGGATGCCTCCTGGACGCCTTCCACTTGAGGTGTTTCAGGCACGTCCCACTGGGAGGAGACCCCGGGGCAGACCCAGGACTCGGTGGAGAGACTATGTCTCCCAGCTGGTCTGGGAACGCCTTGGTATCCCCTCTGAAGAGCTGGAGCAGGTGGTGGGGGAGAGGGAAGTCTGGGCTTCTCTGCTTGAACTGCTGCCTCCGCGACCCGGACCTCCGGAAAAGCGGTAGAAGATGGATGGATGGATGGATGGATGATGCAAAATTCTTTTTTATGTCTTGAAATTCTCTGAATTTTGAACAATGATGACGTAACATTCAATTTACATGTACTTACCTTTATTTAAAGGTAAGTACATGCACAGTACTAAGTAAGTACTAAGTAAGTATAGATTTTTACTTAGCACCTGATTGAGAGAAATGGATGTCATTTTCAGATTCAGCGGTGCAAAATTGTCTTAAATCAGTTGAAAAAACACAGACAATTTACAAAAAAAATATTTTTGTAACCCTGTGTAATCTTTGAATGCAGCAATTTCTTAAAAAATATGAATACATTTAATATGCACTATTAAATATATACATTTAATTAATTGATAGTAACAAGAAGAAGTGGCTTAATGCTTTTACCCGGACCTGTATTGATTTGGGGTGTGTCACCAAAATTAAAGCATTAAAGCAAAATAAAACAAGGTGCACATTAAGCAAGCCACAAAATATTGGTCAAACAGTAACTTAAAGGCCAAATGTCACGTAATTTTTTTTCTAAATGACAACAAATTTAGATAAAATACACATAGCTTAAACCAAATATTCATACCGGAGACCATATCACCCACCTGTATTTACATAATTGCACAAAATACACCAGGTGAAGGCCCCACCTTGCTTGCTGGCTTGTGACAGCCAGTCCAGACCACGCCCATGTTTTTGACATCACCAGTTGTACCCTGGCTGCCCTGCCTATCCACATTCACACTTATCAACATTGGACAATCATGACGGAAAGTGACAGCGATTGTGAACAAATTAGTTTAGTTTTGTCTTTTTTTTTTTGTCTTTTTTTTGTCAGTGGTTCAGACAGTGACAGAGGCATTGAACCTTACAGGTTCGAGCCGTCCGAGACGGAATCAGATGCTTTGTCTGATGACAACAGTTCCACCGATGACCAGAGAGCAGAACCAGTGGAAAATGTCATTGAACTGGACATTAATCGCCTCCAGAATTGCGAAGCCGAAGGGGGTCTGTCCAGGGCGCCCCATAAATATTGATTTTTCGGAAGCCATTATTATTACAGTGGAGGAGAGCTGCTGCTGTCAAGAAATTGACCAGATCAATATGAAAATGGAGGCGCATACCTGTCAAGGGAGACGCTTTCGCCGTATTTTAATACCGTAAAACGCGGCTATAAGGGACAGCGGAGTAATAATGGACATTTCTCTGGGAAATGTTTTCATACCTGTCAAGTCAGACGTTTTCGCCGTATTTTGGTGCCAAGCGCGGCTGTGGGGGACGGCGCAGTGGTCAGAATCAGAATCAGAATCAGAATCAGGTTTATTGCCATTGTTCATGTAGTACACAAACTAGGAATTTGTCTCGGTGCAATGCTGCAACATTAAACATGATAAGATAAAAGAAATAAACTATACATGCAATAAAGTGTAGAATAAGAGTAAGTGATACTGGTCAGTGGTGGACACTTTTCTGGGAAATGTTTTAAATGTAGTTCGTGTTGTTATTGTCAAATATTTTAAGGAAAATACGGGGAAAATGCAATTTTAGCAAAAACGGGCGTATTGCCATTTCTGTACGCCCAAAAGAAAAAATATACTGGAAAAAAAAACTGTGTGTTGAGGAGCACTCCTGTGTGTGATCACTCACAGCTGGTGCTGTCAGATCGCTCAGCGGGAGCTATTCGCACTACCATGAGAAGTGTGGAGTCACTCATTAGTTTAACTGTCTGGGCGGGCTGATCGCTCAGCGTGAGCTATTCTCACTACTGTTCGAAGTGTGGAGTCAATCATTAGTTTAATTGTCTGGGCAGGCTGATCGCTCAGCTTGAGCTGTTCTCACTACAATGAGAAGTCATTAGGACAATGGTTTAACAGGTTGAGCTGTGCAGCGGTTGCGGAACAGACAGAGATCGCCTGACAAATACAGAATTCTGCTTTTTTTTTTTTTATTTTGCGCCGGACGCTGAGTTGTGTTGTTATTGTCAAATATCCATGAATCCTTAAAATATTTGACAATAACACGAGTTGCATTTGGGGAATTTCCCAGAGAGGTGTGCCTTGTTGCTCCGCCGTTCCTTATAGCCGCTTTTTACGGTGTTGAAGTACGGCGAAAACGTCTCACTTGACAGGTATGAAAACATTTCCCAGAGAAGTGTCCCTTATTACCCAGCTGTCCCTGATAGTCCCGTTTTAAGGTATGGGTGAAATATCCAATTTTTTCTTTCTTGTTGCTCACTTCAACCTTCCAGTCTCCATATAAACAATCAATTGAAATACCCCAAGCATCAAACTAGGGTACAATCGATTTCGTCACTTCCGCCTTCTTCCCCAGGCGATTCCAGGGGCCGTGTCAGGCCAAGCGCGGCAGTTTTAAATTAACGAATATTTCATTGTTACTGAAGCATATGCACCAAGACCCAAACGGATCGGTTCCCTTTTATATCTAGTTTCAAGATATTTAAAGTACCCTGTTACGTGACATTTGGCCTTTAAGGATGGCCATATTCAATGCAAAGCAGATACATGGGAGAATTATTAGGAAATAATTTTCTTTTCTTATCATGTTGTTTTATTACTATAATTGAAAAGGTCACAGTTTTCTGAAGGAAAAAAACCCCACAATGTTTACTATGACTGAAATGTTATAAATAAAATAACTGCTATTAAATTAATTAAATGCAATATATTGTGAAAGAACGAGATCGCGGACACAAGCGGCTGAGATGAGCTTTCTCCGTAGGATTGCTGGACTCACCCTCAGAGATAGGGTGAGGAGCTCAGTCATCCAGGAGAGGCTCAGAGTAGAACCGCTGCTCCTCCACATTGAAAGGAGTCAGTTGAGGTGGTATGGGCATCTGATTAGGATGCCTCCTGGACGCCTCCCACTTGAGGTGTTTCAGGCACATCCCACTGGGAGGAGACCCCAGGGCAGACCCAGGACTCGGTGGAGAGACTATGTCTCCCAGCTGGTCTGGGAATGCCTTGGTATCCTCTCTGAAAAGCTGGAGCAGGGGGCTGGGGAGAGGGAAGTCTGGGCTTCTCTGCTTGAACTGCTGCCTCCGCGACCCAGACCTCCGGAAAAGCGGTAGAAGATGGATGAATGGGTGGATGGATGGACAATATACAGTATTGTGATGGTTATCTGGCTGCCTTTTTATAAACAAGTTTGAGTCATTGTTCTTTTTGAATGAATGAATGAATCTTTATTTCGGATAGATTAAAAGAAAAGAACAGAATAATATAAGAAAGGGGGGGGGGATCTAACAAGGTCAAATTAAACAATAACTCATCTGATTATACAGTTCAACATAAGTTATCCGAAATGGGTGATGGCTGAAGCCACAGCTTATATTGCCCACCCATATTCCATCCAAGAATTCAAAAGAAAAACAAAACAGGAGTGATTACAATTCAGAACAAAACTAAGACAAAACGTAGCAAAAAAAACCTAAGCAACAGCACAACACAGACTGAATATGATCATTCTTATGTGATTTTACATGTCATCTTGTATATATGTTTGGAGTATTTCTTCCTTTAGTTTTTGTTTAAATTGTCCAAGCGTTGTACATGATTTTAATTCAGGTTCAAAAGCGTTCCACAGTCTGACTCCTTGCACTGAGACAGTGTTGCTTTGTGGTAGTTCTCACTGAAGATTTTTGAAATATACATGTTCCTCTGAAATGATATTGTTTCTCCCTTATTTGAAACAACTTTTGGATATTTGCGGGCAGTGATAGATTCTTCACTTTAAACATTATTACTGCAGTTTTAAAGTCAACCAGATCTTTCAACTTGAGAGCTTTTAATTTAAGAAAAAGTGGGTTTGTTGGTTCCCTGTAAGCAGCTTTGTTTATTATTCTAATAGCTCTCTTCTGAAGCATAAATATTGGATATATGTTTGTTTTATATGTATTTCCCCATGCTTCAGTACAATATGTCATGTATGGGAGTATTAATGAATGATACAAAGTATATAGTGTGGGTTGATTCAGCAAATATTTCACTCTGTGTAGTATTGCAATTGATTTGGATATTTTACCTTTAACATAATTAATATGTGACTTCCAACACAGTTAATTATCAATTATTACTCCAAGAAATTTAATTTCGGATACCCTTTCAATCTCTACCCCATTTACACTGAGTTTAGATACTGAATTGTTGTGATGATTGTTAAAAATTATAAATTTTGTCTTACTTAAATTGAGCGTTAATTTGTTTGAATCAAACCACAGTTTAAGCTTTCCTAATTCCTTTCCGAGTGTATCCAAAAGTGGTTCCAAATTGCTTCCACTGCATAATAAACTAGTGTCATCTGCAAACAATATTAAATGCATTTTTTTCCGAAACTTTACATATGTCATTTATATACATATTGAATAACAATGGCCCCAAAACTGAACCCTGTGGGACTCTGCAAGTAACCTTCAGTAACTGTGAGTTTTTGCTACCAACACATACATACTGATATCTGTTCTTTAAGTAACTACATAACCAGGACACTGCTACTCCCCCCCCAATACCATAATTTTGTAGTTTTTTTAATAATAATTTATGATCCACTGTATCAAATGCTTTTTTAAGATCCAGGAATACCCCAACTGAATACTCTTTAATTTCAAGTTGTCTTCTTGTGTCTGAACCCGTATTGCTGCTCACACAAAAATTATTCTTCATTATGAAGTTGTCCATTCTCTCAAAGAATATTTTTTTCAAGTATCTTGGAAAATTGTGGCAATAGTGAAATAGGTCTATAGTTTGAAAATTCCCCTCTGTCACTCGTCTTGTATATCGGAATTACTTTAGCTATTTTCATTGCATTGGGAAATATACCTGTTTGGAGAGACAGGTTACAGATATACGTCAGTGGCTTCACTAAGCATTCAATGATAGTTTTGACTAAAAGCATGTCAACACCATCACAATCCATAGACGTTTTACTTTTAAACAATTTAACAATTTCAGGGACCTCTCTCTCATCTGTGTCCTTTATGAAAATGGAGTCTTTTATAGCAATGTTTTTGCTTATTGTATCACCTGTAGGTGCCATAATGGGTATTTCTCAAGCCAAATTAGGACCAATGTTAACAAAAAAATTATTAAATTCATCTGCAGGTGAGACTGCATTCACACTCTGGGTCGGGTTTTTTTTGTTGTTGTTGGGTTTTTTTTGTTTTTTTTTTGAAAGATTGGTTGGGTAGCTTGTATTTCTGTTTTTATTTCCAAGAATACTGTTAAGTATTGTCCATGTATTTTTAATGTTATCTCTATTTTTCTCCAGTTCTTTACTATAATAGTCTCTTTTACTACATCTCATTATATATATTAACTCATTTTTGTATGTTTTTTACCGCTGTTCTGCTTCTTTTGTCCTTTTCTTTAGAAAAGCTTTATATAATGAATTTTTCTTTTTACACACTTTTTGTAATCCTTTGGTTAACCGTGGCTTGTCGACAAATTTCTGTTTCAGCTTTTTCTTTACTAATGGACATTTTTTTTTTAATAAAGAATGGCTACAATGTTCATGAATGTGTTATAGACTTCATTTACATCTGATACATAGACTTTTATCCAGTCTTGCTTCAGCAAGTCTTCTTTAAAAGAACTGATTGCATTTTGTGATTTGTATCTGAAAGATTTTAAAGGTTTTTTTTCTGTATTGGCCCCCGTGTGGCCATGGATAAGTGCAAAGACTGGCAAATGGTCACTAATGTCATTTATCAATAATCCACTTTCTATTTTTTTATCAATAATATTAACAAACAGGTTATCAATAAGTGTAGCAGTATGAACTGTGATTCTACTGGGATGTGTTATTGTGGGATATAGACTCATACTGTATATAGAATTCATGAACTCTGTAATTACATTTTGTTGAAATGGATTTAGTAAATCAATATTGAAGTCTCTACAAATTACAACCATTTTCTTACTAGTTATATTATTGTACAGCTCAACTAACTTATCTCTGAATTTTTGTACACCTTTGCACAGTTATGCATGAATTATTTACTATAGAACTCAACAAACAAAGCTAAACATCAATTTTCACATTTATTAATATTGGTATCACAATATTTCAGCTCAGTTAATAAGCGTTATCATTTAAAGATTATTTGTTGGTCAAGTTTCTTTTACATTCTCTCACCAGTCAACAAACTATCGAGGATAATAATAAGAAACATTTCAAAGACAACATCGGGCCATTGCTCCAATAATGAACAGGATAAACAGAACAGTGGTTGAACTCTTTCATGGATACTCAAAATTATTATATTTAATCTCATGTAATGTCATCTGCTGTGAGACTGCAAATATCCTGTGCATGGCTGGGGAGCACAGTTGGTCATATTTACATTTAACCTTGTGAGCCTTGGCCTCAGCAAATCTTGCAATTAGAAAAAATAGTAAAAGATTTAGTTGTTTACCTGTACTGTCAGCAGCAGGCATCACCACTGCCTTAGCATTAACAACAGGTGCTCATCATTAGCATCAAGAACATGTGTGCTCATGAAACCCCCTTAGTTCTGGCATGATTCTGGCAGCAATGATGACATCACAGCTCAGGTCAGGTTCACGGCACTTTACTGGATAAAATAGGAAGCATGCATTGCCCAGTGTGACCAACAGCATCATACAGCTCCACAAAGAGACAGCAGCAAGAGGGCCATTTACTGCTGGCTTCCGATGGCATACAAAAAGATCTGGTCACCACATGAGGGCACTGCTTCATCAAAATATAAAATAAAATAAATGAAAATAATTTTAAAAAATAGCCTGACAAAGATAATTAAAATTAAATTACAAATAAATTATTTGAAAATAGACTTAAAAGAATACTAACTGAATAAAAACAATTTTGACGAACTTCAACTAAAATAACCCTGTTACACTTATACAAGCAGCGTTACTCTCTACTGATCCTCAGGAGGGTTAGTCTCCTCACTGGTTGAAATGAAAAAGGTTGTTTTAATAAAAAAAAATATATATTTCTGTGCTCTTCCCTTTTTCTCCATTTTTCTGCACCACTCAGATAACTTCATTTCATTTTGCTGCTATTCTACATGCTGTACGGTTTGTTTACATTCATAACCTAAGATACGCGCATGCACATGTCTCAGAGACAACATGGAAGAATCCAGCAGTCTGAGGAGAAGGGGGGAGGACGTTATGTTTGTGATTTGATTTATATATACTGTATATATATATTGACCCGAACACCTCTCGACCGGGCCTCCTCCCTGGGTCAGATTACATCCACGACCCCCAGAGGGGCCCTACTCAGCTTCCAGTGTCTCTGTTTGGTACGTCGTCTCACCTTGCCAGCCGGTCCTGCCCCGCTCGCTTTCATTTCTGCTGCTGGCGTTGTTGTTGTGACCCCCTGCTCTCCGGTCCAGTACAGCCGAAATCCGGCAGCAGAAGGAGCCAGCCACTCGACGCCACCCACCATCACGGGCGTCCCACCATGCTGCCCAGTTTCCTCAGCTAAGGTTACTTGGGCACTGGCACCGGAACCCTCCCACAATGGCCCTGGGTGGGGTTGGTTCTGCTCATTTTCCACATTACTAGACAAAGGTTCATCCCACACAGCTCCGTCCATTGTCCGCAGGACTGACCAATCCCACAAACCACAGACCGACCACTCTTCTCCAGCGCTGGTCGTGATGGCGAAGCCCAAGCCATAAAACAAATCACACCCCATTATGTTCTCTCCACAGGCAGTCACGATGAACCTCAGGTTGCACACCTCCACCAATTTGTACCTAGCCGTCAGTTCCACCGACCCCAGCATGGCCAGTCTTCCGCCACCATAACCGCACAGGGGCACTGAATCACCTCTAACACAATACTGTGGGAAAAAACTCCTCACGCTTGCCCAGTTTAACACCGATCTCACCACTCCCATGTCAATCAGCAATGGCACTGTTATCCCGTCCAGTTCCACCATAGAGTAGGAACGACCGTTGGTACTCGGGGATACAGTGTGAATAACTATGGGAGTGGGAGGGTCCTCCTTACATCTCAGATCCCCTCACTCAAACTTGTAACATGCCCTGATGAAATGATGCAAGAGTCCGCACTTGCCGCAGCATTTCCCTCTTGCCGGACACTCTCTGGCCTTGTAACGGTGCTTCATGAACCCACAACCCAAACACCTGGGCGATCCCGGGGCGAACCTCATCCTGACAGTATTAGCGTAGCCTTCTTCATCTTCCACACCATTGTCACTGTCCGGGTCCACTGCCTGCGTCGTCGACTGTGGTTCAAACTGGCGATGTGGCGTTCTCTCGCCGAGCTCCCGCTCATCTGTCGCCTCCAACTGCTGAGCTAATTCGATAGCCTTGGATAACATCAGCTTGCCCAAGTATGTAAGGAGCTTTGACCTTGTAGCCGGGCAACTGGTATGTTCTGCCAACTGGTCGCGGACCATGTCTTCCTCCAATGCTCCAAACTGACGGTCTTTGGCCAGCTGGTGCAGGTCTGCCACAAACCGTTGCACTGACTCACCAGTCCGCTGGCGATGCTGTCAAAACTGGATCCTACGGACGATGACGTTTTCCAGGATGCAAAAATGTCACGCCATTAGCGCCACCACTTCCTCAAAGCTATCACACTTGCCCAAAGTGCTTAAAATACGTTGACCCTCCATTCCTAAATTATGAACCAACAGTGCCCGTGCCCTCAACTTCTCCAGTCTTCCAAGGTCCAGTGCTACCAAGTATGTTTGAAAAGCGGCGAACCACCTCGCCCAAGGGACGGGTGGCTCAAAAACAGCCAAACTGACGTAACACCTGCATCCATACCTTTTACCCTCGTCGCCAAATATTATGGCAGTAATAGGAGCCAAGGATGAGACCGAGTGTTGAACTGGACCCAGGTGTATTAGTGACACTCTCACTATTCATGCGCACCCGTCAGATGGAGAGGAGGCCAAGAGACCGCCCCTCTCCCTCACAGCCTTCTTATACCCCGGGTGGCGGCAGAACCGGAAAGGTGGATCCACCACCCGTGTCACACAATAACAGGTTCCCACAAACCCCAACACAACAGTTTTTATGATTGTTGGGCCCAAAAAGCCTGAATTTATGGGAGCTTTTTTAAAAAGTTGCAATAAAAGTTGTGATGTTTTGAGAGGGGTTTTTTTACACTAAAAGTTGTGGGAAGAATTCCAAATTTTAAAGCAAATGCTTTTTTTCCATAGTTTACTGCAATAATATTCTATATAAAACCACAAGAAAAGCAGAGGATTGTCAACAATTTCCTATTAAACAGTGATTTGTAACTTAAACAGAAACTTCTGCTATACAGAAAAACTCTTTTGTGCAACAGCAAATACAGACTTTAACACAATTAAGTGACAGTGAAGTAGCTACTCATAATTTTGCCATAAAAATGATCAGCACTGTAGGATATTCTTGCTGAGAACTTGAATAAAAAGAATGAAAAAATAATTATCCATTACAATAGCTAAATTCCATTGAATCCATGATAAAGAGTAGAGATTTGGAAATTACAGCAGCAGCTGTATTTGAAAACTCCCTAACCGCAACAGTCCCCAGCCACTCAGTACCAAGCACAGAGAAAAAAGAAATAATTTATTCAGTTGCTCTGTATTTCTATTGAAGTCTGTGTTTTTCTGAAGAAAAAAAAATGCTGTATATTCTCTCTCTTTGGTGCCTGACTCCTACCTGTCAGTGCATCTTGACACACAGCTGTCTCATCAGATACTAATCTTTCCTTTACCGGGAGTCATAGCGGGAGGAGGGGCTATCCTTGGGGGTTCGCTGGGGTGGGGGCGCAAGTTGGTCCATGTCCAGACCAGAGATTCACAGCTTTAAAGCTCATTGACAAGATGCAGTAATGATTTTACCTCTAAAGATAGATAAAATGTTCAAACACTGGCTGTAGTGTTAGAGTTGCTCTGTTTGTGGTTTTATGGCATCTCTCCTCACATGCGCTCCCACAACAGGGTGCTTTTCAGGCAGGCGGACTTTTTTCAACACAAACCCAGCACTTCGTGCACGCGGTCAAGACAGAGACATGGGGAGACATCCACCGGTGGGCAGGACCATGTGGGAAAACTCGTGGGTGAGTGTTTTTTTTAAATCACAAACTGTTTTTTGCTGATTTGTTCTGTTAATACTCACTGTAAACATGGAAGTGAGCTCAGTGTAGCGACACAATTGATTGGTTAGACTGCGCATTTGGGCGCTACTCAGGGACAAATTTGATTGGCAAAATTGGTGGAAGCTGACGAGGATGGGCTAAAATTGCGGGAAAGTTGCTGTGATTGGAAAAAGTTGCAAGGACGTGCAAAAGATGTGGCAAATCCCTGATTTTGCGTGAATTAGTGCAATTGCAATATTGCAAAATCCTGGCGGGACTGGTAAGTGTAAACAAACAACAAATCTTCCATGTGAATTGTTTTTTATAATAGACAAGAGTCTACAGTCAATTTGTTAAACTTCTTTGTTTTTTACAGATGTAATTCCTGATGCCTGAGTGATATCATCATTTGAAGACTTTTGAAGACAATAAGTTTCAGGTAGGATTTCAATAATGCCTTTTAAAGAAAGTGTAGAACAAAGAAAAAGTACAGCCCCATTTCTGTCTTTGCCTTGGGCCCCAAATGGACTAAGTCTGCCCCTGATTGGCGGCAGCTGCAGCCCATGTGCCCAGCAGACAATGAGAATCCACCTGATCCAGAAGCCGAACAAGGACATCACAGGACGAAGGAGCTGACTAATTCAGTCACCAAGCAGAGGAGAGTGACAGGAAACACAACCAGTATATTTCTCTTTTTTTTTCTAAGCCTTATTATGAGTGATGCTCAGGCGGCGCCGGGGGGGAGGGGGGAGGGAGAAAAGCACAGCATTAGAGTAAATAATTGCAAAATTCAAAAGTTATCCATTGATAGTCTGTACACCCCAATATTGTGCAATTTAAAAAAAAAATCTTTTTCCCAAAACAATCAATATTTACACTGGAAAACTCCATTACACGCCACTCACGTAACCCTGTCGTTTCTAAGTTGGGGTAAAAACACAGAGACAGAAAGAGAAAGAAAGCGATTATAGTAGTTATATATTGTTAGAGTCAACTCAGCACCTGGCATCATACAAAAAACTAAAAGAAAAAAGTCAATAATGTCATTTTGCTCAGGTTTAACTTTGAAGCCAGGGATTTTTCAACAAATGGGACAGGGGTTAGCAAAAACAGACCTCTAAATATTGATTGTGTTTCACACTAGATGCAGCGTGTCAAGGGAATCAGCAGCAAACATAAAGAGACATGCATTTTAACACTTAATATTGGGCTATACGTATTATTAACTCAATCATTAGCAAGCATGTCTCAATGGGCCTATCAGTCATTTAAGAAGCACCTATTAGTGTCTAGGCCATCATATGTTACAACTAGGAGTTTGACTTTGACAAGCTAATTATTCTCTTTTTTATATTAATCAAATTCTATTTTGTTTCAAAACAATTCCCACAGTTAATGATACCGTAATAGCGACCTTACTGTATAGGGTAGATATTGAAACAGTATAATACACTCAAACTTTGTTTAAAGGTGCACTAGATTGTATTTTCATGAAAAAGCGTTTTTAAAAAAATCATACATCAACAAAGGTCTTGAGAAAGGCACAGAAAAAAAGGAGTCATTGACAGAAATGGTATGTTTGTAGGTTTTTACTGTCTGAAATGTGTCTACTAGTGACATAATTATCAAAAAAAATATCAAAACAGTCAGTTCTCTTAAAAAAAAAACCCCACAGCCTTTATCTCATTTTTCTCTCCCAGAGACATTTTTGACTTTCCAGGTAAATAGTATACATCGTGATTACACCATGATTAGACAAAACTAACACACCGCCGTCCATGAGACCCGTCCACTGCTCCATTATTGGCCCGCCCTTCATGTACATGGAAGAGGTGCTAAAGGTAGCCTATCTGTCATGACTCGCCGCTCATCATCAGCTGTGCGGAAACCTGCGCCTCGTCAGCCACGGGCTATTTAGCCCACGCAGCCCTGTGCAGCGGTCTGGAGCCGTCTGTTCGCATCGGCACTCTCTCCCAGCTGGATCGTCTCTCCACGTCAGCTGAACTACGCTTCCACGTAAGCATCATCACCCTTACCTCTTTGCAAGTCTTCTCCCCTGTGCACAGGTGGATTCCTTGGTGGCGGATAGCCCCGTCATCGCCATCCATTCCCTCATCGTCGTCACTGGCTCAGCAGGACGCTGTCTCCCGGGCTTCTCCCTTGGCCAACGCCAGCCACCCGTCACCTACAAGTAAGCAGCACTCCGCTCATTATACCTGTCTAGGTGTGGTGCCCTTTACCCTTGTCCTCTGCTCTCTCCATAGGGTTGCCTGGCTGTACGGCGTACTGCTCTGTTTCCTGTGCATCGGCGTTCACCCGCATCACATACCCATATCTCACACATCCATCCATACACACCTGCTTGTTGAATAAAGCTATTAAACCTTCCCTGAGCCTGCGTGCATGTTTCCTGAGCCGGACATTATATCAGTACGGCTCCAGCAGAGCGGCTCAGCAGACAGTGGGCTCGCACGCCGCCTTTCCACCCTCGAGGCTCGGGTGGATTTAATAGCCCACCAACAGCAGGTGATTTTAAATCAATTAACAAACATCACTCCCCGGTTAGACCATGTGGACCCCCAGCAGGTGTTCCCCCCGGCTCGTCAGGGGGGTGGGCAGCTCCAGCTGCTTCCGTGGCTGGCCAGCCTGCCGCAGGAACGCCAACCCGACTCACGCCAATTCCAAACCCCGCCCGCTTCAGCGGTAAGCTCGGCAGAGCGCGGGGGTTCATTATGCAGTGGGAGTCGGTGTTTCTGCGCGTTCCCGGGGATTTTCCCTCGGACCACAGCCGAATTGGCTATATAGCTAACCTCCTGGAGGGGCGAGCGCTAACTTGGGCTTACGCCATCATGGCGAAGCCCAGTTACGCAAACCTCTCCTACGGCCAGTTCGTGCAGAGTTTCCTCGAGGTATTCGATCATTCCCGGTGAGATAGCATCCTCGCTGACCATCTCCTTGGCCTCCAACAGGGAAACCGGTCAGCGGCGGATTACACTATCGACTTCAGGGTCACAGCGGAGGAGGTGGGCTGGGGTGAGGCGTCACTCTGTAGCATCTTCCTCCGCAGCCTCAACTCTGGTCTGAGGGATGAGCTGGCCAGCCGAGACCTTCCGGAGAGGCTGTCGGAGCTAATCTCCCTGACAATTAGCTTGGACAACAGGCTGAGTGAACGATCCGCCGAGCGGAAGTTAGTTGGCCACTCGCGTGGAGGTTCTGTCCGCACGCCTCAGGCTCACCCCCTGGCGTAACCTGCTCCGAAGCCCTCCGAGGAGTCGGAGGCAATGGTAGTTGGTCGATCAAGGCTCCCCCTAGCGGAGAAACAGTGCCGTCCGGAGCTGGGCCTCTGCATGTATTGCGGAGGTGATCAGCATACCCTGGAGCATTGTCCGGAGAAGCCAAATGGGGGGGCGGGGTCCACGAGTCACTGTAGGGGGCCTCGCGGACTCTAACCAGTCGAATCCCCTCACAAGTTTGTCGCTGCCCATACGATTCCTTCACAATTCCACAGGGCACCTCACACACGCACTGGTGGACTCAGGAGCAGAGCAGAGTTTCATTTCTAAGAGCCTGGCAACCCAATTGGGCATCCCCTGCCACCCTCTGGCCGCTCCTCTCAGTCTGGTCACCCTCTCCCGTGCCCCTCTTCGACAAGTGACTCATCGCACCCAGCCGATCCCCGTAATTATCTCAGGAAATCACCGGGAGGATCTTACCTTGTATGTCCTATCCTCTTCTGTGTCGCCTGTCATCTTAGGCTACCCCTGGTTGCACCTGCACAACCCAGTGCTGGATTGGCAGACAGGAAGAATTGCCGCCTGGAGCTCCTTTTGCATGGGCACCTGCCTCCAGTCCGCAGCTTGCGCCCCGTCCTCCCCTCCTCCGGCCTCAGACGCCGCGCCTCCGGACCTCACCCCGGTGCCCTCGGAGTTCCATGACCTGGGCCTCGTGTTCAGTAAGTCCAGGGCGATGTCTCTCTCTCCTCACCGGCCCTACGACTGCGCCATCAACATCCGCCCGGGGGCGCCCTTGCCATCCAGACGCCTCTACAGCCTGTCAGCGCTGGAATGGGAGGCCATGGACAGTTATATCAAGGAGTCTCTTAATGCAGGTATCATCCGCCCTTCTTCGTCTCCTCTCGGCGCAGGGTTTTTCTTCGTCTCGAAGAAGGATGGGTCCCTCCACCCCGTATTGATTTTCGGGCGCTTAACGACATCACGGAGAAGGACCGCTACACCCTGCCATTGATGGACACCGCTTTCCACTCCCTCCAGGGGGCGACCTGGTTCACTAAGTTGGATCGCCGCAGTGCTTATCACCTCGTCCGGATCCGGGAGGGGGATGAGTGGAAGATGGCCTTTCGTACGCCTAGTGGTCACTTCGAGTATCTGGTAATGCCGTTTGGGCTGACCAACGCCCCTGCCGTGTTTCAACACCTCATAAACGATGTCCTAAGTGATTTCCTGGGCCTCTTCGTGTTCGTGTACCTGGATGATATTCTCATCTTCTCCAGGTCATGGGAGGAACACCAGGTCCACGTGAGGTGGGTCCTACAGCGGCTGCTGGAGAACAGGCTGTATGTCAAGGCCGAAAAGTGCTAGTTTTACGCCAAGACCACTTCCTTCCTAGGGTTCATAATCTCGCACAATCAAGTCCTTCCCAACCCCGCGAAGGTTAAGGCGGTGGTCGAGTGGCCCACGCCGACCTCCAGAAAGCAGGTGCAGCAGTTCATTGGGTTTGACAACTTTTATCGCCGCTTTGTTCCCAATTTCGGCGCCATGGTTGCCCCTTTGACCCACCTCACCTCTCCCAAGACCCCCTTCCGGTGGACCGAAGAGGTTGCAGCGGCTTTCGAGGCATTGTAGATGGAATTCTCCTCCTCCCGGGTCCTGACCCAGGTTGACCCCGCGCTGCAGTGCCTGGTCGAAGTCGACGCGTCTGATACGGGAGTGGGGGCGGTGCTTTCTCAGCGATCACCCACTGATGGGGTCAAGCGACCCTGCGCCTTCTTCTCACGGCGCCTGTCTCCAGCTGAGCGCAACTACGACATCGGGGACAGGGAGCTACTTGCCATCAAGCTCGCACTGCAGGAGTGGCGCCACTGGTTGGAGGGGGCTGCCCAGCCGTTCGTGGTGTTAATGGACCATAAGAACCTGGAATATTTAAGATCTGCCAGACGACTGAATGCCCGCCAGGCACGCTGGTCCTTGTTCTTCGCCCGGTTCCGTTTCACCATCACCTACCGCCCTGGTTCTAAAAATGGCCTGCCCGACGCCCTTTCCAGGCAGTTTGCCCCTGAGACCCCGGAGGAGCCGGGTCATACCATCTTGCCCAGCTCGTGCATTGTGGGGGCGATTTCCTGGTCCATCAGGGACAAGATCCGGAGGGCGCAGGAGACCGAACCGGATCCTGGCGGCAGACCGGAAGGGAAGCTCTTTGTTCCATCGACTGTCTGGGGGGAGGTCATTCATTGGGTTCACACCTCCAAACTCGCCTGTCACCCTGGTGTCTCCCGGCTAGTGGATCTCCTCCAGCATTCCTTTTGGTGGCCGGGTCTCCAGAAGGACGTCGCCAACTACGTCCGGGTGTGCCCTGTGTGTGCCACCGGCAAGTCTGCTAATTCTCCCCCCGTGGGTCTGCTCCAGCCCCTGCCGGTCCCGGGCAGGCCCTGGTCTCACATAGCCCTCGACTTCGTCACTGGTCTCCCAGTCTCTAACACCTATGACGCTGTGCTGACCATCGTGGATCGGTTCTCCAAGGCTGCCCACTTCGTGCCACTCCGGGGTCTCCCTACGGCGCGGGAGACAGCAGACCTTCTTGTCCAGCACGTATTCAGGCTGCATGGGATACCGGTGGACGTCGTTTCTGATCGGGGGCCCCAATTTGTCTCTGAGGTATGGAGGTGTTTCTGCAACGCTCTGGGGGCTACGGTAAGCCTCTCCTCCGGCCACCACCCGCAGTCCAACGGGTAGTGTGAGCGTGCCAACCAGAAACTGGAAGCTGCCCTACGCTGCGTCACCTCCTCCAACCCGTCGTCCTGGAGCGCGCACCTGGCCTGGGTGGAGTATGCCCACAACACGGCACGGTCTTCTGCCACGGGGATGTCCCCCTTTAAGGCGTCCTTGGGGTACGACCCACCTTTGTTCCCTGAGCAAGAGGGCAAGCTGGCCGTTCCCTCCATCCAGGCGCATCTAAGATGCTGTCAGAGTCTGTGGACCAGAGCGCGCGATGCGCTATTACGCACGGCGGCGCGCAACAGCTCGACGGCGAACTGCCACAGGAGACCGGCCCCTGCCTACCAGGTGGGCCAACGAGTCTGGTTGTCCTCACATGACACTAACCTCAAGGCTGAGAAGAGGAAGCTGGCCCCACGCTTCAATGGCCCTTTCACCATCTCTAAAATTGTCAACCCGGTGGCTGTGCATCTGGCCCTCCCCCCCTCCCTCCGTATATGTCCCACCTTCCACATCTCGAAGATCAAGCCCGTGGTCTCCGATCCACTCTGTCCCCCGCCTAAGGCGCCGCCCGCGCCTCTGATGATCGACGGCCATCCGGCCTGGAGAGTCGCCTCCATCATGGACTCCCGGCACTGAGGTCGCGGGCTGCAGTACTTGGTGGACTGAGAGGGATTCGGTCCTGAGTGGAGGTCCTGGGTGCGCTCTTCCTTGGTGTTGGACAGGAGTCTCATCACGGAGTTCCACCGGGCGCACCCGGACAAGCCAGCGCCAGGAGGCGCTGCTGGGGGGGGAGTACTGTCACGACTCGCCGCTCATCATCCGCCTCAGCTGTGCGCACACCTGCGCCTCGTCAACCACGGGCTATTTAGCCCATGCATATATATATATATATATATATATATATATACAGTGGGGAAAAAAGTATTTAGTCAGCCACCAATTGTGCAAGTTCTCCCACTTAAAAGATGAGAGAGGTCTCCAATTTTCATCATAGGTATACCTCAACTATGAGAGACAAAATGAGAAAAAAAAAATCCAGAAAATCACATTGAAGGTTTTTTAATGAATTAATTGGTAAATTCCTCGGTAAAATAAGTATTTGGTCAATAACAAAAGTTCATCTCAGTACTTTGTTATATACCCTTTGTTGGCAATGACAGAGGTCAAACGTTTTCTGTAAGTCTTCACAAGGTTTTCACACACTGTTGCTGGTATTTTGGCCCATTCCTCCATGCAGATCTCCTCTAGAGCAGTGATGTTTTGGGGCTGTCGCTGGGCGACACGGACTTTCAACTCCCTCCAAAGATTTTCTATGGGGTTGAGATCTGGAGACTGGCTAGGCCACTCCAGGACCTTGAAATGCTTCTTACGAAGCCACTCCTTCATTGCCCGGGCAGTGTGTTTGGGATCATTGTCATGTTGAAAGACCCAGCCACGTTTCATCTTCAATGCCCTTGCTGATGGAAGGAGGTTTTCACTCAAAATCTCACGATACATGGCCCCATTCATTCTTTCCTTTACACGGATCAGTCGTCCTGGTCCCTTTGCAGAAAAACAGCCCCAAAGTATAATGTTTTCACCCCCATGCTTCAAAGTAGGTATGGTGTTCTTTCTCCTCCAAACACGACAAGTTGAGTTTTTACCAAAAAGTTCTATTTTGGTTTCATCTGGCCATATGACATTCTCCCAGTCCTCTTCTGGATCACCCAAATGCTCTCTAGCAAACTTCAGACGGGCCTGGACATGTACTGGCTTAAGCAGGGGGACACGTCTGGCACTGCAGGATTTGAGTCCCTGGCGGCGTAGTGTGTTACTGATGTAGCCTTTGTTACTTTGGTCCCAGCTCTCTGCAGGTCATTCACTAGGTCCCCCCGTGTGGTTCTGGGATTTTTGCTCACCGTTCTTGTGATAATTTTGACCTCACGGGGTGAGATCTTGCGTGGAGCCCCAGATCGAGGGAGATTATCAGTGGTCTTGTATGTCTTCCATTTTCTAATAATTGATCCCACAGTTGATTTCTTCACACCAAGCTGCTTACCTATTGCAGATTCAGTCTTCCCAGCCTGGTGCAGGTCTACAATTTTGTTTCTGGTGTCTTTTGACAGCTCTTTGGTCTTGGCCATAGTGGAGTTTGGAGTCTGACTGTTTGAGGTTGTGGACAGGTGTCTTTTATAATGATAATGAGTTCAAACAGGTTCCATTAATACAGGTAACGAGTGGAGGACAGAGGAGCCTCTTAAAGAAGAAGTTACAGGTCTGTGAGAGCCAGAAATCTTGCTTGTTTGTAGGTGACCAAATACTTATTTTACCAAGGAATTTACCAATTAATTCATTAAAAATCCTTCAATGTGATTTTCTGGATTTTTTTTTTCTCATTTTGTCTCTCATAGTTGAGGTATACCTATGATGAAAATTGGAGACCTCTCTCATCTTTTAAGTGGGAGAACTTGCACAATTGGTGGCTGACTAAATACTTTTTTGCCCCACCATATACGTATATCTATATATATATCAGAACACCAGAACTATAAGCACTTAATTATTTACAGCACTGTTCCTTGGGTAGGAGGAGTAGAACTGGCATGGGGGCACCCAGTGCAGCCCCTCAACAAGCGCACCCCTTGGGGGTTTGGAAGCAGCAAACCCCCGAGACGGTGGCCGATCTTCCGGACGATGGACCCTCGCTTCTTCAACACCAACTCTGGCTCTCGTCCAGCCTCGTCACCTGGAGCCTCTTCCCGGACATGCCGAAGCTGATTGACGTTCCTTGCTGAGCCATCGGACAACCTGAAGTATGCTGCGCCCAGCTTAGGAACTATGCACATGTAGCGGACTTAAAATTGTTATCTGCATCTGTGTTGTGTTGTGTAGGGAAATAACTCCAACAGTGGGTTCACAGCTGGCACTTTATTCTATGAAAGACAAGGATTAATCAGTGGGGCATACACAGCAGCAGCACACTCTCGTCCCGTCTGTACAGGGTCCACGCAATTGTTTTTTAAACATGTGCTGTGTTACAAAATTATATATTAACAAAATACATTCCAAAAATCAAACCAAAAACACAATAAAACTGAAATAAATAAATAAAAATCAAATAAACACAACTGTACTCAAAAGCATCAATAAATAAAAAGACACACTCAAATCAGACAATTATGTCATATATAAATATGACATGTTATTGTGTGATGAGGGTGGTGGCTCCACCTTTCCAATTCCGCCGCCACCCTGGGTATAAAAGGCCAATGCAGAAGAAGCACGGTCTCTTTTGACCTTTGCCTCTGCCTGTACGGGAGCACCTTGTGTACGTGAGTTCGCACAATAAAGTTGAGTTCTATTGCACCTCCGGCCTCATCATTGGGTTACTGATTATGGACATAACATTTGGCGACAAGGATAAAAGTATGGATAAAGGTATTTCCGGCATTTGGCCATTTCTTGGAGCTTCCTGGTGAGTCACCGGTGCCATGGGAGAGGTGGTTTGCCACATTTGAGAATTATCTGGTGGCATTGAACCTCGGTGAGTTGGAGAAATTGCGTGCGCTAGCTATACTGGTCTATAATCTTGGCTTGGAGGGACAGCGCATTCTTAGCACACTGGGAGTGAGCGACAGTTTTGAGGACATGGTTGGGCTAATGGCACGCTACTTTCATGCCCCAGAAAACATCATAGTCCGGAGGATCCAGTTCCAACAGCGCCGACAGCGGGTTGGAGAGTTGGTGCAGTGGTATGTTGCTGACCTGTACCAACTGGCTGGGGGTTGCCAGTTTGGGACCTTAGAGGAAGAAATGGTCCATGATCAGTTGGCGGAGCACACATTGTGTGCATCTGCGCGGTCAAGACTCCTTACTCATTCCAGTGAGCTGACGTTGGCCAAAGCGGTGGAGATAGCCCAGCAGTTCGAAGCAGCGGATAAACTGTCATGGGACCTTGGTGAGAGAACAGAGTTGGGGCAACATGACTCACAATCAGCGGCGCAGGCTATAGACCCGGATAGCGATGATAGCGTGGAAGACAAAGAAAAATATGCTACCGCTATAAAAATTAGGTCCACCCCGGGGTCGCCAAGATGTTTTGGCTGTGGGTCTACCAAGCACCGGTACAAGGCAAGAGAGTGTCCGGCAAAAGGCAAACCATGTGGCAAGTGTGGGCTCCTACATCATTTCGCCAGGGTCTGTAAAAGGTTTGAGCGAGGGGAGCGATGACGTAAAGTGGATTCCCCTGCCAAGACTCCTACGGTTATTCAAACCGTATCCCCAAGCACAGAAGGCTGTACATATTTGACAGTCATGTTGGATGGCAAGGACGTGCCATTGTTGGTGGGCACGGATGCAGTGAGGTCCGTGTTGAACTGGTCTACTGTGAAGAGTTATTTCCCCTACCATCGTGTGAGAGGACTGTCGACACCATTTTGTGGGTATGGCGGTAATAGGCTGTCCATCATGGGTTCGCTGGAGCTGACGGCGAGGTGCAAGACAGTGGTGATGTCCAATATACAGTTCATGGTGACCAAGAGTGGGTCGAATGTGATGGGCTGCAATCTGTTCCATGGACTGGGCTTCTCATTCACCAGCGGCAGTGGAGAGGAATGGTCGGGCTGTGGTTTGTGGGACCAGCCGGTTCCGCAAGTGGTCGACGATGTGGTTTGGGACGACACATGGCCTAGTATTCTGGGAGATGGACAGGACAGTTTCCACCCAGGGCCATCAGGGCAGGGTTCCAGTGCCAGGGCCCACGTTACCCTAGGTGAGGGAACTGGGCAGCATGGTGGAACGCTCTTAATTGTGGGTGAGGCTGTGAAGACGACCCCCTCTGTTTCCAGGGTTCTGCCTGGAGATAACGAGAAGCATGGGGCTGTTACAGTGATGCCAACGTTTAAAATGAAAGACAGCAGGGCAGGGCTGGCTGGCATGGGAATCAGACATGCCACACAGGAACACTACAGGCCGAGTCAGGCTTCATGGAGCGTCGCCGGTATGGCGCTGCCTGGTGACCTGAAGCTGCTGGCTGGAGGCTGCTGGCTCTCATGGTCAGGTCCCCCACTGTTCTCTGGGGCTCCGCATAACTCCTCTCCACTCTCTCAGGCAAGTAGGAGAGCTGCCTCGTGACTGCGTGCCCCCCAGCTGCCTGTGGGAGCAGAGCAGAGCCCTGCACAGTGAGACACTGCCCTTTGAAATCCCATGGATCAGCAGCTCAGCTTGGCCAGCAACCTTGGGTCCCAGGACAGGTCGGTTGCAGCGATCATGGGGGTGCCCAGCATGCAGTGGTGGCAGTTTGTTGTGGAATCACGGCAACATTATTGGGAGATAGGCTGAACTGACACGAGATATACCATCAACCAGCACCGCTCATCTGAGCTAGAAGGAGGCTAGAAGCTTGTCAGCACATAAGAGGGAGGGCAGAGTTTAATTGATGAAAGATGATTCTTAAAGTGATAGGCTTTAAATAATAGTGTTTCAAGAAAGCCAGGAAAAATACAAAACAAGTTTGCTTCAATAATTAAAAAAAATTAAAGAAAATGTGAACAAAATATGTTACAAGCTGGCATGATGTAATACTCAGACCCAGGATCAGACACGAAGGACAACGTTTAAGGTTAGAGAAACAGTTATTTATTGGCAATAATATTGCAAAATAGTGATGACGAGGAGGGTCTGGAAACCCTACAGAGGAGAGAGCAGAGACAATAGTAAGTATGGGGTATTAAGGCAGAGAGATACATTGGCAAGTTATTAAATACTAGTGGAGTGACATCGATATATAAAACAAAAATAACAATGGGGTGACAACTCATCAGTAAGCAAGTTTATGTAACACAAGGTGGATTAATTATATAGTGATAGGAGTTGCATTTTTAGTTTTTCCTTGAAGATGAAGATGGAACGTGACATTTTTAGAGTCTCATCAAGGTCATTCCATATCTACGGTCCTCTGCACACAATACTAAAGCTAGTAGAAGCTCAAGTAGGTTCATTTTGTCTTCTTTTAATAATTTACCTTTTGTTCTTATTAAAGACAATTTAATAATAATAATATTTTGTCTTTAATAAGAACAAAAGGTAAATAAAGCTAGTACATTTTGGTCTTTATTTTTTTCCCAGTAATTTTTTTTTTTTTTTTTCTGGTGGTATAGGTGTGCATAGGGAGGAAGATTGGCATGAGTTCACATAATTTATAGTTGAGTTTGTGGACAACCTGATACATTATACAGGCATTCTGGAAGTGATTATACTCAGCAAGTCTTAGAAGATTGTAACAATGGAAAAGATGACTAGTAGGAGAATAATATTCAGACACGTGTAACTTACGTATATATACGTATAAGGCACGTATAACTTTCTTTTGGAGATTTTTTAGCTTTTTTAGGTGAGTTGGAAATGTGTTACACCATATGATATTGCAATACTGTAAATGAGGCTCAAATAAGGTTTAATATAGTGTGAGAAGTGCTGGAAGTGGTAGAAAATGTCTCACTTTAAAAAACAAAGCAGCATATATAGCCAGTTTTTTGGTTAGATCATCGATGTGGCATTTGAAATTAACAAATTCATCGGTGAGGACCCCCAAGAATTTTGTAGAGCTAACTCTTGTACACTGAAACCAGGTGTCTATTTTCATAAGTTCACAATTTATTACAGTATCTGTTCAAGTTCATTTGGATTTTGGTGAGCAAAAAATAAATTAGTGTCATCAGCAAACAATACTTTATGTAGTAGAGACAAGGAGTTGGCAATGTCATTTATGTACAGAATGAAGAGAACTGGTCCTAAGATAGAACCCTGGGGGACCCCATGATTGATGGATTTATAGGATGATTTGTGGTTATTTATATAAACATATTGGTTTCTTCCAAACAGATAGCTAATAAACCAATCTAATGCTAGGCCTCTGATACCATAATGTTGTAATTTATTAATTAGGATGTCAAGGTTAATGGTATCAAATGCTTTAGATAGGTCTAAGAAGTAGCTTACCACTATCAATGTTTGTCTGGAATGAATGAATAATGGACTCACTACAAGTGCTTTGAGATGTCATTTGACATGTAAAATGCCATATCAATCTAATCCATTATTATTATTATTATTATTATTATTATTATTATTATTATTATTATTATTTTTATTATTATTATTATTATTATTATGTCCTGCCCCATCTCACCTAAAAACAAAATAGCACAATATCACAGAGAAAATGGGTTGCAGCCCTTTGGGTTGCCATACTACATTACATACAACATTACGTATTTGATAATCATTTCCAAATTTTATTGTGTTTACATTGTGTATTTGTGATGGTTTTGTAGTGTAAGGTTTTTTATGTAAATGTTCAGTAGTTCTGTGTCATGAACTGAGCTTGGATGTTCTCCCAAGCTCAGTTCATGGCTTTTCTCTGTTTTCATATTTATCTGTTGTTTATTTATTTATTTAGCGAATGCAAAGTCCTTAAGCCAAGCAGTTGCCTCCTGGTTTGCTGTATGGAGGGTGTGTAATCCTCCTTCCAGTCTTTGGAGCGGGCAAACCTCTATGATGTGTTCCATTGTTTGCTCCTCTCCACATGCGCACAGTGGGCTAGGGCTACTGCCCCATCTGTGAAGGCTGGCCAAGCAGGGGCCATGTCCAGTCCTGAAGCGATTGAGTGTAGACCACTGTCTCCTTGGGAGGTTGGTGCCCGGGACCTGTGGTTGGGGTTTATCACCAGCTGTTTGTTTGGGACCTCCTTGGTCTCCCATTCCTCTTGCCAAGCTGTCTGGATGGTAAAGTCAGCTGGGGGAGGGTTTTTCCAAATCGGCCGTCTGGATGAAAGTCGGGCAGTGGGTGGGCTGTAGATATCTGCATGGATTGGCAAATGAGGAAAATCTTTAACTTTTTGGAGCATCCTTTGAGTTAATGCTGCTCGCCGGATGTGTGGAGGGGCTATGTTTGACAGTACAGAGAGCCAGGGGAGTGGTGTTGAGCGGATTGTTCCAGTTATAGTTCTCATTGTTGAGTTGAGCTGGGTGTCTACATGGTGTGAGTAAGATGACCTGGACCAGACAGGGGCACAATATTCTGCTACAGAGTATGAAAGGGCCAGTGCTGAGGTGCGCAGGGTGGAGACTGCCGCCCCCCATTTTGCACCAGCGAGCTTGCAGAGCAGGTTGTTTCGTACCTTCACCTTAGCAGCCGTCCCCTTTAGATGTTCCTTGAAGGATAAGGTCCTATCAAGGGTCACTCCAAGATAAGTTGGATTTGGGGCATGCTTAAGCTTGAGTCCGCTCAGGTGGATGTTTAGTTCTCTGGCAGCTTTTGCATTGTGGAGATGGAATACACTGGAGACGGTTTTTGCTGGGCTTGGTTTTAGGCGCCAGATTTTGCAGAACTGGTCCAGTTTGGCAAGATCTTCCGTAAGCACCCGTTCCAGTGGTTCAAAGTCTGGTGCTTGGAATGCCAAACAGATGTCGTCTGCATAGATGAATTTGCGGGATTTTGTAGTAGGCAGGTCGTTTATGTAGAGGTTGAACAGAGTTGGAGCTAGAACTGAGCCTTGTGGGAGTCCGTTTTTCTGCATTTACATGCACTTGTGTTCTGACTGAGGTGGACTCTGAACCTTCGGTTGGTCAGCAGGGTTTTTATAATTGCTGTTGCCCAAGCAGGGATCGCCTTTATAAGTTTCAGGAGGAGGCCTTTGTGCCAGACCGTATCATAGGCGGCTGTAAGATCGAGAAACACAGCCCCTGTCTTCAGTCTGCTCTCGAAGCCATTTTTGATGAAGGTGGTTAGGGCCAGTACTTGTTCTCCTGTACTGCGGTCCTTGCGGAAACCTGCTTGATCCACACTTAGAATATCCTCTATTTCTGGGGAAATGCGTTGCAGTATTAGGCGCTCCATGATTTTGTAAGGAACGCTGAGTAGGGAGATTGGGCGGTAGCTTGCTGGTAGTTTGTGGTCTTTGCCAGGTTTTGGGATGGCAATGACCTTTGCTGTCCGCCATTTCTTTGGGATCGAGTTTGTTTGTGTGATCCTTGTGTAAAATTGTGTCAACCAGGTTAGGGCTCGGGGGCCAAGATTTTTCATGAATTCTGGGAAGATGTTATCGTATCCTGCTGCCTTTCCACATTTCAGGCCCTGTAGGACTTTCTCCAGTTCAGCAGCCTCGAAGGGTTCAGGGTTTGTTTCCTCTACAGGCATTTTTTGGTGTTTTTTTAGCTCAGTTGTAACTGCTCTTCTGGTGTCTTTGTCTTGGGGTGCTTTGGCGATAGTCAGTAGGTGGGATGCAACTTGGTTGGGTGTGACGGATGCTCGGCTTTGGCTAGGGGGCTTCTGTGCAGCTCCTAGGTGACGGATGAGGCTCCAACATTTCCTGCTAGAGTGGGTAATGCTCTGGTCAGCAACTGTCTCCTCCCATTTCTTTTGCCGGGCTGTATTTAGCGATTCAATGAGATGGTCTGCTATCTCTGGGTCCCCTGATGTTTGATAGGATTGTAGGAGGGCAGCACTTTCTCCGTCCAAACATGGGACATAGAGGGGTCGGTAGCCTCGTGGGATTGCAGTATGGGCAGCCTTGAAGATTGCGCTGCAGAAGCGGTTGTATGCTTCATCTACAGTGATGGTGTGGAGTGGGATGGTAACAACGCTCCGGTCCAGAGTTTCACTGAATTTCTTCCAGTTGGCTTTGCGGAAGTTCCAGCGCATCTTCCTTGGGCTGTATATGACTGGAAGTTGTAGGCCAATGTGTACAAGCAGGGGCCGGTGTTGGCTGTGTGGAAAATCATCAAGAATGAGGATCTGTGTAGGATATGGCTCCCCATTCAAAGAGCTGACCCAACACAGGTCAGGAGAATAGTCCTTCTTCCACCTAGCAGAGTGGAAGGTTCCTCTTTGTTTGGGGTCGTATATCAAAGCGAGGTCATTTCTGGATGCCCAGTCTGAAAGTGCCTCCCCATCACTGTCCACTGCTGGGTACCCCCAGTCAGGGTGATGGCTGTTAAAGTCCCCCACATAGATGGCAGGGTGGGGTAGGGTGGGTAAGACCTGCAGATCCCAGTTGGCATTAGGGGGCTTGTACACATTGACAATATGGAAGCCACCAATGATTATGGTGTCTGAGAAATGTGTTGTTATCAGGTGATTTGCTTCAACTATGTCAGAACGCACATAGGTGGCACGTCCATGTTTAACATGTAGAACATAGCACAGGAGGTCAAAGCCTTTGATGGTGAAGCGGCCAGCTTCCTCTGTGCCAATATGAGTCTCTTGGAGGCAGATTACATCAATCGAATGTTGGAAGGTGAGGACTTCAATAAGGCTTCGCTTGGCTGCAGATAGGCCTTCAACGTTTAGTTGTAATATGCGAAGGGCAGATCCTACCACAAAGTGCTCTTGGGGCTGTTTGCTTTCGGCTTTAGGACTGTGACTAGGATTCTTCTTTGACTTGGCACAGAGGCGTCGTCTCTTCGAATTTAGTCTGCTGGTAGGATCATTAGCTTCCCCAGGCGAGCCCGGGTACTGGCAGAGGGCGCGACGAGAACGCTGATCCATTGCCTCCATTGTATCTGTTGTACAATTATGCCTTTTGAATTATCATACTGTCTTCCATTTTCCTTGTTTTTGTTCAGTCTGTTTTTGCCGTGTCTTGTTACCTCCGCCAAGGAGGTAATGTTTTTGCTGGGGTTTGTCTGTCTGTTTGTCTGTCTGTCTGTTTGTCTGTCTGTTGGTTAGCAAGATAACTCAAAAAGTTTTGGACGGATTTCGATTAAACTTTCAGGCATTGTTGGAAATGGCACAAGGAAGAACTGATTAAATTTTGGTGGTGATCCGGATCACCGTCCAGAAGAAAACCGCCATTACGGAAAATGCCATTTTCGTGAATAACTACTGAACCACTAATCCTATCATTGTCAATCCAATTGCTAGTCATATGTTTTCATGGTCAAGGAATCTGAAAACGTACACACAAACACGGTATGGGGGGAACTGTGGCCGCCATTACGGAAAATGCCATTTTCCTGAATAACTACTGAACCACTAATCCTATTATTGTCAATCCAATTGCTAGTCATATGTTTTCATGGTCAAGGAATCTGAAAACGTACACACAAACACTGTATGGGGGGAACTGTGGCCGCCATTACGGAAAATGTCATTTTCGTGAATAACTACTGAACCACTAATCATATCATTGTCAATCCAATTGCTAGTCATATGTTTTCATGGTCAAGGAATCTGAAAACGTACACACAAACAATGTATGGGGGAAACTGTGGCGCTTGGCGGAGGTCTGCGCTCTCCGAGTGCTTTTCTAGTTTTATTTGCAATTTATTTCCAGTCTGTTCTGAGTTTGTTTATTCCTTTAATTAGTTCTTTAGGCTGGCAGCTGGCAGGCAACTTTTCCTGGTCTGCACTTTGCGTGGGCATTGCCTGTCACTCTGCCAGTCTAACTACTCCCCTCTCATCATCGCCAGCTGATCTCAATCACTAGTTTTTGTTCTCTTCTTCTGCTCATGTGAACCCACACTGGTGATCATTCAGGTTGATTATCGTTCTGCTATTTAAGGACTGCCACTTCGTGCTATCATTGCTGCACTATTGGATGTCAATGTGTTTGTCTATCCATACGTTCATTCAGACTGATCCTCCTGTTCTACTCCTGCGTTCGCTGGGCGATGCCAGCCCATGGACGCCAGCTGTAAGGTTTTTCGCATTATTTATATTCTTGTATTTTGCACAGTTTTTGGACTTTTGCTCTTTCCTTCAATAAATGTCATGAGTGTATCCAGCGCCTGGGTCTGTCCTTTCTGCCCCATAGGGGCAAATATGACAGAATAGTGCAGCCCAAAAATAAGACTCAGCTGCTTGGCCATTTTTTCCTTTTTGTGTTTTTTCACCCACCTGTGTGTTGGAGCTCACCATGTCCGACATGGACGACATGGACCGGCGAGCGACGTGTCTCCTGGAGTACATTTGGTCACAGACACAGGCCTCCCGTTCTCTCAAGATGGTCCAAGAGAGTCGGGATGGTGCGGCGCGGGTGATGGAGGCATTCCCTAGCCTGTGGAATCACCCAGAGGCGACTCCTCGCCATATTCTCCCTTCACTCTTTGCCCGACATCCCTCCAGCTCCAGCAAACACATTGCTAGCTTCACAGCGGCGCCGTCACCTTGCTCCAAACAGTTGGAGAGACGCCACCACCTCTCAGCCAGCAACTTTCCTCACACCGAGTCAGACAAATCCCACAGCAGATTATTCTCTTCATTTTCCATTGCCAACTGTCATGCCAGTCCCCTCCTCCTTCCCTGCTGTTTTTTCTCCCGTCTCCTCAGTGAGTCCTCCCGCTGCTGAGAGTTTGGCTACGCCCTTCCCAGTTCTGTTCACCTCCACCTCTATGGAGACGGCTCCTCCACAATCCACTAGGGAGCCCAGATTCACCGTAGACATGGAGAGGGATGACTGCCCACCTGCTGCAGCAGAGAACATCGTTCACCAGGATGACAGGCAAGTGTCATTTATTTCTCCCTCTATTAATGATATAATGCCTTGTCTGATTCCTGGTGATGACTCTCAGGGTTTGCAGTCCCCTGAGCTCTCACCATCTGCTGCAGCCAACAGTTCCTCACCTGTCCTCTCCGTGTCTCCTCTGGTTTTCCCTGAGTGTCTACCAGCCACAGAATCTAGCCGCTGGATGATGGAGGAGCCCATGGCCCTGGAGGATCCTGATCCAGTGCCAGCATGGAGCCGACCCCCAGTGGCCACGCCAGAGGAGCCACCAGCATGGACTATTTCATCTGGGGGCACCATGACTGCAACCACCATCATGCCTGCTGCGGGGGCCACCGCAGCAGAGTCAGCAGCTGAGCTGGACCTCTCGAAGGCTGAGCCCAAAGCGTTGCCAACGTCTGCATCATCGGAGTCCTGGACGGTGGTGGAGCTCAAGCTCAGGCAAGTGCTCTCTTTTGTCTTCCTTCTCTCAGTTTTAGAGCAATCTTGCCTGACTCTTGGTGAGGAGAGCTAGGTGCAGCCATCTGCTGCACCTGAGCTTACCTAGCCAGGCTCCGCCGCTGCCCATGACCCTAACCCCCTCTTCTCTATTTGTTTCCTCTGAGCTTCTTCCCAGGGTCATCGGAGATGATCCAGTGCAACAGAGGTCTCTATGGGTCCAGGCGCGCCCCCGAGGTCATTCAGGGTCCAGCCTTCACTGCTGAGGAGGTCTTCGTGGGTGCTCAGTCCCAGCCCGGAACCTCCTTGGGTGCAGCTCCACCTCTGCCCGAGGCCGTCATCTGGGTTCCTCCTCTGTCTGGGTCTCCAAGAGTGCTGCATTCCGTCCGGGGACCAACATGGGTGCTGCGCCCTAGCGTCAGCCCAACGTGGGTGCTGCGGTCCAGTCTGGGGCTCACCGAGGGTCTAACATTGGCCCAGCCAGGGCCAACTGAGGGTGCAACGTTGGCCCAACCGGGCTCCACCAAGGGTGCTGCAGTGCTCCAGCCCGGAGCCACCAAGGGTGCTCCAGTGCTCCAGTCCAGAGCCACCAAGGGTGCTGCAGTGCTCCAGCCCGGAGCCACCGAGAATGATACTGAGCTCCAGCCTGGAACCATTGCAGATGCTGCAGATCCTCAGCCTGACGCCGTCGTGGTTCCCCCTCTGCGGCGCTCCTCTTTCCCTGTGGGTCTCCTTGTGGGGGAGCTGCCTCCCAGGCCGCCTCTTCTGTTCAGTTGGCTTAAGAACTCGGGCCGGCCGCCAGAGAGACTAAGCCGCTGGGTCGAGTGGTCCATGTTCTCTGGCAGGCCACCCAACTGATACCACCTGGCCGTCCGGCTGGCCTGGGACTTTGGCAGACCACCTGACTGGGTTCACCTTGCCGTCTGCCGGGCCTGGGACTCTGGGCAGCCCACTACACTTTAGAGCTCTGTGGGCCAGGGGCCTTAATTCTGTGTTTCTGGTGTGGGTCCTGAGCAGGGTTGTTTTTGTTCCCTCCTAGCCTGTTCCCCCCACCACTCACCTTGGGTAGATCATTGTAGTTCCTGCTGGTGGGGTGGGGGGGCAGGTTTTTCTTTTTCTTTTGATGTTACCTTGGGGTGTCTGGGAGCCACCCCATGACAGGGGGACTCTGTCATGAACTGAGCTTGGATGTTCTCCCAGGCTCAGCTTCATGACTTTTCTCTGTTTTCATATTTATCTGTTGTGTTATTATGCATTTTGGATTATTCAATTCAATTTCAATTCAATTCAATTCAATTCAACTTTATTTATATAGCGCCATTTCACAACAACAGTCATCTCATAGCACTATCAACTGTAGGGGGGAACCCCCACAGTTGCAGAAAGACCCCAGCAATCAGGCGATCCCCTGTGAGCAAGCACTTGGCGACGGTGGAGAGGAAAAACTCCCTTTTAACAGGAAGAAACCTCCAGCAGAACCAGGCTCAGGGAGGGGCAGTCATCTGCTGCGACTGGCTGGGGGGTGAGGGGATAGAGAAGAAGAAAAGAACAGACATGTAGAGAGCAAACAGCACGATGGGGACTCAATCTATGGGGGAGAACAAACAGATGTTAATGACCAGCAAAAAAAAAAATATTTCATAGAGAGTGAGGAAAGGAGTGAGGCCCAGTGCATTACTGGAGGTCCCCCGGCTGACTAAACCTATTAGCAGCATAACTAAGGGAGGGTTCAGAAACACATGATCCCTCCCTAATTGTAGGCTATATCAAAAAGGTTTTAGCCCTATTCTTAAAAACAGAGATCGAGTCTGACTCCCGAATCCAGATTGGCAGCTGATTCCACAGGAGAGGAGCTTGATAGCTGAAGGCTCTGCCTCCCATTGTTCTTTTGGAGATTCTAGGTATTACAAGTAATCCTGCATTTTGGGAGCGTAGTGCTCTGTTAGGATAATACGGTAGTATCAGATCTTTTAAATAAAAAGGAGCCTGATTGTTTAGAGCTTTGTAAGTAAGAAGAAGGATTTTAAACTTAATTCTAAACTCTATGGGAAGCCAATGAAGGGAGGCCAGAACCGGAGAGATATGATCTCTCTTTCTAGTACCTGTTAAAACTCTTGCTGCAGCATTTTGGATCAGCTGAAGACTTTTTAAAGATGTTTTAGGACAGCCTGATAATAAAGAATTACAATAATCTAATCTCGAGCTAACAAAAGCGTGGATCAGTTTCTCAGCATCACTCTGAGACAAGATGCTCCTAATCTTGGCAATATTACGCAAATGATAGAAGGCAGTCTTAGAAACAAATTTAATATGTGAATTGAAGGACAAATCCTGATCAAAAATAACTCCAAGGTTCCTCACAGAGCTATTAAGAGAAAGAGTAACCGCATCCAAACTGAAAGTTTGATTTGGAAAGGAATTTCTAAGGTTTTTTGGACCAACAAGAATGACTTCAGTCTTATCTGAATTTAATAGCAGGAAATTACAAGTCATCCAAGCTTTGATTTCCTTAAGACAGGCTTCTAACTTGGCTAATTGATTACTATCATCTGGCTTCATTGACAGGTATAATTGTGTGTCATCTGCATAACAATGAAAATGTATACAGTGCTTTCTAATAATGTTGCCCAAGGGAAGCATATATAAACTAAAAAGAGTAGGGCCTAGCACAGATCCCTGTGGAACTCCATGACTAAGCTTTGAGTTGAAAGAAAACTCATTATTTACATGAACAAACTGGAACCTATCAGATAAATAAGATCTAAACCATTGCAACGAAGTTCCATTAAGTCCAACATAGTGTTCTAATCTATCAAGTAGAATATTATGATCGATAGTATCAAAAGCTGCACTAAGGTCTAAAAGGACAAGTACAGAAACTAGTCCATTATCAGATGCAATGAGGAGGTCGTTAGTGACCTTCGCTAAGGCTGTTTCAGTACTATGATGGATTCTAAACCCAGATTGAAACTCTTCAAGTAAACCATTTCCCTGCAGGTGGTCAAATAATTGCGCAGCAACAACTCTTTCTAAGATTTTTGAAATGAAAGGGAGATTAGAGATTGGTCTATAGTTAGCTAAAGCTCCTGGATCTAGCGTTGGCTTTTTGAGTAAGGGTTTAATTACAGCCGTTTTAAAAGCCTGCGGTACATGGCCTAAAGTTAATGAAGAATTGATTATATGAAGAATAAAGCTACCAATAAGTGGGAAGACTTCTTTAAATAACCTGGTAGGAATAGGGTCTAAAAGACAAGTTGAAGGTTTGGATGAGGAAACTATTTTGTCTAACTCACAAAGGTCGATTGGAGTAAACTCATCAAGACAGACATCAAAAGAAGGAGTTGTAGTAGTTACAGTATTTAAGTTAACTGTGGGAAGAATCTGATTGATTTTATCTCTGATGGATGAAATTTTATTATTGAAAAAGTTCATAAAGTCCTGACTAGTAAGCTCTAAGGGAATGCTAGGATTGACAGAGCCCTGACTCTTTGTCAACCTGGCTACAGTACTGAAAAGAAACCTGGGATTATTCTTGTTCTCTTCTATTAATCAGAATCAGAATCAGAATCAGAATCAGGTTTATTGCCATTGTTCATGTAGTACACAAACTAGGAATTTGTCTCGGTACAATGCAGAGTAATAACTCGTTCTAGCTTTTCTAAGAGATTTTTTATAAATTAAAAGATGATTTCTCCAAGCTAAATAGATTTCATCTAAATTAGTAGAGCACCATTTTCTTTCTAATTGACGAGTCTTCTGTTTTAAGGTACGAGTTTCTGTGTTGAACCAAGGAGTTAGAAATCTCTGATTAGACTTTTTCTTTTTTAAGGGGGCCACCAAGTCTAGAGTCTGATGCAGAGAAGCTGAAACACTATCCACCATGTTATCAATTACAGAAGGAGCAAGCTGTCTATAGCTTATTTCCGTTGTGTTGACACATGGCATAGAGGAAACAATCTGCATAAATTTGGAAACAGCATCATCTGAGAGGCATCTACTGTAATAATATTTTTCTTTAGGAGCCAAATAGTCAGAAATAGTAAAATCAAAGGTTAACAGACAATGGTCTGACAGTACAGGGTTACGAGGAGACACTACAAGATTTTCTATTTCTATGCCATATGTCAAAACAAGGTCCAATGTATGGTGGAGGTAATGAGTAGAATTTCCTACTTTCTGAGAAAACCCAATCGAATCTAATATTGAATTGAATGCCACATTAAGGCAGTCACTATCTACATCCACATGTATATTAAAGTCCCCTACTATAATTATTCTATCAGATTTCAGCACTAAATCAGCTAAGAAATCAGCAAATTCGGATAAAAATTCTGAGTAGGTTGATGGGGGACGATAAACTATGGCAAATAAAATTGGGTTTAACCTAAAATTGCTAAAGTGCCCAATACTGAGGACCAGGCCCTCAAAGGAATTATAACATGTTTTTTGCTTTACATTAACTAATAATTTGGAATGGTAAATTGTTGCTACTCCTCCTCCACGACCAGAACTTCTGGGATTTTGACAGTTTAAATAACCAGAGGGAGTTGATTCATTTAAACCAACGTAATCCTCTTGCCCTAACCAAGTCTCTGTAAGGGAAATTAAATCAATCTGATGATCAATTAACAAATCATGGACTAACAGAGACTTGGGAGTTAGAGACCTAATATTTAATAAACCACATTTAATTTTTAAATTATGAGGAGGAACAGAGGCCAAATCATTCAATTTAGAGGCTTTATGTTTAATTTGAGTTTTACCAATATTTTGCTTTATCACTTTGGGATGCTTATACATTATATTTTTATTCACTTTGGAGGGAGCAGACAACGATTCTCTGATGGGGAAGACAGGGGCTAAGCTGAGGGGTGGCGGATGAAGAGGAGCTGCAGAGAGGCGTGTAAGACTGCGACTCTGCTTCCTGGTCCCAACTCTGAGTAGTCACGGTTTTGGAAATTTGGATAAAAAAGATGCCAGATTGTTAGATAAATGAGAAGCACCATCCAAAGTGGGATGAATGCTGTCTCGTCTCATAAGACCAGGTTTTCCCCAAAAAGAGCTCCAATTGTCAATGTAGCCCACGTCATTTTTAGGACACCACACAGACAGCCAGCGGTTCAAGGATGACGAGCGACTAAACATGTCATCACTGGTCAGATTGGGGAGGTGCCCAGAGAATACTACAGTGGCAGACATCGTTTTTGCAAAGTCACACACCGATTCTATATTAAGTTTCGTGACTTCCGACTGCCGGAGACGGATGTCATTAATGCCGGCGTGAATAACAATTGTGGAATATTTACAGTTACTTTTAGCCAGCATTTTCAAATTTGACTCGATGTCGCCTGCTCTGGCCCCAGGAATACATTGGACTATGGCCGCTGGAGTCTCTAGGTTCACGTTTCTGACTACAGAGTCGCCAATGATCAGAGTTTTTTCCTCAGCGGGTGTGTCGCTGAGCGGGGAAAAACGATTAGAAACGTGAACAGGTTGGTGGTGTACCGGGGCTTTGCGACTAGGCTTCCTTCTCACCGTCACCCACCCAGTCTCCTCGCTGCTGAGGAGAGCCGAGGGACCGCTGACAGGGGGGCCTAAGCTAGCTAGCTCCGCTGCAGCTAATGGGCGTCCGTCAAGATTAACTGGCGCAGACGGTGTTTCAATGCAGCGGAGCCGGGATTCCAAATCAGACAACCTCGCCTCGAGCGCCTCAAAAAGACAACATTTATTACATTTACCGTTATCGCTAAAAGAGGCAGAGGTGTAGCTAAACATGTGACAGAGAGAGCACACCAGAGGAGGAGAGGAAAGAGAACTAGTAGCCATAGCTAGTAGCTAGAGAGCAAACCACAAAGCAAACCACACAGGCAGACAGCAAAACAGGAAGTGACGATACGTTACCACAAGGAAGTGACGATCCTAGTGACGATCCTAGTGAAGTGACGATTATCATACTGTCTTCCATTTTCCTTGTTTTTGTTCAGTCTGTTTTTGCCGCGTCTTGTTTTATTTGCAATTTATTTCCAGTCTGTTCTGAGTTTGTTTATTCCTTTAATTAGTTCTTTAGGCTGGCAGCTGGCAGGCAACTTTTTGTGGTCTGCACTTTGCGTAGGCATTGCCTGTCACTCTGCCAGTCTAACTACTCCCCTCTCATCATCGCCAGCTGATCTCAATCACTAGTTTTTGTTCCCTTCTCCTGCTCATGTGAACCCACACCGGTGATCATTCAGGTTGATTATCGTTCTGCTATTTAAGGACTGCCTGTTTGTGCTATTATTGCTGCACTATTGGATGTCAATGTGTTTGTCTATCCGTGCGTTCATTCGGATTGATCCTCCTGTTCTACCCCTGCATCCGCTGGGCAATGCCGGCCCAGGGACGCCAGCTGTAAGTTTTTTCCCATTATTTATATTCTTGTATTTTGCACAGTTTTTGGACTTTTGCTCTTTCCTTTAATAAATGTCATGAGTGTATCCCGTGCCTGAGTCTGTCCCTTCTGCCCCGTAGGGGCAAACATGACACTTCTGAGTTCCAGCTGAACAAATAGAAGAGCACTCTGCTCTCTCAAATCTCCAGAATTGGGAAACTAAAGGTTAAATATAAACCTAGAAGCTCTTCTTCAGCAGGACAGTTGGAGTGAGTGTAGTGCAGTAATGACTGTGAGACAGACAAACATGTTTCCTCTTTGTGCCATCATTCTCTTCTGGTTGAAGTCTGTGAGCTTCTCAGCTCCACCGACCTGCAACCATTTGGTGCAGTCCTTGGATCAGCTGGATCCAAACCATTTGGAGGGCAGGTGGGCTTTGGTTGCTGGCAGTGTGAAGGATCCTGCACACGTTAAGATCCTTAAACACAGAAACAGCTCCAGCATTTACTTCTCTAATGCCAATGTGTCCAGCAACATCTTATATACACCCAGCGTTGATGCCGGAGGAAAGTGTCACTACAGAACTTACACGGTCACACTGGAAGGCAGCACCCTAAACTTTGATGAAGAAAATCATGTGAATCTCACATTGACCTTCATCTACACATCCTGCACAGACTGTCTGGTGATGCGCTTTGACGAGTCAAAGGAAGTGGTGCGTTTGTTCCTGTTCAGCAAAAGAAGGGAAGTAGAGCCAAAGGAGCTGGATGAATTCCAAACCCAGGTGGGGTGCCTGAGTCTGCTTCCACCTGCCGTGATGGACCCTACAAAGCAGCTTTGTCAAGACTACACCATTAAAACTGAGGAAAAACAGGAGAACTGACACACTGTAGGTCATTAAAGTTTCAGTTACTTGTTATAGTGTATGCTTTTGGGGAAATTGTCTTTGTTCAGAAGAGAAAAATAAATAGGTACTTGGTACACTTGTTTTAGTGTTCTTGGTCTGTCAACACGTTACATATTAAAATGCAATATTAAATATTGTTTTTAAAGTGTAGTTAAATTAATTGTGGATCTAGCAGTCACTGATACACTAAGTCATTCTGAATGTGATTCCCTGGAAGTCAATTTTTAAAAAAAAAAAACAACCCAGTACTCACTAGTTGCAGTCTTTAAAACAAGGCTATTTAAAGGAAACCATAGAGCTCTATAAACCATATTTTGACTATTACTAAAGCTGTTCAAATTGTTGGAAAATACACACATTTGCATCACAGAGCTTATGGAACAAAATCATGATTATCAGTTTCAAACTTTTTAAAACCTTTTTTTTAAAGAATTACATTCAGTAATTGAGCTCAAACTTTGATACTGATATTATGCTGATAAAAAAGAGGTTTCCCTTTGTTCTGATAAAATGTTAAAAAAGCACACCATGATATCTAGGTAACACTTTATATAAGTGCAACCAAGATCGCATCCAACACTAAACTGTTTATCACTTTGACTTTTTTAATTTTACATTTAGTTGCTTACTGTTATATCCGTAAATCAGCAGTAATATGGCGGACTGGGATTTACCGGGGTTTAGAGAGGGCTGGCGAACCATACTTCCGGTGGTGACACTGGCCTGGGTATAAAAGGCCAAGGGCGGATAAGGTAGCCCTCTTTCGTTGTAGATGCCTGGACCTTGACCTCTGTAGCCCACTGCCATGTGACTAGTGTATCGTTTGTAAGTTATTAATAAAAGATATAAACTGCCTTCCGCCCTACTCTTCACTTTGACAATTATGGACACAACATTTGGCGACGAGGAGAACGTGGTTATGGAGCATGCTGCAATGAGTTTTCGGCCATTTCTGGAGGCCCCTGGCGAGCCTCCCATGTCGTGGCCTAGGTGGTTCACAGCATTTAGCAACTACCTGGTGGCCTTCAACCTTGGTGAGTTGAAGAAATTGCGAGCAAGAACAATTTTAGTCCATAATTTGGGCATGGAAGGGCAGAAGGTCCTGGAAACATTAGGTGGAGCTGAGACTTTTGAGGAGGTTGCAGAGCTAATGGCTAATAACTTTGCACACCGGACAACGTCATTGTCCGGCGTATCCAGTTTCGATAGCGCCACCAGTGGCCAGGAGAGCCAGTGAAGAGGTTCATGGCAGACCTGAATCAGCTGGCGGTGGAGTGTAACTTCAGAGCTCTACAGGACAAAATGATTCGGGGCCAGCTGGCAGAGCATGTCTGGTATTCAGCTGCTCGGTCTCGCCTCCTGACCCATTGGTGAATTAACGTTGACCACCACCACTGATATTGTCCAGCAGTTCGAGGTGGCTGAGAATATAGCGAGGGACCTCAGCAAAGAGTCATCCTCATCTTTAAATGAGCCTCGGCTAAGGCGCTGACAGAGGACCCTGTAGGTGAAGACGACATTGAGAAGGAAGGGGAGTACACCTCCATCATCAGAATAAGGTCTACCCCAGGAACGCAGAGATGTTACGGCTGTGAATCCACCAGACACAGATATAAGTCCAGAGAGTGTCCAGTGAAGGGAAAGCGCTGTGGGAAATGTGCCCTGCTGCACCATTTTGCGCAAGCCTGTAACAACTTTGAGCATGGGGAACATGGAAATAGAGGGGGCTCCTCCACGACCGTGCAATAGATACGGCCGCTGGACTCTGGCACAACTGTATGCCTACAGTTGTGCCAGAGTCCAGCGGCCGTATCTATTGCACGGTATCTTTGGACGGAGTCGAGGTATCGATGTTGGTGGATGCAGGTGAGGTGGCTTCAATTTTAAATCTGCAGATGGTGAAGACCCTGTTCCCTCGGTACCACATCCAGAAGACGGCGGCCTCAATTTACGACTATGGTAGGAGCAGGATTGTCGTATTGGGGTACGTCAAGTTAATGGTACGTTACAAGTTGCAGAGCATGGCGGCTGTCCAGGTGGTGGTGTCTGCCACGAGATCCAACATTATGGGCTGCAACATGTTCTATGGCTTGGGCTTCTCCATCGCCAGCGACACCAGAGAGGAGTGGTTGGGCGGAGGCTTGTGGAACTGACTCCTGTTGGATGAGGACGATGATGATGCGGTTTGGGACACCGGTTGGTCCGAACTGGGAGAAGACAGCGAGGAGGACCGTCACAGGGTGCCTCCCCGGGATGGACCCGATGCCAGAGTTCAAGTTACCCTGGGTGTGGGAGCTGGGCGGCACGGCGGGGCCCCCGGGTTGGTAGGCGGGACCGGGACATCAGCGCTGAACAGCACCGGGGCTAGACCAACAGGTGCGCGCTTAAAATGCACCAGAAGACGGCCCTCAAAAAGGGCTTCGAGCCAGACTGGGAGGAATACCGGGTCCAAATGGGAAGCCCCCCTCCCCCCCATGGTGGAGGGGGGGAGGGGGGCCATCCGGAGAGACTCTCCCCCATCCGGAGAGACTTGTTAGAGCTCCCCTGGTGGTTGGTGATATGGTTCACCCTAGGGTAGAATCTCGGTCAAGGGGGTCCCATAGGCGTCGTGGGATGTATGATGACCAGGGGCGGCTGCAGGTGAAGGCCACCCGAGGTGACGGCTATTTAGGCCTGTCGGACGGGACGTGGAGGCACCCCAGCGAGCTGCATAGGGTGGTGGAGACGAAGAGACAACGCAGTCCGTCACCAGAGACTAAGTGCTGGAAGCGCTCTGGCTGGGAACCACCAGATGGTAATTGTGTGTGTGTGTGGGGGGGGGGCATTCCACGGGTTTTGTGAAATGACTGTGAGCTATTTAGTTGGAGTGTTAAATGTTTTCTTATAGCAGGTCATTATGTATAAAAGTTATCTCTACTGGGTTGTGCTCCGATTGTGCTCTGACAGATTGATTTGAGTGTCTAATTGACTGTATTTGATGAAACTATTTAAAACAAAGAGAGAGAGAGAGAGAGAGAGAGAGAGAGACTTGACTTTTAAAAAAAGGCTTTATTGCACATTTCAAAAATGCAGAAAGACCAATATCAGTTGTCCAAGTGTGTCACATCTCAAAAGTGCAAACATAACTCATCCCCCTGACCCACTGAACACAAAACATTCCCTACAGCCCATCTATTGATGAACGCCTCCAGATTGTCTACCATTTGATAGTAAGAGAACTCTACCCGGAGTCTGACTGTCAACAAGACCTTGAAAGTGGACACAGGATCCACATTGCCAGCACTGCTTGCCCGATTTTTCCTCGTCAGCCAGATGGGAAGCTTAGCAGTCCCAGATAGGAAGTTCATCAAAGTGTGGGCAGCCTTCCTTGCCACTTTGTACTTCGGACCGTAAATGAACAGACCAAAAGAGAAACGTTCACCCAAAGCCCGAAACCACTCGCGCAAAATGTCAAAAAGTCCAGATAAACGAAAACAGTGGACAAACAAATGGTCGAGGGTCTCAACTTGGGAACAAAACAAACAGTCCCCCCCCCTACAGTCGGATCAAGGTGTGCCCTGTATTTATTTGTGGCTATTGCCCCATGCACAATCCTCCACTGGAGATCTGCTGTGCGTTTCTCAATAGGTTTCTTGTACATGCACCGCCAGCTGCCTTTTGGGGAGAACCCCTGGCCCCAAACAACCCGCCCACCTCGACTCCGTGACATCCTTCAGAGAGCGCAGATTCAGAACCTTCACACAGATGTGATACACCGCCCTTGTCCCGACAAACTGGAACTTGCCCAGGCGAGGAATCCTGAAGGTCAGTAGGTGATCCTCTCCTCCCTGCCACTCCCCCACATCCGGAGTTATGGAAATTGCAGGAAAGGTGGACGCAGTGTCATCATCCCATTGATTGGAAAGAGTGCGGTTCGTCACAAACGCTCGAAGCGGCTGCGGCAGGGCGGCGCACACGTCCTCCACCACCCTTTGCAGCAGTCTGACAGATGTAATTTTTGCACTCCGCCTCAGTGTATCCATTGATGTGGTCGACATCCTCATAAGATGACCCAGCTTGGTACAGCGTGCCTCCCGCAAACAACTCCGCAGACTGACAGACTGCAGCACCTCTGCTGCGATGAATCGATTGAAAAACAGTGGTTCTTCGAACAGCCACATGCCCGGCGCCTCATCACGGAAGCGGGCCATGTTGAAGACTCGCCATGCATGCAAAACGGACGTGTAAAAAGCAGATAGTGCAGTAAGGTCCACCTCCCCAGACGTCACGAGGAAGAGCTGCTTATCATAGCCCAAGCGACCAACTCTCCTCAAAAGCAGCTTAGCAGTGTCCATCCAGCAGGGTCCGCATCCGTAAAGGAGTCGTTGTGCAGTTCGAAGCCTGAAGCTGGCGATCTTGGAATGTATGTCCACCAGGCCCTGTCCCCCCTTGGCCACAGGCAGGTAGAGAACTGGTGCGCGGACCCAGTGGCGACCAGACCAAAAGAAGTCCACGATTGTCTTCTGAATCTCCTCCACGAGGCTCCTTGGCGGTGTCAAAGCCACCAGCCTATGCCAGAGAGTCAAGGCAACCAGATTATTCACGACCAGAACCCTGCCCCTATATGACAGCTGTGGTAGCAACCATTTCCATTTAGAAATGCGAGCACACACCTTGTCCTTAACACCCTCCCAGTTCTTTCGTTCAAAAGCCTCCGTACCCAGAAAAACCCCCAACACTTTGAGACCGGCCGTCCCCCACTAAAGGCCGCCGGGCAGGCGAGGGACGGCTTGACGCGACCAGTGGCCCACCAATAGACCCTCACTCTTGGCCCAATTAATCCGTGCAGAAGATGCCCTTTCATAAACTGTCAAAGTGTCCACCAGACACTGCACATCCCCGTTGGAGGTGATGAAAATGTCGACGTCATCCGCATAAGCAGACAAGACAATCGGGCGGCCACAGCTTGATGGCCCCGGCAGAACCAGACCACCCAGCCGAGCGCGCAACCTGCACAGCAAAGGCTCAATAGCCAAGCTGTACAGCTGACCCGAGAGTGGACACCCCTGGCGTATTCCCCGGTGTACAGGGATTGGCCGACTCAGTCCCGCCCCTTCCAGGATTGCAACAGCACAGGGATAGCAACACTCAGAGCAACAATCAGAAGGCAAGAAAAAACAAGAACAGCTAGTAAACATATGTACATATTACTATATATATACAGTATATATATATATATATATATATATATATATATATATAGACACACAGTGCGGAGCATTATGGTTGGTGAATGTGCAGCAGAAAGTCTAAGCTCTCTCTCTTATAGTGAAAAATTGTATACCTCAACACTGTTTTATTTTGTGTGCTCATGTATGGGGTGGGAGGTCGCCAGTAGAGTGGCGTTAAGTGGAGAATGAAAATGTTTATTGTTTAAGACTATGGTATGTGAATGTGTTGTTGGATTGTTCTGGGATTAGTTTTTTTTTTCATTGGAAACACAGCTTATTTTACTTTCTGGACTGATAGGGGAAGGCGGCAGAATAATCTGCCTAGCTGTGCAGGGGGCGCCAGTAGTCTACCCGGCCCCATAGCCTTAGTTGTATGACTGGATAGATTATTTGTTTGTTTTTGTAAATACTGTTTCCCCTGTTAGTGCGCGAGTAGGGCTATAAAGTTGGGTGGGTTAATCTGTGTGCCTGCATTTTTTTGAAGGGGGGAGGATGTTACATCTGTAAATCAGCAGTAATATGGCGGACTGGGATTTACCGGGGTTTAAAGAGAGCTGGCGAACCACACTTCTGGTGGTGACATTGGCTGGGGCATAAAAGGCCAGGGGCGGAAGAGGTAGCCCTCTTTCGTCGTAGACGCCTGGACCTTCAGCACTGTAGCCCACTGCTGTGTGACTGGTGTATCGTTCGTAAGTTATTAATAAAAGACATAAACTGCCTTCCGCTCTGCTCTTCACTTTGACAATTATGGACACAACGCTTACTCCACTAATGGTTAGGATTAGGGAAAGCGTTAGGGTTAGGTGTCACCTCCTCTAATGGTTAAAGTTCGAGAAAACTGCAGCGAAACATTTCTCAACCGTGCGTCACATATCCAGTGCACGTGAAAAATGTCTTTCTCGTTTGTCATGGACTTTTTTCAGAGTGCGAAACCAATTTAGAAAGGTTTAGTTAACTATTAATTTAGCCCTTATCAGGTTTACATTATTATTAAGCTTATTATGTGGGCTAATCAGTTTTTAATACTGTAAATTTTTATTATTTTTCTTCAGATTTGAAAATGTATAAAATTTTCAGGGCAGATTTAAGTTAAGTTCAATTCACCCCTTCTCCCTACCCCTCCGTTTTGCAGACTCATATGTAGGGGTAGTGCTGTCTCAGTTCTCTTTGAGGGACAGGGTGGTTTACCCCTACAAACCAAGTGTGGTCCTGACCACATTACAGCGGCGAAGGGGTACCCCTAGATGCTCAGAAAATTCAAGATGGCGGAATCCAAGGATGGAAGAAAAGAAGTTTACAAAGTTTGACAAGGGATTGCAATGCAAACAAAAACAAACAAAAACACGCATGCAGCAATTCCTCGTCATGTCATTCTGTTAACTAAATTGAGACTAAATTAAAACTTTATATTAAAACTAATATAAAACTGATATTGCTGACAAATTATGATTTCATTCTAAGAAGCATACATCATAATTTCCATAAGATTAATTTTTTCTAAATCAAAATTTTATGGGAGTTTACTTTTTCACAGATTCTATTAGTAAGACTTTTCTAAATCAAAGCTTAGAAAGTGTATAATCACATAGCTCAAAAAACCACAGTTACTGTATATAAGGTTTTGTCCCCTATATGCAGGAATATTCCTGTCTAAGCTGAGATGTATTCAATTTTTTTTCTCTCGGCTGCTCCCTTTCGGGGTTGGTTTGACAATGAGTTTTTACACCAGATGCCCTTCCTGACACAACCCTTTCCATCAGCCCTGGCCCAGGGGGTTCACCAGCCCATGCTCCCCCCATTGCTGGCTAACCAACTTTCCTTCTGCCATTCTATTATGCTGAGCACCAAACTAGATAGCAAGAAGTACCATTTTTAGATGATCTCTGGTATGGCCCAGCCAGGGCTTGAACCCACAACCCTCTGGCTGGGGTGGATGCTCTACTTCTAGGCCACCACTCCAGTGCATGTGAGATCAATTCTACTGCTCTCCAGAAATGGTATACAAAGAAAAATATTAGATTACAGTACCTTGGCATATTTTCTTTAATTTTATTTGGCCTCCATAGAATTTTTTCATCAAAAAAAAAACAAAAACTATGTAAAATTCCCCATTTTAAAACGAATGTGTTTCTTTTGACAGAACAGGTCAACAGTAAAAATTGCAGGCAGGCGTACTGGGTTTCAGTGGATATCTCTTTATTTAGTACCTTCAGTGTAGGTGCCAAGTAATACAACAGAAGATCAAATGTTTTAATTCAGATTTTTTTTTTTTTTTTATGTATAATGTATGTCCATATGTTCCCTATCCTGGGATGCATTCTCCTTGTGTTCACTCCTTAGCAACTGTTGGCTCCTCGGGACACAGCTTTTTGGTGGGATCCATCACTTTAGGAGGAGTTAAATTCAGGCACATTGCTTGGGCCTTGAGCTCGTCCATCTCCTTCTGGTCCACCTCCCTCCTCCTGCTGAACAGATACAAACGCTTGATTGTGTTGGTCTCAGAGTCATCGAAGCGCATCACTCTGCAGTCAGGACAGGACGTTTTGATGATGGTCACAGTGATGTTATGTAAGCCGTATATGAAGCCACTGCCTTCGAGTGTGATGTTGGACTGAAAGTATTGACAGGCATCATCAAAGCTGAAGGCACGTTTGATGGAGATGTCGGTGCTGTCACTGTAGTTGGAGAATATGATGCTGGCACTGTCTCGGCTCTTGAAGTGCTCCAGGTGTGATGGGTCACTCAGGCTGCCTGCAATCAAAGACCATTGGCCCTTGATATAATTGAAATCCAGCTGATCCACAGGAAGGAGCAGGTCTTCACAGTCTGAAGGAGCTGAATGGGTCAGGGACACCCAGCAGAAGAAAGTAATAACAAAAACAGAAATCATGTCTCTGTGTTTGGGGTTTGGACAGTCTGTTGTAGTGCAAGCAATCAGTGCTCAGATGTTTTCTGCTGCACAGTCAGATCAAGAATGAGAGAGGAACAGCTGTGGTTTTATGGATAAAAAGATCCAGTTTCTGTCAGTTCAAAGGGGCAGAGTCCTATTTTGTCTATTTATTTTTGGTTGAGTAAGAACTGAGGTGGCCTCTGTCTTCCCAGTATGAGGCACATGTAGTTATAGCAATCAATCAATCAAAACTTTATTTATATAGCACTTTTCATATAAAAGGTTGTAGCACAAAGTGCTTTACAAATTAAAAATATGACACAGTTACACCGCTCCTCCCACCCCACCCTTTCACCTACCCAACCCCCCCCCCCACACACACACTTATCTATGTGAGACATGGCCGAGTGCCGAGGATCCAGGTGTAGAAACACCATCCTAGGGAGCCATCAACACAAGGGAAGCCCCAAGTCTGCAGCTACAGGGACACCACTTCTGTGACCACCCAAGACCAGTCATTGGGTGGGCCAGGGCAGTTGCAGGCCAGTGCCCTGCAGCTAGAACCATCAACTCCCTGTGGGAGGGCTCCCTATGAGGAAACACTGGAGCTAGGACAGGATAAGATGAATAAATGGCATAAATGGTAAATGGTGTTCCCTTATATAACACTTTTTCTCATCTCTAGATGACCAAAGTATTTTACAGATCCTGCTATCTACCCATTCACACACTGATGGCAGCAGAGATGTCATACACAGGCACTGGCCTGACCAACCAGGAGCAACCGGGGGGTTCAGTGTCTTGTTCAAGGACACTTCGACATGCAGACTGCAGACAGAGCGGGAATCGAACCCCTGACCCTCCAATCAGTAGTCGGTCACACTCTACCTGCACCGCAGTCATGATAAAACTATCACTAATTAATAATAATAACAATAATAATAATAATAATAATTTGTTAATAAAAAGATAATCATAACCCCCATCCTATTTAAACTCAAACAGTTTAAAATGTAATGGTATTTAATAATAAAGTGAATAATTATAGTAAGAACAACATAAAATAAGTTTAAAATCAGAAATTAAGAAAATTAAAATAAGAAACTAATCAAAAGTTAGGTTAAAATAGTAGGTCTTGAGCCTGCTTTTAAAAACATGAACATTCTCGGCAGTCCTGATGTTCTCTGCTAGGCTGTTCCACAGATGTGGGCCATAGTAACAAAGAACCACCTCACAGTGGGTGCATGTTCTGACAGTAGGAATAATTAAAAGACCAGTACCAGAGGACCTCAGGGACCGTGGGGGCTCGTATGCTAAAAGCAGTTCTGATAAATGAGAAGGGCCAAGACCATGCAAGCATTTATAAAGCTGTAAAAGAACCTTAAAATCGATCCTGAAGGCCACAGGGAGCCAATTCAGTGACTTCAAAACCGGCGTGATGTGAGCCTGCCATCTGGTCCTCGTCAGAACATGTGCAACCTGAATGCTGTAATAACTGCAGATTTGAAATGATCTTTTTGAGATGACCAGAGAGCAGGACATTACAGTAATCAAGATGGCTGGTGATAAAAGCATGCATTAGTATCTCTGTATTTGCTTGAGAGAGAAATGGGTAGACTCTGGCAATGTTGTTTAGATGGTAAAATCCAGTTTGTTATATTTTTAATGTGTGGAATAAAACCAAGCTCAGAGTCTAAAATGATGTCCAAATTCTTAACATGTTGGGATAGGATAAAAGACAGACTATGTAATTTTGGTCAAAATTTCTCTCTCTGAGCTTCAGGACCAATGACTAAAACTTCAGTTTTGTCCTGGTTGAGCTTCCTTGTTTGCTGCCATCCATGATTTAATGTCTAAAATACAGTTATAAAGGGTATTGATATGTAGGGCTTTAAGTGTTTATTAATGAATCTGTATCTCCGGAGTGGTCGACTAGTGGTAGAGCATCCGCCCCACAACCGGGAGGTCATGGGTTCAAGTCCTGGCCGGGGTCATACCAAAAACCATATAAAAATGGTACTTCCTGCCTTCTACTTTGGTGCTCAGCAAAAAACAAAATGGAGGAAGGAAAGTTGGTTACCCAGCCACAGGGAGTGTGGATGCCAGTGTACTCCCTGTGCTGGTCCCAAGCCAGGATAAATGGGCAGGGTTGCGTCAGGAAGGGCATCCAGCATGAAAATCCTTGCCAAATCAACATGCGCATCATCACAATATAAGTTGACGATACGCTGTGGCAACCCCGAAATGGAGCAGCCAAAAGACAAGAAAATAAAATCACATTACAGGTAGTGCTGGGACAGCAGTACTGCAGTGACACAGTGTAAGTACAAGGCCAAGTCAGTTGCTGAAGCCATCACAGTGTCAGCACAATGTCACAGACTGTAATACTGGTATTGTGCAACAGTTCCACACAGTTTACTTAGCAGCAGTACCTAACAAAACATTATGATTCATCTGTTTGTTTAACAAGTTATTTTGCTCCAGTGAGGAAAAATACTCCCTCCCACCTGTACCAACAATTAACTGTTCCTAAACAAAGCAGTTATCAAAATAGAGAATAAAATATGTTTATTATAATTTCACACATATTTAGACAATGTGAAGGGCACAAATTGTTCTTTTTATACTCAGATTCCTCTTGTGACAGTTTAGCTTTAGCACATTGCCACATTGGTTTCAGTGCATTTTTCCCTCTTCTTCTTGGCATTTCCAAATAAAATAGTCTATCATCACGCAGGTACCACGGGAGACTAATTAGGAGGTTAAACCCAACTCCAACTTGTCCCTTTTGCTGGGAACAGATGGAGTGTAACACCAAACATAAGTGCTAAATGTTAAGCTTGTACTATTCTGTGCACTTTCACATATAGAGTGAAAGGGAAGATTTACAATATTGTAGTGAGACCTGTTATGATATAGGGTTTGGAGGTGGTGGCACTGACAAAAAGACAGGAGACGGTGCTGGAGGTAGCAGAGTTGAAGATGCAAAGATTCTCATTGGGAGTGACTAGGAGGGACAGGATTAGAAATGAGTATATCAGAGGGGCAGCTCATGTTGAGTGGTTTGGAGACAAAGTAAGAGAGGAAAGGCTGAGATGGTCTGAACATGTACAAAGGAGGGATAGTGGATATATTGGACAAAGGAAGTTGAAGATGGAGCTTACAGGCAAGAGGAAAAGAGAAAGACTGCAGAGAAGATTGGATGTAGTGAAGGAGGACATGGAGAGGGTTAGCGTAACAGAAGAAGCTACAAGGGACAGGATGAGATGGAGGCAGCTGATCCACTGTAGCGACCCTTAAAGCGAGCAGCGGAAAGAAGAAGAAAATTAATAAGATGATGAAATTATCTTTTTATCCCTACAGCTATCAATAATTAAACTGCAAAAACCTCAGCTGGCGATTGGATTTTTAACTGTCTGCCTGTGCACACTGGCAGTGCAGAAAACTCCGCTTTCAGTCAGTAGGCCCGGGTTCACATCCACTGTGTTCACCTTCTTTTCTGCCTCCACTTTTTCCTTTTACATACACATTTCATGAGGTTAGGATTAAGGTAATAATTATGGTAAGGCTATTACGACAGTAAAGTTTAGGGTTAGGATGTGACTGTACCCCACCTCCACTCTGCAAGTCGGTGATGCATGTACCCTTTGGACAAGGCCAGTGCACATGCAGCTGTATATATGCTTCATTTTTTGTATCTATTAAGCCAAGCGTTTGACACATGCACATATGTAACCATCATTTGTAGTTTCACCCCAGCACAAATGTGCTGATGTGTACATTCAAATGACATCCATTTATTAGGGGGCAATCACACTGAGGTAGTTCTCAATAGTTCCTACTGAGCAGTCTGATTGGACAATAGGTATTCCAGGAGTTATTATAATCAGCCCCTCCAGGATTTTGCGATGTTGCAATTCTACCAATTCCCGTGAATTTAACGCGTCCTGCATAATTTGAATTTTGTCCAATCACCACAACTTCTCCCCAGTTTTGGCCAGTTGTCGTCAACTTCCGCCAATTTCATCAATCAAATTTGTCCCTGAGTAGCACGCAAACGTGTATGTCATCAGTCTGACCGATCAAATACGCCACTGAACCGCATCGCACTCACTTCTGTGTTTACAACGAGTACATGCAGAACACATCAGTAAAAAACAAAAGTATGATTTAAAAAAACATTCACCTGAGAGTTTTCCCACATCGTTCCTTCCATCTCCTCGAGTCTCCGTAATGACCCTATGTATGATGTGCCGGGTTTGTGTTGGAAAACGTCCACCTGCCTGACCACACCCCCCATCTTGGGAACGCACGTGAGGAGAGATGCCATAAAACCACAAACAAACGAGCAAATCTAATACTACAACTACTGCTGTAACATTTTATACATCTTTAGAGGTAAAAGTCACTACTACATCTTGTCAATGAGTTTTAAAGCTGTGAATATCCGGTCTGGACAGGAGCCAACACGTGATTCAGGCAAATCCCCAAGGAGAGCTGCACAAATTACCGCAACAATAAAAAAAAGACCCGAGAAATTCTTGAGGGACTGTATAATCCATGATAATTGCACTCCAACATTTCACTGGATATGTATCACTCCACTTCAAAGGTGTTTATGTAACCGTTAATTAACTGTTGTAATTTACTGTCAGCTCTCAGTGGCAATTGCAATTCTGTGTTGGATACCTTAATTTCCACAGTGAGGTGCTGTTTGAAAAGATTTCTTACCTGTCTCGGAAGCCTCACGCTTTTTTGGAAAAAAAAACAAACAACTTTATTCAGTTTTCAAAGTCTGCCCTTGTATATAAAAGTCATTAAGCTGTTTCATGTCTGTTTAAAAGAAAAAATAGGCAGTACTAGAGTTGGATCTGTTGTCTCGATTAACAAACCACAATACCTTTGTGGTGATGGACTCTTCATTTCACCTGAAAATGCCAAGAAAAAGCAAGGGAAATGTGCCGAAGCCAAATCGCTAGCATGCTAACTTTCCACCAGCATTGGTCACATTTTGATCAGCCTTTCTGTGGTGCCGACTCAACAGGTGACTGGCATGTTTTCTAAACACTTACTTTTGCACTTGACAATATTTAATTTGTTTACATGTGTGTGAAATGACAACAGATGTCTTCATGCTAATTGAGATGTTTAGCAACAGTTGGCTACATTTAGATGGGACTATTTTTTTCTCAGCTGCATAAAATAACTGGTTAAACAAATCATAATATTTTGTCTAGTATTAGTGCCATTTAATAAATTGTGCTTGCAGAACTGTTGTATAAAAGCAATATTGCACTCAAGGTTGTACGGTATCATGAATATACTAACTACAGGTGTGCTCCCTCTCAGGTAATATTGCTTAATTATGTGTCTGCACCTGTGCAATACTCCAGTGGATGGCTGCAGTGGATAAGCAGTGAAGACGTCATTATTCTATCATTTGTTGTGGTTCCCAGGCATGTGTAATTGTATTGAACAATGGCGTGAAAAAGTGTTTGCCCCATCCTGATTTCTCATTTTTTTCTGTTTGTCACACTTAATGTTTCAAATTATCAAACAAATTTAAATATTAGACAAAGATAACACAAGTAAACAAAAAATGCAGTTTTTAAATAAAGGTGTTTATTATTAAGGGTAAAAAAAAAAAATCCAAATCTACATGGCCCTGTGTGAAAAAGTGATTGCCCCCCTTCCATTAAAACATAAATTAATTGTGGTTTAGCACATCTTTGGAAAGCTGAGTTCAATTTCTCTAGCCACACCCAGGCCTGATAACTGCCACACCTGTTCTCAGTCAAGAAATCACTTAAATAAGACCTGCCTGACAAAGTGAAGTAGACCAAAAGATCCGCAAAAGCTAGGCATCATGCTGCAATCAAAAGAAATTCAGGAACAAATAAGAAACAAAGTAACTGAGATCTATCAGTCTGAAAAAGATTATAAAGCCGTTTCTAAAGCTTTGGGACTCCAGCAAACCAGAGTGAGAGCCATTATCCACAAATGGCGAAAATATGGAACAGTCATGAACCTTCCCAGGAGTGGCCGGCCGACCAAAATTACCCCAAGAGTGCAGCGACAACTCATCCAAGAGGTCACAAAAGACCCCACAACAACATCCAAAGAACTGCAGGCCTCACTTGCCTCAGTTAAGGTCAGTGTTCATGACTTCACCATAAGAAAGAGACTGGGCAAAAATGGCCTGCATGGCAGAGCTCCAGGACAAAAACCACTGCTGAGGAAAAGATCATAAAGGCTCGTCTCAGTTTTGCCAGAAAATGTCTTGATGATCCAAGACTTTTAGGAAAGTATTCTGTGGACTGACGAGACAAAAGTTGAACTTTTTGGAGGATGTGTGTTCCATTACATCTGCCGTAAAAGCAACACAGCATTTCAGAAAAGGAACATCATACTAACAGTAAAATATGGTGGTGGTAGTGTGATGGTCTGGGGCTGTTTTGCTGCTTCAGGACCTGGAAGACTTGCTGTGGTAAATGGAATCATGAATTCTGCTGTCTACCAAAAAACCCTGAAGGAAAATGTCCAGCCATCTGTTTGTGACCTCAAGCTGAAGCACACTTGGGTTCTGCAGCAGGACAATGATCCAAAACACAGCAGCAAGTCCACCTCTGAATGGCTTAAGAAAAACAAAATGAAGACTTTGGAGTAGCCTAGTCAAAGTCCTGACCTGAATCTGATTGAGATGCTGTGGCATGACCTTAAAAAGGCAGTTCATGCTCAAAAACCCTCCATTGTGGCTGAATTACAACTAATTCTGCAAAGATGAGAGGGCCAAAATTCCTCCACAGTGCTGCTGTCCAGAGCCAACATTCCTCTTCTGGTTCGATGGTACTGCGGGCCGCAGCAACCAACTCCTGTAGTCTGGTCATTGCCTGGAACTCCCCCTCAGTCAGCAGCACCAACTCGGCCATAGCTGTGCAATAAGAAATCCGCTGGGTCCTTACTGCCGCCGTCCTTCTGTCACAACATTCGCTCCTTCGGAGCACTGAATAAAGGGCCCAAAAGGCAGACTTCTAATTGCAGCTATTTATTGCAGAAAATACAAAATAAATGCTGCTTGTGGGCAGAAATAAAAAAGCAACAACAAACCAGATACGTGGAATGAAAAAACGGCAAAAAATCCAAACAGAGTGGTGAAATAAATGTGACGTTAACATAAGGACACCACGGGGATTAATGCCCGCTGCCAGCATATATAGAAAAAAACGTGATTGGAAAACAAGGGACAGCTGTGACAAATTAGAATGTGAGAGGATGAGGCTAACATGGGAGATGCTATGCTAACTGGAAGTAATCAAAGGGTACTGTCAAAATAAGAGCCCATACAGAAATGATAATAATGAATGGCAAAAAAGAGACAAATAATAATGATAAAGAGTCCAAACAAGGAACATAAGGCATGGACAGGGTCTAACCCTTTCCAGATCATAACAATCCATTAGTTATGATAATGAAAATGATGATATGAAAATAGTAGAAGTAATTATACAGCTCGAAGCAGTGAACAGAATGACAACTGGCAAGAATGTAAGAAAGTGGCACCGTTGAGCTACAATGCAGTGGAGATAGTTAAGCAATATTACACAAGAGTGAGTTATGCCATCGTGAATATACAAACTCCAAGTGTGATGCGGCTTATGTCCTATGCAGAGGGCACGTATCCCTGATTGCTTCCTGTGGCAATGTAGTGTCACTTCCTGTGTTGCTGGCTGGTGTGATTTGTTCTGCGCTTAGCTCGCCTCCCTCTCCTGAGGATTATTGCCTTTAATTGCATTTTAATTGCTTTTTTCAATTACCGTCACCTCTCACTACTGTTTAACAAGCCTCTTGCACCTGTGCGCACACTCAGTGTCACCTAATCACCCTCTTTAGCCTTCTGTTCACCTTTCACTGGTGTTTGTGTTAGCTTCAGGTTAGCCACTAGCCATGGCTTCTAGCTCTCCTTCCCCTTCCCCTCTGGTGTGCTCTTTGTGTCAGATGTTTAGCTACACCTCTGCCTCTCTTAGTGATAATGGTAAATGTAATAAATGTTGTCTTTCTGAGGCGCTCGAGGCAAGGTTGTGTTATTTGGAATCCTGGCTCCACTGCATTGAAACACTGTCGGCGCCAGTTAATAATGACGGATTCTTATTAGCTGCAGCAGAGCACCGTGGCATAGGGCCTGCTAGCCTTCCCCCAGCAACCACCTCTCCTGAGCAGCCAGGAGAGAACGGGTGGGTGACAGTGAAAAGAAAGTATAGTCACAAGCCCCTGGTTTACCACCAACCTGTTCACGTTTTTAATCGCTATTTCCCACTGAGCGACACACTCGCTGAGGAAAAAACTATCTATATACTGTATACTCTCTATAGTCAGAAACATGAACCTAGAGACTCCAGCGGCCATAGTCAAATGCATTCCCGGGGCCAGAGCAGGCAACATCGAGTCAAATTTTAAAATGCTGACTAAAAGTACAGTGGGGCAAAAAAGTATTTAGTCAGCCACCAATTGTGCAAGTTCTCCCACTTAAAAGATGAGAGAGGTCTCCAATTTTCATCATAGGTATACCTCAACTATGAGAGACAAAATGAGAAAAAAAAAATCCAGAAAATCACATTGAAGGATTTTTAATGAATTAATTGGTAAATTCCTCAGTAAAATAAGTATTTGGTCACCTACAAACAAGCAAGATTTCTGGCTCTCACAGACCTGTAACTTCTTCTTTAAGGGGCTCCTCTATCCTCCACTCGTTACCTGTATTAATGGCACCTGTTTGAACTCGTTATCAGTATAAAAGACACCTGTCCACAACCTCAAACAGTCAGACTCCAAACTCCACTATGGCCAAGACCAAAGAGCTGTGAAACGACACCAGAAACAAAATTGTAGACCTGCACCAGGCTGGGAAGACTGAATCTGCAATAGGTAAGCAGCTTGGTGTGAAGAAATCAACTGTGGGAGCAATTGTTAGAAAATGGAAGACATACAAGACCACTGATAATCTCCCTCGATCTGGGGCTCCACGCAAGATCTCACCCCGTGGGGTCAAAATTATCACGAGAACGGTGAGCAAAAATCCCAGAACCACATGGGGGGACCTAGTGAATGACCTGCAGAGAGCTGGGACCAAAGTAACAAAGGCTACATCAGAAACACACTACGCCGCCAGGGACTCAAATCCTGCAGTGCCAGACGTGTCCCCCTGCTTAAGCCAGTACATGTCCAGGCCCGTCTGAAGTTTGCTAGAGAGCATTTGGGTGATCCAGAAGAGGACTGGGAGAATGTCATATGGTCAGATGAAACCAAAATAAAACTTTTTGGTAAAAACTCAACTTGTCGTGTTTGGAGGAGAAAGAACACCATACCTACTGTGAAGCATGAGGGTGGAAACATCATACTTTGGGGCTGTTTTTCTGCAAAGGGACCAGGACGACTGATCCGTGTAAAGGAAAGAATGAATGGGGCCATGTGGCCAAGGAGTGGCTTCGTAAGAAGCATTTCAAGGTCCTGGAGTGGCCTAGCCAGTCTCCAGATCTCAACCCCATAGAAAATCTTTGGAGGGAGTTGAAAGTCTGTGTTGCCCAGCGACAGCCCCAAAACATCATTGCTCTAGAGGAGATCTGCATGGAGGAATGGGCCAAAATACCAGCAACAGTGTGTGAAAACCTTGTGAAAACTTACAGAAAACGTTTGATCTCTGTCATTGCCAACAAAGGGTATATAACAAAGTATTGAGATGAACTTTTGTTACTGACCAAATACTTATTTTACTGAGGAATTTACCAATTAATTCATTAAAAATTCTTCAATGTGATTTTCTGGATTTTTTTTTTCTTATTTTGTCTCTCATAGTTGAGGTATACCTATGATGAAAATTGGAGACCTCTCTCATCTTTTAAGTGGGAGAACTTGCACAATTGGTGGCTGACTAAATACTTTTTTACCCCACTGTAACTGTAAATATTCCACAATTGTTATCCACACCGGCATTAACGACATCCGACTCTGGCAGTCGGAAGTCACAAAACTTAGTGTGGAATTGGTGTGTAACTTTGCCAAAACAATGTCGGCCTCTGTAGCATTCTCTGGGCCCCTCCCCAACCTAACCAGTGATGGCATGTTTAGCCACATGTCATCCTTCAACCACTGGCTGTCTCTGTGGTGTCCTGCAAACAACGTGGGCTACATAGACAGTTGGAACTCATTTTGAAGAAAACCTGGTCTTAATAGGCAAGACGGCATCCATCCTACTTTGGATGGTGCATCTCATTTATCGAACAATCTGGGATCATTTTTATCCAAAGATCCAAAGCCCTGACTGCTCAGAGTTGGGACCAGGAAGCAGAGTCACAGTCTTACACGCCTCTCTGCAGCTTCTCTCCACCACCACCCCTCAACTTAGCCCCTGTCTTCCCCATCAGAGAATCACTGTCTGCTCCCTCTAAAGTGAATAAAAATATAATGTATGAGTATCCCAAAGTGATTCAACAAAAAGTTGGTAAAATGCAAATTAAACAATAAATAAAACAAGACATGGGAAAAACAGACTGAACAAAAATAAGGAAAATGGAGGGCAGTGTAAAACTCAAACGGCATAACAGCACATCAGACAAATATGAAAACAGAGAAAACCATGAAACTGAGCTTGGGAGAACATCCCAGCTCAGTTCATGACACATATAGCCTCTAAATCTAATGACTTGGCCTCTGTTCCTCCTCATAATTTAAAAATTAAATGTGGTTTGTTAAATACTAGGTCTCCAACTCCCAAGTCTCTGCTAGTCCATGATCTGTTAATTGATCATCAGATTGATTTACTATCCCTTACAGAGACTTAGTTAGGGCAAGAGGATTTTGTTGGCAAAGACTGCAGTGCAGTTGAAACATGTAAAGAAGGTAAAGACATCTTTCTATTTTATTTTTTGTTTGTTTTTGTCTTTTATATGAACAAAAGATAAATTAAAAAAAAGGATTTTGTTGGTTTAAATGAATCAACCCCCTCTGGTTATTTAAATTGTCAATATCCCAGAAGTTCTGGTTGCGGAGGAGGAGTAGCAACAATTTACCTTTCCAAATTATTAGTTAATGTAAAGCAAAAAACAGTATAATTCCTTTGAGGGCCTGGTCCTCAGCATTGGGCATGTTAGCAATTTTAGGTTAAACCCAATTTTATTTGTCAATAGTCTATCGTCCTCCCTCAGCTTACTCAGAGTTTTTTTTTTTTTACCTGAATTTGCTGAGTTCTTAGCGGATTTAGTACTGAAATTGGATAGAATAATTTTAGTAGTTGACTTTAATATACATGTAGACGTAGATAAGGATTGCCTTAATATGGTATTTAATTCAATATCAGACTCAATGGTTTGTTTGTTTGTTTTTGGGTTTTTTTGTTTGTTTTTTGAGAAAGTAGGAAATTCTACTCATTATGTCCACCACATGTTGGACCTTGTTCCGACATATGGCATAGAAATAGAAAATCTGGTAGTGTCTCCTCACAATCCTGTACTGTCAGACCATTATCTGATAATTTTGATTTTACTATTTCTGACTATTTTGCTACTAAAGAAAAATATTACTACAGTAGATGTCTCTCAGATGTTGCTGTTACCAAATTTAAGGAGGTTGTCTCCTCATTGTCATGTGTCAACACAACAGAGATAAGCTATGGAGAGCTTGGTCCTTCTGTAATTGATAGCATGGTAGCTAGTGTGACCACTTCTCTGCATCAGACTCTAGACATGGTGGCCCCATTAAAAAAGAAAAAGTCTAATCAAAGATTTCTGACTTCTTGGCTCAACACAGAAACTCATATCTTAAAACAGAAGACTCATCAATTAGAAAGAAAATGGCGCTCCACTAAATTAGATGAAATCTATTTAGCTTGGAGAAATCAACTTCTAATTTATAAAAAAAAAAGTCTCTTAGGAAAGCTAGAACAACTTATTATTCTGCATCAATAGAAGAGAGCAAGAATAATCCCAGGTTTCTTTTCAGCACTGTAGCCAGGCTGACAAAGAGTCAGGACTCTGTCAAATCTAGCATTCCCTTAGAGCTTACTAGTCAGGACTTTATGAACTTCTTCAATAATAAAATTTCATCTATCAGAGATAAAAATCAGTCAGATCCTTCCCACCGTTAACTTAAATACAGTAACTACTACAACTCCTTCAACTGATATCTGTTTGGATGAGTTTACTCCAATTGACCTTTTAGAGTTTGATCAAATAATTTCCTGACATGTGTGTGGGGAGAAACAGACCCAAACGCTGACCTCTGGTTTGCAAAGTTTATTTGGGCTGAACACCACCGTCAGCTCAAATAACAAATAATACTTCCATTAACACAAAAGGGCAGAACAGGCAGACAAAAAAAAAAAAACTCAAACAGACTAACAGAAGTGTTGGCAAATGGTAAAATGACCAGGACGCCATGCCCTGGAGAGAGGCGGTGCACCTTAAATCACAGAAGGGCAGGTGGAACATAATTACAAACAGGTGCATACACTTAGCAAATAAACAAACACAAATCAGGCAGGGCAAGAAGGAAACTGAGGACACTGTCAAAACAAAGGCAAACCAAACACAGGAGATCATGACAGAAAAAACCACAGTGATGACAGCTCAGGATAATATTTTTTAAAAAAAAGCATAAGAATAAACTTAAAGCATGAGCCGGATCCTCCAGCAAAGATCAGACCCTGGCAAAGCCCCCAGCCCCTATCCCTTACGGGGTGGATCGAAGACACCCCAAAGGTCACACCAAAACAAAAAAAAACCAAAACAAGAAAAGCCCGCTCAGGGTGGACAGTGGGGGCACCAGGCCAAGTGGGGCAAAACAAATCCTTTCCCAACACACACGAAGTCCAAAACCAAACAACATACTGTAGGGTTTTATAGGTGTTTATTGTTGGTACAAGTATTAATGTAAATATGCATGTGAGTAGGAATGAAAATTTCTTTTTATTACCAACACACATAAGCTTGTGGGGGACAAGTCTAAAACAATGGACAATTTTATTAATAATTCTGTATTTGTACCAATAATGAATCAGTCTACAAAAGCTCTGTGAGTTCTTGTCTGCTTTTAATCAAGAAAATGGACATGAAATCAAATAACTCCCATATATATTTTTGATAGTTTAATAAGAAATTTCAGAATGGATTAACACATTCAGATAACTTTAAGACGGGGAATTCAACATGTATCATGAACACCATAGACTGTTGTTAAATTATTGAGCAAAACATGTATTATCAAACATTTGTGGAACCAAAAGAAAACCATAGCTTAACTTCTTAATGTAACGGAAAATGAAAAAACATAAAATAGCACTGGTTAAGAAAAATGGATGCAATTTTATGAAGAAACTGATGATTCAACTATTTTATAAAAAGGAAAATTGATGTTACTCTGAAAAGGAATTGAGATTAATGAAAAGACAAATGCATTTGAAGTTCTGATAGGAGTTTCAAGATATTAGGTTTGTAGAACATATACCAGGAATATTCTGAAGAATTAAGTTTAAATTGGACAACAGACCTTCAGCACAGCAGAGTCAAATTGTGTCCATAGTGGCAGCAGGCCTCCGGAACCAAGCTTGATCCGGATGGGTTTGCGTGGATTCTGTTGATAGAAACTGGCAGGTTCTGCCCCACAGCTCAGGCCTACTCCAGAGATCACAATTGTAGAAGATGGGTGTTCAGCACACTGGGCGATGTCTGCTCATGCACAGAACAAGGAATTTTGCCAGGTTGGCAAATTCCAGATAATACTTGTTTATCGTTTAAAGTCCGATCAGAAAATCAAACATGATAAAAAAAAACACAAATCCGTTTCTTCCCATATGTTGTGGTCAGATCAAATATGATTTAAGCTTAGTAAAAATCAAATAAAAATCTTCCTAGCATGGTAATTTAAGAAAAAGGAGTAAAATAGGAAAGGTGAATTTTAAAGAAAAGAAAAAGAATTTACACAGAGCATGGACTCTGTGCCCACTTAGAAAAAGAAAAAAAAAATGGGAGAGAGCAGAAAATGCTCTTCAGGAGTCATTCCCAGCCTTCTGGGCTCAACTAACCAACGGAACAAAGGGAAGTTTTTCCTAGGTGTGGCAGGATGGCACAATAATTTTTATGACAACTGAGCTTGACCAATTACATTCACAGATCAGGGTTGGATCTGCCCATTAGTGTAAACTTTTGACCAATTGCACTGAGTTTATTTGTTTGGCAAAGGTCATAAACTGACTAAAAAGGAAATGCGGAGAGACTTGGAAGGTGATTGGTCAGTTCAAAGTTCTGAAATGTGTGTCTCCCACAGAAAGGGGAGAAAGAATTTGATATGAAACGTGTGAACCTCCTAAACATTTATATGCTGCCTATTAAAGCATAAATTGTTTAAAACTTTAGTGGCTAAGACATTCTACTTAATAATAAAGGAAGAAGTAATGTGTCTACATTGTAAATGTGATAATTTCTTTATGGTAGGCATGCACAAATTAATTCTTCCTGAAAATAAAGCAACACATATCAAATCATATCAATAAAAGCATTTCAAACCACAACTGTCCATCACAGAGTCCTGCCATATCTTCAATAGCAGATACTGTCTGCGGAGAAGGATATGAGTTAATTTGTTGTTCACAATTCATAATTTAACTTCAGAGAGAGAAATATTACTGTGTTATCCATTGGAAAGCAATGTTGAACTTTTGAGTTTCAGTGAGGAGCCTTGGTGTGGCAGGGTCTGTGGATTATTTTTACATTCCTTTGGCAAATGGATGTGAGGGGAAATGACTGCAGGTCTTGAGCAGGGATTAACATATCCCCTTTATGGCCTGATGGCGTAGGGTTTCACAGCTCCGATCTTGGGTGAAAAAAGCAATTCATGACCAGACTTTTGGGTGAAACAATTGCTCCTCAGCAAATAATGATTTTATAAACTGGAACTCAGTGGTTAATGCTACATATCCCCCCTCTGTACCAATGGTGAGCTTTGGTCATCTTTGGTACACATACTTGACAGCTGGTTCCAATGGAAGACCACCGACTCAACTGCTGAGCTAACGGTTCTGATATCCATAAGCACTAAGCTTGTAAACAGTATCTATTCCTGAGTATAGATCTTTGGGTTTGGTTTACAGAAAAAAAAAAAACTTCTTGAAATCTTCAAAAATAATTTGAATATGGACAAATATAAAAATTGTAAAATTGTCTGAAAAGGATATACTGTATATGCATGCACAATGTCATGAACCAAGCCGGGTTTTTCGGGCTCGGTTCTGACTTGCGGTGGCTCAGGTTACTTGTGTATTATGTCATCCTTTGTGTTTTGATGGTGTTTGTTCTTTTAGTTATTTTGCTGTGCCTGCAGCCACTGCTCTGGTCAACAACTGCCAGACAGCCTCTTGACCTACTTTCGGGCAGCATGCTCTGACAGCTTGTCGATCCGGCCATGCCCCCTCTCTCTCCTGACAGTCAGCTGGTGCCAATTACCTTGCTACGCTTGTCCAGGTGTACCTAATTGTTCCGGCCAGCAATGCTTGTACTTTAGTGGCCTGTTACTTGTCAAGTATTGCTGGACCATTGCATTGTCTTCTGCATTGTCTACTGTGCTGTAAGTCTGCTGTGATTATCAGCATTTTCACAATGTGTTAGCCACTCTGCGTTTGCCGTGGTTCCATGTGCCCTTGAAGCGATGTCGGCTCTGGGGTGCAATCGTGGCTAACACGTTTCTCTCCATTCGTTTGCTGGGCGATGCTGGCCCCCGAACGCCAGCAGTAAGTGTTTTCTGTATTTATGTAAGTCTTCACCTGTTTTGGGAACTGTTTGTCATCTGTCGTTACTTTAATAAATGTGTTGTGGTGTAACCTGGCACGTAAATCCATTCCTTCACCTCTCTCCTTGGTGTGCTGCGTAAAAGCGCCTGAGGAGGCATGACAGCTCAAACTCAAAAATTATGGGTACAAAAGTACAAAAAGAAAATTCTGGGTATAAAAGTACAAAAATAAAAGGTATGTAATTTTTGCATACTTGAGGTAAATGTTTCAGCTAATATTGAGGTAACTCAAGGAGATTCAAATTGGATTGGTTTAGCTGGACTAAACCATGGTTCCACAGATGTCTGGGTCATAGGGTGTTCAAGACCTTTGTTCTGGAAAACTGAGCGAACATGGAATGTCATCATTGTTCTTTGAATAGCAACGATGAGTAAATTTGTGACCACTGAAAAAGGGGCAAGATAAAATGAAATCAGGCTCATCGCTAAAGTGTTAACTGAAAAGCTAATGTTTCTAGCTACATCTGAGAGTAACATAGACACCAGCTGTGTGTGAGCATAGTCAACCTTTAATACAAAGAGCAAGAAGTTCAAGATCCTGTTAAGTTTGATCGATGGTTCGGAGCAAACAGTCAAAACCAACACAGTATCTTGCAAAGTTTTGGTTATGGTTTGTGGTTCAGCTACCTGACGTTTCAGTGTAGCGGTGTTGACCAAGTTAACAGTGGACGTGCCAAGGCTAACAAGAGGTCCTAACGATGAGGTTGTTACTGAGAATCCATCTAAGGACTGTTGACTTCCTGTCCTGGTTCTCTCCAGTTCTGACTTTGTGACGGTAGGTGTGATTGCTAGGCAGAGGGCTAAACTGAAAAACAGGAGGACCATCATCCTGGCAAATGAAGTGAGTGATTTTAATCTCATCCTTTTTGGTGTTTTTTTTTTTCTTTAGACACCTGAATGGCAGATGAAAATTATTCTCAGAGGTGGAACAATTTCTTTTAGAGATTGAACTCTAAACCTTAGATAGTTTATCACCTTTAGTGGGGATTTTGATGTTGTTAGCTCAAGCTAATGTATCAGCTGTTTTGTGTGCACTATTTAAGAATAGTAAGTTGACTGAAATTGATTAGAATTTTACAGAGGCCTTTAAGATTAGCTTAAGGGATAATTTGATTTTAATTTACCCTTTATCTTTTGGAGGTCTTGATGCCGTTAATTGATTGGTTTGGAGAAATGTGACGGAGTGTGCCTGAGGCTAATAGTTAGCTAACGGTTATTTATCGGACGGAGGCCTGATTTTAATCTTATTTATGGACTTACTGTGATAGTGTTGTCCCCGACAAGTCCCATGGGGTTTTGTTAAAGTTTACTCTAATTGTGATGGTGTGGCGATTCGGTTAACCCCCACAACAGATTAAGGACACTCAGCTCTCTTCTCTTGGTTTTTCCCGCTGCACTACTGAGATGTAATGTGCCATTCATGTATTGTGATGCAATGTGCCATGCATGTATTGTGATGCAATGTGCCATTCATGTATTGTGATGTAATGTGCCATTCATGTATAGTGTTCATGCGTCCTGTCCTTACTGTGACCTAGAGACAGATCAATATGTAGGTCTTTCAAATGCAAATGTCTCATGCCTGTTCTGCAGTCCCTTTGATCATACAAACTGCTGTGAATCCGCTTTGATGTATTGTCTGAGTTGGGTATAAATACTGCACAGGTTCTGTAACTCGCTCTCTCAATTCCACTTCCTCAACTGCTGCTGCTGGACACAGACTTTGTGTCCTCCTTCTCTGAGAGCCGCTTGGGCTCACTCCCGGCGCGCATGCACGGCGCCGGGAGCGGAGCTCGTGACGGCGGTATGATTTAATAAACTCTACTTAAAATCTCTCAACCCTGCTTTATTTTTTCATGCCGCCGCACTGGTGACCCCGAAGACGCACACGTTTTGTGCGACGCAACCTTCTGGTCTGGACCTCCACGCTGAACCGGCCGAGGGACACAAGACGTCTCCTCCCTCTCGCCGCCCCAACGCACCATGACCTGAAGGCAGAAAAGAACACGCTGCCAGTGAACGCTTCACTGGTGACCCCAAACATGCCCACGTTTTGTGCAAAGCAACCTTCTGATCTGGACAGCTGCACTGGTGACCCGTTCTTCATGATAAGATCTGCACGTCTGAGATCTGCTCATCCACGCTGGACCGGCCGCGCTCGCAGCTCCTCCACATGAGAGCGCAGGCACCTCGTCCCCTCTCCACGACGGCGTCCTCCATGGCCGGCGGAGAACACAATGCGTGGACCTGAACGCACCACGGCCGAGCGGTGACAAAGATCGTCTATTTCCTCCCACCGCTCCAATGCACCATGGCCAAGCTGCAGCCACAGCTCAAACCTGGATTTTATCAGCGCTGTCTGTGCCGATCTCCATCAAGATTCTGCACCCTGGTTCTCCTCTCCAGCTGGCCCACCCACGCACGGGACAATAACGGCTCCAGAGACCGCCATCATCCTCCGTCGCTGCTCACAGAACCTTCAGGGCTGCTCGTTCACCTGAAGCAAGCACGCAGCTCGCCACTGGATTTTCTAATGGTCTCAGCCACGGCACATAAGGGATTTCAGCCGTCAGCTGTTCCCAGGGGCTTTAGGGCTGCGCCCGCACCTAAAGCCAACAAGCCAAGTCCCTCTGCTTCCTTTTTTTCTTACAGCCGCAACGCAGCCTCGCCGCTCCTGTTTTCTTCATGGCCATGAGAGGAGTCAGAGACTAATTTTTCTTCTTGTGATCTCTGCACGTGCAACGGGACACCCCCTCGACGCGCGGAGCAACAAGCAATTTTTGCGCGGCTCGGACGATTTCACCGTCCCCCTGCCGGCAATTACTACCCCCCTTCTCCCTCCCCCTCCGCCTGCAGCAAGCTTCTCCCACAGCTCGCTCCCATAGATGGATTATCGAGGTCTCGGCCCCCTGCCGTGCCGTCTGGGGGGGAGCATGTGGCGGTTCGGTTAACCCCCACAACAGATTAAGGACACTCAGCTCTCTTCTCTTGGTTTTTCCCACTGCACTACTGAGATGTAATGTGCCATTCATGTATTGTGATGCAATGTGCCATTCATGTATTGTGATGTAATGTGCCATTCATGTATAGTGTTCATGCGTCCTGTCCTTACTGTGACCTAGAGACAGATCAATATGTAGGTCTTTCAAATGCAAATGTCTCATGCCTGTTCTGCAGTCCCTTTGATCGTACCAACTGCTGTGAATCCGCTTTGATGTATTGTCTGAGTTGGGAATAAATACTGCACAGGTTCTGTAACTCACTCTCTCAATTCCACTTCCTCAACTGCTGCTGCTGGACACAGACTTTGTGTCCTCCTTCTCTGAGAGCCGCTTGGGCTCGCTCCCGGCGCGCATGCACGGCGCCGGGAGCGGAGCTCATGACGGCGGTATGATTTAATAAAACCTGTTAAAACCTCAGCATCGCTGCTTATTTTTTCATGCCGCCGCAATGGGCCCATTTCAAAATGAGGTCCTGGATTTGGTACGTAACCCTATGAGTGTGTATGTTGACAAACTGTGACATACCCCCTAGTGGTCAAGAGAGGTAAATATTTTTTGCAATAAAATAGTTCAGATTTCCAAGGCTATAACTTGAAAGTGGTAAGAGATAATGGCTTACTGTCAATTAGAAAGATGTAAAATATGATCCAAAGTTTCAGATAGGAATAAATTTACACATCTAATTTGCATAATGTCGCGGCACCTCTTTAAATTCCATAACTCAGTCAAAACTGGACTTTGGATGTATTTACACAAATAATGGTCCAGTGTTTTGATACCATTTTTTGTACAGAGGTACCTCATCATCTTATCTTCAAAGTATATGAACAAGAAATCAGTACATTTAAAAAAAAAACAGAAATTTCTCACTTACTTTTGACAAAGTCAGAGTGAGAAGGCAGATGCAGTGCCGCACTCTGCCACTAGGGGCACGCAAATTCTCACACTCAAAGGGTTAAGTGGCCAAAGTTCGTTGTTGACAATGTATGGATCCGCCCATCCGGGCAGGAATTTAGGAGTGATTTTCCCTGCCTGTAGATTGATTTGTTGTGTTTGCAGTACAAACGCGTAGTGGAAGACCTTGTGTCCCCTTGAGGTTTGCCATGGGAGACTTTTTGGTCGTTGTACGCTTTGCATCATTTGGCAGATTGGTCCAAGTGTTTTTGAAATGTGGCTTTAGGAGCATGGTAGGTTGTTTTGACACCTCTGTGTTTTGCAGCTGGAGGGTCATGAGCATTGACAGTCATCACCCCCTCTAGTTTCAAGGAACTGTGAGCGGTGTTGATGATTGTTTGTCGGAAGCATGAATACGAGTGTCGTCATGCAGCTGCAGAGAAGGCGGCATTGCAGGAAGTGTTTTCAATTTTGGTATGTTAGAGAAATTTGACGCGGGTAGTGCGTGTATGGTCGGGTCCAACCAGTGTTTGACGGTTTTATGGACCACAGGGTCATGGGATTGAGAAGATACGTGTCTAGCGCTCGCAAAAGTCAGGTCCACCGATGCAGAACCCTGAGGTTGCAGAGGGTCCGGGGAGCTGGTTGATTTGGCTTTTGTGACCACACAGGTCGCAGGGGTGGGTGGGTGGGATTCAGAAGGTGGCACCAACGTTGGGTCAAAGGTACAAAGGGGGCTATGTGGAGCTTTCTGCTCGGCCAGTGAGTTCCCAAGGTCATTCGATTCCTTGTCTTGATCTTGTGTTTGAAGGTGACCTTTGACTTCTTGATAGACAGTGTTCACCTTGGTGTTTGTGGTTGCTTTCAATCGGTGTCAGCTGTTCCAATAGAGCTAGTTGCATGAGACTCGGGTGTCCGAAGTGTCAAGAACAAACCACTGTGATTCAGTTGTCTTTGGTAGGTCAATTGGGTGAGGGTGCTGAGTTTGAGCCCATAGTTTGAGATTCTTGAAGTCAATCAGTGGCTCAAAGTGGTTTAGCAGGTCTTTGCCAACAAGCAATGGAATGGAGTCAGGTATGAACACATAGACCGGATGCATCAAGGTCATGGTATCAATGGAGACTTTGATTAGTGTCACGCCCAACAGGGTCGTGTTAGTGACCGCGTATGGTCGAACAGCTAATGAACAAGGTTCCAGTTTTAAGTCTTTGTGAGCGCAGTTAGCAGCTACATGTAGTTTGTCAAAAAGCTAGTGTGACATGAGAGTGATGTCAGCGGCAGTGCCTAAAAGAGCATCCTGAAACATCCCGTCTTCAAAGGTCAGTGTACAGAAGAATTTTCGCACCACCCTCCTCTCATTTAAATTGCACATAAATTGTGGAACCGGTGGTTCGACACAGATTTGTGAAATGTCGTTTTTAAAGGAGGGGTCTTTGGTTTGTGGCTGGACTGTCAGAACAGCAGTGGACTGCACTGGGTTCTTTGGTTCTTCTCCATTTGTAGGAGGGGTTTTATTTTTGCCTTTTCTTTGTGATTTAGAGCATTTATTCTGAGTTGGCACAGCTGCAATAGTTAGAATGTCAGTAGTTTTATCTTCTCTGTTGTTTTGAATCTCTGCTAGAAGATGTTTGACAGCTTCTATATCTTCTGTACTGAGAGTAGGAGTTTCTTTCTTCTTCCAAGGTTTCTGAATGGTCTCTGTTTCTGAGCTTCTATGTCGAGGTGGAGGAGACCATTTGCCGTGGTTACACATGTCTTTGGCTCAGTATCTGTCATCTTGAGAGTCCATACCGTATTCTCGCAATCTATCTGGTGGATTTGGCTGACGACGGTAGTCGGGCTTTCGCAAAGTTGGTCCTGAGTGGGATCCAGAGGACCGAGTTTGGTTTTGACCTTGATGAGGTCAGTTGGAGAAACGTCTTGGACTTTTGTGTGATCGTGGTGTAGGAGATGGGGTAGGGCGAGGGGCTCCTTCCAACTCCAGGGTTTCAGAAGCAGCGCTGATAGCTGGCATGGTGGAAGACTCGGCGTGCTTGTTGCGGCTTTGTTGATGTTTTTGGAAAGCATAGTGTGCAAACTCTCTTAGATTCAAGATTCAAAGACTTTATTATCATGTGCACAGTTAAGAAATGCAACATTTGCTGAGCAATGAAATTCTTATTCTGCTTTCCGAACGAATGCCAAGTTAATAGATACACAGCAATACTATTAAGGTAATGATACAGATAATACTAATGAATACTAATAACACACACTAATAACGCACATTAGGCAATTAGGACACCTTAAACACACCTTAATACTAAGTACTAACACGCATTAGGCAGTTAGGACAGTTAAAGGAGTTAAACTAGAGGAAACAAGAAGAATGAAAATTGAATATTCACTGGATGACTATAATGGACAATGGTATATTAATATCAGAGATGATATGAACCTGAGATGGCATAAGCCTATGTACAATGTGCAAATGAGCAATGTACAAACTGGCACCCACTGTGAGAATTTCTCTGTAATCATAATACCCAGTAGATTGTACAATGATAATTTAGCAGCAGAGATGATATGGACATGAGACGGGGTGAGACTAAGTACACTGTGCAAGTGAGCAATGTGCAAATTTAGGAACCAGTGTGTAAATTCCTATTTGCAAAGCTGTGTCCAGAATTGTTATTTATTTAGGAGTCTGATGGCAGTGGGAAAGAAGAAGTTTTTCAGTCTGGATGTCCTGCATTTCACACTTCTGTACCTCCGGCCTGAGGGTAGAAGTGTGAACATTCTGTGCTGGGGGTGGATGGGGTACTGGGAGATGGCGGCAGCTCTTCTTTGGACTCTGTGGTGGTAGATGCTCTGCAGAGAGGGGAGGGGAGTCCTGATGATCTTCTCTACTATCTTCACCACTCTCTGCAGGCATTTGTGGTCCAGGGCAGTAGTGCTGCCTTACCACACAGTGATGCAGTTGGTCAAGATGCTCTCAATGATGCAGCTGTAGAAATTGTTGAGGATCTTGGGGGACATGCCAAACTTCTTCAGCCTCCTCAGAAAGTACAGCCACTGTTGGGCTCTCTTAACCACCTCTGTGGTGTTAAGTGCCCACGTAAGGTCCTCGCTGATGTGGATGCACAGATATTTAAAGCTGCTCACCCTCTCCACCTCAAGCTCCTGGATGAACAGCAGCCGATGGGGTCTCCTCCTCCCCTTCCTCATGTCCACTATCATCTCCTTCATCTTGTCCGTGTTGAGGATGAGGTTGTCCTCACACCATGACACCAGGCTGGCCACCTCCCTCCTGTAGGATGCTTCATCACCACCAGTGATGCATCCTATCACTGCTGTGTCATCTGCAGACTTAGAATGATATTGTCCTTGTGGGAGGCAACACAGTCATGGGTGAAGAGGCTGTAGCGAATGAGGCTGACAACACAACCCTATGGGACACCTGTGTTCATGATGATGCTGGCTGAGGACCTGTTACCCATCCTGACAGACTGGGGCCCTGGCAGTCAGAAAGTCCAGTAGCCAGTCACAGAGGGTGGGGTGCAGGCCAAGTGAAGACAGTTTGTCGGTGAGTTTGTGGGGGATGACCATGTTGAAGGCAGAGCTGTAGTTGACAAAGAGCATCCTGATGTAGGAGTCTTCCAGGTGGGAGAGAGAATAATGGAATGCTGCAGCAATGGCATCTGAGGTGGACCTGTTGGGCTGGTATGCGTACTGCAGGGGGTCCAAGGTATCTGGTATGCTGTCCTGAATGAAGGGCAGCACCACTCTCTTGAAGCACTTCATGATGATTGGAGTGCATGCTACCGGCCTGTAAACATTCAGACAGGTTGGCGGGCTCTTTTTGTTGAGGGGGACAATGGTTGTGGTTTTGAAACAGGAGAGGACTATGTTCTGGTTGAGGGAGAGGTTGAAGATGGATGTGAGAACATCAGTCAGCTCGTCAGCACATGCTCTGGGAGCCCACCCAGGAATGTTGTCTGGTCCTGCTGCCTTGCGAGGGTTGATATTTCTCAGTATTTTGTTTACCTGGCCTGATGAGACTTTTAGTGGAGGGCATGTGTGTGTGTCTCTTCTGTGCACTGTAGCTGGAGGTCTCAAAGGAGGTGTAAAAGATATTGAGATCGTCCGGCAGGCTGTCTGTGGAGCTAGTGGTGTTGCTGTTGGTCCTCTTGTAGTCTGTGATGTGCTGCAGGCCCCGGGTCAGGAGTGGAGTAGAGGCTGTCCAGCTTTTCTCTGTACTGCCTCTTGGCTGTTGTAATAGCCTTTCTCAGTCCATACTTTACAGCTTTGTACTCAACCTCATTGCCTGATTTAAATGCAAGAGAGCGAGCATGCAGCATCTGACGTACCTGACTGTTGATCCAGGGCTTCTGGTTGGGGAACTTCCTGACTTGTGTGGTGGGTATGATGCTATCAACACACGTGCTGATGTACCCAGTCACATACTCAGCATAGTCCTGTATGTTTACAGATGAGTCCTCCTGGGTTGCTGCAGCTTTAAACACATCCCAGTCTGTACAGGCAAAACAGTCTTGCGGGGTGCTCTCAGCCTCTGGAGTCCAGTGTTTAATTTGTTTAATAACAGGGCTTGTTTGTTTCAGCTTTTGTCTGTAGGCCAGGTACATAAACAGGGAGATGTGATCTGACTGTCCAAAGTGGGGGCAGGGTGCTGCTCTGTATGCATTGCGTATGTTTGTGTAAACATGATCCAGTATGTTGTTATTGCAGTTGGGAATGTCCACATGCTGGTAATATTTGGGAAGTACAATCCATAAATTGCACTAGTTAAAGTCACCAGCAGCAATAAAAACAGCACCAGGATGGGTCGTCTCTACTGTGCTGATGGCGTCATGGAGTTTGCGTAGCACTGCTGTGTAGTTGCTTCGCGGGCAAATGTAAACAGTGACCAAAAACAGTGCTTGTAAACAGTCTCTACATCTCCACAGCACAATTTGTTTATAAATACACACACACACACACACACACCCCTCTCAACTTACCCGTGGCTGCTGTCCGATCTGCCCGATGTGCTGAGTGAGTCTGTAGTTGAATGGCACACTCAGAGATTCTGTCTGGAAGCCAGGTCTCGGAAAATTAGTGTGCAGCACTCTGTTTTCTCCCGCTGGTCTTCAATCCTTGCTCTTAGTTCATCCAGCTTGTTTTCCAGAGACCGTACATTGGCTAGCAAGAGGCTAGGTAGTGGTGAGCAGCTAGCACACACTTTTAGCCTAGCATGTAGCCCCCCTCTCTGGCCTCGCTTGCGGCGCCGCTTCCGACACGGTCTCTTGGGGTCAGCATGCTCATGCGGGCTCGGTGTTTTGGGGCCTTCCTGGCGATGGTGTTGATCACTGCTTGGTCAGATAATGCATTGCAGTTCTGGTGGTATGAAGTAAGTAAATTCCGTATGGCTGCTTGTCTTGACGATGTCCAGCAGTATCTGTCAGTCATTTGTTAGCAGTGTGTGACCTTTATACACTGTAGAAAGAGCAGCAAACATGCAAAGAAGGAGGAAAAGTCGGCATTCAAAAGCGGAGCGAGCAAACACGTCTGCCTCGGTGGGCGCCATGTTGCTTTGTTGTTGTTCTCAGCTGGCCTATTGAGCATGACCTTGGGTTAGCCGTAACCCCAAAGTAGTGACTTACAGTGAGATGGAGGTTCTGGATGAAGAGGGACTTAAAATTGTGGTCTTCTTCCATCCCTGGTGTATTTTGAGATCTGAAATATGCAAGAAGGAGTCGCTGGTAGTAGGCCTGTGGAGGCTCTGAGCAACCTTGTTTCATGGCCAGGGCTGCCGATAACCCTGACAGTAGGCAGTCGTTGGAGAATTCCTTTTTGATGGCTTCGCAGAGTCACATGTAGTCTGTCCTGATATCTGATGGCTGTCTGTCTATAAATTTTGACACTGATCTGTTAGATGTTAGTTTAATCAAATAGATGCAATCGTTAACCGTAGCATCAGGGTACTTATGCAGGTAGTAGTCAATGTCTTGTAAATATGCTCTGGTATTAGGTGAACTAGTAGGGCCTGGATCAAATTTCATAAGATTAAGTGTGATCTTGTCAAGGTTGTGTTCCAAGGTTGTCATAGCCAGGAGCGGCAGTGGGGTTAAGCTCCCAGTGCTCATAAAATGCTCCTTATGGCGTGCGTCTCGAAAAGCCTCTGACAACTAAGTCCAACTCCTAGCCTGCCCGTGTGGCTTAGTCTCTAAGCCCGGCGGAACTGCTTTTACTAATGGGAGAAGGGGCGAGGGCGGATCTCTGGCACCTTAAAACCAGATGCTTCGGGTAGATGGTGGCTCATCAACCTGGGAAGGTAGCCCATCTAGGGGAAGGTAAACCCTGATTTCAAACCTCCGCTGCCTTGCGGCACACCCGGTCACGGGAAAGGCTTCGGGAATCAACCCTGAGGAAAAATCCGGAGTCGGAGCCCCTAAGGCAGTTCTCTGTTGTGCTCAACATCATTCTGGCAGCTCCTGCGACGGTGCTGGTGCCAAACTATAGCAGCCCTGCTGTTCCTTTGGATTCATCAGTGACGTGGAGAGGGGGGACATGCTGCATGGGTAACATCTTGTCCTCCATATCTTCCTGCCCAGGCTTGAATCCTACCAACGCCCAACCCTGGAAGGTAGAACACCGGTGCACATCGGCCTGTTCAGCCACAGGCGGTGCTGTTCCAGCAGAGTAGACATTTAGGATTCTCTTCCATGGTCATCATAGACCGACGGAGGCCAACGATGTCAAGGTTGTGGTCTGAAGGGGCACACACACACTTTCAGGTGATCGTTCATGTTTGAAACTGTAATCAGGTGACGGAGCGCAGTGGAAGTCCCAGTCTGATGAGATGCGTTCTTCTTTTGGCCAAACCAACCCGTTCACTGTTCATGGTCTTGGTTTGGGAGTAGCAGAGTTCTGGAGGTCGTGGAAGTGAATGTGGTCTTGCTTCCTTTTGTTATTGGTATTCCTCCACTTCTTTTAAATCTTTTAGACCTTGATGTGCTTACTGTAGGAGCAGTTGACATTCCTTGTTGTCAGACTTCACGTATTCAAGTTGACCTTCAACTCTTCTGAGTTCCTTCTTCATGTCCTGAAGGGCATTTTCAAGTTCAGTGTTCTCTTGGTGAAACAAGTTGTTGTCGTGAGTCAACTGTCACTTTTCTGGCTCTGCCTGTCATATCCGGCTCTAGGGAGCCGGGCAATCAGAGCCAGGGACAAGCCAGTGAGTCGTGATGGTTTATTTTGGGTAAGGGATAAGGGATGAGGAGAGCACAGATACTCATGCAGAGGTACACTCACAGGTTGCACAGCGCAGAGGTAAGCAGCTCGTACCGGACGTGGGGGTAACAAGACGTACATACTCACAGCGGGATACAAACACAGGAATGCTGCAAGAGGAGTATAAGCTGACACCAGACGAAGGGGCTTCAGCTTAGCAATGTGTTTATGTCGCAGCCCCGAGTCATCGAGGCTGCTCCTATTTATCCTCATTGGCAGCGCCCCAGCTGATGAAGACTAATTGGCCCCAGCCGTCCATAATGCTGCCAGCTGGGGGCCAGCTGAGACGCTGCTCAATGGGAAGCAGGGATGAGGGAAAACATGGGCTGAGTGCCGAGACGGCATCTCAACCCATGGTGACACTGCCTGGTTCAAATCTCGTAACGTGTCATCAAGTTGAGCTTGAATATCGTTGTTTTCATCCTGAGATTGTTCCAGTTCCTTCATTGGCGATTTATTCTCTTCCTGGAGAGAGAGGATTGTTGATCGTTGATGCCCTAGCTCATTCTTGGTGCATAACGCTTTAGCTTCAGCTACTTTTAATCTCGCAACTAATGCTAGCATAGACTTTCCTAACACACTGGGGAGATCTTTTCCTTTTGGTGGGTTTTGTCCAAAAGTTCTTCACTGAGTTGCTTCAAATCTTTGGGCTGTGTTCTCTTAACTCGTGTTGTGAAGCTAGATATAAAGTCAGAAGTAAATTCTTCCAATGTTGTTTGAAGGTCATCCAGTTTGGGAAATCGGTCAGTTGTTTGTTGATCCGCCATGATTTACTGTTTTTTACCAGGTAGCTTAAAAATCAACTTATTGATTATTGTGAAATTTGTTAGTCAAGGGTTAACCTTGATTGTAATTTTATAGTAGTGGTAGTTATAAGCTCTTTTAGAACTTGTTCCAACTTACAGGCTTGTAAGAAGGAAGGTAGAATATTAGAATTATTGTAGAAATGTGGAGATGTGTTAGTTTATTTGTTTGTTGAAACTGTATTTTGATTTGCAGTTTAAAAATTTGTGTGGATTGACGTCTTTACTTAAAATTTTCAAAGCCTAGTATTGGAATTGTCATCAATAAGTAGCTTTGGAATTTTGTTGAATGTCACTTTAAAATGATGATTTTATTTACAAAAGGGAACAACAAAAATAGAAAAGGTTAAATGCTTTAGAGATTTCAGGTTATACATTTTCACTTTCTTAAAGTTAAGATTGACTTTTGTCTTTATTGTTAAAGCATATTTACATTTAAAACTTTAAATGTTTTAATATTTACAAATTAGAAAACACAAGTGAGTTGTTTTTTGTGTATTGCCACCAAGGATTTCTTAGGATTAAAGCTAATGGAGATTTGCTTGATTGTTATCTATAAAGTTTTATTTATAGAATAATCAATTTGTCCACCTTTTGACTTTTCTCTTTTAAATCCTGGTGTGAAGTAGGGAGTTGGTTAATGTTTTCCTTTTCCTGTGGAGAAAAAACATGAAACAAGAATAGCACAATGACTTTAAATAACACTTAGAGCCCTAAGTGTTAATTGATTAATGTGGTTTCCTATTTTGAAAAATTTTGGTAAATATTCAGTGAATCACTAAATCTTTTACCAGCATGCACAGGGTTAACTCTACTTTAAGGTCACTTTTGAATAAATATTGGCATTTATTCAAATCCTTAAGTTGAAGTGGATTTCCTGTGGGAGAAAGCAAACACACTTAAAACACACATATATAGCTTCAAAAGTTTGCAATTGTTGCTTAAAATGTGTAAATATACATCATGTGCTTTTAACTTTAAACATTAAAATGTGTGGTTAAAAAAAGTGATTAAATACAAAGTGTATGTTTTTGTACACTTCTGGTGTTCATTTACAGTAGGGCTTATCCACCAAATGAAAATAATCTTCAAGAGCCAACAAGTTTCTTTTTCCCTGCTTTTGGCATATAAACTTTACATTGGTTTTAAATTTAGGTTATTTTGAATAATATGGATTGCTTTGAAGTTAATTTGGAAGCTTCATTTTGTTAGAAATCAGCTTAACAAATTCAAATGTTTAATTTGGATGTAATTCTATGAAAGGATGCAATTAGTATAGTTGACCACCAGATGGAGGCAGTTCCTTCTGCACTCAAGGAGGAGGAGACAACAGTGACATCGCTTCGAGGTGGTCCAACTGATGTCTACCCCAAACTGGCAGCCAGGATGACGGTTCGACCCAAAATGATCCCAAACTGGCAGTTGCACTGCCTGGTTTGACCCGCTAGTGCAGCTCCAAAATAAAAAGTTCAATGTACAACGAAGCACTTTTGGTCGCCTGCGAATGCGTGACATGGCCTGTTGAACAATAAACCACACCTTGCTTTCTTTCACACTTCTACTGGCTTGTTTCTGCCATCAAACTTTTAAAGAATGGAGCACTGTGTTATGTCTGGTATTGCTCTGCTGCACAGAAGAGGTGAGGTGACTTGGAACACAGCTTTATTTACCTTACTGATAACGACAGCCACAGACTATCGGCCAAGCTCCAGGTGAGATAAGAGGCCGTAAGATGGTTGACCTCCGCCTTACATAAGGCGACCCGGTGACATCACCGGAGATGAGCATCACCACTCAGCACTTCACAGGAAAATAACTATATGATACTATATAACACCCCCCCCCCCTTTAAAAAAGTCCAAAACCATTCACTCAATTAAGACCCTCCCCAATTTGGGACCCGAATCACGCACTAACAAATGACAACTAATATTTCCAAATGGCCTAACACATTCACAGAACAAAACCTAAAATAGGGAGGATGGGTGGACTGCCTTCCTCCCCACATGGCAAGGTGGATTATTCTGCCACCTGCTGGGGTAAATTAAAGTCCATTAATAATAAAAAATGCATGCCGTGCTCCTAAACTAGAACAAAAAAAAAAAAAATCCCCTAAATAACTTTTTTTTTTTTTTACATCAACACCAACAAACACCCAAACTTCAACATATACTATTTACAACCCAAGTGTTCAAGTAAAAAGGACATAACTGGCATGGGGGCCCAGGGTACCCTCTCAGCAGATGCACCCCTGGAAACAGCCGGTCTTCATGGTGATGGCTGGCCCTCCAGACGCTGAAGCCGCTCCTCCTCTCCATCGACCTCTTCCCATGTCCAGCCACATTTCCCGGAGCCTCCTCCTGGACACACCGAAGCCGGTTCGTATGCCACACCAAGCCATCAGACAGCCTGAAGTGCGTTGCATCCAGTCTGGCTACTATGTACAGATACTCCCAACGCTCATGAGGTTGTCATCTGGCCCATCTTCGCTGCGGGCGCTCCTCACCTCGCACCCAGACCCAATCCAGGACCCTCAACGGGGCCCAGCTCGGCTTGAGGTGTTGTTGACAAGCCCACCAATCCCTTGTGCTCATCGTTCTTGTCCTGACCTCTTCCAATGCTGGTGTAACATGCGCCACCGTAGTCGCAGACCCTCCATCCCATTGCAGCCAGACTCCGGAGACATCCGGGGCTAACCCATTGGTGCCACTTGCCGGCACAGGCACTTTGCTGTCACACTCAGTACTCCTCTCGACCGTTTCCTGAGCACCGGCACTGAGACCCTCCTGTGCTGGCCCTGAGCAAAATTGGTCCCGCTTGACCGCCATGGCGTCCGGTAGTTCTTCATCCCACACCACGCCTTCATCAGTCTCCAGAATCGGGGGTTCCACAGGCCACAGCCCGACCACTCTTCCCCAGTGTCGTCTTTGGTGGTGAAACGCAGCCCATAAAATAAATCACACCCCATGATGTTATCGCCTTGTGCTGTCACGTGGAATGTGAAGTTGAGTACCGTCGCAGACTTGTACCGAACAGTCAGCTCCAAAGTCCCAACTGTGTCTAGCTTTCCACCTCCATAACCATACAACAGAGCTGGGTTGCCTCTAACCCTGTGGTGGGGAAAAAAACCTCTTCACTGTGGCCCAATTCAGCAGCGAACCCTCCGCTCCCGTGTCGATCAGCGGCACCGCCACGTTGTCCAGCCTCACCATGCAAACGTGCACCCGTTTGTGTCAGGGGACACTGTGTGGATGGTTGTCTGGGGCAGGCGCAGCGATTTCCTCCATGGACTCTCCAGTGTAAATTCACGGCACATCCTGGCAAAATGGTTGAAGTGACCACATCTGTTACACCATGCTCCTCTCGCTGGACAGTCCTTAGCCTTTTTCTGGTGCGTCGCAGACCCATAAATCATACAGAGGGACTTTCCCGGGGCCAACCCCCAGCATTGGCTTCGATCTCCTCACCATCCCAGCTATCTTCGCTGTCCAGGTCCATGGCATTTGCCGTGACAAGAGGCTCTAGCGGCTGCTGTGACTGGTGCCCAGTTTGCTCTAGAGCTAGCTTGTCCGTGGCTATCATTTGGAGCGCTAGCTTGACGGCTCTGGCAAACGTGAGCTCACTTGGCGCTGTAAGTAGCCTAGCTCACAATGCAGTGCTACAAGTGTGTTCCACCAGCTCGCCACAGATCATTTCCTCTTCCAGAGCTCCAAAATGGCACTCGCTAGCCAGCTGCCTCAAGCTGGCGACAAATTGCCAGACAGGTTCACCTACCCATTGATGTGGCTGCCGAAAACGGACCCTCCGGACTGTCACATTATCCACGGTGTCAAAATGGCTAGCTAGCAGCCTTGCTACCTCTTCATACGTGTTGGCAGCACCAAGCGTTCTCAGGTTTCGCTGGCCCTCTATGCCCAAACTGTGAATCAACAGTGCCCGGGTTCTCAGCTTGTTGAGCTCCCTGAGACCCAGTGCAGCGACGTAGTTCTGGAAGGCCTCGAACCACCTAGGCCAGGGCACCGGCAGGTCTCTGGGCACCTTGAGGAAAGGGTGGATAGGGACAATGCACACATCCATGGTTTAATCCGGCGTCACCAATGTTATGTCGTATTGCTCTGCTGCACAGAAGAGGCAAGGTGACTTGGAACACAGCTTTATTTACCTTACTCATAATGACAGCCACAGACTCAGCATCAGCCAAGCTCCAGGCGAGATAAGAGGCCATAAGATGGTCGACCTCAACCTTACATAGGGCAACCTGGTGATGTCACCGGAGGTGAGCATCACCACCCAGCACTTCACAGTAAAATAACTATATGATACTATGTAACACTCTGGTCTCACTTTATTCCAGTTTGTCATGAGCCAAATTCCACTGACAATTCTAGAAGTTCCTCAGATTACTCATGCAAGAATAATCTTACAATTTTAAGTTTGCGTACGATTCGGCGCTGTTGCCTCAAACAATTTCCTCTCAGTTGTTACTGTTCAGCATGAATTAGCTTGATTCACAGCCTTACAGATGAGGTTTAAAATGGTTAATTCAATTTTTTCCCTTAGGAAGACTCACTATTTAGGAAGAATTAACATGAGACAGGTCAGATTCTTCGCGATTCCACCTCTTTAGGTCTTAATTTTATTTAATTTAGCATATGGTATATGGTATATACAGAGACTTGGTTAGGGCAAGAGGATTATGTTGGTTTAAATGAATCAACTCCCTCTGGTTATTTAAACTGTCAAAATCCCAGAAGTTCTGGTCGTGGAGGAGGAGTAGCAACAATTTACCATTCCAAACTATTAATTAATATAAAGCAAAAAACATGTTATAATTCCTTTGAGGGCCTGGTCCTCAGTATTGGGCACTTCAGGAATTTTAGGTTAAACCCAATTTTATTTGCCATAGTTTATCATCCCCCATCAACCTACTCAGAATTTTTATCCGAATTTGCTGATTTCTTAGCTCATTTAGTGCTGAAATCTGATAGAAGAATTATAGTAGGGGACTTTAATATACATGTGGATGTAGATAATGACTGCCTTAATGTGGCATTTAATTCAATATTAGACTCGGTTGGGTTTTCTCAGAAAGTAGGAAATTCTACTCATTACCTCCACCATACATTGGACCTTGTTCTGACATATGGCATAGAAATAGAAAATCTTGTAGTGTCTCCTCATAACCCTGTACTGTCAGACCATTGTCTGTTAACCTTTGATTTTACTATTTCTGACTATTTGGCTCCTAAAGAAAAATATTATTACAGTAGATGCCTCTCAGATGATGCTGTTACCAAATTTATGCAGATTGTTTCCTCTATGCCATGTGTCAACACAACGGAAATAAGCTATAGACAGCTTGCTCCTTCTGTAATTGATAACATGGTGGATAGTGTTACAGCTTCTCTGCATCAGACTCTAGACTTGGTGGCCCCCTTAAAAAAGAAAAAGTCTAATCAGAGATTTCTAACTCCTTGGTTCAGCACAGAAACTCGTAGCTTAAAACAGAAGACTCGTCAGTTAGAAAGAAAATGGCACTCCACTAATTTAGATGAAATCTATTTAGCTTGGAGAAATCATCTTTTAATTTATAAAAAATCTCTTAGAAAAGCTAGAACGAGTTATTACTCTGCATTAATAGAAGAGAACAAGAATAATCCCAGGTTTCTTTTCAGCACTGTAGCCAGGTTGACAAAGAGTCAGGACACTGTCAATCCTAGCATTCCCTTAGAGCTTACTAGTCAGGACTTTATGAACTTTTTCAATAATAAAATTTCATCCATCAGAGATAAAATCAGTCAGATTCTTCCCACAGTTAACTTAAATACTGTAACTACTACAACTTCTTCAGTTGATGTCTATCTTGATGAGTTTACTCCAATCAACCTTTGTGAGTTAGACAAAATAGTTTACTCATCCAAACCTTCATCTTGTCTTTTAGACCCTATTCCTACCAGGTTATTTAAAGAAGTCTTCCCACTTACTGGTAACATTATTCTTCATATAATCAATTCTTCATTAACTTTAGGCCATGTACCGCAGGCTTTTAAAACGGCTGTAATTAAACCCTTACTCAAAAAGCCAACGCTAGATCCAGGCGCTTTAGCTAACTATAGACCGATCTCTAATCTCCCTTTCATTTCAAAAATCTTAGAAAGAGTTGTTGCTACGCAATTATTTGACCACCTGCAGGGAAATGGTTTATTGAAGAGTTTCAATCTGGGTTTAGAATCCATCATAGTACTGAAACAGCCTTAGCGAAGGTCACTAACGACCTCCTCATCGCATCTAATAATGGATTGGTTTCTGTACTTGTCCTTTTAGACCTTAGTGCAGCTTTTGATACTATCGATCATAATATTCTACTTGATAGATTAGAACACTATGTTGGACTTAATGGAACTTCGTTGCAGTGGTTTAGATCTTATTTATCTGATAGGTTCCAGTTTGTTCATGTAAATAATGAGTTTTCTTTCAACTCAAAGCTTAGTCATGGAGTTCCACAGGGATCTGTGCTAGGCCCTACTCTTTTTAGTTTATATATGCTTCCGTTAGGCAACATTATTAGAAAGCACTGTATACATTTTCATTGTTATGCAGATGACACACAATTATACCTGTCAATGAAGCCAGATGATAGTAATCAATTAGCCAAGTTAGAAGCCTGTCTTAAGGAAATCAAAGCTTGGATGACTTGTAATGTCCTGCTATTAAATTCAGATAAGACTGAAGTCATTCTTGTTGGTCCAAAAAACCTTAGAAATACCTTTCCAAATCAAACTTTCAGTTTGGATGCGGTTACTCTTTCTCTTAATAGCTCTGTGAGGATCCTTGTAATTATTTTTGATCAAGATCTGTCCTTCAATTCACATATTAAATTTGTTTCTAAGACTGCCTTCTATCATTTGCGTAATATTGCCAAGATTAGGAGCATCTTGTCTCAGAGTGATGCTGAGAAACTGATCCACGCTTTTGTAAGCTCGAGATTAGATTATTGTAATTCTTTATTATCAGGCTGTCCTAAAACATCTTTAAAAAGTCTTCAGCTGATCCAAAATGCTGCAGCAAGAGTTTTAACAGGTACTAGAAAGAGAGATCATATCTCTCCGGTTCTGGCCTCCCTTCATTGGCTTCCCATAGAGTTTAGAATTAAGTTTAAAATCCTTCTTCTTACTTACAAAGCTCTAAACAATCAGGCTCCTTTTTATTTAAAAGATCTGATACTACCGTATCATCCTAACAGAGCACTACGCTCCCAAAATGTAGGATTACTTGTAACACCTAGAATCTCCAAAAGTACAATGGGAGGCAGAGCCTTCAGTTATCAAGCTCCTCTCCTGTGGAACCAGCTGCCAATCTGGATTCGGGAGTCAGACTCGATCTCTGTTTTTAAGAATAGGGCTAAAACCTACCTTTTTGATATAGCCTACAATTAGGGAGGGATCATGTGTTTCTGAACCCTCCCTTAGTAATGCTGCTACTAGGTTTAGTCAGCCGGGGGACCTCCAGTAATGCACTGGGCCTCACTCCTTTCCTCACTCTCAATGAAATATTTTTTTTGCTGGTCATTAACATTTGTTTGTTCTCTCCCATAGATTGAGTCCCCATCGTGCTGTTTGCTCTCTACATGTCTGTTCTTTTCATCTTCTCTATCCCCTCACCCCCCAGCCAGTCACAGCAGATCAGAATCAGAATCAGAATCAGATTTATTGCCATTGTTCATGTAGTACACAAACTAGGAATTTGTCTCGATGCCATGCTGCAACATTAAAAACATGATGAGAAAAAGAGATAAACTAAAAAACTAAAGGACTGAAAACGTGCAATAAGTGTAGAAAAATAAGTAATAATAAGTAATAATGATAATAATAATAACAATACTAGTAATAATGAGTAGTACTAGTCAAGGCAGTTTTAAAAAATTAGCAAGTAGCAGATAATGTGAAGTACCACATAGTGCAGTCGATAATGCAACAGAAAACAGTGATGAATGACGTGAGTCTGGTTGAGCTGCTGTACATAGTGCACAAGAGTCAAAAAGTCACTTAATGTTCAGCAGTCTGATGGCAGAGGGGAAAAAGCTGTTCATGTGCCGGGAGGTTTTAGTCCGAATGGACCGAAGTCTTCTACCTGAGGGGAGGGGAGCAAACAGTACGTGACCAGGATGTGAAGGATCGGCTATGATCCGGCCAGCACGCCTCCGGGTCCTGGAGAGATGGGAGCTCGCAGCCTATCACCTTCTCAGCAGTGCGCACGACGCGCTGCAGCCTTAGTCTGTCCCTGGCAGTGGCTCCTGCATACCACACAGTTATGGAGGAGGTGAGGATGGACTTGATGATGGCCGTGTAGAACTGCACTAACATCTTGGTGGGTAGCTTGAGCTTCCTCAGCTGCCGCAGAAAGAACATCCTCTGCTGGGCCTTTTTGATGAGGGAGCTGATGGTTGGCTCCCATTTGAGGTCTCGGGTGATGGTGGTGCCCAAGAAGCGGAAGGAATCTGCAATGGTGATGGGAGAACCTGTGATGGTGAGGGGGGGCAGGGGGGTTGTGACTTTCCTGAAGTCCACAATCATCTCCGCTGTCTTCAGAGCATTCAGCTGCAGGTTGTTGTGGCTGCACCAGGACACCAGCTGGGCCACCTCTTCCCTGTAGGCGGACTCGTCGCTGTTGGAGATGAGTCCGATGAGGGTGGTGTCGTCCGCAAACTTAATCAGCTTAACAGACTGGTGGGAGGAGGTGCAGGAGTTGGTATAAAGGGAGAAGAGTAGGGGGGAAAGTACACAGCCCTGGGGTGATCCAATGCTGATGCTTACAGAGTCTGAGACAGACTTCCCCAGCCGCACATGCTGTCTCCGGTCCGTCAGGAAGTCGGTGATCCACCTGCAGAGGGAGTCAGGCACGTTGAGCAGGGACAGCTTGTCCTGGAGCAGATCGGGGCGGATGGTGTTGAATGCGGAGCTGAAGTCCACAAACAGAATCCTGGCGTAGGTTCCCGGGGAGTCCAGGTGCTGCAGGATGGAGTGGAGGGCCAGGTTGACTGTGTCATCCACAGACCTGTTAGCACGGTAGGCAAACTGCAGCGGGTCTAGGAGGGGTGTGGTGATGGACTTGAGGTGAGACAGGACCAGGCGCTCAAAGGACTTCAAGACTACAGAGGTGAGCGCTACAGGTCTGAAGTCGTTAAGTCCAGCAATCCGTGGCTTCTTGGGGACAGGGATGATGGTGGAGGATTTGAGGCAGGTCGGCACGTGACATTGCTTAAGGGAGGTGTTAAAAATGTCTGTGAAGACAGGAGCCAGCTCTTTCGCACAGTGTCTCAGGGTGGAGGGAGACACACCGTCCGGCCCGGGGGCCTTGCGCGGGTTCAGTCTGGAGAACTGTCTGTGCACGTCCTGCTCACTGATGACAAGGGGAGGGGGGGAGGAGGAGGAGGAGGAGGGGGGGACCGCTTTTGATGAATTAGGGGCTGAGGAGGCAGTGGAGCTGGGTGGAGTGGGTGAGTTGGACACATCTGACGAGGTGTCAAAACGGGCGTAATGTTGGGACAGTTTTTGACAAAGGGCTTTGTCATCCTGACCTTTAGAAGCCTGAGGCCGATAGTTGGTGATTTGCCTCAGTCCTCTCCACACAGAAGCCGAGTCATTAGCAGTGAACTGCTGCTGGAGTTTCTCAGAATACACAGATTTAGCTCTCCTCAGCTCTCTGTTAAACCGATATTTGACCTCTCTGTAGCAGTCTCTGTCTCCACTTTTCAACGCTGCTTCCTTCTCTGCTTCCTTCCTTCTCCTTCAGATGACTGCCCCTCCCTGAGCCTGGTTCTGCTGGAGGTTTCTTCCTGTTAAAAGGGAGTTTTTCCTCTCCACCGTCGCCAAGTGCTTGATCACAGGGGATCACCTGATTGCTGGGGTCTTTCTGCAACTGTGGGGGTTCCCCCTACAGTTGATAGTGCTATGAGATGACTGTTGTTGTGAAATGGCGCTATATAAATAAAGTTGAATTGAATTGAATTGAAATATGGTAGCACTTTAACATGCTTAGAAAAAACCCAGTGGCTTTCTGATCAGAATGGGTGAGCAGGCGAATCCTCCCTCCCCCTTGCTCTTCACACACAGACCTTCCCAGTAGATAAGGGGTCACACACATGCCTGGCTAAGTGACCAGTCAATCAGGTACAGTGCCTATACTATTAAACAGTGTAGAAATCAAGTTTTACCGTGCAAAAAGATCAGATTTGACTATACACACAGCTTGTTACCTCAGAATTTCATGTCCATTTTCCTAGATTTTGCACAGCCTCACATAGGGCACAATAAATATATATAGGGTTTTATAGGTGTTTATTGTTGGTACAAGTATTAATGTAAATATGCATGTGAGTAGGAATGAAAATTTCTTTTCCTTACCAACACACGTAAGCTCGTGGGGCACCAGTCCAAAAGAATGGACAATTTTATTAACAATTCTGTATTTGTACCAATAATGAATCAGTCTAAAAAAAAAAAACAAACCACCCTGTAAGTTCTTGTCTGCTTTTAATCAAGAAGATGGGCATGAAATCAAACAATAACTCCCATATGTCTTTTTGATAGTTTAATAAGAAATTTCAGAATAAATTAACAGTCAGATAACTTTAAAACAGGGAATTCAACATGAATCATGAGCACCATAGACTGTTATTGAATTACTGAGCATAACGTATTATAAAACATCTGTGGAACCAAAGAAAACCATAGCTTAACTTGGCAATGTAATGGAAAATGAAAAAACATGAAATAGCATTGGTTAAGTAAACTGGATGCAATTTTATGAAGAAAGTGATGATTCAACTGTTTTATAAAAAGGAAAATTGATGTTACTCTGAAAAGGAATGGAGATTAATAAAAGACAAATGCATTTGAAGTTCTGATAGGAGTTTGAAAATATTAGGTTTGTAGAACTTATACCAGAACAACTCTGAACAATTAAGTTTAAATTGGACAACAGACCTTAAGCACAGCAGAGCCAAATTGTGTTCCGTAGTGGCAGCAAGCTTCCGGAACCAAGCTTGATTCGGATGGGTTTGCGTGGATTCTGTTGATAGAAACTGACAGGTTCTACCCCACGGCTTGGGCCTACTTCAGAGATCACAACTGTAGAAGATGAGTGTTCAGCACGCTGGGCGAGGTTTGCTCATGCACAGAAAAAGGAATTTGGCCAAGTTGGCAAATTCCAGATAATATTTGCTTATCGTTCAGAAAATCAAACTTGATGGAAAAAAATACAAACCACTTCTCCATCCATCGATTTCTTCCCATGTGTTGTGGTCAGAACAAAGATGATTTAAGCTTAGTAAAAATCAAATAAAATCTTCCTAGCATGGTAATTTAAGGAAAAGGAGTAAAATAGGAAAGGTGAATTTTAAAGATAAGAAAAATAATTTACACAGAGCATGGACTCTGTGCCTACTTAGAAAAAGAAAGAAAAAATGGGAGGGAGCAGAAAATGCTCTTCAGGAGTCACTCCCAGCCTTCCGGACTTGACTAACCAATGGAACAACGGGAGGTTTTCCTAGGTGTGGCAGGATGGCACAATAAATTTCATGACAACTGAGCTTGACCAATTACATTCAAAGATCAGGGTTGGATCTGCCCATTAGTGTAAACTTTTGACCAATTGCATGGAGTTTCTTTGTTTGGCAGAGGTCGTAAACTGACTAAAAAGGAAATGCGGGGAGACTTGGAAGGTGATTTGTCATTTCAAAGTTCTGAAATGTGTGTCTCCCACAGAAAGGGGAGAGAGAATTTGATGTGAAATACATCTACATGCTGCCTATTAAAGCATAAATTCTATCAAACTTTAGTGACTAAGATATTCTACTTAATAATAAAGGAACAAACCTAATAACTGGTTGGGCCACCCTTAGCAGCAACAACTGCAATCAAGCATTTGCGATAACTGGCAATGAGTCTTTTACAGCGCTGTGGAGGAATTTTGGCCCACTCATCTTTGCAGAATTGTTGTAATTCAGCCACATTGGAGAATTTTCAAGCATGAACTGCCTTTTTAAGGTCATGCCACAGTATCTCAATCGGATTCAGGTCAGGACTTTGACGTTTGACTAGGCCACTCCAAAGTCTTCATTTTGTTTTTCTTAACTGTTTGACTGCCTGTGGCACTCCGTCGCACCGTCAATCCCAAGTGGTCAAGGTTTTTTTTTTTTTTTTCAAGAAAATATTCAGTTCAGATGTCAGAGATTTCCAAAGCTATAACTTGAAAGTGGTAAGAGATAATGGCTTATTGTCAATTAGAAAGATGTAAACAATATCTGTCACAGGTCTGTGGTGGACCACTCCCAGTTACACGGGGTGAGACTAGACATCCTGGCAGATAAGCACATCTGTCGCAAGGTCTGTGGTGGACTTTTGCCAGTTGGTGCATTGTGACATGCACTACACAAAGAGCAGAGATAAACAAACTATCATCTGGTCAGTCACTGCAACAGATACTGGAGTCAGTTTGTCTTGGCCTGTCCTTGCCACTGATAATACCTGTATCTGCCAAGAATGTGTCGCTAGTCCAGCAAAAGCTAGCGGTACTCAAATACTTTGCAAGCAGTTTCATGAAATGGTCAGTCAGAAAGCAACTCATACTGGCTCGGACGTTGCCCGGGTTAATGAGGTCAGGAGTTCCTGGCAGCTGAAGGCGAAGGACAGAGCTGCGTGGAGGAATCTGATCAGACCTAAATGAAATAGTCATTGTTGCCCCCTGTGAACGAGGAGGATGGCAAGTAGGAGGCGAAAATTTTCAATTCCAATTTTCCATTTATTATAACTTACAAGTTAATAGTCCAAGACACCCGACACGATTCTCAAGCTCCACTTCAACAACAATGATCGACTTCATCTTGCTCTGATCATCTCCTTTCATCTGATGATCTCAAGATGCTGATTAACTGCTCATAATCGCCGATGATGACTCTGATCCTTCTGATCATCTCCTTTCATCTGATGATCTGGATTCTGGTTCTCCTTGGCGATTCTGATTAACTCTGATCTTTTTCTCTCAATTATCCTGATCCGATCTGATCAACTCTAGGTCACAATCATCACACCTGTTTTATACTAACAGAGATAATTAGGGCTGATTAGCCCCTACCATAATCCCAGGTAAAACACTTCATTCCTTATACTAAACACATACCCACTAATATATAAAAATACATAAATAATTTCCCCAGACATACACAATATAAATATATAAATAACACACAATAAATATTAATATAAATAATTCCATAAATAACCTTAACCCCTATTTACAAATACTAAACCACCCCCTATGACTAACCATACATATTTGCTCCCTGCTGGTGTCCTATATAAGGCCTTCAAACTCCTAATGGAGTCTTTTGCCCGGACACCCACAGGCGCATGTTGGCAAAGGTATGTGCAATAAGTCTTTTAACTATTTTACCAGATTCTTAATCATGCTAATTATCTCCCAGGGCATTCAAATTAACCAAGACAAATCATAAACCATTATGTGCATCTTAATCATACAACAATACACCAATACAGATACAACATAATCACAATATACCCAGACATACAGTGGTGACATCCCATCGTCACATTTCCTCCCCCCTTTCCCGAGAATACAGTACTCTTATGAGTCCTGTATTCGTGAGAGGCCATCAGCTACCAGGTTGGTTTTCCCTGCCACATACCGAACAATAAAATTATAAGGTTGGAGGGATACATACCACCCTGTGAGACGACTGTTTATGTCCTTCCTTCTGTCTAACCACTGTAAAGCCCAATGATCTGTCTCTAACAAAAAATGACGCCCTAATAAATAATATTTTAGAGACCTATTACCCATTTCATAGCAAGACATTACCTTTCTATTATGTCTGCCGATGATCTGTCTGGAGTTAAAATGTCTAACCTGAGCTGGACCACCCCTTTCACCCTCATTAAACTCATTCCTGAAAGAGGTGAAAGAGCTGCCACGGCCGCGGATAGTTCTCCTGTTGGCCGACAGAAAAACCTCCGCCAGACGAGCAGCGCCCTCTGCAGTCTTCAGGTCCCGCTCCTGCATCCAGACTCCCAGTTCCGGGTTCACCATGCGCAGAAACTACTCCAAAATCAATAGTTCAGAAATGTCTTAAGTATTAAGGTCTCTGGTTTCAACCATCTACAAAACAGGTCTTTCAGACGTACACACAATTCGCGGGGGGCTTCGTCCTGACAAACGTCCAGGGACCGGAACCTCCACCCATAAGTGTCGGACGTGACTTCACATTTATTAAAAAAATAGCCTCTTTCCAGTTTCCACAATTATCCGTGTCTGCAATGTCCATCAGAACACATGCGCTCCGCGCTTTACCTGCGAGTAGAGGAGCCAGATGAACAGCCCACTCCTCTTCACGCCAACGGCAGACCGCAGCAATCCCCTCGAACGATGCCAGGCAGCTCGATGTCATCCTCGGAAGAGAGAGGGTTCAGCCTGGGATCGTGATGCGTTCGCGGCCTCCTTGGCTGCACCTGCGGCAGCAATCCTCCTCTCGCGGGCCGACCCGACTGGCCGCCACCCTAGGATTCTCCCTCGAAGCGCCGACGTCACCACTATGCTCCGCCCGGCTCCCATAGTCTTCTCTCAGTTCCGTCACCTGCGACTCCATCCGATGAGTATGATTCTTTACCAACGTAAACCGTTCCAGGTCAGACTGCTCCTCTTGCCTCACTTTCCTTCTTCGCCATGAGTCCCTCCATCCACCAAACGCCACGACGTCGGGTAACAATCCCACTTCTGAAACCAAATGTGAACGAGACGATGGCAAGTAGGAGGCGAAAATCTTCAATTCCAATTTTCCATTTTATTTCAATAATCTTACTGATAGATAGTTCCAAACATCCGACACGATTCTCAAGCTCCACTTCAACAACAATGATCGACTTCATCTTGCTCTGATCATCTCCTTTCATCTGATGATCTCAAGATTCTGATTAACTGCTCATAATCGCCGATGATGACTCTGATCCTTCTGATCATCTCCTTTCATCTGATGATCTGGATTCTGGTTCTCCTTGGCGATTCTGATTAACTCTGATCTTTTTCTCTCAATTATCCTGATCCAATCTGATCAACTCTAGGTCACAATCATCACACCTGTTTTATACTAACAGAGATAATTAGGGCTGATTAGCCCCTACCATAATCCCAGGTAAAACACTTCATTCCTTATACTGAACACATACCCACTAATATATAAAAATACATAAATAATTTCCCCAGACATACACAATATAAATATATAAATAACACACAATAAATATTAATATAAATAATTCCATAAATAACCTTAACCCCTATTTACAAATACTAAACCACCCCTATGACTAACCATACATATTTGCTCCCTGCTGGTGTCCTATATAAGGCCTTCAAACTCCTAATGGAGTCTTTTGCCCGGACACCCACAGGGGCATGTTGGCGAAGGTACAGTGGGGCAAAAAAGTATTTAGTCAGCCACCAATTGTGCAAGTTCTCCCACTTAAAAGTTGAGAGAGGTCTCCAATTTTCATCATAGGTATACTTCAACTATGAGAGACAAAATGAGGAAAAAAAATCCAGAAAATCACACTGAAGGACTTTTAATGAATTAATTGGTAAATTCCTCGGTAAAATAAGTATTTGGTCACCTACAAACAAGCAAGATTTCTGGCTCTCACAGACCTGTAACTTCTTCTTTAAGAGGCTCCTCTGTCCTCCACTCGTTACCTGTATTAGTGGCACCTGTTTGAACTCGTTATCAGTATAAAAGACACCTGTCCACAACCTCGAACAGTCAGACTCCAAACTCCACTATGGCCAAGACCAAAGAGCTGTCAAAGGACACCAGAAACAAAATTGTAGACCTGCACCAGGCTGGGAAGACTGAATCTGCAATAGGTAAGCAGCTTGGTGTGAAGAAATCAACTGTGGGAGCAATTATCGGAAAATGGAAGACATACAAGACCACTGATAATCTCCCTCGATCTGGGGCTCCACGCAAGATCTCACCCTGTGGGGTTAAAATGATCACGAGAACGGTGAGCAAAAATCCCAGAACCACACAGGGGAACCTAGTGAATGACCTGCAGAGAGCTGGGACCAAAGTAACAAAGGCTACCATCAGTAACACACTATGCCGCCAGGGACTCAAATCCTGCAGTGCCAGACGTGTCCCCCTGCTTAAGCCAGTACATGTCCAGGCCTGTCTGAAGTTTGCTAGAGAGCATTTGGATGATCCAGAAGAGGATTGGGAGAATGTCATATGGTCAGATGAAACCAAAATAGAACTTTTTGGTAAAAACTCAACTTGTCGTGTTTGGAGGAGAAAGAACACCATACCTACTGTGAAGCATGAGGGTGGAAACATCATACTTTGGGGCTGTTTTTCTGCAAAGGGACCAGGACGACTGATCCGTGTAAAGGAAAGAATGAATGGGGCCATGTATCGTGAGATTTTGAGTGAAAACCTCCTTCCATCAGCAATGGCATTGAAGATGAAACGTGGCTGGGTCTTTCAGCATGACAATGGCCATACACACCGCCCGGGCAACGAAGGAGTGGCTTCGTAAGAAGCATTTCAAGGTCCTGGAGTGGCCTAGCCAGTCTCCAGATCTCAACCCCATAGAAAATCTTTGGAGGGAGTTGAAAGTCTGTGTTGCCCAGCGACAGCCCCAAAACATCATTGCTCTAGAGGAGATCTGCATGGAGGAATGGGCCAAAATACCAGCAACAGTGTGTGAAAACCTTGTGAAAACTTACAGAAAATGTTTGACCTCTGTCATTGCCAACAAAGGGTATATAACAAAGTATTGAGATGAACTTTTGTTATTGACCAAATACTTATTTTCCACCATAATTTGCAAATAAATTCTTTAAAAATCAGACAATGTGATTTTCTGGATTTTTTTTTTCTCATTTTGTCTCTCATAGTTGAGGTATACCTATGATGAAAATTGGAGACCTCTCTCATCTTTTAAGTGGGAGAACTTGCACAATTGGTGGCTGACTAAATACTTTTTTACCCCACTGTATGTGCAATAAGTCTTTTAACTATTTTACCAGATTCTTAATCATGCTAATTATCTCCCAGAGCATTCAAATTAACCAAGACAAATCATAAACCATTATGTGCATCTTAATCATACAACAATACACCAATACAGATACAACATAATCACAATATACCCAGACATACAGTGGTGACATCCCATCGTCACACCCCCGACAGACTGCTATGATGATGTTGAATAAAGGAACAAACAATGTGTCTGCATTGTAAATGTGATAATTTCTTTATGGTAGGCATGCACAAATTAATTTTTCCTGAAAATAAAGCAACACATATCAAATCATATCAATAAAAGCATTTCAAACAACAATTGTCCATCACAGGGTCCCACCATCACTCTATTAATGCAAGAAATCTCTTGTCTGTGTGTCTGTCATGTTTATAGGACATCATAGGATGGCCTATGATCTCTCCCTGATCATCATAGGATGTCCTATGAACTCAGGCATCATAGGACTCGCGATGCCATCATAAAGACATGATGTCTATATGACAGCACATAGACAAATGTGTCATAGGACTTGCAATGCCGTCATAAAGATATGATGTCTATATGACGGCACATAGATGTGTCTTTATGATGTCATATAGCCCAACTCAGGCATCATAGGACTCGTGATGCAGTCATATAGACATTGACAGCACATAGACAAAACTCAGGCATCATAGGACTTGCAATGCTGTCATATGGACATTGGCGGCACATAGACAAATGTGACTTTATGATGTCATATAGACCAACTCAGGCATCATAGGACTCACGATGCTGTCATATAGACATTGACGGAACATAGATAAATGTGTCTTTATGATGTCATATAGACCATCACTCACGATGCCTAGACTAATGTGGCTTTATGATGTCATATGGCTCAAAATTGGCAAGGTGAATAAGTCACAGGGCAGTCTTTACAGTGCGTTCGTGTTAAGCAATAGAACACAGAACAGTGACAGGCAGGAGAAGAGGTAACAAGCATGGCAGGGCATGGTTACAGAAAACGTGATGGGTGGGGCTGCACAGATAATCACACACAGGAGATAGGACATCATAGGACGGCCTGTCCTATGATGTTCCTGTGATCTTAGGCATCATAGGACTCGCGATGCCATCATAAAGATATGATGTCTATTTGACGGCACATAGACAGAGCACGACTCCCTACAAGACATATAGACGCAGGTAAGTGACAGGCAGGAGAAGAAGTAACAAGCATGAGACAAGGAATATCACTTCATCATCACTCTATATATAATTCAAGAAATCTCTGTCACAATGTCATGATGTCACTATCATAGGACTCGCTAAAACATCATAGGACTTGCAAAGAGATCAAAGGTAGGCTTCACTCCCGATCATAGAACTCATTATGACATCATCAAAAATCAAAGGCAGGCATTATTTATGATCATAGCACTCGCTATGACATTATCAAAGATCAAAGGCAGGCATCACAGATCAAAGGCACGCATCAACAAACGAGTGGTGACATCAATCATCCAAGGCAGGCTTCATCATGGTTGCTGTTGCCATGGTAACAGTAACTTTCTACAGGCATGCAGAAATGTTTGCTTACACTTGCTTTCTATGGGCAGGCACGGGCAGGCACAGGTACGCACTCGTAGCTTCAATAGCGGATACTGTTTGCAGAGAAGGATATGAGTTAGTTCATTGTTCACAATTCATAATTTAACTTCAGAGAGAGAAATATTACCGTGTTATCCAATGGAGGGCAATGTTGGACTTTTGAGTTTCAGTGAGGAGCCTTGGTGTGGCAGGGTCTGTGGAAGGACTTTCACTAGGCCACTCCAAAGTCTTCATTTTGTTTTTCTTAAGCCATTCAGAGGTGGACTTGCTGCTGTGTTTTGGATCATTGTCCTGCTGCAGAACCCAAGTGTGCTTCAGCTTGAGGTCACAAACATGGCTGGACATTCTCCTTCAGGATATTTTGGTAGACAGCAGAATTCATGATTCCATTTACCACAGCAAGTCTTCCAGGTTCTGAAGCAGCAAAACAGCCCCAGACCATCACACTACCACCACCATATTTTGCTGTTGGTATGATGTTCCTTTTCTGAAATGCTGTGTTACTTTTACGCTGGATGTAATGGGACACACACCTTCCAAAAAGTTCAACTTTTGTCTTGTCAGTCCACAGAGTATTTTCCCAAAAGTCTTGGGGCTCATCAAGATGTTTTCTGGCAAAATTGAGATGAGCCTTTATGTTCTTTTTGCTCAGCAGTGTTTTTTGTCTTGGAACTCTGCCATGCAGGCCATTTTTGCCCAGTTTCTTTCTTATGGTGGAGTCATGAACACTGGCCTTAACTGAGGCAAGTGAGGCCTGCAGTTCTTTGGATGTTGTTGTGGGGTCTTTTGTAACCTCTTGAATGAGTTGTCGCTGCGCTCTTGGGGTAATTTTGGTCAGCCAGCCACTCCTGGGAAGGTTCACCACTGTTCCATGTTTTCGCTATTTGTGGATAATGGCTCTCACTGTGGTTCACTGTAGTCCCAAAGCTTTAGAAATGGCTTTATAACCTTTTCCAGACTGATAGATCTCAATTACTGTGTTTCTCATTTGTTCCTGAATTTCTTTTGATAGCAGCATGATGTCTAGCTTTTGAGGATCTTTTGGTGTACTTCACTTCTTCTTCTTCTTCTTCTTCTTTTAGATTTGAGTGGCAGTTGGCAACCAGCTTCCAGTTGCATTACCACCACCTACGATATTGTGATCACTGTTCTCCTTCTTCTTCTTTTAGATTTGATTGGCGGTTGGCTACCAGCTTACAGGTGCATTACCGCCACGTACTTCATTCTGTATAATCAATCTGGTCAGGAAATCTTCCTGTTGGGCAAGACTCATCATGATCACTCTTCTTCTTCTTTTTCTTTTAGATTTGATTGGCGGTTGGCAACCAGCTTACAGGTGCATTACCGCCACTGACTTGATTATCATCACTCTATATTTTTGTATACGGAGTTCTTATAAGGAGTTCTGAATAACTCCTTATGTGTGAAAAAACTATCCTGTATCAAGAAGGCAGATCCTATTTAAGTGACTAGTCCACACCTGTGCATACAGTGCATGCCCGTAGAAACCAAGTATAAGCAAGTATTTCTGCATGCCTGTAGAAAGCAAGTGTAAGCAAGCATTTCTGCATGCTCGTAGAAAGTTACTGAGTCCTATGATCTTTGATGATGTCATAGCGAGTCCTAGGATCATGAGTGATGCCTGTCTTTGATGAGCCAGATCCTCCGGCCAAGCTCACACCCTGACATTTCCTCATCCAAGCCTTCAACTTGTCTACTTGATCCTATTCCTTTCAGGTTTTTTAAAGAAGTCTTCCCATTTATTGGTAGCTCTATTCTTCAAATAATTACTGTAATTCTTCATTAACATTAGGCCATGTACCGCAGGCTTTTAAAACCCTTGCGCGATCTTAACATTCTGTTTACTCCCCTTGTCCTACAGGTCAAAAATGACCCGCCCTACCAAAGCCCCAAAATAAAGCAGCTTAATTGAATTTTAAATCCAAAATCTATTTTGCATGATGAAACAACCTGTTATTTATCAATTCAACTCAATTTTATTCATTTTTCATCATGTATTTTTTGTTACACAATACAAAAAGCCGATCACCAGTGACCATTATTACACTTTTTTTTAACCACAAACCAACTGTTATAACACTTTTCCTTTACACAGTAAAATTATATTATATTATAGTATTATATAAATATGAAGTAATTACTTCTGAATTAATTATATTGAAAGGTAAAAAAAACAGTCAACAATCGAACTTTTTTGTCAACAGTTTATTCTTTTATATTTTTTAGGAAGTGAATTATAAAAATACTTCTCTCATAACACAACAAAACAACAAAATGTTGCTTGACTTTGTGAACAGTTTTCAACATCAACTCTATTTAGCACATGTAGGACAGTATGTGCGAACATGAGAATGGGCTTTGCAGATGTATTTCTCACATGTGCAGCACACAGCTTTTGTCTTGCAGTCCTTCTTCCAGGGGCAGAACTGGCACCTTTTTCTTTTGACTGACCCAGCTGCAGCCTCAGGTGGATCAGGACAAGATTCAGCTCCCTGAACAGCTTCCACAATGGCTGCAGAGGCTTCTGTGCGGGGCAGGCACTCCCTTCTGTCAATGCACGGGGTGACGAGCCTTTCCCAACTGCCTAAGGAACATCCTTCTCTTGTTTTTCTTCCCTGACATCCAGGTCGGGTTGATCTCCTGCCATATCACAAAGGCATTATATGAGGACACATCAATGATGTTATGGAAGATGACCAGGGGCCAGCGTGCAGTCATCCTTCTGCACCTGTATGTTCCAATAACCTTGTTGAGGTTGTCCACGCCTCCTTTATTGCAGTTATAGTCAAGGATGATGGCTGGCTTCCTGTCCTCACGATCACTGATTTCAGCTGTCTTGTGCAGTGTGCTCAGCAGGGCCACGTTCTTGTTCCATTTTGGAAGACAAGAAACAAGAGTGGTGGTGGGAGTGAAGGCAAACTTTGATGAGAAGACCGCTCTGCCTCTTGTTGTGAGGAGTGCAGGGGGGAGTTCAGGCTTATTCTTCCGAACAGTGCCAACCATGGTCATCTTCCTTTTCAGGAGCTGCTGGCCGAGTTCATAGGAGGTGAAAAAACTGTCACATGTGACATTGTGCCCCCTCAGTCCATCTGTCAATTCAAACACAACCCGCATCCCCTGGTTCTTCTCTGGTGCTCCACTCGGCAGCTTCCCTGTGTACACTTGCATATTCCATGCATAGCTGGATTTTGCATCACAGGCCACCCATATTTTGATGCCATATTTTGCTGGCTTGCTTGGCATATACTGCCAGAAAGGACAGCGACCTGTTGATTAAAAAAAAAAGAGATTACAATCACTGAGTGTGAGTGTCACAGAAAACTGCATGAATCAAGGATGTTACATCACAATAAAATAAAAAATATTTCAGGTAAGTAACATTGCATATGTGAAAATAAAAAAATTACCTTTGAATGGAACCAACTGCTCATCTACTGTGACTTCAGGCCCAGGGTTGTAGAGGTATGGCAGACGCTCAACCCACTTGTCCCAGACCTCTCTGATGGCTGCCAGTTTGTCCGTCACACTCTTTGCTGGTCTTGACTCATGGTTGTCAAATTTCAGCATTCTTGACAAAGTGTGAAAGATTTTCAGCGGCATTGTGGCACGAAAAATTGTCCTTCCACTCTCTGCATCCCAGAGACTATATGTAGCCTCGCCACGGGACCTATATACACCTGCTAATATCAAAAGCCCTATGTAGCCACGCAGGTCAATCTCATCCATATTTTTCCAGTTTTCTCCATATTTCCGGAAACCTTCCAAATTTGTATTCTCCAGGATGATTTTTTCGATGGCTGGTGTGATGAACAGGAGAAAGGCGGATGAAATGTCCTGGACATGGGCAGCTGAATACCTTGTTGGCCCTGGAGTCATCCTTATGATGTTTGGTGCTGCTGTTCTTCCCTGCTTGCTGTCTGAATTTGATGAGGACCGTGCAATTTTGCTGTTCTTTGACAAAAATGTCTCTCTGTCAGCTTGAGGGATTTCCTCTTCTTCTTCATCTGAAGATGCATCATCCTCTGGGTTGCATTCCTCCCCATCTTCCTCTTCAGATACATCTTCATCCTCTTGTTCCTCCTGAGCTCCTGAAAATATCTCATCCAGGACCTGTTGGACAGTGAAATGTCTACTCATGGCTTCAGCAAGGAGCCAACTAGGGGTCCTTTGATTCAGGGTACCTTTATATCCTCTATACTGAATTTGCTTTTATTATGTCTGAGATTGGTTTTTTTTTTTTGCTTTGTTTGGGAGCTTGTGTGATGTGAGGGGTTAGCTGCAGATCAAAAGTGCAGGTGCAGGTCAAATGCAAGTTCAATTCGTACATCAATCCAGATTCTTTGATGTGTGTGTGTGTGTGTGTGTGTGTGTATTAGAGAGAGTTTGTGTGTGGCCTTTGAACTTTTTTCTGGTGTTTAAATGCTTTTATAATTCACGGGTCAAAAATGACCCATAAGACAATTTTTGTACCCTAGTGGTGTACAGCCCACATGGAAACATAAACAAAAACAAAGTATTGTAGCACCTTGGGGGAGTCAGATTATTTAGCATCTCAGACAAGAGACAGTGGATAAGCATGGGAGAAAATGCTCAGGAGGTTCCTGGCGAGATAGCAGGAAGGAGTCAAGGACGTAGGGGGTTGAATGCAATGTAATGCAAATGTCATGTTGTGTGTGGAGAAATGCCATGAAACTTGTGAGGAGAGATTTGGGTAAAAAGAGAGTGCATGCTGAAATGATTCAGTCTGTTCTGTGCTTGAGAGATGTGAAGTGTGTAATAAACCGTCTGCCATGAGTCAGCCTCTTATTTGACACACTCCACACTGGTGACCCAAGACGTATTATGGAACACGAGGCAAGAACCCCGGAGCCGGCCCGGTCAGGAAGCTCCAGCGAGGCGGCAGCCATCCCACAGACAGCCCGGACTGGAACCCCCAGCCACGCGTGTGCGGTTTCAGTCAAGCTACCGGATTTCTGGCAGCACAACCCGCGCTCTTGGTTCCACCACACCGAGGCCCAGTTCGCCCTCCGGGGAGTAACGGCAGACGACACCAGATTCTACCATGTGGTCGCAGCGCTGGACGCCCGCACAGCCCAGCAGGTAGCGAGCCTGCTTGATCAGCCTCCAGCCAGCAACAAATACGAGGCACTCAAGGCTGCGCTCACCCTGCGCTACACGCTCTCGGAATGTGAGAGAGCGGAGAGGCTCCTGACGCGGGCCGAGTTAGGAGATGGTTCAGTCGTAGACCTGATTGAGAAGATGCTGGCGTTAATGGGCATGGACGATGGGCACTTTCCGTTTGCCCACCTCTTCCTCCGGAACCTTCCAACAGTGGCGAGAGCGGTTCTGGCCAATTTGCCGTTGCTGGCCGCGCGCGACTACCGTGCGCTAGCCCAGGAGGCAGACTGGATCATCATCACCACCAGGACGATCACAGTCAACACGGTAGCGGCGGAGCCCAGCGAGACGACCAGAGGAGGTGAGGAGCCACCGACGGTAGCAGCAGCGGGGGCCAGAGGAGCGCCAGAGACACACGCTCTGCTTCTACCACCACCGCTTCGGAGAGAATGCATGCAGATGTGCGCCACCGTGCCACTTCAAGCGCTCGGGAAAACGGCGAGGCCGGCGGTCGGTAGCAGCTGCGACCCTCAGTGAAGAGAACAAGCTGCTCCACTTGATGGATGCAAGCTCGGGGAGGCGTTTCCTCTTGGACACTTGAGCCCAGAAGAGTTTCATCCTGCCGACCTATGCTGACTGGCTGGCAGGACCGAGCGGCCCCGAAATGTTGGCAGCAAACGGCTCGGATATTAAGACCTTTAGTGAGAGGACTTTGCTCTTATCTCTACACGGCCGTACATATGAGTGGACTTTTGTCGTAGCAGCACTGAATTACCATATCCTAGGGGCTGATTTTCTGTGTGCACATGGTTTACTGGTTGATGTTGCTAACAGGCGCCTGGTTAATGCACTGTCCTTTGACTCTCTCCCCTGTATAGCTCAAGTGACCCGGCCAACAGCACAAGCCAACATCACAGCTACAGGCGGTAAGTTCCACACACTGCTCACTCAGTTCCCAGCACTCACGGTCCCGACGTTTTCGGTGGCCATCGCTAAACACAGGGTGGAGCACTTTATCACCACTACCGGGCCGCCCGTTTTTGCAAGACCTGGGCGCTTGGACGCAGCTAAACTGGCCATAGCGCGCGAGGATTTCGCCAACCTGGAAAGGTTGGGCATCATCAGGCGTTCGAACAGCCCATGAGCATCCCCGCTACACATGGTCCCTAAGGCTGAGGGATCGTGGCGACAGTGCGGTGATTTCCGTAGGCTGAACAACCCACAGCGCACGACCGCTACCCAATTCCCCACATACAGGATTTTTCCGTTCACCTCGCCGGAGCACGCATTTTTTCTAAAATAGACCTGGTCCGCGGTTACCACCAAGTCCCAGTGCGCGTGGAGGACGTACCCAAAACAGCGGTAATAACTCCGTTCAGTCTATTCGTGTTCCTGCGCATGCCATTCGGGTTAAAAGGAGCGGCACAGACATTCCAGCGCATGATAGATGCAGTGCTGCGCGATCTCCCGTTCGTGTTCGTCTACCTGGACGATATCCTGGTAGCCAGTGCGTCCGAAGACGAACGCGAAACCCACCTCACAACGGTTTTCCGGAGGTTGGAGGAGCACGGGTTAATAATCAACCCGGCGAAATGCCAGTTCAGTGTGACGGAGATTGATTCTTTGGGGCACCGCGTCTCTCCGGAAGGAGCGATCCCGCTGCCTGACAAAGTCAATCAATCAATCAATCAATGCATCAGATTTATATAGCGCTTTATCATAGACACTCAAAGACGCTTTACAGAAATTAAGGGTCATCCACCACCTAGATGGATGAAGCAGCCACAATACGGCGCCATCCCTTTTTAACTATTCACACACACACACATTCACACAAAGGGCCACTTTAGAGTCTCCAATTAACCTAACCTGCATGTTTTTGGGATGTGCGCGCCGTGGCGGATTTTCCCCGGCCTCAGACGGTCAGGGCGCTGCAGGAATTTTTGGGGATGGTGAACTTTTATAACCGTTTCCTTCCCTGCGCGGCGCAGCTCATGCAACCATTGTACGCCGCGCTCAAGAAACAGAAACCCGCGGATAGGGTCGAATGGACCCCGGAGCGAGAGCGGGCGTTCTCGGAGGTTAAAGCAGCCCTGGCAAATGCCGCACTGCTGGCGCATCCAGACCCGGCGGCCCGGATAGCGCTCACCACCGACGCTTCAGACGTGGCCATAGGAGCTGTCGTGGAGCAGCGCGTCGCCGGGGCTTGGCAGCCGCTCGCCTTTTTCAGCAGAACTTTGCGCGACAGCGAACATAAATGCAGCGCGTTTGACAGGGAGTTACTGGCCCTCCACCTGGCCATACGCCACTTCCAGTTCTGGCTGGAAGGGTGCAGCTTCACCGCGTTCGTAGACCACAAACCGCTAACATTCGCGATGGCCAAGGTTTCAGAACCGTGGTCGAGCCGGCAGCAGAGACAGCTGGCCGCAATCTCAGAGTTTACTACCGATATTCAGCATGTGTCGGGTAAACTGAATGTGGTGGCAGACTGCCTCTTGCGCGCCGTGGTGGCCCCGGTCTGCGTGGGGATAGATTACGCAGCCATGGCCGCGGAGCAGATTAGCGATGCAAACGTGTGCGTGCTCCAGTCTGGACCAACAGGGTTAAGGCTGGAGAGCAGGGTGCTGCAGGATGGCACCCCCCCCCAATCTGCGATGTCTCCACGGGACGCCCGCGCCCGGTAGTCCCGGTCGCGTGGCGCCGCCGCGTGTTTGAGTCGGTTCCCACTCTGGCGCACCCAGGAGTGCGCGCGTCGGTCAAAATGGTGGGAGAGAAGTTTGTGTGGCCAAGCCTACGCAAACAAGTAAAAGAGTGGGCTGCAGCCTGCGTGGCATGCCAACGAGCCAAGGTACACAGACACACGAAGGCTCCCTTGGAGCCGTTTTGTATCCCGGCTAAGAGGTTCGACCATGTTCACGTGGACCTCGTGGACCCCCTCCCGCTATCACAGGGGTGCACGCACCTCCTGACAGTGGTGGACCGCACCACGCGCTGGCCAGAAGCAGTCCCGCTGGTGGCAACCATGTCTGCGGACGTAGCACGCGCTTTTTTATCAGCATGGGTGGCGCATTTTGGAGTCCCGTCAGACATTACGTCCGACAGGGGCCCTCAATTTGTTTCCGAACTCTGGTCCGCGATGACCCACAGCCTGGGTGTTACAATTCACCGCACAACCGCATACAACCCACAGGCCAATGGTCTATGCGAGCGTTTTCATAGATCACTGAAAGCAGCACTCAGGGCTTCACTGACGGATGCAAATTGGGTGGATAGGCTGCCGTGGGTTTTATTGGGGTTGTGCTCCGCGCCGGAAGAGGATTTGGAAGCTTCCCCGGCAGAGCTCATTTTTGCGCAGCCCCTACGGCTGCCTGGGGAATTTCTACCAGATAATCCTGTGCCGGGCAGCTCCCCGTCTCAGCTTTTGCAGCGTAGCGCAAACACAGGCACACTGCCGGGCCCGGCCCACCACAGTTTTCCGCGTGTTTTTATGCCTAAAACTTTGAAGAGCGCAGAGTTCGTGTTCGTCAGACACGACGCCCACCGCCCTCCATTGCGCCCACCCTATGATGGACCGTTCAGAGTGTTGGAAACAGGGGATAAGCATTTTGTGCTAGACTTGGGGGGTAGATGTGAAAAAATTGGCATAGACAGACTCAAACCCGCTTTCGTTGTGGCGGACGAGCAAGTGCTGTTGGCTATCTCCCCTCGGCGTGGAAGACCCCCACGGAGAGCTCCCCAGGGAAACGATTCACCAGAGCAGCCACACGGACAGACCGAAGTGGCCCCCCCCCTCGTCACGGCCCACCCGCAGTCAGACACACTCCCAGCAGCCCCCCGCCGGCACAGCAGCGCTACGGAGGCGGTAAACCCCAGTTACAGCAGATGAGACGGGAGGAGACGGAAGCCCAAACGGCATGTGGACTGATGTTCTATTGTTCTATCTAAGATGCTGGGGGGGGGGGGAAGTGTAGCACCTTGGGGGAGTCAGATTATTTAGCATCTCAGACAAGAGACAGTGGATAAGCATGGGAGAACAATGCTCAGGAGGTTCCTGGCGAGATAGCAGGAAGGAGTCAAGGACGTAGGGGGTTGAATGCAGTGTAATGCAAATGTCATGTTGTGTGTGGAGAAATGCCATGAAACTTGTGAGGAGAGATTTGGGTAAAAAGAGAGTGCCTGCTGAAATGATTCAGTCTGTTCTGTGCTTGAGAGATGTGAAGTGTGTAATAAACCGTCTGCCATGAGTCAGCCTCTTATTTGACACACTCCACAGTATCACTTTTTCTAATGATGGGGTCCCTTTAGGAAAAGTCATAAAATTTCAAGTTGGAAAAAGATAGTTTAAGGTATTTTTTCTACAGCTAAACATGGTAGTGGGTCACCTTTGACCCGCAAGACAACACAAGGGTTTTAAAACTGCTGTAATTAAACCCTTACTTAAAAAGTTAACGCTGGATCCAGGACTTTTAGCTAACTATAGATCAATCTCTAATCTGCCTTTCATTTCAAAAATCTTAGAAAGAGTTGTTGCTGTGCAATTATTTGACCACTTGCAGGGAAATGGTTTGTTTGAGGAGTTTCAATCAGGATTTAGAATCCATCGTAGTACTCAAACAGCTTTAATGAAGGTCACTAATGACCTCATCACATCTGATAATGGGCTTGTTTCTGTACCTGGGTTAACCACCATGGACCTCAGAGAGAGAAACGAGAAGGGAAAAAAAATAATGAAAATATGATTATTATTACAGATGTGATAGAACATTTTTAAAGTCTGCATCATCAAATAAATTCTGTTACAAGTGTCATGTTCCTACTCCACTTAAGAAATTGTTTGGTTTTCTGTAAAAATAACTTTTAACTGGTTTTTATATTTCACACCTCACATCAGCTTTAATTGAGTAAATAAATCAAATGAAGAAATGATAGGACTGTAAAAGTTATTTTAAAGGAAATGATTCAACAACGTAACACCATGATGTTTTTATATTACTGACATTAGTATTAAGAGTTGAAAAATTGTCTGAACTTTAGATAAACCAATTTAACATTAACAAGTTATTAACATATGAATCATGTCACCATGGCACCACCAGTAATGGAGCACATCAGAAAAAATAATGTGACAAAACACAAGCTTTAAAAATCAAATATTGCCGTGTTAGGAAGTGTTAATGTGTCAATGAGACTGCTGCATAATTTAAGGGCAAAACTTATTTGTAAAACTTTTTTTTCTCCTGCTGTTGTCTGCCAGTTTCTTTGATTTCAGAGGAAGCTCTGCTGTGATTGGCGCTTTGCACTTGAGCAATATGGAAATCGTAGTTTTTACCGATGAGCTGTAAATTACAGGAAAACTATATTGTTCTTTATCTTCAAAAATAAACAGCAAAATGTGTCTAATAAGAAACAATATGTTGAATAAATGGGGTAGTTCCTGAATATGTGTTTAGTTTGCAGAAACATCTGCTACGTATGTTGAAACCCAGTAGGTCAGTTTAATGAGGTTTGCTGGCCAACACTAATATACATAATTTGGCAAGCATTAACCTTATACAGGGCTGAGAATCTCTACACAGACTCTTCTCATGTGTGGAGGGATCTTGTTGAAGGTAAAGTCACTGTTGAAGCTATTTAGTTGTTTAAGCCAAGCCTTAATGAAGAGGATAGAGATCACCTGGAATAAATATTAGAAACTGAGGCACAACAGTCATTTTGATTGCATTAATTCACCCACTTAAAAAAATTTGTATCGAAGGCCATCTAGCAAAATATTTTTTGATGTGGTCTACAAATATTTAAATGCTTATACTTAAATACAGTATGCCTAAATATGCAAACATGCTTCTCTGATACAAAAGGAGAACTGATGTAATCTCTGCTGGTAGCCAATTTAAGTGAAAAACATCAGTTTGTAGCCTGAAATCCTTCCAAACTGATTCAACATATTCATAAACCTGGGCAAAAACACTACTGGGTTTGATAACTACAGCAACAAATTATCTGCGTACAGTGATACCTTGTGGATTATGTCACAACACTGCTTTTCAAAAGTTTTCTTTTTTGTATTTAAGGTTTAAAGTGTCTGTGACACGATGTAGGAACTATGGATCAATATTCAGTATGAATTTATCTTCAATCGTCCACATAGTTGGTCCTGTTGACTTAGAACGCTAAATAAGTGGAAAAATATTTCTAAGTGAATTCAAATTTAGCGCCGTGTTGCACTAACACGATATCCTGAGATGTGCCTCGTTTCCAGATATGACGTCATGAGGTGAGTTTCCTCTTGGCTGATCCGTGGGCTATCAATGTAAACAAGCTGTTTAGCTTCTGTATCAGCAAAGAAATGCCGAAATGTTGTGTGGCGGCTGGGTGTTCTAATTGCTCCAGTGAACATATAAGCCTTTTTTCATTCCCAAAAGATCCCAATCTTCTTAAAAAAAATGGGTGAAGCAAGTACGGAGAACCAGGGAGAAACGACAACCAATGCCATCTTCTGTACTCTGTAGCGATCATTTCACTGCAGACAGTTTTGAGGAGGCGCCTGCTATACAGGAATCTTTAGGCTTGAAAGTTCGTTACAAACAGGTTCTAAAACCGACTGTCATACCTACGGTTTTCAAACAAAAACCCACAGCTCAAGACGATATCAACTTATCAAAACAGCGCAGCGAAGCAACAGTGTCAAAACTCGCCCGGAAAAGAGTTTGTGTAATTGATTTTTTTTTCCACATAAGGCGATCGTTATTCAATCATTTGGTTTACAGAAATTTTGGCTTCATTTTTTTTTTTTTATATTTCCCCGATCGGGTAGTCGGGGAAATGAAAAAAAAAAAGCTCAGATATTCAGCTTTGGTAGGCAATGAGATTTATAAAAATGAAAACTGAAAAAGTAATATAACGTTTTTTTTTAACACAAAGTCATTCCATTTGGAGAAAAGTCAACACTGGGCTTCAACATTCATAGGGGAGGATTTTACTTTCGGCGGAAAAATATAATAAAATCACGATTGCCTTATGTGGAAAAAAAATCATAAGGCGATCGTGATTTTATTATATTTTTTCCGCCAAAAGTAAAATCCTGGACTTCCGGTTATGGCGGCCACGTAGGAAGACGTGTTTCACACTGCTCTGCTCCTAAAAATAAAAAGTTTACTAAAACTCTCTTAATTGGAACAAGAACCCATCCCAGCCTTTGGGCGCGGATATGGTGAAGACCAAAGCTGGGAAATTGGGTGAAGGAAAGGGCAATTCGACAAAACAACCCAAGCTGACAGACTTCCACGCTCGAGGCGAGGCAGAAAAAACTCCAGAGACGATGGCGGAGGATGTAGCCAGCGGCGGAGTGGGAACTGCTGAAGAGGGGACAAGTGCAGTGCTCACTGCCATCAACTCCATGAGAACAGAGTTTTCGTCTAAATTTGATGGAATTATAGCAGCGATAGAAGGAATGAGAAAGGAAATAAGCGACTGTATTGAACGAGTATCGCAGGCGGCGTTCCGAATTTCAAGCGCTGAAGATGACATCACCAGCCTACAATCAAAGATGCAAACACTGGAATTAAAATGGAAACGTCTGAAAGATAACGTCCTGGACTTGGAATCCCGCTCGCGACGGAATAATTTGAGGCTGGTGGGCCTCACGGAGGGAGCGGAGGGACGGGACTCATGTTCCTTTTTGGAAAAGTGGATTCCAGAAGCGCTGAACAACGCGGACCTACAGTCATCGGTCGTCTTGGAGAGCGCTTACCGAATCGGCCCACCGAGAGATAATAAGATAAGATAAGATAAGATAAGCCTTTATTAGTCCCACAACGGGGAAATTCCAGGATTGCAACAGCACAGGGATAGCAACACTCAGAGCAACAATCAGAAGGCAAGAAAAAAAAACAAGCAAGCAAGAGCAGCTAATATACATATGTACATATTACTATAAAATATATATATACACACACACACAAGACACCACCGAGGACGCTGATTATGAAGTTCCTCAACTACAGAGACAAGATGACGTCACCAATGCTGCGCGAGCTAAAGGGGAAATTAAATACCAAGATCAACAGGTGCAGTTCTACCCAGGTTTGGCCACAGGAATTCAACAATTAAGGAGGCAGTTCGACCCCACCAGCAAAGAGCTGCGCAACCTCGGGATTCGTCACGGAGTGATTCATCCGGCAAGACTGCTGGTCACATATAAAGGGAGAACCCACACCTTCAAGACCCCTCAAGAGGTGCAGGAGCTCATTAAGCAGATTCAAAAGGAGACTGGTGGGAGCTAAGCATGAACATGACAAAGGTAGAACATTTAAGCATTTGTACAGGCATCTGATTGATCTGAAACATATAACATGTCTACAAAATACAGACTGTATTAAAAAAAAAGCTATGATGTACAAAGTTGCTATAAAACTTTGAAGTTATGTTGAAAAAACTACAGAAGAGAGTTAAAGTCATTAAAAATAGTAGTAGAGTCAGGGTGATTGAGAGGAGAAAGAGAGAGTGGTTTGACTGATCCTTGCAGGTGTGGAACAGTCACTAGCTATAACGGGAGGCGGAATTTTTTTTGATTTTGGGGGATTACCACCAATGTGGAGAAAGGGAATTTGGTTTTGTGTACTTTGTAGGATGAATGTTCAATCATCCATGTTTTTGCTTCTCTGTATGAGCATGTTCATATTGCAAGGTAATCTCAAACTCTTTATTGATCATAGATCAAAGCGTTAATCTTAATTTAACTTCATGGAATTGCAGAGGTCTACAAAATCTAAAAAAACTTAAACAAGTTAAGAATAAAATAAAAGACATAGATTCAAAAATTGTATTTTTACATGAAACTCATCTAATAGAGGAGGATGTAAAAAGAATTAGGAGAAGATGGCAAGGTAACATGTTCACCTCATCATTTTCATCCCGAGCTAGGGGAGTTATGATTCTCATACACAAAACAGTCCCATTTCAAGTGAAAAATGTAATTGGAGACAAATTTGGAAGATATCTAATCATCCAAGGAGCTTTGTTATTAGAAAATATAAATCTGGTGAACTTATACGGCCCCAATATTGATGATCAAAACTTCTTTGTTAATTTATTCCTTACTTTATCATCACGTACAGGGCAACATATAATAGCAGGGGATTTTAATTGTACATTGAATCCCAGTATAGATAGATCAACAGAAGTGGACTGTATGTCATGCGCTGGCCCTCACGAGCCAGCATAAGACGCACACAAAGTCACCAGTGAGTTTTTCAGTGAGTTTATTTACGGTGAAAAAGGTGTTAACACAAGCTGCTGAGATAATGACAGGAGTCTTCACAGAACAGGAAGCATAGGGCTATACAGCACACTATAGGTCCAGAGCAGGAGACAGTCACACACAGTCAGGCTTGGTAATAATAACACACTGGCTGCTAAGGCAGGGACTTACAGATCATTATACGCCGGGAGGAATAAGGCTAATGTAGCACACTTACTGGTACCGGTGAAAGATGGTCAAGCCCAAGGCAGCCGAGGAGTGAATACAGTCCAGGCATCCGCAACGTGATGATGGGTGAACAGTTAAACGACCAGGTTGGCGATCAGTTAACGATCAGACACTGCTGCGTCCTAACGACGCCAGTGCTCAGCTTAAATAGACAAGGTACTAATGACAATGATGACACACAGCTGGCCGACCGTTGACAGGCGGAAGCCCCACCGAGCACTTTCACAATAAGAGCCCGGAGAGGCCAGAATACCGCCCGCAGCTGTCAAGGCCGGCAGCGAGACATAACTTTAACCCGAGCGCAATCAGAACCGACGCTCGGGTCATAACAGTATCCTCCCTCCACGGGCGGACTCCGAACGCCCCAAGGAACCAACCTGCCCCCCACCGCCCCCCCAGGGTGGGAGGTTGGGGGACAGGTGCGGAGGGAGAGAAACCAACCCAAGAACAAGACAAAGACCAGACAAGAAAACCATGCAAGAAATACATACAAACACATGACTCTGGGAACAAAAAAAAAAAACAAAGGAAAGAAATACATGACTGGAACCATGGACACAAAAGAAATACGTGCTAAACACGACGACTATGAAAAAACAAACACATAAGACCAAAAATACAATTAAACCCCTGGAAACTATGAACAAAAACCTTCATACTATAGCCCCCCAAGAAGGAGTGGAGAACAAAACAACAAGGACAAAATGACCCAACTTGGCTATGACAAGACTGTGGCTCTCCAGAAAAAAAAAACATGAGGCAATCCAAAATTGCTCTGACTTGGCTAAACCTAAACTATGGCCTTCAAAAAAAAAACAAGAGGCAAACAAAAAAAAATTGCTCCGACTTGACTAAGACAATGACTGTGGCTCACAAGAAAAAAGAAACAAGAGACAATCTAAAATTGCTCAAACTTGACTATGACTAAGACTTTGGCTCACAAGAAAAAAAAACAAAAAAAAACAAGAGGCAATCTAAAAATTGCTCGGACTTGACTAAGACTATGACTTACAAGGAAACAAGAGGCAATCAAAAATTGCTCGGACCTGACTAAGACTATGACTTTAATAAACAACAAAAATTGCTAGACGTACAAAACATGATTTGGCACCATATGGGCCCACAGAAAAATCCCACAGTACATGATGAGTCAGGTGGCCTGCCCCAGTCCCATGCCCCCAGAAATAAGTCCTCTGGTGGCCGAACCAGGTCACCCCGTAACACACACAGTTTATTGGGTGGCCAACCCAAGATGCCGAACGCTCCAAGCAGTTCCTCGGGTGGCCGACCCGCATCCCACAACCAACAGGACCGTGGAGGGATTGCATGCAGCCACTCACCTGAAAACGACAAAACAGGAGAGCGCCGATCTGCCAAGCAAAACCCACTAATGGCCCCCAGCTGGTGGCTCCTGAGAGGGGGACAACCAAAAACCTGGACCCCCTCGAATCCTGATTGGGTCGCAGCCGCACCTGCGCTGGACCCCCACTGAACCTCGTCGGACCCCGATTGGGTAATCGCTGCACCCACGTTGGACCCCGACTGGGTCAGGACGGGCCCCGATTGGGTCACCGCTGCACCCACATTGGACCCCGACTGGGTCACCTCAGCCCATGCGTCGGACCCCGACTGGGTCAGGACGGGCCCCAATTGGGTCACCGCTGCACCCACGTTGGACCCCGACTGGGTCACCTCGGCCCATGCGTCGGACCCCGACTGGGTCTCCTCGGCCCACGCGTCGGACCCCGACCAGGTCTCCTCGGCCCACACGTCGGACCCCGACCGGGTCTCCTCGGCCCACACGTCGGACCCCGACCGAGTCTCCTCGGCCCACACGTCGGACCCCGACCGGGTCAGGACTGCTCCGGCGACGACCTCCATCTCCGAACCTGGAACCCCCGGTCCCGTGACCTTGACTGGCTCCGGACCGGTAACGCTGTGGAGGTGCTCAGAACACAAGAGAGGACCGGGATCAGTTCCACCGGCAGCACCAGAGCCCAGCGAGATGAGCTCGGGTGCAGCGGCCGGCTGCCCCTCACTCGCCTCCCCATGAGGCAGGCAAAAATGCTCTAACACACCATACAGGAAAACAAGAAAGAGCACTTGCCTGCACTCGGGCTCTGGAGCCGTCCAGGACTTCGCCGATCCAGGTTCAAGAAGTAACTCGTCGTCGGGCTCCCACTCGGCTGTGTCGGGTTCCACAGCCGGCCTGATGGTCTCTGCAGCTGGATCCTCACGCGCTGGCGTCCACGCCAATAACCCGTATGGCGTGGGGGCAGAGGACCCTGGACCTGCTGACTCGGGCTGCATCCCTGAGGAACCCTGGGGACGCTCTCTCGTCGGCTCTGGCTCCTCACTGCAGTCCGTTCTGCTCTGTCCAAAGCAAGGCTGCAGGACCGGGATATCTCCCAGAGCTGCAGGCCTCCCCCTCGTTCGACGGCGTGGGACTGATGCCGAGGACCACTCCGCAGGAGGAGACACAGAGGCAGCAGGTTTAATACAAAGGGCTACAGCTGGGGAAAGAAACTCGGGGAGCTGCGAACCCTGAGCTTCACCCCCAGGAGTCAGACAAGACAGATCACTATTATTACTAGAAAAGTGAACTTGGACTTGCCTGTCTCCCGGGGGGAGGATGTTGTCAGCTGTAGCGGACGTTGCTCCTTCCCTCGCTCGCTGGATGGTAAAGGATCCAAGAACGGAGCCCACCGGCACAGGACTCAGCTCATTCTCAGCAGCTGGCTGGTTGAGGGGGTCATCCCGGCGGCCCGGAACTGGATCCAGAGCAGGAGCTTGCCGAAGATGCGCCCGGCCGTGACGCCGACGCCTTCGCCGGCCCCCAGATGGTGCGAACTCCCGAAATGGATCAAAGGCAGGATCAGGATCCATAGGCGAAGAGCAGGAGTGCCTCTTCACCTGCTTCATGCCGCGTTCCTCCTCCATCATCAGGAATAATTCGCGTTGTGCGGCGATGTCCTCCCTCCTCGCGTCGACTTCCGGGTGGTTGGCGTAGCGGGGAGAGAGATTACAGAGAACATCTTCGGCGGCGTCCAGGTACCAATGTATGCCGTGGTCATAGTCCAACAGGGAAGCGGAGATGAGCAGCTCATCCACGGCTTCCGAAACACTCGTCAGCACGTGGCTCTTTGGTGACGGCATTCCTCACATACACAGGACCCAGACAGGGAAAAGCAACGTCCAAAACTCAAACTCACTGGTGAATAGCGTCTCAGGTTGGCGTCACCATAAACGCTGTTTGGGCAGCAGTGTACTGTCATGCGCTGGCCCTCACGAGCCAGCATAAGACGCACACAAAGTCACCAGTGAGTTTTTCAGTGAGTTTATTTACGGTGAAAAAGGTGTTAACACAAGCTGCTGAGATAATGACAGGAGTCTTCACAGAACAGGAAGCATAGGGCTATACAGCACACTATAGGTCCAGAGCAGGAGACAGTCACACACAGTCAGGCTTGGTAATAATAACACACTGGCTGCTAAGGCAGGGACTTACAGATCATTATACGCCGGGAGGAATAAGGCTAATGTAGCACACTTACTGGTACCGGTGAAAGACGGTCAAGCCCAAGGCAGCCGAGGAGTGAATACAGTCCAGGCATCCGCAACGTGACGGTGGGTGAACAGTTAAACGACCAGGTTGGCGATCAGTTAACGATCAGACACTGCTGCGTCCTAACGACGCCAGTGCTCAGCTTAAATAGACAAGGTACTAATGACAATGATGACACACAGCTGGCCGACCGTTGACAGGCGGAAGCCCCATCGAGCACTTTCACAATAAGAGCCCGGAGAGGCCAGAATACCGCCCACAGCTGTCAAGGCCGGCAGCGAGACATAACTTTAACCCGAGCGCGATCAGAACCGACGCTCGGGTCATAACACTGTACGCACAATGGATGCAGGATGACCATTAATCATTTTATGAAAGAATTGAGATTGCTAGATATATGGAGAGAAATGAAACCACAAGTCAAAGCCTATTCTTGTTTTTCTAATACCTATAAGACATTCTCACGTATTGACTACTTTTTGATCTCTACAGAATTAAGGTCCAAGATTCAAAACTGTTTCTATGATAACATTGTGATCTCTGATCATGCACCCTGCTGTCTAATATATGTAGATAAGAAATTGACAAAGGATCCAGGTAGGTGGCATTTTCAGCATAAATGGCTTCAGGATGAGGAATTTAAGTACATGGAAAAACAGATAGATGAGTTCTTTGATATTAATACTACACAAACAATGGCATGTATAAAGTGGGAGGCTTTCAAAGCTTTTATTAGGGGGCATATTATTAGTTATACAGGTTCAAAATCTAAGAAGACTCGAGAGGAGAGAGTCCAATTGGAATGTAAAATAAAAATTCTTCAAGAAAAGATGTATGCAGGAAGTAACCCACAGTTAGACAACGAATTACTGATTCTGAGAGCTGAATATGATAAAAAAAAAAATAATCAGCGAATAGAGCTGCCTCGAGTCTTCTAAGATTGAAGCAAACTTTTCATGAACAAGGTGAAAAATCAGGAAAATTATTGGCATGGCAGATTAAACAATTAGAATTTAAAACACCAATTACCAGTATTATAAGTAACGGACAGGTAGTTATAGATCCTTTAGAAATTAATAGTGCCTTTAGAGATTATTATGAAAAACTATATGATACAAAAAATGAAACTGACTTAACAAAACTAAATGGGTTTTTGGGTGGATTATCTATACCGTGTATTCCAAATGAAAACAGGGAGATACTGGAGTCTAAAATTAGTCAAGAAGAAGTTGGGCAAGCCATTGATAATATGAAATCAGAAAAAAGAGTAGGACCAGATGGTCTTCCAGTTGACCTCTATAAAAAATTTAAGAAAAAATTAATAAAACCACTTTTGGAAATGGTTTTAGAAGCATTTCAAAATGGTAATGTACCACCATACATGAATAATGCCTTAATTATACTGTTGCCAAAACCAGGTAAACCCCGTAATAAATGTGAAAACATGAGACCAATAAGCCTATTAAATGCTGATCTTAAGATAATCTGTAAAATTTCAGCAAAACGACTACAAGAAATATTACCAAATATTATTAACCGAGATCAGAATGGCTTTATAATGGGAAGACAAGGCTTCCATAATGTAAGAAGACTATTTAATATTATTTATTCCAATAAAGAAGCACCGGATACAGCTCTCCTATCATTGGATGCCGAAAAGGCCTTTGATAGGGTCGAATGGCCCTATCTTTTTTGAAGTTCTACAAAGGTTTGGACTTGGAAATAATTTCATAAAATGGGTCCAAATAATATACAATAATGCTACAGCAGAAATCCTAACAAACAGCAATATCTCAAAATCAATAAAAATCAATAGAGGATGTCGACAAGGCTGTTCACTTTCACCCTTATTGTTTACTATGGCAATTGAACCTTTAGCAATGGCAGTACGTTTACATCTACAAATATATGGAATTAAAGTAGGACCAACAGAACATAAAATTTCCCTGTATGCCGATGAGATAATTTTGTTTATGTCGAATTTTAAAAAATCAATTCCGACCTTATTAAATTTAATAAAGAACTTTGGGGAAATATCAGGATATAAAATAAATAAAACAAAATCTTCAATATTAATGCTAAATGAGACCCAGAGAAATCACCCAGCTCCTGAGGTAAATCAATTCAATGTTGTAAATCAGTTTAAATATTTAGGAATTCAAATTTTGCCTAAGCTAGAATCAGTCGCCAGTGCAAACTATGAAGCCTTAATGACAGATATTAATGAGTTACTTCAGAGATGGATGTCACTACCAATGTCGATGATCGGGAGAATTAATATACTTAAAAGTAATATCTTACCAAAAATACTTTATTTGAAAACATTCCTTTACCACCACCTTCAGATCTATTCTCAAGAATTAAAAAAAAGTTAGTGGAATTTATATGGAACAATAGGAAGGCTAGATTACGTTTGTCCTTGCTATATTTACCATTTGATAGCGGAGGTCTGAAATGTCCAAACTTTATGTTGTATTACTGGTCAGCACAACTGAGGTCTATGACATATTATTTTTCATCAAATGATCTTCCTCACTGGACTGAAATGGAATCATACAATTTACCTCTACCTCTTCCCTTATTCATATACTCAGACTCGGCTAAAAAATTACAGAAACAAGTTAAAAGTCCAATTGTAAAGCACATGATCAAAATATGGTGTGAAACCAAAAAATATTTAAAAGAACCACACTTACTGTCACAATTTAGCCCAATATGGGTAATCAATATTTTACACCAGGGAGAGCGGATGCTGTATTTAAAGTAATTTAAAAGGGATTCAAAAGATTCAAGAATATTTGTCACGTTCAGATAACATAATGTCGTTTGAAGAACTGAGGATTAAATTCAGTCTTAATAGAACACATTTTTTAAAATATCTTCAGCTTAGAAATTTTATTTGATCAAATCAAAATAATGCTCTCACCCGACCTGCTTATTCATCCTTGGAAAAAATTTTGACGAAAGATAGTAAGAGAAAGGGTATTATTTCAGAGTTTTATAACTCATTGACAATATTCTCAAGTGAAAACTCACAGAAAAGAATGAATTATTGGAAAAAAGACCTGCAAATTGAAATTTCAGAGGAACAATGGGAAATGGCTTGTGCAGAAGCTCAAACCAAATCAATAAATCTACGTCTTAAACGGATACATTTTTTAAATGGTTAATGCGGATGTATGTTACACCAGTGGAGTTAAATAGATATAACAAAAACATACCAGATACATGCACAAAATGTATGGAAAGTGAAGGAACCCTATTTCACTGTTTATGGGAATGTAGAAAAATCAGAATTTTTTGGGAAGAGGTGAGGGTAACAATTGAAAAAATAATTTCAAAACAATTCACATTGAACCCTAAACTGTTTTTGTTGGGTCTGTATCCAGAAAAGCATAACTTTAATAAGAGTGAAAGAACATTCATAGACCTCGGTTTGCTTAATGCCAAAAAATGTATTGCACTACTGTGGAAAAAGACTCATAGACCAGATGTGACTCAGTGGTTAAGACAGATGTTAACAAACCTTCCACTAGAAAGAATAACATACATACTGAAATCAAAGGAAAATGTGTTTGAGAATATATGGAGACCTTTCATTGATTATGTAAAGAAATTAAACATAACTTCTGAAGAAGAAGGTGAATGACGTGTGTGGACCTTGCAAATTCCAAACTGGTGAATGTATGTTATGTATTCTTATGTAATAGATTACCTAGACTAAATAGAGGAGCATTGTTGTTGACTTGCTTTTGTTCATGGTTGTTGTTGTTTTTAGTACATTTTTTTGTTGTTGTTAGTGTTTTTTATTTAATTTTTAAATTACTTTAGTGATAGCGTTTGACTGTTTGTGCCATGTTTGTAAAAAAAGGTTCAATAAAAAATATTGTGGAAAAAAAAGTAAAATCCTTTTTTAAGCTTAATCCTTTTTTTAAGTTTGTAGTGAAACATTTAAGTTTCACTACAGTTTTGTCTTTTTATTAAACACCCAGTGCATTTTTGTAAGTATTTGCTACCATTGCTTTGTGCAGCTTACTTCATTGAATGTTTTTTGAAGGATAAAGTGGATAGCATGAATCTTGGACTATAGATGAGGAAAGTTCCACTTCTGGGGAACTGAACCACATCCAATGAAATCATATTTAATGAATGAATGAATGAATACTTTTGTTTTGCTTTTTAATTAATTGTTTATTTATCAAATTATGTATTTTTTTATTTTACATGCTGTGAAAAAATTAAGTTTTTAGCCTATTGTACAATACACATGCTGACACTACATTTAAATCATTAGAAAGCTATACAAATGTTAACAGCATCATGAATTGCTCTTCTCCAACATGGAAACAAGCTTTTTATTTAATATAGATGATTACAGTTTCATGACTAAATGGCTACCATGTAAGGAGCCCCTTATTTTGTCCTTTGTATCTATTTTTTTTTTCTTTCTGTATCTCTTATTTGTTTCAACACTGTGCTGCTCCATCTCTGGCCTCCTCAGGACAAAGCTCTTTGGTGGGATCCATCACAGCCGGCGGAGGCATGGTAAGACACGCCGCCTGACCTCTGAACTCCTCCAGTTCCCTCTCCTCCAGCTGTCTTCTCCTGCTGTACAGGTAAAAATGCCGCCGCTTCCCTTGCTCCACATCAAAGCTCAGTAGTATGCAGTCAGGGCAGGTCGTGTGAATGAAGGTGGTGTTGACCCTGCCGCTGTCAAAGGTGAAGCTGCTGCCTTCCAGGGTGATGTTGTAGAAAGAATAGTAGCATTTCTCATCTAAGCGCTTGCTGCGACTGAAAGAGAGAGTTGTTCCACTGGTGCTGTTGGAGAACTCGGCAGTGGCACTGTCCCTCTGTTGCATTCGCTCAATGAGTTGTGGGTCACTCAGTGTCCCTGCTGCCATAACCCATCTGCCCTCTAAACGACGGTGATCCAGTTGAGTCAAAGGCTTGGTCAGTTCTTCACAGGGTAGAGGAGCTGCATGGATCACAGACACCAAGGACATGGAAACAGTGACACATGCCGCTAGCATGACCCTGTGTGTTGGGTTCATATCTGCTCAGAACTGTATTCTTTGCAATGTGTTTTCAGTTCAAATCTGAGACTATAATGAAAAACGTTCTACTTATATAATTGGGATATAAACAGTTTCACAATACAGAAAATGCCGTATAGCAATCATAATGTGGTTTCTCTGATTGTGAAATGGACAAACGTGTTCTTTTGACCCCTCTACACAGGATGTTCACCAGCTGTGTTTTGTTCACGCTTGTTCCCAGTGGGTTCACAGACTGTTGACTTTATGCAGTCACTGAGGTTTCGCAAGAAGACCTTAATGACTGAATAAAGTCAACAGTGCAACATGAAAATCAGAATTCTACATACTGTTTTATTCACAAAATTTTAGGTTTTTGAAGTCAGCTCAATTAAAATTCTTACTCTGAGTACTTTGACTGCAATTCAAGGTGAAGTTTTTAGATTTATGAGACCACAGCTTAAACTGCAGCTGTTCAGTCACAGAAATAACTACTCCTTCTGTAAGACAGGGCTAATCTCTGGTCACTATTTTTCTCACTGATCTTTATTTAAAAAAAAAAAAAAACAGGAAAAACAAAATCATGTCTCCAGAGTTTATTAGTAGTTGATCTATATAGCCAGTGCTTTTTAAATGGCCCATCTCACATTTAAACAAATATTGTTTGAGAAACTAAAACAACTGTCCTGATACAAAAGGTACATTGTGCAGTTATCACAGTACGCCATTGTGCACAGTCCATGGCCCTCTGTATTTCTAAACCTCTGCTTATGCTGTGCCAGTGGAAATTTTCTGCGGAGAGAGGTAGGCCATGAGTAATGGGTTTTTTTGGGGGGGGGGGGCAGTCCATGGGTAAGTGTCCAGGGCCTCCCAGATGACCCCCCTTCAGAATGCTCTGAAAAATTCACAGGCATATCTGTGGAAGAATCCCAAATATTGGGTTAATAGTTGTTACAGTTTTCAAGATGTGGCTTGTCAAAATTTGAATTAATTTTTAAAAAAATTTAAGCCGGTTGTGTTTCATCTCACTTTGAACTTCCATTGCTCCTTTGTTATTCTATGTACAAGGTTCACTGATTTCTTCCTAGGCCAACTTCTGCCCTAAAATGAGAATTCCCAGTTATATTAGGTGTATCTGCCTTCACAAGTCCACAATAAGGCCCCAAAGTTGGTTGAAAACCCAAAAATTTGTAAAAAAAAAAAAATTGGTCTATGTTCTTGTCTTAAGTACAACTTTGTGTAATGGTCTGGCGAGCGTGCTCCCCCTCCCCTCCTGTTCCTGGTTTCCTGCTCTGGTGATGAGTACACCTGCGTGATTATCCACCTGCTGCTCCTGATGAGCCGGCATATTCAAGGCCCAGTGTGAGGGGAGCTCACCGCTGGATCGTCTGGGTTTGCAGCCTCAAGTTTGTCTAAAGTTTTCTCTCATTATCTTGTCTCCCCATATTTACCTTCTGTGTCTCCTGTCCTCAGGTTGCTGCCACCGCAGGTGTGTCTCCCGGAGCTGATCACGCTCGCCTGTCCAGGAAGATCATCACGTCCACCCAGGTCCTGCCTTCCACCTGCCCTGGTCCATGTTGGAGTTCCCTGCCAGACTCCACTGCTCTGGCTGTAAGTGTTCTTTCTGTGGAGAGCGTAAAATGAAGAGGCTGAATTTATTTCTCAATTCAGATTTATTGATGGTCTCACATCTCCAGCATTCTCTCAACAGAAAAAAGAGAGCGAGCTCCCCCAAACCCCCACTTTTATACCTGGGACATCAAAGAACAGAATCACATTGTCGTCAAACCCCCCATCGACAATAATTCTCCCCCCAAGTCCCTTCGTCCTCCATCCGACCCCAGGAGGTCAGGAAGTCCTTTCAGAGTCCTCACCAACGGCACCTCCACCTCCTGCTGTTATCCCCAGGAGGTCCAGACGTATTGTTCCTTCAAAGACGTGAGGTCACAAAACACATGCAGTCTTAAGCATCTCACTCCTGTGCTTATACATATGCAGTCAAAATATGTGAGCCACATAACCCCCCCCCAAGCGTCGAAGAATGAAACAATACAGCATAGTCCACACAACATGATAAAACCACACATTAGTCCATACGCCGTCTGGGCTTCAAACGTCTTCCAAACTTGCTGTAAGCGGGCTTCGCAGCCCCTGCGGCGCCATCTTGTAGTGAATCTGCTAACTGAGGATGAGAACCGTTATTTGATCCTTGCGGGGGCTCCAGGACATGCTTCCTGGGGAGTCTGCCACGTCGAGGAGCCCTTGCCACCCGTACAGACTCGTCGTTCATCACAAAAGCAGGCTTTAGTCTGTCTATACTAAATGTTTCCCTCCTGTCCCCCAAATCTAGCACAAAATGCTTATCACCTGTTTCCAGCACCCTATATGGGCCATCGTAAGGTGGGCGCAGGGCTGGGCGCATAGCCTCGTGCCTGACAAAAACAAATTCGCCATTTTTTAAAGATTTGGGAACAAAAACACGCGGAAAAGTGTGATGAACGGGGCCCGGAAGCATGTCCACCCCCTTGCCGATCAGTGACCACTGAGCCGGGGGACGCCCTGGCGCCGGATGATCTGGCAGAAACTTGCCTGGCAGCCGGAGAGGCTGCGCAAAAACCAACTCTGCTGGGGAGGCCTTTAAGTCCTCTTTAGGTGCAGAACGCAACCCCAATAAAACCCATGGTAGCCTGTTTACCCAATTTGCATCCGTAAGCGACGCTCTGAGGGCTGCCTTCAATGATCTATGAAAACGCTCGCATAAACCATTAGCCTGGGGGTGGTAAGCGGTAGTGCGGTGAATTGTCGCACCCAAGCTGTGGGCCATCGCTGACCAAAGCTCAGACACAAATTGAGGTCCCCTGTCGGACATAATATCCGACGGAACCCCGAAACGTGCTATCCAAGCCGTCAAAAATGCGCGGGCCACCTCTGCAGCTGTGGTCGATGCCAGTGGGACCACTTCCGGCCAACGCGTGGTTCGGTCCACCATTGTCAAAAGATGTGTGAACCCCTGCGACGACGGTAGGGGGCCCACGAGGTCGACATGTACATGATCAAATCTTTTGGCCGGGATGTGAAACGGCTCTAAGGGGGCTTTTGTGTGCTTGTGAATTTTGGCCCGCTGGCAAGCCATACAGGCTCTTGCCCACTCTTTCACGTGCTTGCGCAGGCTCGGCCAAACAAACTTCTCTGCTACCATTTTCACAGACGCGCGCACCCCCGGGTGTGCCAGGGAGTGAACCGAGTCAAAAACGCGGCGGCGCCAAGCGGCCGGCACCACCGGGCGCAGTCACCCGGTAGAGACATCGCAGATTAGGGGGGGCATACCACTTTGCAAGCTCCTGCTCTCCAGCTCTCCTGTTGGTCCAGACTGGAGCGCGCACACGTCCGTATCTCTACCTTGATCCGCTGCCATGGCCGCATAATCTATCCCCACGTGAACTGGGGCCACGTGCGCTTCCGCGCTGTTATTTTGCTCTGCGGCAGTATAATCTACCTCTGCGCGGACTGGTGCTGTTACCGCGCGAGAGAGGCAGTCTGCCACTACATTGAGTTTACCCGCTACGTGTTGAATATCCGTAGTAAATTCCGAAATTGCGGCCAGCTGCCTCTGCTGCCGGCCCGACCAAGGCTCCGAAATTTTGGCCATCGCAAAAGTGAGCGGTTTGTGGTCGACAAACACGGTGAAACGCCGACCTTCTAGCCAGAATTGGAAGTGGCGAATGGCTAAGTGGAGCGCTAACAGCTCCCTGTCAAACGCGCTGTATTTTCGCTCGGCTTCGCGCAAGGATCTGCTGAAAAAGGCCAGCGGCTGCCAAACCCCAGCAACATGCTGCTCCACAACCGCCCCTATGGCCAAATCTGACGCATCAGTGGTGAGCGCTATGCGGGCCGTTGGGTCTGGATGAGCTAACAACGCAGCGTCTGCCAGGGCTTTTTTTACCTCCGCGAATGCACGCTCCCGCTCCGGGGACCATTCGATTGCATTGGAGGGTTTTTGCTTTTTAAGCACGGCATATAGTGGCTGCATGAGCTGCGCTGCGTGGGGGAGGAAACGGTTATAAAAATTCACCATTCCTAAAAACTCCTGTAATGCTTTGACCGTTTGAGGCCGGGGAAAATCTGCCACTGTGCGCACTTTGTCCGGTAGCGGAACCGCCCCTTCTGGGGAGACGCAGTGCCCCAAAAAATCGATCTGCGCCACCCCGAACTGGCACTTAGCTGGATTGATTATTAACCCGTGCTCTCCCAACCTCCGAAAAACTGCTGTGAGGTGTTTTTAGTGTTCCTCTTCGGATGTGCTGGCGACCAAAATGTCGTCCAGGTAGACGAACACAAAAGGGAGATCGCGTAACACGGCACCCATCGTGCGTTGGAAGGTTTGCGTGGCGCCTTTGAGGCCAAACGGCATGCGTAAAAACTCAAAAAGTCCAAACGGGGTTATCACCGCTGTTTTGGGAATATCCTCGGCGCGCACTGGGACTTGATGATAACCGCGGACCAAGTCTATTTTAGAAAAAATGCGCGCCCCCGCCAGATGCACCGAAAAATCCTGAATGTGTGGGACTGGGTAGCGATCATGCGCTGTGGCATTGTTTAACCTGCGGAAATCACTGCAAGGTCTCCACAAGCCGTCAGCTTTAGGGACCATATGCAGTGGGGAAGCCCATGGGCTGTTTGAACGGCGGATGATGCCCAGCCTTTCCAGGTTGGCGAACTCCTCGCGCGCTATGGACAGTTTAGCTGCATCCAAGCGCAGAGCTTTCGCGAAGACGGGGGGGCCAGTTGTGGTGATAAAGTGCTCCACCCCGTGTTTTGCAACTGTTGCCGAAAAGGTGGGAACTGTGAGTACTGGAAACTGGGTGAGGAGTGTGTGAAACTTACCGCCTGCTGTGGCGATGTTGGTCTGTGCTGGTGGCGGAGACACTCGAGCTGCACAAGGAATGGAATAAAAGGAGAGTGCATTAACCAGGCGCCTATTGGCAAGATCAACTAACAACCCATGTGAGCACAGAAAATCAGCGCCTAACATGTTGAAACTCACCGCCGCTATAATAAAAGTCCATTCATAAGTGCGGCCGTGCAAGGACAGAAGCAGAGTCCTTTCACCGAAGGTCTTAATGCTCGAGCCGTTCACCGCTGTTGCTCCGTCACCACGGGGACCTGCCAGCCGGTCAGCGTAGGTTGGGGTGATGAAACTCACTTGGGCGCCCGTGTCCACAAGGAAGTGCCACCCAGAGCGCGCATCCGTGAGGTAGAGCAGCTTGTTTCGCTCACCGAGGGCCGATGCTGCTAACGACTCCCGGTCCTGGCGTTTCCCGAGCTCTTGAACTGGCACGGCGGTACACACTTGCGCGCCCTCTCTGCGAAACGCCGATGGTAAAAGCAGAGGTCATCTCCTCCGCTGCGTTGGGACCTCGCTGCTGCCATTGCTGGTGGGACCGATTCTGCCGCCTTTGGCCCCCCACTGCTTCCGGCCGCCGCGCCGAGGTCTGCCACTGCTGCGGTGGCTGCCTGCTCCTCGCAGGAGTCGAGGATCCGCTGCGCTTCTCGGGCCAGCGCTCGGAAGTCCCGCTGGGTCACGAAACGCGTGCCTGCCAGGGTTGCCCTCGTCTGCGATGGAAGGGTTCTCAGGAAGATGTGTGTGAAGAGGAAATCATCGTTGTCTGTGCCTCTCAGCTGGAGCATGTCTTCCATCAGGTCGACAGGCCTGCGTCCTCCCAAGTCGTGTAGAGCTAGGAGCCTCCTAGCCCTCTCCTCGGCTGAGGGCATGAAACACTGGATGAGGGCAGCTTTCAGCCCGCTGTATTTGTCGCCAGCGGGCGGTTGCTGCACCAGGCTCTGCACGTATCGGGCTGTGCGGTTGTCGAGCTTGGCGATGACGTGGTAGAATTTGGTGTCATCTGCTGTTATTTCCCCGAGTGCGAACTGGGCTTCGGCCAGGAGGAACCATGAGTCTGGGTTGTCCTGCCAGAACTCTGGTAGCTTGACCGAGACCGCGCTTGCTCGGGCGGTCCCTGACGAGTCTGGTCCGGGGGAATTGTCTCTGGACATCACACATCTTAGGTCACCAATGTGGAGAGCGTGAAATGAAGAGGCTGAATTTATTTCTCAATTCAGATTTATTGATGGTCTCACATCTCCAGCATTCTCTCAACAGAAAAAAGAGAACGAACTCCCCCAAACCCCCACTTTTATACCTGGGACATCAAAGAACAGAATCACACTGTCGTCAAACCCCCCATCGACAATAATTCTCCCCCCAAGTCCCTTCGTCCTCCATCCGACCCCAGGAGGTCAGGAAGTCCTCTCAGAGTCCTCACCAACGGCACCTCCACCTCCTGCTGTTATCCCCAGGAGGTCCAGACGTATTGTTCCTTCAAAGACGTGAGGTCACAAAACACATGCAGTCTTAAGCATCTCACTCCTGTGCTTATACATATGCAGTCAAAATATGTGAGCCACACTTTCCTGCATTAGTCTCCCATCAGAGTCTGTCCCTTATCGTCTCGGTCTGCTCTCTCCCATAGGCTACGTGTGCTCCAGGGGGCTCCTGACTTGGATGAAATTTAAGCTGGCATTTTTGTGCTTTCCTTTAGTTTTGTATTTTGGCTTTCTGTTTTTGTTCAATAAAATTGTCAAACTTTTTATTGGAGTCTGTGTGATCGTTCTGGCTGCACTGCGTTTGAGTCTGATCCCGGTCTGAATCATGAGTTTGAATTTTTTTTTCCAAAATTTCTGTGGCATTTTCCATTATTAAGCCGCTTTAACCTAAAATGTTACAGGTTTAGGAGGGACAGAAAAAAATATATTCTTGTGCTAATTTTTTTAATTTAGTGAAAAATTAGCCTCTTTCAACTCCATGATTGACCATGTGTGCAACTGCCCATGGGTTGTATAAATCAACTTGTCCTGACTGAATAAAAGAAACTTTATCTATTTTGCATAAATATTCATAGTCATAATTAAAGTCTCAAAATTTTCCAAAGGAAAAACAAAACTTTGAGGAAAAAGTCACACAATTACAAGGGGACAAAAACATCACAAACACAAAAGCTTCAAATTTACTAGAATAATGTAACAAATTTATAGGGACAAATGCCCATTTATTTAAAATATGTACTAAATTCATGAGAGAAAAAAAATGCTAAATTACAAGAAAAACAACCTGGAAGTTAAAAGATAAAAGTTGCAAATTCATGGCAAAAGTTGCATATTTTATGAGGAAAAATTCACATATGTACAATTACAGTCATTGAGAATGTAAACACAGGAGTTATTTAAAAGATTTACTAAATTCATTAAAAGTAAATGAATAAATTGTTTGAGACAAAGGTAATGTAGCTCATATGCAATAATTAAAGGGACACTGGTATAATGGTTGTCAGTGAATGATTTTCTGTTATATAGCAAATGTAACAGATACTTTAATCCATATGCCTTTAAGCACAAATTCTGGCCATTAGCATTCTGTCGCTTCCAAGTCTCTTTGTTCTTTTCTTATACTGCATACTGTTATGTCTGTTCAGACATCATGGAGGGACGGTGTCTGCTCTCAGGTTGTCAGTTTGCATTTAAAGATTTTAAATGAATCACTTTATTCTCTGTATGTGTGTGTGATTGGTGGTAGTTGGCCCTGCTTATTTTGGACACAAACAAGAGAGGGCTCCATAGAGCAAAGTTCCACTTATTCAGTAGTTGGGAACCATCCATCCATCCATCTTCTACCACCTAATTATCAACTTCTGGCGGTAACAGCCTGAACACGTCCCCCTCAGCATCGGCGGCTGTTTAGTGGAGAGAGTGGAGAACATCAAGTTCCTTAGAGTGCAGATCTCGCGGGACCTGACCTGGAGCAAGAATTCCTTGGGGATCAGGAAGCGGGCCCAGCAGAGACTGCACTTCTTGAGGAAACTCAAACAGGCCTCTCTCCCCATCTGCATCCTCAGGACCTTCTACAGAGGTGTGGTGGAGAGTGTTCTGACATACTGCATTGCTACATGGTACTCCAGCTGCAGTATGTCAGACAAAAAAGCCCTGCAGAGGATAGTTAAGGGAGCTGAGAGGGTAATTGGAGTCTCCCTCCCCTCTGTCCAAGAACTTTTTCAGAACCGTTGTAGGACCAGGGCACTGAACATTGTCAAGGACCGTTCTCACCCTCTGCATAAACACTTTGAACTTCTGCCATCTGGCAAACGATTCCAGAGCATCAGAGGCAGAACCACCAGACTAATCAACAGCTTCCTTCCACAAGCTGTTAGGATGCTGAACAGTTGATCCGGAATCTCTCGTATACACTACTGCACCTACGGACATTATGTACATTATTTGTATATTATAGTTAGTTAGTTTTTTTTTTTTTTCAAGTATGTCTCAGGGATGCGTAAATGGATGTGGTGGGGTGGGGGGGTGAAGATATGTGTGAGTGTGTCTTAAATCATGGTCTTTAACTTATATGGATGCCGCGAGAAACACAATTTCATCTTGCCTGCACTACTGTTGTATGTACAGCAATATGGTTCGATCCCAGCCCCCGACCAACAGTGATCTGTGTGGAGTTTGCATGTTCTCCCCGTGTTTGCGTGGGTTTACTCCGGGATTTCTCTGGTTTCCTCCCACATGCCAAAATCATGCAGGTTAGGTTAATTGGAGACTCTAAAGTGGCCCTAGGTGTGAATGTGTGTGTGAATGGTTAAGGGATAGCGCCGTATCGTGGCTGCTTCATCCATCCAGGTGGTGGATGACCCTCAATTTCCCCTCTGGGGATCTAAATCTAAAAAAAATATGACAATAAAGGTTGATTTGATTGATTTGATTTGATTTATCCTTTTTGGGTTGCGGGGGGTGGGGGGGAGAGGCTGGAGCCTATCCCAGCATCTTTGGGCGAGAGTTAGGGTACACCCTGGACAGATCACCAGTCCATTACTTAGTTTAAGCGGTTAATGAATGAATTTATTTTTTTTTTTTTTTGTTACTTATTTGTACCCATAGGTAGACTTGGTTTGCAGTCTGGTGACAAGCCACCGGCTGCTGGTCGCTGCATGCGCGAGCGCCCTAAACCTACATGTTTTGGTGTGCGGGAGGAAACCGGAGAAATCCCGGAGTAAACCCGCGCAACACGGGGAGAACATGCAAACTCCACACAGCTCACTGTTGGTCGGGGGCTGGGATCGAACCCACGATCTCATGATCCCCGCGGTCCCCCGGCCGAGGGTAAAACTGTGCTGCCACAGTGCTAAACCACTGCGCCACCGTGCAGCCATGCATCGTGCAGCCACCGTGCAGCCAAGAAATGACTTCCTTTTAACAAAAACTCTCAATTCTCAAATTATTTTCTTTTTCAGGACACCATGGAAAAGCAAGCAGGACTCTGACATACCATTAATATGGTTTGAAACGTTTCATTAATCATTGATTTTAAATGTGTTGCATGTTTGAAAATGCTTAAATAAACCTTATTCTAATGCATGTTAATTATAGAATGACAAGTTGATTAAAGTGCATGCTCACTGAAAGTTAGTCATGAATCACTGAAGTTAGCTTAGATTTTATATTAAGTATATAATGTGAATTTCACAGTTAATATGTGTGGTTGCATTCTAAAACTTATGCCAGTCATCTGACTGGTACCAGCCAATCACCAGGCCATCTCTGTTGGACAACGCCCCCTTTCATTCTATTGGTCACTTACAGACAAAGGACTGTTTTCTTATTGGACCAGAGTTCATTTGATTCTCCCGCGATGGGAGACAATCGGTTCCCTTTCATGTCAGTCAAGTTTTTCCCCTGAAAAACTGCTCAGTATATAGGGAGAAACACCCTAGTTCAGGCAATTATTCTTTCTGAAAGTTTGTGTCATGAACTGGGCTGATGTTTAGGCCCAGTTCTGTGATGCAGTGGCTATTTTGTCTCTTTGTGTGTTTTGCTGTCTATTTTCCATCAGGCACGTTCAGGGAACCTCTGGGGTCCGTTTGACTTCCTAACAGCTCAGCCATGCCTCCCTCTCCTGCCAGTTTGATCAGCTGTGTGTCATTATCGCTGTTAGTTCTCTGTTCACGCACTCACGCACCCACCCACACACCCACACACACACACACACACACACACACACACACACACGCTTCCTCTCATTCTCACACTCATGCACGCTCCTGCATGCATACACACACACACCCATTCATCCTTACCCGTAGGCTCTCAGACGTTATTGCACACAGCTGTTTCCACTCAGTCCTGCCCACTCTCACTCTCAATACTCACACCAGCAATCTCTTTCCTCATTAAGGTTTGCATTGCTTAAGCCCTGTCTTGACTGGAAGAGATTGCCGGATCATTGTCCAACTGTGTCCTACACTGTGGCTGATCCACACAGTGTTTGCTCACCACCACTCATGTCTAGAAGCCCTGCCTGCTCTCCATGGTACCGCTTCACACTGGGTGGCGTGCTCATCTGAAACTGTTTTTCGTCTCATCTGGATTTACACTTGGATTGCCTCGGACTGCTCCAGCCTGTTTATTTGCCTTTCCCCACTGTTTCCCTATGTTGTCCAGCTTTCCTGCAGCACTCATTATTTTTTCCACAGTACTGCTGAGCGTCCTGGAGGACATTCTTGTGCATCCTGTACTACTTGCCTGTAATGTTGAACTGTTGAATCTCATCCTGACATCCATCTGTTATTTTGAACTGTTTGGCACACCCTACAATAAATGCGCGCAACATACTCCTGCGTGTGGGTTTCAATTGTTTCTTCCATGTGCTGCGTAAAGCGCAGGAGGGAGATCATGACAGTTCGTCTAAGTTGTCTGTGTCCTGCCTTTAATTCTCTTTCCTTTAAACGTCTGGGAAAAATACTTTTTCTTCTGTTTTGAGCTCAAACTTCTCTTTTATATAGAGTGAAACTCCGTGTTCACAGACGTTTTTCTATTTTATTCTGTTAAACGTTTTCTATTGACTTTTCTTAACTCACCATGTTTTAAAGTGGACTTATCGTTTTTTCTCACACTGGAAGCTGTTTTCGTCAATCCGCAAGACATCTGAAGAACTCGGATTTCATGGCTTAAATAATTTTTTTTTTTTAATTTTTGTCTCTTCGATTCTGTGACTTTGATCAGACTTTGAACTATCTCCAATTTATTTGGACCCAAGAAAGCCACTGAAAAATTCTCATGTTGTCCACATGGCATACTCCGCAGCCAGCAGCCTTATCATCGTTGCTGGATCTCAGCTCCTGACTGCTTGTCCCTGGGAAGAAATATCTGCTGGCAGATATTCTCCAGTATAATCAGCTAAGGATCCAGCTAGAAGCCAACACAAAAAGATCACATGAGCAAAATTCCTTTGTTTCATCTGCTGAGTAGTTCATCAGCAGCAGTTCACTGCTAATGACTCGGCTTCTGTGTGGAGAGGACTGAGGCAAATCACCAACTATCGGCCTCAGGCTTCTAAAGGTCAGGATGACAAAGCCCTTTGTCAAAGACTGTCCCAACACTATGCCCGTTTTGACACCTCGTCAGCTGTGTCCAACTCACCCACTCCACCCAGCTCCACTGCCTCCTCAGCCCCTAATTCATCAAGAGCAGTCCCCCCCCTCCTCCTCCTCCTCCTCCCCCCCTCCCCTTGTCATCAGTGAGCAGGACGTGCACAGACAGTTCTCCAGACTGAACCCGCGCAAGGCCCCCGGGCCGGACGGTGTGTCTCCCTCCACCCTGAGACACTGTGCGAAAGAGCTGGCTCCTGTCTTCACAGACATTTTTAACACCTCCCTTAAGCAATGTCACGTGCCGACCTGCCTCAAATCCTCCACCATCATCCCTGTCCCCAAGAAGCCACGGATTACTGGACTTAACGACTACAGACCTGTAGCGCTCACCTCTGTAGTCATGAAGTCCTTTGAGCGCCTGGTCCTGTCTCACCTCAAGTCCATCACCACACCCCTCCTAGACCCGCTGCAGTTTGCCTACCGTGCTAACAGGTCTGTGGACGACGCAGTCAACCTGGCCCTCCACTCCATCCTGCAGCACCTGGACTCCCCGGGAACCTACGCCAGGATCCTGTTTGTGGACTTCAGCTCCGTATTCAACACCATCCGCCCCGATCTGCTCCAGGACAAGCTGTCCCTGCTCAACGTGCCTGACTCCCTCTGCAGGTGGATCACCGACTTCCTGACGGACCGGAGACAGCATGTGCGGCTGGGGAAGTCTGTCTCAGACTCTGTTAGCATCAGCATTGGATCACCCCAGGGCTGTGTACTTTCCCCCCTACTCTTCTCCCTTTATACCAACTCCTGCACCTCCTCCCACCAGTCTGTTAAGCTGATTAAGTTTGCGGACGACACCACCCTCATCGGGCTCATCTCCAACGGTGACGAGTCCGCCTACAGGGAAGAGGTGGCCCAGCTGGTGTCCTGGTGCAGCCACAACAACCTGCAGCTGAATGCTCTGAAGACAGCGGAGATGATTGTGGACTTCAGGAAAGTCACATCCCCCCTGCCCCCCCTCACCATCACAGGCTCTCCCATCACCTTTGCAGATTCCTTCCGCTTCTTGGGCACCACCATCACCCGAGACCTCAAATGGGAGCCAACCATCAGCTCCCTCATCAAAAAGGCCCAGCAGAGGATGTTCTTTCTGCGGCAGCTGAGGAAGCTCAAGCTACCCACCAAGATGTTAGTGCAGTTCTACACGGCCATCATCGAGTCCATCCTCACCTCCTCCATAACTGTGTGGTACGCAGGAGCCACTGCCAGGGACAGACTAAGGCTGCAGCGCGTCGTGCGCACTGCTGAGAAGGTGATAGGCTGCAAGCTCCCATCTCTCCAGGACCTGTACATCTCCAGGACCCGGAGGCGTGCTGGCCGGATCATAGCCGATCCTTCACATCCTGGTCACGTGCTGTTTGCCCCCCTCCCCTCAGGTAGAAGGCTTCGGTCCATTCGGACTAAAACCTCCCGGCACATGAACAGCTTTTTCCCCTCTGCCATCAGACTGCTGAACACTAAGTGACTTTTGACTCTCGTGCACTATGTACAGCAGCTCAACCAGACTCATGTCAATCATCACTGTTTTTCTGTTGCATTATTGACTGCACTATGTGGTACTTCACATTATCTGCTACATGCTAATTTTTTAAAACTACCTTGACTAGTACTACTCATTATTACTAGTATTATTATTATTATTACTTATTTTTCTACACTTATTGCACGTTTCTAGTCCTTTAGTTTTTTAGTTTATCCCTTTTTCTCATTATGTTTTTAATGTTGCAGCATGGCACCGAGACAAATTCCTAGTTTGTGTATCACATGAACAATGGCAATAAATCTGATTCTGATTCTGATTCTGATTCTGATTCTGAGTAATGCGATGTCCATTGCCTTAAAGTATGTCACAATTTGTCTCAGGTTTAAAACCAGTTCATAGCTCTAATCGGAGCTATAGAATTAAAGAGAAATAATATTCCTCATTTCATTAAATTCTGTTTTTACTTTTTAGTGTAACTCAGAATTTTTTTTCCATATAATCAACTTTTATAATTTTCTTCATAAAATTTGTGTCCAATTTTCTTCTTATTTTGGTTAGTTATTTCAGTCTCCATTTTTATCACAGTTACAAATTCATACTATTGTTTCCTTGGTTCCACAAATGTGATTACACTCTTTTGCTCAATAATCAGTTACAAGTTGAATGTAATGCTTGATACTTGATCATTTCACCTCACCAACAAGACTGTTGAATGTAATGTCATTTAATCTGAGTCTGATCATTAAAACTGTAAATGGTATAAAGAAGTTTCTGCTTGATTTCTTTTTCCTGTGTCTGTTTATGAAGTCACCCAGGAGAATTCACAAATATTTGAGACTGATTGATTGAAGGTATAAAGATTAGCTATTAATAAATTGTCCAAGTTTTGGACTGGTGCCCCAAAAATGAGTTTTTTCCTAGTGTGTGCATGGACCCAAAGCAAACCTTCATTTATACACACACCTCTAGATATAAATTAAATAATCTTTGTACCTTATAACCAATTTTCCCTACATTGTAGAATAAAAAATGTTCATCCTAAACACTTAAATCCTAAATTGTCATGGTTAAATAAGCTGACAGCTCATGTGCACGATACAACAGCACAGGAGAACAACCACATGAGGAGGCATATTTGAGAGTTTATTGAATTTCAAAATAAATGCACAGCTATGGAAACAGTCACTCGCCAGAGGAATCAACCTAAGGAGAGAAGACGGGAGCTGTGAGAGGAGGAACGGAGTAAGGGGAGATGGGCAAGTCAAATTGCCACTTACTTGGGTTCCAAGGGAGAACCAGCAGGGCCCCACCAGGAAATAAGACAAACCAGTAGGGTGAGGGGGATGAGCTAGTGGTGCCTGACCGGGTGGAAGTTGGAAGCTGAGAAATGGTGGCGATGTGGCAGGAGAGCGTACGCAGTCCTGGAGACACACCTGCACGGTGGCAGCAACCTGAGGAAGAAAGAAGAACAACGTTAGATGACGTGTCTAAGTTTGTCAACAATACTTGCTTGTCCTTGATGGGGCAGTATACCCAGACGAGCCAGTGTTGAATGTGCAGAGAGAGTCTCCTTAAGTATGCTGGCTGATGAGCGGGAGCAGGTGCATCTTCTGCCTCAGGTGCAGTGATGAATTAGTGAAGGTGAGATGGGACGGGAGGGGCGCGCTCTCGCTGCACATGACAGGGCCCCCCCTTGTAGAAGCGCCTCTGGCGGTCCAGAGAGCTTCTCCAGGTGAGTTTGGTGGAAGGCCCGGAGCATTTCTTTGTCCAGGACCCGTGCAGAAGTGACCCAGGAGCGTTCCTCTGGACCGTAGCCCTCCCAATCAACCAGGTACTGCCGGCCCCGGCCACAACGGTGAACATCCAAGATCTGGTGGACCATGTAGGCGGGGTGATCATCGATGATCCAGGGAGGAGGAGGTGGCTTTGGAAGGGGGGGCAGAGAGGGCTGGCCGAGAGGGGCTTGATGTGTGAAATGTGGGAAGTTGGGTTCACCCACAGGGTCAGTGGAAATTTAAGCTGAACCGACGCATCATTGATCACGCGAGAGATGACATAGGGGCCCAGGAAGCAGGGGCACAGCTTCTTAGACTTCTTCTTGATAGGGATCTGGCTCGCTGCTAGCCAGACCTGCTGACCCACGATGTACTTGGGGGCGGGCACCCGCTTCCTGTCAGCTGCAGCCCAAGTGCGTTCAGTGGAGCGGGCGAGGGCGGCCCAAGTGGCCCTCCAGATGCGCCGGCAGTGACGGGCATGGACCCCCACGGATGGAACCCCAACTTCCCTCTCGGCCATGGGGAGGAGTGGCGGTGTGAACCCAAGAGATACCTCAAACGGGGTGAGTGCGGTGGCAGTTGAGAAGGCCGAGTTCAACGAGTATTCCACTCAGATCAGGTGTGAGCTCCAGGAGGACGAGTTGTCGGTTGCTACGCACCGCAGGGTGACCTCCAAGGACTGGTTGGCACACTCCGCATGCCCGTTTCTCTGGGAACGATTACCCAAGGAGAGACTCACTGTCGTGCCCAGAGTCTGGCAAAAGGCCCTCCAGACCTGAGATGTGATCTGCGGACCCCAGTCAGACACAATGTCCATGGGGATGCCATGGATCCTGATGACGTGGTCGGTGAGGAGGACCACCGTCTCCAAGGCCGAGGGGAGCTTCGGGAGGGCAACCAGATGCACAGCCTTAGAGAAGCAATCCACTATGGTGAGGATTACCGTCTTACCACGGGAGGGGGGAAGTCCGGTAATGAAGTCCATGGCAATGTGGGACCACGGACGACCAGGGGTGGGGAGGGGATGGAGGAGACCAGATGGGGGAGAGGAGTCCGACTTCCCCCGGACGCAGGTCTGACAGGCCTTGACGTATTCCTGTACATCTTGCTGCAGCGTGGGCCACCAGAACGATCGCCGGACGAAGTCCACAGTCCGAGAGATCCCAGGATGGCACGCGAAGTGACTGGTGTGGCCTCACTGGATGACATCACTGCGGAGGGTGGCTGGGACATACAGACGGTTCTGGGGGCACCCTACTGGCACAGGCTCCTGGGACTGGGCCTGGGGGACCCTCCGCTCGATATCCCAAGTAAGGGCTCCGAGGACGCGAGAAGGCTGTATGATGGTTTGGGGGGGGGGGGGTGATGCTACCTCCTTGGAATCAAACTGGCGCGATAGCGCGTCCGGTTTGGTGTTCCGAGTGCCAGGCCAGTACATGATGGAAAAGTTGAACCTCTGAAAAAACACAGCCCAACGAGCCTGCCTGGCGTTAAGTCAGCTGGCCGACCACAAATACTCAAGGTTTTTGTGGTCGGTCCACACAACAATGGGGTGAATAGCCCCCTCTAACCAATGCCTCCATTCCTCCAATGCCAACTTAATGGCAAGCAGCTCTCTGTCCCCTACGTCGTAATTCCTCTCGGCTGGTGTAAGCTGACGAGAGAAATACGCGCATGGGCGGAGCTTCTGATCGGAGGGTGTGCACTGCAACAGCACAGCGCCTACCCCCGAATTAGATGCGTCCACCTCGAGGATGAACTGGAGCTGCATGTCAACCTGGGCCAAGATTGGTGTTTCAGTGAACAGGCGCTTTAGTTTTACAAACGCCTGTTCAGCTCCCTTGGTCCAGCGAAAGGGGACTTTAATGGAGGTCAGCTGTGTCAAGGGCAGTCCCACCCCACTGTAGTTCCTGATGAACCGGCAATAAAAGTTCGCAAACCTGAGGAAGCGTTGAAGCTCCTTACGGTAGTGGAGAGTTGGCCAATCAAGCACTGCCCTCACCTTGGCTGGGTCAGCAGTCTCCCCTCAGCCACTATGAAGCCCAAGAAGGTGGTAGATGTTGTGGAGAACTCATACTTCTCGGCCTTGACATAGAGCTGGTTCTCCAAGAGCCATTGCAGGATGGCCCTGAGATGGGCTTCGTGTTCTTCTGGCAAGCGGGAGATAATCAAAATATCATCCAAGTAGGCAAAGATGAATTGATAGAGCATATTGCACAGGACGTCACTGATTAACCGCTGAATGACGGCGGGGGCGTTGGTGAGCCCAAATGGCATCACCAAATATTCAAACTGCCCCTGGTGGGTTTTGAATGCAGTTTTCCATTCGTCACCTTCGCAAATACAGATCAAATTGTACGCGTTTCTTAAATCTAACTTGGTGAAAACCTGTGAGTGCTGAAGGAGCTCAAACATGGAATTAATCAAAGGCAGAGGGTACTTGTCTTTGGTGGTAATTGCTTTGAGCTCCTGGTAGTCGATGCACGGGCGCAATGAGCCATCCTTCTTTCCGACGAAGAAGAACCCGGCTCCGAGCGGAGCCGAAGAAGGCTGAATAAGGCCAGTGTTCAGTGACTCTTTGATGTACTTCTCCATCGCATCCCCCTCCAGACCAGAAATGCTATATAGCCGACTGGACGGCAGCTTTGCCCCCGGGATGAGGTCTATAGCACAATCGTAAGAGCGATGAGGTGGTAGCAACAATGCTCTCAATTTGCTAAAGGCCTCTCCCAAATCATGGTCTGCCTGGAGAATGAGGCTGAGGTCTGGCAGCTCGACCGAAGGGAGGGAGACAGACAGAGATGGGGAACATTCCGCTGAATGCATACAATTAGCCATACAAAATGGGCTCCAAGAGGAGATAGCATTTTGTCCCCAGTTAATAATCCAGTTATGCCTCCGGAGCCAAGGATAACCCGATACGAACCATTGGGGAAAATGAAATTGGGAGAACCAGGAACGGGAGTTCCTCCCGATGGTTCCCAGAAAGGAGGATGGAGATCGGCACCGTGCTCTCGGTGACCACCGCGACCTCTCAGCCAGAAATGGTGGTGATTCTCTGATTGTGGGGCAATTTGCGTGTGGGAATACCCACCTGCCAAACGAACTGGGCAGAGACAAAATTACCCTCAGACCCCGAGTCAACCAATGCCATAGTCCTCCTCTCGACCCCCGGCAATTGCACAAGGGCCGAAATTGAAAAATTACCTGGGGGAGTACATTTGGTCCCGCCCGCCAGAACCCCCATGGTTACTGATGGGCCACGTCTTTTGGCTGCTGGCGGCATTCATCCCGACTGTGGTTCACCGAACTGCAGTATGCACACACACCAGCCCTTCACCGGCGCTCGTCATCGGTCAAGTGCCGCTCCTTCGCACGCTCATGGTACCGGTTATTCAACCCTACAGCCTGATCTATAAGACCGTCGAGAGTCTCGGGGACAGGGTGAACTGCCAGATCGTCACGGAGATGAGTGTTTAACCCGTGGAGGAACGCACTGCATAAAGCAGCCTCGTTCCACTCCAAGTCAGCCGCTTCAACCCGGAACTCCACCAAATACTCGGCTGCTGACCGAGTGCCCTGATGGAGCATCATCAGGCAGCTCATTACATTGCCCTGAGTCTCCGTACGGCCAAGCACGCAAGAGAAAGCATCCATGAATTGCTCAAACATGTACTGCCGTCCCTCAGCGTTATCTATCGTGGACCGTGCCCAATCAAGGGCTCGGTCTTTGAGCAAAAGGGTGAAAAACTGAATTTTTGCCACATCCCCTGGGTACTCCTCCCCGACCTGCTCCAAATACGTACGAACTTGAATAAGGAAACCTTTGCATTTCCCCACCTCCCCCACATACGGGGCAAGCGTGGGAATGGAGTTGGTACGATGCACAGTAGTGCGGGGAGCAGGCTGAGGAGGAGGAGCCTGAGGAGGTGCGTTGGGCCAAAGCCGCATCATATTCTGAATTTGTTGAGTCAATACAGCCAGCTAGCTGGTGCTCGGTCGCTGATAAGCGATTCAAAGTGGTGAGCTCCGATGCCGCAGCACCGGCTGAGCTGAGGTCCTGGCTGGCTTGTTCTGTCATGGCTAAATAAGCTGACAGCTCACGTGCATGATACAACAGCACATGAGAACAACCACACGAGGAGGCACGTTTGAGAGTTTACTGAATTTCAAAATAAACGCACAGCTATGGAAACAGTCATTCGCCAGAGGAATCAACCTGAGGAGAGAAGACGAGAGCTGTGAGAGAAGGAACGGAGTAAGGGGAGATAGGCGAGTCAAATGGCCACTTACTTGGGTTCCAAGGGAGAACCAGCAGGGCAGGGCCCCAGTGGGAAAGAGACGAACCTGTAAGGTGAGGGAGATGAGCTGGTGGTGCCTGACCGGGTGGAGGTTGGAAGCTGAGGAATGGTGGAGATGTGGCAGGAGAGCACACACAGTCCTGGAGACACACCTGCACGGTAGCAGCAACCTGAGGAAGAAAGAAGAACGTTAGACGATGTGTCTAAGTTTGTCAACAATACTTACTTGTCCTTGATGGGGCAGTATACCCAGACGAGCCAGCACTGAATGCGCAGAGAAAGCCTCCTTAAGTACGCTGGCTGATGAGCGGGATCAGGTGCGTCTTCTGCCTCAGGTGCAGTGATGAATTAGTGAAGGTGAGACGGGATGGAAGGGGCGCGCTCTCACTGCCCATGACATAAATAAGTGTGTTTTTTCCCCCTGGAAACCTGTGGCAATCACATGTTTGAGATACTAGTACATACCCGTCCATGCCCATAGAAACCAAGTATAAGCAAGTACTTCTGTATGCTCATTGCTGAAGGGTCTCCTCCTGTCTCAGATGGCTGTGTTGTTCACAGTCATGCCTGCAGCGTACTGCTGGAACCTGAGGTGTTTCATCTTCATGGCATCTTTTCTGACGGGCAGCAGTTCTCCTCATTCTATTGCTCTCCATCTGGTCGGTCTTCTTCTTCTTCAGACCACTGGTTGAGGGATAGGTGCGTCATAATTCCAGTTCATGGGCAGGATCATGAAAACAGATCTGAGCAAAAAGTGAGGGATCACTTCTGAGATCGTCTCGTGCAGATCGTTCGGCCGTGTTTGGAGATCCAGGTTACTTTCATATCAGCGGTGCCAGTCACCAGTGAGGACGGCGAGCTTTACTGATTGCAACGTGGAGCAGTTTTCACCTTGAAGAGGAAGCTGAAGCTAGAAGCGGAGCTAACCGCTAACTGGCCTCACAGCTAATGCTACAGCTAGTCGTAGCAAACACTGACACAAAGAAGCAATTCTGCCCCGGTTTGTCTCACCGACCCAGCATCAGCCCAGTAGATGATGGCTGAGCCTCCCACACAGATTCTCAGAATCTTGTGATTGGGGCTCAGCGGAGGAGCTAACCGATGCCCCAGCTGGATAGGAGCCGGATCGGAGCTCACCTACAGTGGCGGTAGGCAGCGGAGCTCAGCGGAGGAGCTAACTGAGGCCCCTGCCAGATCGGAGCTCAAGTGCAGTGGCGGTAAACAGCGGGGCTCGGCAGAGTAGCTAGCCGAGGCCCCAGCTGGATTGGAGCTCAACTACAGCGGCGGTAAGCGGAGGGACTAGCAATGGAGGGGCTAGTTGAGGCCCCAGCTGGATCTGAGGTCAGCTGGACCAGATACCGGCAACACCAGCAGAAATAATCCTGCTATCATCAGGTCAGTAAAAAAAATGCCACCAAAGAAAGAGGAAATGGAAGAGATTAAAAAAATCTGTGAACTTCATGTCAGAAGAACTTACCAAAGTGGCCAATCAGCAATCTAAATTATTAGGGCTAATGGAGGAAGTTCAAGAGCTGAAATTAACAATTAAGGAAAGAGACAAAAAATTGTACACTTGGAGCAACGCATCGAGGATCTTGAACAATATACCTGAATGGATGATTTAATCATTAGTGGACTAGACACTAAATATCAATATGCTCATATGAGCATATTCTACATATGCTCATATGTAGAATATGCTCATTCTACAGCAGGAATGAGAGGTGAGGAGGCTCTCCCAAGTGAATCAGTCTCCTTGGAAAACCAGATGCTTCAGTTCCTTGAAAGCAGAAACATAAAGATTGATGTAGATGCAATTTCAGCCTGCCATGCTCTACCCAGAAAGGATAATAAAACAAAGAAATCAATTGTGATGCGCTTTGTGAACAGATGGGTAAAAAATGACATACTGAGGCAGACCAGAAAGCTGCGAGGAGCAGAAGTTTACCTAAATGAACATTTAGCAAAGACTAATGCTGAAATAGCACGGCAAGCACGGATGTTGAAAAGACAAAACAAGATACAGGCAACATGGACAAGAAACTGTAGAGTCTGGATTAAACTAAATGGAACACCTGAAGAAGCAAAGGCCATAATAATTAGAGATCTCACTGACTTAAATAAATATAGATGAACACTGATAAAGAAAATAAGATACTACAAAAATCCATATCCACACACACACGGCAAGAACAGTCCTTTTGTGACATAGCATGTCACAGTCAAGTCAGTCATGACATACTCATGACTGACTTTAGTAGACATCAATCATCCCCAATTGGAGGAAGTCATTTGACACAGAGTGAAGAAATTCAGACTCTGAAAATATCTCATCATGTTGAACACAAACTACAAGAGATAGAGATATTGATCCTGAAAACCACTTTTTCAATAATATTCACAATCACTGTGAATATTACACTGAAAAGCAATTTAAAAGTCAAGTGCAAGTAGATGGTAAATTATCAATAATACACTTTAACAGCAGAAGTCTTAACAAAAACTTTCCACAGATTCAGGACTATTTAAAACAGCTAGATAGAAAATTTACAGCTATCGCAGTCTCTGAAACTTGACTCAATGAAGAGCAGGCTTCTTTGATGGCAATAGAGGGATATCAGAAGTTCCATATTAACAGAGCTCAAAAAAAGGGTGGTGGTGTTGCACTGTATATTGATGAACTGTATAGGTGTAAACTTGTAAATGGAATGTCCTTTGCACTACCAGGGATTCTGGAATGTGTTACTGTTGAGATTGACCAAGATAAAACAAAAAATCTAATTATAAGTTGTATATATAGAATGCCGGGAACTTGCGTTGAGACATTCAGTGATAAGTTAGTCGAGATGTACAATAATATAACTAATAAGAAAATGTTTGTAATCTGTGGAGACTTCAATATTGATTTACTAAATCCATTTCAACAAAATGTAATTACAGAGTTCATAAATTCTATGTACAGTATGAGTCTATATCCTTCCAATAACACATCCCAGTAGAATCACAGTCCACACTGCTACACTTATTGGCAACCTGTTTGTTAATATTATTGATAAGAAAATAGAAAGTGGATTATTGATAAATGATATAAGTGACCATTTGCCAGTCTTTGCACTTATCCATGGCCACACGGGGGCCAATACAGAAAAAAACTTTAAAATCTTTCAGATACAAATCACAAAATGCAATCAGTTCTTTTAAAGAAGACCTGCTAAAGCGAGACAGGACAAAAGTCTATGTATCAGATGTAAATGAAGCCTATGATACATTCATGAACATTGTAACTGCTCTTTATTAAAAAAATTGTCCATTAGTAAAGAAGAAGCTTAAACAGAAATTTGTCGATAAGCCATGGTTAACCAAGGGATTACAAAAAGCGTGTAAAAAGAAAAATTCACTATACAAAGTTTTTCTAAATAAAAGGACAAAAGAAGCAGAGCAGTGGTATAAAACATATAAAAATAAGTTAATATATATAATGAGATGTAGTAAAAGAGACTATTACAGTAAAGAACTGGAGAAAAACAGAGATAACACTAAAATAGATGGACAATACTTAACAATCCGGTTTCCTCCCACATGCCAAAGCACATGCCAAAGACATGCAGGTTAGGTTAATTGGCCTCAACTGGGAATTCTAAATTGTCCTTAGGTGTGGATGTGAGAGTGAATGGTTGTCTGTCTCTCTGTGTTGGCCCTGCGATGGACTGGCGATCTGTCCAGGGTGTACCCTGCCTGTCGCCCAAAGATGCTGGGATAGGCTCCAGCCCCCCCGCGACCCAAAACGATTAAGCGGTAGAAGATGGATGGATGGATAAAAACAGAAATACAAACTACCCAACCAATCTTTCAAAAAAAAAAACCACAGTCACAAAACACAATCTTTCACAAAAAACAGTGTGAAAGCAGTCTCACCTGCAGATGAATTTAATACATTTTTTGTTAGCATTGGTCCTAATTTGGCACGAGAAATACCCATTACAGCACCTATAGGTGATACGATAAGCAAAAACATTGCAATAAAAGACTCCAATTTCATAAAGAACAAAGATGAGAAAGAGGTCATTGAAATTGTTAAATCGTTAAAAAGTAAAACATCTACGGATTGTTATGGTATTGACATGCTTTTAGTCAAAACTATCATTGAATGCTTAGTGAAGCCACTGATGTATATCTGTAACCTGTCTCTCCAAAGAGGTATATTTCCCAATGCAATGAAAATAGCCAAAGTACTGTAATTCCGATATACAAGACGGGTGACAGAGGGGAATTTTCAAACTACAGGCCTATTTCACTATTGCCGTAATTTTCTAAGATACTCGAAAAAATGTTCTGTGAGAGAATTGACAACTTTATAATGAAGAACAATTTATTGTGTGAGCAACAATATGGGTTCAGACACAAGAGGACAACTGCATTTGCTCTAATGGAATTTATAGAAAAAATATCAACAGCTGTAGAAAATAAAGAGTATTCAGTTGGGGTATTCCTGGATCTTAAAAAAGCATTTGATACAGTGGACCATAAATTATTGTTAAAGAAACTACAAAATTATGGTATTGGGGGTAGCACTACTTAAAGAACAGATATCAGTATGTATGTGTTGGAAGCAAAAACTCACAGTTACTGAAGGTTACTTGTGGAGTCCCACAGGGTTCAGTTTTGGGGCCATTGTTATTCAATATGTATATAAATGATATATGTAAAGTTTTGGAAAAATTTGATTTAATACTGTTTGCAGATGACACTAATTTATTATGCAGTGGAAGCAATTTGGAACAACTTTTGGATAGACTCGGAAAGGAATTAGGAAAGCTCAAACTGTGGTTTGATCCAAACAAATTAACACTCAATTTAAGTAAGACAAAATTTATAATTTTTAACAACCATCACAAGAACTCAGTATCTAAACTCTGTGTAAATGGTGTAGAGATTGAAAGGGTATCCGAAATTAAATCCCTTGGAGTAATAATTGATAATAAACTGTGTTGGAAGTCACATATTTAATTATATTAAAGGTAAAATATCCAAATCAATTGCAATACTACACAGAGTGAAATATTTTGCTGAATCAACCCACACTATATACTTTGTATCATTCATTAATACTTCCATACATGACATATTGTACTGAAGTATGGGGAAATACATATAAAACAAACCTACACTACCGTTCAAAAGTTTGGGGTCACCCAGTCAATTATTTTGTGTTTTCCATGAAAAGTCACACTTATTTACCACCATGAGTTGTAAAATGAATAGAAAATATAGTCAAGACATTGACAAGGTTAGAAATAATGATTTGTATTTGAAATAATAATTTTTTCCTTCAAACTTTGCTTTCGTCAAAGAATTCTCCATTTGCAGCAATTACAGCATTGCAGACCTAACATGATTGCACAAGGGTTTTCTAATCATCCATTAGCCTTCTGACGCAATGAGCAAACACATTGTACTATTAGAACACTGGAGTGATAGTTGCTGGAAATGGGCCTCTATACACCTATGTAGATATTGCACCAAAAACCAGACATTTGCAGCTAGAATAGTCATTTACCACATTAGCAATGTGTAGAGTGTATTTCTGATTAGTTGAAAGTTATCTTCATTGAAAAAAAGTGCTTTTCTTTCAAAAATAAGGAAATTTCTAAGTGACCCCAAACTTTTGAACGGTAGTGTATATACAAAACGATATGTAAAATCACATAAGGATGATCACATCCAGTCTGTGTTGTGCTGTTGCTTAGTTTTTTGTCACGTTTTGTCTTGGCTTTGTTCTGATTTGTAATCACTTATTTTATTTTCCTTATGAATTCTTAGATGGAACGTGGGTGGGCAATATAAGCTGCAGCTTCAGCCATCACCCATTTTGGATAACTTATGTTGAATTGTATAATCAGAGGAGTTATTGTTTAATTTGACCTTGTTGGATTTTTTTTCCTTTGTTATATTATTCTGTTCCTTTCTTTTAATCTTTTAATCTAATCTATCCGAAATAAAGATTCATTCAATCATTCATTCATTCATTCAAAAAAGTGGCTTTCGACCCTGTTCAGGAAGGCCCGTACATGCCCGTAGAAACAAAGAAAAAGGAGCACCTGGAGAAAATCAGCGCTTTGCTTGGCATTTTACACATTTGTAGTGTAGACTGGCATTCTTCAAGGTTACACATTTTTACTGTGTCAGCACCTCTTTAAAAACAACATTGCTGAGAAAGTGACGCTTTTGCTTAGTTTCTTCATCTTGAGCAACAACACGAACACTGCTTGATCTGGCAACTCTGCTCACGGCAACGTAGAATTGGCCATGGCTGCAGAAATCTGTTGTGCAGAAAACATGAACGCGCTGTAAAGACTGGCCCTGTGACTTATTCACCTTGCCAGTTTTGAGCCATATGACATCATAAAGACACATTTGTCTATATGATGGCATCGCGAGTCCTATGTTGCCTGATATCATCGGATCATTATAGGACATCATGCAGACATCATAGGGTGTTGTATGATGTGCTATGTCTATGTGCTGTCATGTAGACATCATATCTTTATGACGGCACTGTGAGTCCTATGATGCCTATCTGTCTATGTGCAGTCATATAGACATCATATCTTTATGACAGCAATGCGAATATCTTTATGACAGCATCGCGAGTCCTATGATGTCTGATATCATCGGATCACCATAGGACATCATGCAGACATCATAGGGCGTTGTATGATGTGCTATGTCTATATGACGTCATATAGACATCATATCTTTTAGGGTCATCGTAGGGCATCATGCATCATAGGACATCATGCAGACATCATAGGCTGTCCTATGATGTGCTGTGTCTATGTGCCGTCGTATAGACATATCTTTATGACGACATCGCGAGTCCTATGATGCCTATCCGTGGAGTTTGCATGTTCTCCCCGTGTTGCGTGGGTTTACTCCGGGATTTCTCTGGTTTCCTCCCACATGCCAAAAACATGCATGTTAGGTTAATTGGCTGTTCTAAATTGTCCCTAGATATCTGTTTCCTATAGGCCCTTAGAATAGAGGGTTAGTATTAATGAAAGCGCTTTGAGTGGTCTTTGTGACTAGAAAAGCGCTATATAAGTGCAGGTTAGTTAGTTAGTAGCTATGTGCCGTCATATAGACAGTCCTATGATGCCTATCTGTCTATGTGCCGTCATATAGACATCATATCTTTATGATGGCATCACGAATATCTTTATGACGGCATCGCGAGTCCTATGATGCCTGAGATCATAGGACAGCCTGATGTCCTATAAATGTGAGTCTATGTGCCGTCATATAGACATCATATCTTTATGACGGCATCGCAAGTCCTATGATGCCTATCTGTCTATGTACCATCATATAGACAGTCCTATGATGCCTATCTGTCTATGTGCCATCATATAGACATCATATTAAACGTGACAGTCTATGTGCCGTCATATAGACATCATATCTTTATGACGGCATCGCAAGTCCTATGATGCCTGTCTGTCTATGTGCCATCATATAGACATCGTATTAAACGTGACAGTCTATGTGCCGTCATATAGACATCATATCTTTATGACGGCATCGCGAGTCCTATGATACCTATCTGTCTATGCGCCTTCATATAGACAGTCCTATGATGCCTATCTGTCTATGTGCCATCATATAGACATCATATCTTTATGATGGCATCGCGAGTCCTATGATGCCTAAGATTATAGGACAGCCTATGATGCATCATAGGACATCAGGCAGACATCATAGGCCGTCCTATGATGTCCTATAAACATGACAGACACACAGACACACATTTATGATGGCATCGCAAATATCTTTATGACGGCATCGTGAGTCCTATGATGCCTGAAATCATAGGACGGCCTATGATGCATCATAGGATATCAGGTAGACATCATAGGCCGTCCTATGATGTCCTATAAACGTGACAGACACACAGACACGCACACAGACATACAGACACAGAGCTTTCTTGAATTTATAGAGTGATGAATATGCTCTCTGAGCAATATAATGCAACATAACAATGACAAAGACAATTCAGAAAGTTTCATCTTTAAAAATGTATTTATTTATTGTTAAAGAATAGCTGAAAAGCTTGAAGTTACACTCTGGTTTAATTGTTTTTCAATGCATGTTTTTTCCTAGTATATTTAGTGAGTAATTGTCTTTAATTGTACAAAGCAAAAATAATTTTCGATACTTCTGAGTACGCCATTATCCAATAAGTCCAATCCATGTCATTGTGTTGACTCCCTCAGTATCATTGTCCTTTTCTTCCACTGCTTCCTCCCCAGTTTAATGCTGGGGGATTACTGGCGGTCTGAAGAGGGCAGAGCTCCTTGGAGGGATCCATCAAAACAGGTGAAGGCATGCCGAGACACACTGTCTGCATAGAGAACTCCGCCATCTCCTTTGGTTCCAGCTGTCTCCTCTTGCTAAACAAGTGAAGCTCCTGTAATTTGAAATAGCGGCTCTTCACATCCACGTCCATCACTACACAGTCTGGACAAGATGTATGTATGAAAGTCACACTGATGTTTAAGATACCCAACTTCATTTCAATGCCGTGGCCTTCCACTGAGACATTGATAGGATCCTGATAGCAGCATTCCAGATTTGCACGGTTGACTTGGACATATGAGTAGTTTCTGATGTCAAGCAGTACACTGTCCCTTTGTCTGTAAAGCCTTTCAGTTCCAGGATCAGTCAAAGAGACTGCAACCAAAGCCCATCTTCCTTGTAAATGATGGATGAATGATGGATTTGGCAGACCCAAAGGCTGGAGCAAATTTTCACAGGTCAGAGAAGCCGAATGGCTCACAGAGACCAAACAGAGAAGAGTGACAAACACCACAAACATGTCTGCTGTAATGCTCTGTGCTGTGAAGCTGAAAATGTTCCTAACAGGGAATGGTTTTATAGTCTCACAAACACTCAGTTTGGAAAATGTGTTACTAAACCCATGCGTAGATCAAAGTATTGTGAAATAAAGATGTGGCTATCTGAGTAACACGATGTCAATGACCTAAAGCGCATGGCACTCTTTTTAACCAGTTGTGATAGCTGTAATTTTCAGTCTGAGAATCACAAAATGCTGCCGAGCTTTTTTGGTTCGTTTATTAAGTTTAAGATATTATTTTTGACCTGTTCAAGTACTTGGATTAGGCTAGTATATACATGAAACACATTTAAAAATCTATTTTTTTATTTAATCTGTTTTTCTAAAGACAATCACACCAATGGCCATACACATTATATTATGTTAACCTTTTAGTTGTTCAGATATGTGTAGCCTCTTGGAGCACAAGAGACTTTATCTCTCAGATATCTAACACATCTTTGCCATGTCAACTCTAGCTTAAACAGGGTTATTACCAGACCATCAATGATGGAGTAGCTCATTCAGGCCTGATGAAACCATGCCAAGAGCATAGCAATCTCATGACCTTTGACCTTAACCTTGACATTGCATACAACCTGAATGCAGACCCACGTGAGGATTATGGGGAGCAAATTTGGTGAGCACTAGGGCAAGTGGCTAGGAAGAAGAACAATTCACATGAAATGTGCATGGACAGCTGACATACTGTACACAGCAAATATACGTATATATATAGTGCATCTGGAAAGTATTCACAGCTCTTCACTTTTTCCACATTTTGTTATGTTACAGCCTTATTCGAAAATGGATTAAATTCATTTTTTCCCTCAAAATTATACACACAATTCCCCATAATGATAACTTGAAAAAAAAAATTATTTTTTTTTTAGATTTTTGCAAATTTATTAAAAATAAAAAAACTAAGAAATCACTTGTACATAATTATTCACAGCCTTTGCCCAATACTTTGTGATACACCTTTGGCAAGCAATTACAGCCTCAAATCTTTTTAAACATGATACCACAAGCTTGGCACACCTATCTTTGAGCATTTTCGCCCATTCCTCTTTGTAGCACCTCTCAAGCTTCATCAGGTTGGATGGGAAGCGTTGGTGTACAGCCATTTTCAGATATCTCCAGAGAAGTTTAATTGGATTCAAGTCTGGGCTCTGGCTGGGCAACTCAAGGACATTCACAGAGTTGTCCTGAAGCCACTCCTTTGATATCTTGGCTGTGTACTTAGGGTCATTGCCCTGCTAAAAGATGAACCATCACCGCAGTCTGAAGTCAAGAGCACTCCGGAGCAGGCTTTCATCCAGGATGTCTCTGTACATTGCTGCATTCATCTTTCCCTCTATAGCGACTAGTCTCCCAGTTCCTACCACTGAAAAACATCCCCACAGCATGATGCTGCCACCACCATGCTTCACTGTAGGGATGGTACTGGCCTGGTGATGAACGGTGGCCTGGTTTCTTCCAAACATGATGCCTGGCATTCACGCCAAAGAGTTCAATCTTTGTCTCATCAGACCAGAGAATTTTGTTTCTCTTGGTCTGAGAGTCCTTCAGGTGCCTTTTGGCAAACTCCAGGTGGACTGCCATGTGCCTTTTACTAAGGAGTGGCTTCGACGCTGCAGTCGCAACCCACACACAGCAGGAGCTTCAGACCCTGATGGACCGCTTCTCCCAGGCATGCAAGGACTTCAGGCTTACCATCAGCCTGAAGAAGACTAACGTCTTGGCGCAAGGCACGGAAGCACCACCAACCATCACCATCGACGACTACGAGCTGGAGGTCGTGAATCAGTTCACGTACCTGGGGTTCATGATCAGCAACAACCTCTCCCTTGATACAGAGATCGACAAGAGGATTGGAAAATCAGCCTTCACACTCGCTCGCCTCACCAAACGAGTGTGGGAGAATCCCAAACTTTCTGTCAAGACAAAGATGGCAGTGTACAACGCCTGCGTCATCAGCACACTGCTCTATGGGAGTGAGACGTGGACAACATGCGCCCAGCAGGAAAAGAGACTGAACTCCTTCCACTTGCGCTGCATTCGCCACATCCTGGACATATCCTGGCAGGACAAAGTGCCCAACATGGAAGTTCTGTCCCACGCCGGCCTTCCCTCCATGTTCACTCTACTCAGGCAGCGCAGGCTCCGCTGGCTAGGTCACGTTCACCATATGGAGGATGGCAGAATCCCCAAAGACGTCCTCTACGGAGAACTGGCGACTGGCAGGAGAGACGTTGGCCGCCCACAGCTGCGCTTTAGAGACATCTGCAAGAGAGACATGAAGGCCCTGGAGATCAACACAGAGCGCTGGGAGGCCCTTGCAATGGACCGCTTCAAATGGAGAGGCACCCTGACTAGACAGCTCAAGGCGGGTGAAGAGAGACTGACTGCTGCAGCAGATGAAAAAAGGACCCACAGGAAGAACCGCCACAGACCCAGCAGCACGGAGACCACCCACAAGTGTGACCTGTGTGACAGGGACTGCCATTCGCGCATCAGCCTGTTCAGCCACAGGCCGTGCTGTTCCAGCAGAGTAGACGTTTAGGATTCTCTTCCATGATCATCATAGACCGACGGAGGCCGACGACGATGGCTTCCATCTGGCCACTATACCATACAGGCCTGATTGGTGGATTGCTGCAGAGATGGTTGTCCTTGTGGAAGATTCTCCTCTCTCCACAGAGGAACACAGGGGCTCTGACAAAGTGATCATTGGGTTCTTGGTCACCTCCCTGAATAAGGCCCGTCTCCCCCAATCACACAGTTTAGACGGCCGGCCAGCTCTAGGAAGAGTCCTGGTGGTTCCAAACTTCTTCCATTTACGGAAGATGGAGGCCACTCCATTGGGACTTTCAAAGCAGCAGAAATTTTTCTGTACCCTTTCCCAGATTTGTGCCTCAAGACAATCCTGTCTCGGAGGTCTACAGACAGTTCCTTTGACTTCATGCTTGGTTTGTGCTCTGACTTGCACTGTCAACTGTGGGACCTTATATAAACAGGTGTGTGCCTTTCCAAATCAACTGAATTTACCACAGGTAGACTCCAATTAAGCTGGAGAAACCTCTCAAGGATGATTAGTGGAAACAGGATGCACCTGAGCTCAATTCTGAGCTTCATCCAAAGGCTGTGAACGCTTATGTACATGTACATCTTAGTTTTTTATTTTTAATGAATTTGCAAAAAAATCTAAAAAAAACCAAAACTTTTTTTCACATTGTCATTATGGGGTATTGTGTGTAGAATTTTGAGGAAAAAATGAATTTAATCCATTTTGGAATAAGGCTGTAACATAACAAAATATGGATAAAGTGAAGCGCTATGAATACTTTCCGAATGCACTGTATATACAGTTGAAACCAAAAGTTCACACACACTATAAAAGGCCACATAACCTTTCTTCTCACTGTCTGATGTTAAATCTGACTAAATTTTCCTGTTTTAGGTCAGTTAGGATTACCAAAATTATTTCTAAATGCTAACTAATTTTTATATAAATAATTTGCAGATAAATTTTTTTTAATACTTTCTTCAAACTCAGAACTTTACATACGCTAATATCAGGAAGAGAATTGTGAACCTCCACAAGTCTGGTTCATCCTTGGGTACAATTTCCAGATACCTGAAGGTGCCACATTCATCTGCTGAATGTGGCACTTTCATCTGTTGAATGTGGGCGTCGTCTTGTAAGACGGCGCCCACCGTTGGCGAACGTCTTTGCTTGTTCCGCTCCCGAATGCCAACTTTTCTCCTTTTTTGCATACTTGCTGTTCTTTCTACAGTGCATGGAGGTCAAGCACTGCTAACATATGACCAACAGACACTAATAGATATCGTCAAGTCAAGCAGCCACATGGAGTTTACTGGCTTTATACCACCCGATCAGCAATACATCGTCCGCCCCCATGGTGACCATTAGCAGCCCCATGAAGGCCCCGAAGCACTGAGCCTGTGTAAGCATGCTGACCCCAATAGAGTGCGTCGGAGGCGGGGTTGAAGGCGCTGAAGGCGAGGCAAGAGAGGAGGGCTACATGCTAGGCTAAAGGCTCACTCTAACCGGCCACCATTACCCAGTCTCTTAATGGCAAGCGTGCAGTCTTTGGAAAATAAGCTAGATGAACTAAGAGCAAGGATTGAAGACCAGCGGGAGACAAGAGAAGTGCTGTGCCCTAATTTTCTGCAAGACCTGGCTTTCTGACAGAGTTCCAGAGAGCGCTATTCAGCTATTGACGCACTCAACACACTGGGCAGATAGAACAGGAGACTCTGGCAAGATGAGAGGTGGGTGTGTGTGTGTATTTATAAACCCCTGATGGTGCAGAGATGTACAAACCGTCTACAAGCACTCCTCGCCCGACGTGGAGTTTTTACTGCTGAAATGCCATCCCTATTATCTACCGAGGGAATTTACTGCTGTGTTTTTGACTGCTGTTTACATCTGCCCACAAAGCAACTACACAGCAGCGCTAAACAAACTCCATGATGTTATCAGCGTAGTAGAGACAAAACATCCCGATGCTGTTTTTATTGTTGCTGGCGACTTTAACCAGTGCAATTTAAGGACTGTACTTGCCAAATACTACCAGCATGTGGACATTCTCCCCGCGATAAAAACACATTGGATCATGTGTATTCCAACATACGTGGCACCTACAGAGCAGCACCCCGCCCCCACATCAGACAGTCAGATCACATCTCACTGTTTACAGTATGTAACCAGCCTACAGACGAAAGCTGAAACAAACAAACCCTGTTATTAAAGGCCAAATGTCACGTAACAGGGTACTTTAAATATCTTGAAACTAGATATAAAAGGGAACCGATCCGTTCGGGTCTTGGTGCATATGCTTCAGTAACAACGGAATATTCGTTAATTTAAAACTGCCGCGCTTGGCCTGACACGGCCCCTGGAATCGCCTGGGGAAGAAGGTGGAAGTGACGAAATTGATTGTACCCTAGTTTGATGCTTGGGGTATTTCAATTGATTGTTTATATGGAGACTGGAAGGTTGAAGTGAGCAACAAGAAAGAAAAAATTGGATATTTCACCTATACCTTAAAACGGGACTATCAGGGACAGCTGGGTAATAAGGGACACTTCTCTGGGAAATGTTTTCATACCTGTCAAGTGAGACGTTTTCGCCGTACTTCAACACCGTAAAAAGCGGCTATAAGGGACGGCGGAGCAACAAGGGACACCTCTCTGGGAAATGCCCCAAATGCAACTTGTGTTGTTATTGTCAAATATTTTAAGGATTCATGGATATTTGGCAATAACAACACAACTCAGCGTCCGGCGCAAAATAAAAAAAAAAAGCAGAATTCTGTATTTGTCAGGCGATCTCTCTCTGTTCCGCAACCGCTGCACAGCTGAACGTGTTAAACCATTGTCCTAATGACTTCTCATTGTAGTGAGAATAGCTCACGCTGAGCGATCAGCCCGCCCCGACAATCTGACTAATGATTGACTCCACACTTCTCATTGTAGTGATAATAGCTCAGGCTGAGCCATCTGCCAGCACCAGCTGTGGGGGATCACACACAGGATGTGCTCCGCAACACACTCAATTTTTTTTCCCGTATATTTTTCTTTTGGGCGTACAGAAATGGCAATACGCCCGTTTTTGCTAAAATTGCATTTTCCCTGTATTTTCCTTAAAATATTTGACAATAACAACACAAATTACATTTAAAACATTTCCCAGAAAAGTGTCCCCCACCACTCCGCCGTCCCCCACAGCCGCGCTTGGCACCAAAATACGGCGAAAATGTCTCACTTGACAGGTATGTGCCTCCATTTTCATATTGATCTGGTCAATTTCTTGACAGCAGCGGCTCTCCTCCACTGTAATAATAATGGCTTCCGAAAAATCAATATTTATGGGGCGCCCTCGACAGACCCCCTTCGGCTTCGCAATTCTGGAGGCGATTAATGTCCAGTTCAATGACATTTTCCACTGGTTCTGCTCTCTGGTCATCGTTGGAACTGTTGTCATCAGACAAAGCATCTGATTCCGTCTCGGACGGCTCGAACCTGTAAGGTTCTATGCCTCTGTCACTGTCTGAACCACTGACAAAAAAAAAGACAAAAAAAAGACAAAACTAAACTAATTTGTTCACAATCGCTGTCACTTTCCGTCATGATTGTCCAGTGTTGATAAGTGTGAATGTGGATAGGCAGGGCAGCCAGGGTGCAACTGGTGATGTCAAAAACATGGGCGTGGTCTGGACTGGCTGTCACAAGCCAGCAAGCAAGGTGGGGCCTTCACCTGGTGTATTTTGTGCAATTATGTAAATACAGGTGGGTGATATGGTCTCCGGTATGAATATTTGGTTTAAGCTATGTGTATTTTATCTAAATTCGTTGTCATTTAGAAAAAAAAATTACGTGACATTTGGCCTTTAAGCAAATTAAGCGCTGGACTCCAGAGACTGAGAGCACCCTACAAGACTGTTTTGCCTGCACAGAATGGGATGTGTTTAAAGCTGCAGCAACCCGAGAGGACTCTTCTGTAAACATATAGGATTACAGTGATCCCTCACTTATCGCGGTTAATGGGTTCCAGAACCGACCGCGAAAAGTGAAAAACCGCGAAGTAGTGTCACCCCTAATGACGTCATCCATAAATAATACGTACGTTCATTCTCTCACTCTCTCTCTCTCATATGATACGTGTGTGTGTGTGTGCGTGTACATACATACGTAGATGTAAACAAAGTGTACATAAATATGTTTTTAGAACTCTTTTATTCTTATAACAAGATACGTAACTCAAGATGAAAATGATTTACTGCACAGGTTAATGAGAGCTTTACTGCTCCTCAGGTGACGCCTCATCGTGAGGTGCTGGAGGCGCAGGATCATCGAGGGCAGCTTCCGATAGAGCTGAAGCTGCAGGAGGCGGCGTAGTGGCTCGACGGGAAGACTATTTCGCACAAAATGGCACAAGAGAACAGCAAAAAGTTCCACGCGGCGAGACTAGGTAACACGAGCGATAAAAAGCAATGAATGCGGTCTTCCTTCCCTTCATGGGTGCTCAGCAGGGAGAGGAGGTGGGTGAAACGTCTCGGCCAATCAGCTTGCGGGGTGAAACGTCTCGGCCAATCAGCTTGCGAGATTTCCGAGCCGAGCCAACACGAGAACAGCGAACAGAGAGTTGAGCGGCTGTCCGTGTTGATACCTGATGGTCTAATGTAGTCTCCCTGCCTTCTGCTAGCGCCCGCCCATTATTTCTCAATTTTGAATTTTTGATGAATATTTTTGAAAAATCCGCGATGCACTGAGGGCGCGAAAGGTGAAGCGCGAAGTAGCGAGGGATCACTGTATGCTGAATACGTGACTGGGTACATCAGCACATGCGCTGATACCATCGTACCCACCATACAGGTCAGGAAGTTCCTCAACCAGAAGCCCTGGATCAACAGTCAGGTACGTCAGATGCTGCATGCTTGCTCTCGTGCATTTAAATCAGGCTGTGAGGTTGAGTGCAAAGCTGCAAAATATGGACTGAGAAAGGCTATAACAACAGCCAAGAGGCAGTACAGAGAAAAGCTGGACAGCCTCTACTCCACTCCTGACCCGGGGTGTATGTGGCAAGGCCTGCAACACATCACAGACTACAAGAAGACCAACAGCAGCACCACTAGCTCCACAGACAGCCTGCCGGACGACCTCAACATCTTTTACATCCGCTTTGAGACCACCAGCTACAGCACAGAGAAGAGACACACACTCACCCCCCCCCCCCACTAAGAGTCTCACCAGGCCAGGTAAGCAAAGCACTGAGGAATATCAACCCCTGCAAGGCAGCAGGACCAGACAACATACCTGGGCAGGCCCTCAGAGCATGCGCTGCCAAGCTGACCAACATTCTCACAGCAATCTTCAACCTTAACCAGAACATAGTCCCCTTCTGCTTCAAAACCACAACCATCATCCCTCTCCCCAAAAGGAGCCCACCGACCTGTCTGAATGATTACAGACCGGTAGTACTCACTCCAATCATCATGAAGTGCTTCGAGAGAGTGGTACTGCCCCTCATTCAGGACAGCATACCAGGCACCCTTGACCCCCTGCAGCACGCTTACCAGCCCAACAGATCCACCTCAGATGCCATCACTGCAGCCCTCCATTATTCTCTCTCCCACCTGGAAGATAAAGACTCCTACATTAGGATGCTTTTTGTCAACTACAGCTCCGCCTTCAACACAGTCATCCGCCACAAACTCACCGACAAACTGTCTTCACTTGGCCTGCACTCCACCCTCTGCAACTAGTTACTGGACTATCTAACTGGCAGGCCCCAGTCTATCAGGATGGGTAACAGGACCTCAGCCAGCATCATCACAAACACAGGTGTCCCACAGGGTTGTGTTCTCAGCCCCATCCGCTACAGCCTCTTCACCCATGACTGTGTTGCTTCCCACAAGGACAATATCACCCTAAAGTTTGCGGATGACACAGCAATGATAGGACACATCACTGGTGATGGTGAACCATCCTACAGGAGGGAGGTGGCCTACCTGATGTCATGGTGTGAGGACAACAACCTCACCCTCAACACGGACAAGACAAAGGAGATGATAGTGGACATGAGGAAAGGGAGGATGAGACCCCATCGGTCGCTGTTCATCCGGAAGCTTGACGTGGAGAGGATGAGCAGCTTTAAATACCTGGGCATCCACATCAGCGAGGATCTGAAGTGGACACACAACACCACAGAGCTGGTTAAGAGAGCTCAACAGTGACTGTACTTTCTAAGGAGGCTGAAGAAATTTGGCATGTCCTCCAGGATTCTCAACAATTTCTACAGCTGCATCATCGATGGGCGGTGCGGTGGTGGAGTGGTTAGCACTGCACCAGCACAGCAACTCACCCTTGGCCATGGGATCCCTGGTTCAATCCCAGCCCCTAACCAACAGTGATCTGTGTGGAGTTTGCATGTTCTCCCTCTATCTGCATGGGTTTACTCCGGGATTTCTCCAGTTTCCTCCCACAGGCCAAAAAAAACATGCAGGTTAGGTTAATTGGAGACTCTAAAGTGGCCCTAGGTGTGAATGTGTGTGTGAATGGTTAAGGGATAGCGCCGTACTGTGGCTGCTTCATCCATCCAGGTGGATGCCCTCAATTTCCCCTCTGGGGATCAATAAAGTATACAAAATCAAAATCAAAAAAAAAAAATCGAGACCATCCTGGCAAACTGCATCACTGCGTGGTACAGCAGCACCACTGCCCTGGACCGCAAATGCCTGCAGAGAGTGGTGAAGGCAGCGGAAAAGATCATGAGGACTCCACCCCCCCCCCCCTCTGCAGAGCATTTGCCACCGCAGAGTCCAAAGGAGAGCTGACGCCATCCTCCGGGACCCCACCCACCCCCAGCACAGACTGTTCACACTTCTACCCTCAGGCCAGAGGCACAGAAGTGTGAAATGCAGGACAACCAGACTGAAAAACTCCTTCTTTCCCACTGCCATCAGACTTCTGAACAGATAACAACTCCCAAAACTCTGTAACACAGCTTTGCATATAGGAACTCACACACCGGCTGCTAAATTTGCACACTGCTCACCTGTACAGTAGATATAGTCTCACCTGTCTGATGTCCATATCATCTCTGCTGCTACTTATCATGCACAGTCTACTGGTACTACCGTTACAGAAATTAGCACGAGGTATTAATTTGTAATTATACGCTGCTCGTTGCACAATGCTCATTTGCACACTGTACATAGGTCTATGCCATCTCAGGTTCACATCAGGTTGCACAGCAGGTTGCACAATGCTTATTTGCACACTGTACATAGTGTTATTAGTACTTATTAGTTTTAGTATGTAGTATTAAGGTGTGCTTAAGGAGTCCCAACTGCCTAACTGTGTGTTGGTGTGTGTGTTATTAGCATCCATGTAAGTTACTGTGTCATGACCTAGAATTGATGTTAGTGTGTCATGACCTTAGAATTGTTGTTTCTGTACCTATTACCTTGGCATTTGTTCGGAGAGCAAAGTAAAAATTTTATTGTTCAGGAAACGTAGCATTTCTTAACTGTGCACATCATAATAAAGCCTTTGAATCCTTTGAATCTTGAATGTTTGGAAGCTTTGCAAGCTTTGGAAAGCTGAGTTCAATTTCTCTAGCCACACCCATGCCTGATTACTGACACACTTGTTCTCCATCAAGAAATAACTTAAATACAATCTGTATGACAAAGTGAAGTACACCAAAAGATCCTCAAAAGCTAGACATCATGCTGCTATCAAAAGAAATTCAGGATAAAATGAGAAACACAGTAACTGAGATCTATCAGTCTGGGAAAGGTTATAAAGCCATTTCTAAAGCTTTGGGACTACAGTGAACCACAGTGAGAGCCATTATCCACAAATGGCAAAAAACATGGAACAGTGGTAAACCTTCCCAGGAGTGGCTGGCTGACCAAAATTACCCCAAGAGCGTAGCGACAACTCATTCAAGAGGTCACAAAACAACCCACAACAACATCCAAAGAACTGCAGGCCTCACTTGCCTCAGTTAAGGTCAGTGTTCATGACTCCACCATAAGAAAGAACTGGGCAAAAATGGCCTGCATGGCAGAGTTCCAAGACAAAAAACACTGCTGAGGAAAAGAACATAAAGGCTCATCTCAGTTTTGCCAGAAAACATCTTGATGATCCCCAAGACTTTTGGGAAAATGCTCTGTGGACTGACAAGACAAAAGTTGAACTTTTTGGAAGGTGTGTGTCCCATTACATCCAGTGTAAAACTAACACAGCATTTCAGAAAAGGAACATGCCAACAGTAAAATATGGTGGTGGTAGTGTGACGGACTGGGGCTGTTTTGCTGCTTCAAGACCTGGAAGACTTGCTGTGGTAAATGGAACCATGAATTCTGCTGTCTACCAAAAAATCCTGAAGTCCAGCCACCTGTTTGTGATCTCAAGCTGAAGCGCACTTGGGTTCTGCAGCAGGACAATGATGCAAAACACACTGGCAAGTCCACCTCTGAATGGCTTAAGAAAAACAAAGTGAAGTCTTTGGAGTGGCCTAGTCAAAGTGCTGACCTGAATCCGATTGAGATGCTATGGCATGACCTTAAAAAGGCGGTTCATGCTCGAAAACCCTCCAATGTGGCTGAATTACAATTCTACAAAGATGAGTGGGCCAAAATTCCTCCACAGAACTGTTGAAAACTCATTGCCAGTTATCACAAACGCTTGATTGTAGTTGCTGCTGCTAAGGGTGGCCCAACCAGTTATTAAATTTAGGGGCAATCACTTTTTCACACAGGGCCATGTAGGTTTGGATTTTTTCCCCCCTTAATAATAAACACCATCTAAAAAATGCATTTTGTGTTTACTTGTTTTATCTTGGGGCAACGCGGTGGCGGAGTGGTTAGCGCTGCGGCAGCACAGCAACTCACCCTTGGCCGGGGGTTCCTGGGTTCGATCCCAGCCCCCGACCAACAGTGATCTGTGTGGAGTTTGCCTGTTCTCCCCGTGTCTGCGTGGGTTTACTCCGGGATTTCTCTGGTTTCCTCCCATATGCCAAAAACATGCAAGTTAGGTTAATTGGCATCAAACTGGGGATTCTAAATTGTCCTTAGGTGTGACTGTGAGAGTGAATGGCTGTCTGTCTCTCTGTGTTGGCCCTGCGATGGACTGGCGATCTGTCCAGGGTGTACCCTGCCTCTCGCCCAAAGATGCTGGGATAGGCTCCAGACCCCCCGTGACCCAAAAAGGATTAAGCGGAAGAAGATGGATGGATGGATGGATGTTTTATCTTTGTTTAATATTTAAATTTGTTTGATGATCTGAAACATTTAAGTGTGACATGCAAAAAATGAGAAATCCGGAAGGGGGCAAACACTTTTTCACACCACTGTATTATTGGTGTTTGTGTTATCGTGTTAATCTCCTGTTAACACTTTGCCCCCCTTAACGGCGACAAATTTTGTGATGGCGGTTAATGGCAGTTAACAACAGAAAGCGCAAACAGTACTTTTTGGCCTAGTGGCTCTCCATAGCAAAGCCGCTCTGGCCACAGACACTGTGCGCGCCATGCAGACATTGCGAAGCCAAACAAGCTGGATTACAGCCATGGAAATCCCCAAAGTGCGGTCATGTTTAAGTATACAACGTTATCTGTTGGAGCTCTCACCTGGATAATTGTTACAGCCTCCTCTGTGGAAGCTGGCTAGCTGGCTAGTAGCTACATACTTGGTTGTAGTTGACCTCCAGCAGCTGACACAGACTGAAATTTGCCTGTTTTCATCCTCCTAGCTTTGGGTCCAACTGTTGGTTGGTGAATACCAGTCTAAAAAAATTGTCAAGTTATGTTCATAATGTCCATTCACTACCCCGTCATTTTTGCAGCATGGTGGGGTGTCATCATGGGCGAGATAGTTGGTTTATGTTTGCAATTTTTCTGCTAAAAAGGAAATTGTGTCCATGGTTTTGTGTTGATCTGGATATTTGCTATGGGAGAAAGAACAAGCTCCATTTGTGGCTGCTGGCTGGTTGGATGCTGAGTTGTGTTGCAGCAGTGTTGCCAGATGGGAAATGTCGAAGTATCGTATCAGTGGCTTAAAAGTATCATATTTTAAGGAAAATTATTGTACACACCCAGTTTTCATTCTGACATGGCTCAGAACCATCTGCTTTCAGTGACACATTATCACAGATCGTGCATATTACAGCCTATAACGTAGTTTTACCTTTAAATAATTGTAGCGATATTTAATTATAAGTGTGATAAGGTACAAAGATTATTTGATTTATAATTAGAGGTGTGTGTGGGGGGGGGGGGGGGTAGAGGTTTGGTCAGCCACCACAAACACTCACAAAACAATAGATAAACACTCGAACAGGGGCACCAGTCCAATTTCTTGGACAATTTATTAATAATTAATCTTTATACCTTCAATTAATCAGTCTCAAAATATTCATGAATTCTACTGGGTGACTTTAGAAACATGACACCGGAAAGAAATTCACTGGCAACTTCTCTCTCCAGTTTACAGATTTATTAATGGAACTCTGATAAGTGACGCTCGCATCTCGGCTCACGCAAAGCATCATGGGAACGTGACTACCAAACATGCTCTATCGATACATTTAATTTATGGAAAGTTCCTGATCTACAAGCATATTGTATGCGTAGGGGTCTTCCCGGTTGTACCCGCAAACGCAAGGATGAACTAATTGCACTTGCATTTGCAGCCACTTTGCAGAAATTGGCCAAAATGGCCCCCTGTATGTACGCTGGCATAGCAGATTTTTTGTTGTCAAAGGACCAAGCACCCTTACTTGCAAGACTCTGAAATGACTACAAAGAAGGTAAGCAAGTGGTTTGACAGCTCAACTTTGGTTTTGTCATTTTGAGTAAATTTCACTACAAGGCATAGCCTGCTTACTTAGATCTATAGGTTGATACTACTATAGTTTAAGTACCACACGTTTTCGATGATTTGCAATTTTATTTTATACCAGCCTACTTATCAATGGCCTTAATTACACGTGTGTGTAGATCAAGCTTCATTACCAATATACAAAGAACTATATCCTAGATCCAGGCCTGCCTGGCCGTACCTACTACTTCAGGGTTTTGACTTGTGTCAATTAGGCTAGAACTTGAACAATACACAACACTATTTAATTATGTTATAATATAGACTTACTGCTTTAATCCAACAATTACGTCTGTCTGGATCTTTCAGCTCCATGGGGAATGTATATAACGCGAATGGCGGCGGACACGTGCACACGCTGGTCCCGAAGTTTCACACATGTATGCTACAAGTTTGCTTTTTCCACCGCTCTAGATGATACATGCCGTTCCCACACTTCACTACGGCACAATGTGCACCTGGCATAACGGCGATTTAAAGCTTGAAGCAGACTTTAAACGGCAATTGTTCAGGAGTGACAGTAGTCTCTATACAAAAACAAGGCGGCTAGCGGAATGTTTGGTAGTCCTGACCTTTGAACCGGATGTCAGGTCGCATAGTCCGCACATGCACACTCGTAATGCGAAAGTCGCTTATTAAATGACATTACATTCAAATAATTTGTGAGCAGGTGAAATAATCAACATTAACCCGTACATTCATTTTAACCGATGATTGAGCAACAGAGCATAGCCATATTTGTGGAACCAAGGAAATTTCGTCTGAGTTTGTAACGGTGATGAAAATGTAGACTGAATTAACTGTAGCAAAAATATGAGGAAAATTGGATGCAATTTTATGGAGAAAATTGTGAAACTAATTATATGAAAAGAAATTTTGAGTTACTCTGAGAAAGTAAAAACGGAATTTTAATGAAAAGAGGAATATTAATTCTCTGTAATTCTATAGCTCTGATCAGTGGTATGAACTGGTTTTAAACATGAAATAAATTGTGGCATACTTTAAGGTGAATGCACATCATTCAGCAGATGGAACAAAGAGAATATGGCTCACGTGACTGTTGGTTTTCATTGTGGTCCTCTTCATCACTTAGATCCTCAGCTGAAGCTTTATTTTGATGAGACTGGGAAATATCTGCCCGCAGATATGTTTCCCAAAGTCCAAAGTCACAAGCTAAGTTTTGCGGCGATAATGAGGCGTTTTCACTTTGCCAGTGGGGAGCTCTTTTCCGGGTAGCTTGGTGGTTAGCTGCTCCCTGGGGCTTTCCGTCTTCTTCTTTGTTGACCGTGTAAAATAGTATGCCAAGTGGACAACACGAGGGGGTCTTCTTTGATCCAGTGGCTCACCTCCTGGGTCCGATTAGATAGATAGATTAGTTTATTTGACAGGGACAGTGCAATAAACATAGACAATTAATCAATGACAATCAATCTGATGTGTTGCACATGGAGTGTATAGCTATTAGCTAATTTGCAACTCTTGTCCCTGGATGGGCTTTAGAAAAGAGAATCAGGTAAAGAAAAGAAAAGAAATAAAGAAAATACACAATAACCACAATCATCAATGCAAAAAGATTATAAATAATTAAATTGGGGATAGTTCAGTCTGATCAGAATTACAAGATCAGAGACAAGATTAATAAAAATTCAAGCCACGCAATCCAAGTTCTTCGGATGTCGTGAGGTTTGGCGAACACAACAGCTCCCAGTGTGAGGACGAGCCACCTCCTTCTAAAACACACAGTGGATTTAAAGAAAGTTTAAAAGAATAAAAATAGGAAAAAAAACATCTGTGAACATGGAGTCTTACTCTATATAAAAGAGAAGGTTTGAGGTCAACAAAGAAAAAGTATTTCCCAGACGTTTTAAAAGAAAAGGCAGGACACACACAAACTTTTCACAAGACAATACAATACAATACTGACTGAACTAAGGCATTTTCCCTGCTTAAAGACTGAGCAGAGTTTCGCTGGGTTGCTCTGACTGACATGACCAGGAACCAAGAGTCTTATATCATGGGCGGGTTGAATGAACGTTGGGCCAATAGGAAGACAGTCCTTTGTCTGTAACCAACCAATAAAATCGAGAGATCTGTTGCCCAGCAGATGCTGGCTGGTGATTGGTTGAGCCAGTCCAATGACTTGAGTAAACTTTTCAACAGAAATACACACATTTTAACTGTGAAATTCATTATACACTTAATATGCAATCTAAGCTAACTTCTGTGATCCATGACTAACTTCAGTGAGCACGCATTTAAACCTGTACCTATATGATTAACATGCATTAGGAACAACAAGGCTCATTCAAGCATTTTTGTAAAACATGCACACATTTAAAGGCCAAATGTCACGTAATTTTTTTTTTCTAAATGACAACGAATTTAGATAAAATACACATAGCTTAAACCAAATATTCATACCGGAGACCATATCACCCACCTGTATTTACATAATTGCACAAAATACACCAGGTGAAGGCCCCACCTTGCTTGCTGGCTTGTGACAGCCAGTCCAGACCACGCCCATGTTTTTGACATCACCAGTTGTACCCTGGCTGCCCTGCCTATCCACATTCACACTTATCAACATTGGACAATCATGACGGAAAGTGACAGCGATTGTGAACAAATTAGTTTAGTTTTGTCTTGGGTTTTTTTGTCTTTTTTTTTGTCAGTGGTTCAGACAGTGACAGAGGCATAGAACCTTACAGGTTCGAGCCGTCCGAGACGGAATCAGATGCTTTGTCTGATGACAACAGTTCCAACGATGACCAGAGAGCAGAACCAGTGGAAAATGTCATTGAACTGGACCTTAATCGCCTCCAGAATTGCGAAGCCAAAGGGGGTCTGTCGAGGGCGCCCCATAAATATTGATTTTTCGGAAGCCATTATTATTACAGTGGAGGAGAGCCGCTGCTGTCAAGAAATTGACCAGATCAATATGAAAATGGAGGCACATACCTGTCAAGTGAGACGTTTTCGCCGTATTTTGGTGCCAAGCGCGGCTGTGGGGGACGGCGGAGTGGTGGGGGACACTTTTCTGGGAAATGTTTTAAATGTAGTTCGTGTTGTTATTGTCAAATATTTTAAGGAAAATACGGGGAAAATGCAATTTTAGCAAAAACGGGCGTATTGCCATTTCTGTACGCCCAAAAGAAAAATATACGGGAAAAAAAATTGAGTGTGTTGAGGAGCACGTCCTGTATGTGATCCCCCACAGCTGGTGCTGGCAGATGGCTCAGCGGGAGCTATTATCACTACAATGAGAAGTGTGGACTCAGTCAGTCTGATGGCCGCGGCGGGCAGATCGCTCAGCGGGAGCTATTATCACTACTGTTCGAAGTGTGGACTCAATCATTAGTCTGATTGACGGGGCGGGCAGATCGCTCAGCGGAAGCTATTCTCACTACAATGAGAAGTCATTAGGACAATGGTTTAACACTTTCAGCTGTGTAGCGGTTGCGGAACAGAGAGAGATCGCCTTACAAATACAGAATTCTGCTTTTTTTTTTTATTTTGCACCGGACGCTGAGTTGTGTTGTTATTGTCAAATATCCATGAATCCTTAAAATATTTGACAATAACAACACGAGCTGCATTTGGGGCATTTCCCAGAGAGGTGTCCCTTGTTGCTCTGCCGTCCCTTATAGCCGCTTTTTACGGTGTTGAAGTACGGCGAAAACGTCTCACTTGACAGGTATGAAAACATTTCCCAGAGAAGTGTCCCTTATTACCCAGCTGTCCCTGATAGTCCCGTTTTAAGGTATGGGTGAAATATCCAATTTTTTCTTTCTTGTTGCTCACTTCAACCTTCCAGTCTCCATATAAACAATCAATTGAAATACCCCAATCATCAAACTAGGGTACAATCTATTTCGTCACTTCCGCCTTCTTCCCCAGGCGATTCCAGGGGCCGTGTCAGGCCAAGCGCGGCAGTTTTAAATTAATGAATATTCCGTTGTTACTGAAGCATATGCACCAAGACCCGAACGGATCGGTTCCCTTTTATATATAGTTTCAAGATATTTAAAGGGCTGATGACACAATTTTGACATTTTTTAGGATGTTGTGTAAACCCAAAAGTCATTGTCGATGATCAATATAATATTTACAACCACGCCTGCATAAACTAGTTATCATTAAAAAACTGCAGCCACTGACTGGACTGTGGTGCCGCCCACCAAATTAAGGGTGGCACCCCCAGGATGTCAGCGACAGAACGGACACTGATGTTGTTGACTGAAATGACAGCAGCTTTGTAGCTCACAGCTTCTCTGATTTCTTGTTTTAATTTTACGGCTGTGCCTTCGCGGTGTGTCGCAGGCTTAGATAAACAGCAGGCGTGAAAGACCACATCACACGCTTCAGCTCCAACTGTCAAAAGCCTCCTCAGGTGCTCCTTGTGTGCTTTTATGCAGGAGGAGTGCACAAGGAGGGGAAGGATTAATGGATTTACACACAGCTTTGACCTACTTTCTCTGATCGCATGCTGACTGTCACCGGTCCTGCCACGTCCACTCTCTCATTATCACCAGCTGATTCCCCTCCCGCTGATCATGTTTCCCGGTCCTCGCCCAGGTGGACCTGGGAAACATGTTTGGGGCTTTTTGCGCAAGATGGCGCCCACAGTGGTCGCCATGGTGCTTCGTTGCGCCCTTTGTTTGTTTTTGTTTGTCAATTGTGTGTCTGCCTGCTCTTATACCCGTGAAGAGCTTCTAAATATCAGGACTTTCACTCCCACGGACCTACTCCCAGTTTTTTTAGCTCCTGCCGCCGATCTGGTTCATTGCTTGGCTCGAAAAGTGAGACGGCGAAAGAGAGGAAGGCGAGCGGGCGCTCTCGTTCGGCTCCGCAGGAGAGGCACGCGTACGGCTTTGCCTGGCATATTTCTGTCCAATGCCAATTCTCTCTCTAACAAGGTAGATGAACTGAGACTGCTGATGCGTTTTAAGGACCTCTCTTCCTCGGCTGCCCTCTGTTTTACTGAGACCTGGCTCAGGGAAAATACACCGGACAGCGCGCTGCGCCTCGAGGGATTTCAGCTGTTTCGTGCTGATCGTGACACAGAGCTCTCCGGTAAATCCTCAGGAGGAGGAGTCTGCTTTTACATCAACAGCAGCTGGTGCTCTGATGTAACGGTAATTTCGAAACACTGTTCTCCCGCCCTGGAATTTCTTTTTATTAACTGCAAGCCATTTTATTCCCCGCGGGAGTTCGCTTCATTCATCCTCGCCGCTGTGTACGTCCCTCCCGACGCGGATGCGCGCGAAGCTCAGCGTGCGCTCGCGGATCACATCCAACATACGGAGCGGACTTTTCCAGACTCTCTGGTTATTGTGGTTGGCGACTTTAACCAGAGCAATCTGAGCCACGATCTCCCCCGCTACAAACAGTTTATTAAATGCCCCACCAGAGGAAAAAACACGCTGGATCACTGTTACACTACAGTGAAGGACGCGTATCGCGCTGTTCCCCGCGCTGCGCTCGGACTATCTGATCACGTGATGGTCCACCTCATTCCCACATACAGACAGAGATTGAAGCTCACTAAACCTGTTGTGAGCACTACGAAGAAATGGACCAGTGAAGCTGAGGAGAAGCTGGAAATGTGCATGGAAATAACTGATTGGGGCATGTTTAAAGGAGCCACGCATGATTTGGATGAGTACACAGACACTGTGAACTCATACATCCACTTTTGTAAGGAGAGCATTCTTCCATCGTGCACCAGGGTGAGGTACTCTAATGATAAGCCATGGTTCACAGCTAAGCTCAGACAGATCAGGAAGGAGAAGGAAGCAGCGCTGAAAAGTGGAGACAGGGGCTGCTACAGGGAGGTTAAATATCGGTTTAACAGAGAGCTGAGGAGAGCTAAATCTGTGTATTCTGAGAGACTCCAGCAGCAGTTCACTGCTAATGACTCGGCTTCTGTGTGGAGAGTACTGAGGCAAATCACCAATTATCGGCCTCAGGCTCCTAAAGGTCAGGATGACAAAGCCCTTTGTCAAAGACTGTCCCAACACTATGCCCGTTTTGACACCTCGTCAACTGTGTCCAACTCCCCCCCTCCCTCCAGCTCCACAGCCTCCACGATCCCTACTTCATCAAAGGCGCCCCCCCTCCTCCCCCCCGCCCTTGTCATCAGTGAGCAGGACGTGCTCAAACAGTTCTCCAGACTGAACCCGCGCAAGGCCCCCGGTCCGGACGGCGTGTCTCCCTTCACCCTGAGACACTATACGAAAGAGCTGGCTCCTGTCTTCACAGACATTTTTAACACCTCCCTTAAGCTATGCCACATGCCGACCTGCCTCAAATCCTCCACCATCATCCCTGTCCCCAAGAAGCCACGGATCACTGGACTTAACGACTACAGACCTGTAGCGCTCACCTCTGTAGTCATGAAGTTCTTTGAGCGCCTGGTCCTGCCCCACCTCAAGTCCATCACCACTCCCCTCCTGGACCCGCTGCAGTTTGCCTACCGAGCCAACAGGTCTGTAGACGACGCAGTCAACCTGGCCCTCCACTCCATCCTACAGCACCTGGACTCCCCGGGAACCTACGCCAGGATCCTGTTTGTGGACTTCAGCTCCGCATTCAACACCATCCGCCCCGATCTGCTCCCGGACAAGCTGTCGCTGCTCAACGTGCCTGACTCCCTCTGCAGGTGGATCACCGACTTCCTGACGGACCGGAGGCAGCATGTGCGGCTGGGAAAGACTATCTCAGACTCTGCTAGCATCAGCACCGGATCACCCCAGGGCTGTGTACTTTCCCCCCTACTCTTCTCCCTTTATACCAACTCCTGCACCTCCAGCCACCAGTCTGTCAAGCTGATCAAGTTTGCGGACGACACCACCCACATCGGGCTCATCTCCAACGGCGACGAGTCCGCCTACAGGAGAGAGGTGGCCCAGCTGGCGTCCTGGTGCAACAACAACAACCTGCAGCTGAACGCTCTGAAGACAGTGGAGATGATTGTGGACTTCAGGAAAGTCACAACCCCTCTGCCCCCCCTCACCCTCACAGGCTCTCCCATCACCACTGCTGATTCCTTCCGCTTCCTAGGCACCACCATCACCAGGGACCTCAAGTAGGAGCCGACCATCAGCTCCCTCATCAAAAAGGCCCAGCAGAGGATGTTCTTCCTGCGGCAGCTGAGGAAGCTCAAGCTACCCACCAAGATGTTAGTGCAGTTCTACACAGCCATCATCGAGTCCATCCTCACCACCTCCATAACCGTGTGGTACGCAGGAGCCACTGCCAGGGACAGACTAAGGCTGCAGCGCGTCGTGCGCACTGCTGAGAAGGTGATCGGCTGCAAGCTCCCATCTCTCCAGGATCTGTACATCTCCAGGACCCGGAAGCGTGCTGGCCGGATCATAGCCGATCCCTCACACCCTGGTCACGTACTGTTTGCCCCTCTCCCCTCAGGTAGAAGACTTCGGTCCATTCAGACTAAAACCTCCCGTCACATGAACAGCTTCTTCCCCTCTGCCATCAGACTGCTGAACACTAAGTGACTTATTGACTCTCGTGCACTATGTACAGCAGCTCAACCAGACTCATGTCAATCATCACTGTTTTCTTCTTGCATTACCGACTGCACTATATGGTTCTCCACATTATCTGCTGCTCGCTAATATATTTAAACTGCTGACTAGTATTACTCATTCTTATTCTACACGTTATTGCATGTATAGTTTATTTCTTTTATTTTATCATGTTTAATGTTGCAGCATTGCACCGAGACAAATTCCTAGTTTGTGTACTACATGAACAATGGCAATAAATCTGATTCTGATTCTGATTCAGGTGCTTCTCATCACACCATCACCAGCAGTGCATGTACTTCACTGCCGTTTGCCAGTCATCTGTGCTGTTTGTCTGCCAGTATTTTCAGTACTCTCATGATGTGTTAGTCACTCCATATTCACTGTGGTTCTCATGCGTCCTTGAAGCGATGTTGGGTCTGGGGCGCACCTGTGGCTAACACGTCTCTTCTCATTCGTTCTCTGGGCGATGCCGGCCCCCGAATGCCATCAGTAAGTGTGTTTGTGCTTTTTGTATGTCTTCACCTTTTAGGGAATTGTCTGTCTTTCTGTAATAAATGTGCTATGGTGAACCCTGCACGTAAATCCTAGTTATTTCATCCTCCCTGTCCATGCCCTGCATAAGAGCGCACGGAGGGTCATGATGAATGGATTCACGCACAGAATTCACCACAGCACATGTATTGATCATAAGAATAATGACAACAGTTCCCAAAAAGGTGAAGACTTACAAAAATAAACAGAAACACTTACAGTTGGCGTTCGGGGCTGACATCGCCCAGCGAACATGGAGAGGAGACAAGTTAACCACAGTTGCTCCCCAGGGCCGACATTGCTTCAAGGGGCACAACTGAACCACGGCTGTGTGGAGTGGCTAACACGTTGTGATAGTGTTGGCAATATTGGCTGGCTGACAACATTGCAGATGATGCTCACAAACCATGAACAGCTGACTGTCAAAGAGAGAGGGCATGTGTGTTCGGACCGGCAAATCTTGGACAGTGCCCACCTGAAAGTGGCTCCAAACGCACATAAAACACATGTATAAAACAAAAACAACAAGAACTCAAAATATAATCCATAATAAACCTGATGCCTGAGCTACAGAGAATACACTGCTATGATTTGATTGAAAAATCGGGTTTAAATAAATTATATTTATGAACAAATAATTTGTTGCAATATCTGTAACAAAAGAATAACACTAAGTGGTGGGCATGTGTGACTCACCACTGTCATTCTCTGAGTGTGACTCAATTGGCACGATGTCCGCTTGGCACGGTTCAAACCTATACGGTCTGATGCCCCCAGATTCTTCATTGTCACCCAATTCTTCTGAACTATAATCGTCGGAAGATCGGACAACACAAACCAATTCCAGACTACATGTGCTGGAACCATCGTCGACGTTTTCAACTGCTTCCATCCTGTGTGTACAATGAGCAGCCAAGTGCTGTGTTCTGTTGATGACGTGACTACACGGCAGCGGGGTTTTCCAGCCACTGACGTAATTGGTGGCGTGGTGCTCATGAAAACATCGGATATTTGCGTGAAAAAAGCCTGTTTGACTTAGAACTGCACAGACCAACCTATTTTATCACATTGTATTATGTGTTGAAAAATTAGAGGAAGTCAAAAACGTGTCATCAGCACTTTAATGAACATTCCAAACCCGTTATTGTCCAGCACAAGGCAGTCATCTTCTCAGTGTTCCTAGAAAAATAAAGTCTTGAGGGAAAAGAATTATTTCAGTAGAGACAACAAAGCAAAGTTCCCAGGTTGAGTAAATCCACATATGTCTCTGAGTTGATAAAAGAGCAAACGTATATCCAGAGTCGTCCACCAGGGGGTAGTGTTGAGCTGTGGATACTCCTATTGACCGGTTTCTCTCCTCAGAGTCTGGAAAGTTTCAAATGGCTGTTAACAAATAAAACTGTCTTGGTTGGAAGTTCCATTTATTTATGATGTAAACTAATCCGTTCCTTGCAAGAGATGGGATCTCTTGTACCTCTCACCATGGAATGTGTTTCCACTATGGTCCTGAGATGAAGTAAACAATTCCAGACCGGCCTTCTTGGGTGAAACAATTTCTTTCAACAGAAGAGTGGTTTTATAGATTAGCCAAAGGCGTTGATGTTACATAATCTAATAGATCAGTTGAAAAAAAAGCACCTCTACCTGTTGGGAGTACAGGATAAGCCTCTGGCCTGCACTGAAAAGACCAGAATATCAGTCATACTTAACTATCTTCTATATGGCTTCTGTTGAATCATCATGTATCAAGGTCTTGCCTCATAAATATTTTGAGAAGTACTCTGTTTATACATTAGGAATAAATATCAATCAATCCACCTAAACTACTACAAAAATACTTCTGATAACTGAAGCAGAAATCTGTTTCAATTTTATTGAGAATCACAATCCGGTGATATTTTCGCACAAACATTTGCGGCAACAGAAAGCTTCAGTGATAATTGTGGTGTAAGGATATCAGGTATTCGGGGAGTGGTGCGGCACCTTATGCGTGATGTCACCACATCTCATATATATTGGGCGACCTGCCGTTTCATGAGTCAGTTGTTACAGAGACACAGAGCTATATGGTAACGGTACTCATTGGTAGGCAGTTAGCCTTTGAACACGTGCCTGTATTCTTCATACCAACTTGTAATAATGTTCATCAAACTGCAACATCCTTGTCGGTCATCATTACCAGGTTTGTGGACATAACATTTGGCGACAAGAGGTTAAATCATGGAAGCGTGCAACCACTTTGCCCTTTCCTTGTGTGCCCAGGGAAACCAGCAGTCCCGTGGCCACGTTGGCTGGACGTGTTCAAGACCTACATTTTAGTGCTGGCCTGGGTAAACTCGACTAAGTAAGAAAAAGAGCACTCCTTGTCCACAACCTCGGCATAGAAGGCCAGTGAATTTTCCACACACTAGGACCAACTGAGTCTTATGTGGATGCTGTTCCTCTTCACTTCCGCCCTCCAAAGAGAGCAGACGCCTTTTTCTTCTCTCCTGCTCTGACTTATCTCCTTCCTCCCCTAACTAACTGGATCCCAGCTTGCTATCGTCTACCTGCGTGTCTTACTGCTGATTATCGAAAGAAATTATGGAATTAATAAGCTGGGCTTTGAACGCAATTGACACTATTTTTTCAACGAGGAAAAGTGCCCCGGGGGAGGTTGTTTGCCCCTCAGGAACGGCTGCTGCGGGCTATTTGAGGGACACAAGTAATTGGAAACTCTTGTGCCTGTCTGATCTTTCCATCGAAGATGTAGAAGATTTGTACGTCTTCGTAGTAATGGTGATTGGGATCGTTCTGATTGGATCTGGGATTGTCCTGGTGTACCGTAAATTGATGAAGATGGACACAACCTATCAAAATGCTGGCCAAGCGAGGTTCAACCATCAAATTGAAAAAATGGAGAGGACTCTGACAGCGGCAAATGGAGAACTGTCTAGGAAGGTGGATTACATCATGATTACGCTGAGAGCCGTCCATGAAGGATTCAACGTCCAGCAATGAAGGATTAAGTACTGAATCTGTAAGAGAATATAAAGTTTTTTCTCTCTGGGATCAGTACTATTCGACGAATCTGACTCCCCTCACACAAATCCTCCAGATTATCTGCAGTTTTTTGTTTTCAAAACATTGAGCTCACGGCCTTCGGACAGCCAGCTGCATGGCCCAAGGACAATGCCAGCAGCTAGACAAAACATCTCCTGCCAAAGAGACCTTGTTGTTCTTAACTGATACAAACACCTACATTCAACACTACATCCACACTGACTCAAAAAACTGATGAAAAAGATTACTCACTCACTGCTCTCTCTGTGTCCTTGTGAACTTTTTTGTCTGCTAACTGTGCATTGAGGGCTTTTTTTTCTTGTAATCATAATATTGATCATATATGACCAGTATTCTGACAATCAATTTTTTTTTGCTCCTTCCTATTGTATTATCCTTTCTTCCCTATGCATCCTGTACCCATCTGATGACAGGCGCATTCACAGATGCTGCCATGTCACCGGAAATGCAGGTCATTTTCTGTGTCAAGTCAAATCCCTCGTATGTTATCAGTTATCTGTTAATGTACTTGGCAATAAATCTTTTCTGAGTTCTGAGTTCTGTTAAGCTACTAGCTAGCTACTTTGCCACCCCGGACAACGTGATTGCATGACGAATCTGCTTTCGCCAAAGACACCAAAGGGTCAGTGAGTCGGTACAACAGTTTGTCGCTGACTTAAGGCATTTAGCTAGTATGTGCTGTTTTGGACTGCTTGAAGATGAAATGGTGCGGAACCAGTTAGCTGAGCACACATGTAATGCTAGGCTAAGAGCTAAAATGCTAACAGCGCCAAATGACATGACACTAGCTCACACTATTGAGCTAGCGTCCCAGCTACAGACGGCAGAGAAGCTAGCTTTGGAGCTAAATAGGCGCCAAGCACAGAAGCTACCCGGACAGACAACCTTAGCTAATATGGTGAGTCCGGAGGGAGAAGAGAACTCAGTGGAAGAATTTGAGATGAATACCGTTAGCCGAAGGTCCGCTCCGAGATGCTCCATTTGTGGAAGCTATGGGTCGCCGATGCACCAGGACAGAGCATGTTTTTGCCCGGCAAAAGGATAACAATGTAACAAGTGTGGGTACCTGAACCATTTTGCCAGAGTGTGCCGGTCACAGGCACCATGGGACCCGCCAAGCAAGCCAGCCCGCCCGCCAACAATGACCATCCGTGCGGTAAGCCCCAACATCAATGGTTAGTCATACAGCATGGTTGAGCTGGATGGGGTAGCCATACCGCTCCTGCTCGACATGGCGGCAGTGCGGTCGATGTTAAGCTGGGCCACGGTGAAGAAGTTTTTCCCCAATCACAAAATTCAGAAGAACCCAACGCCGCTGTATGGTTATGGGGGTCACAGACTGTGCAATATCAGAACGGCTGAACTGACTGTTTCTTACAAGTCTAAAATTGTGTATGACTTCTCGTTCCAAGTGGCAGCGCACGGTGACAATATCATGGGATGCAACCTCTTCTACAGACTCGGCTTCACCATTAGGGACAGCACGGGGTTTGAATGGTCCGGATGTGGCAGCTGGAGCACAGCGGACCTTGAGGATGACGACGTGGTGTGGGACGAAGCAATCACAAGCAGAACCAATACCAAAGCATCCACAGTGCGCTCTCAGGAGGAGAGCCGCCTGGAAGGGGGGCAGCCAGACTCGCCTACGTCCCTCTCCCAGCCAGAACCAGAACCGGAGCAGGAGGGAAAGAAGCCCGAGCATGCAGAGAGCCCAAAACACAGCAACAGCAACCGAGCATGAACGACACTCCCGACATGACACGGCAGAGCTTCTCAGATGGAGGAGAGGAGGATCCGGACGACTTCTGTACCCTCGCTCAATGAACCACGACTGAGCCGACGGGTGAAGAGTCCGCCTCAACAACCGACACCAGAGAGGCCCCAGACACCTTCTGTACCCACAACGAGCCTCAATTAATAACGGAGACAATGAGTGAAGGGTCCGTAACAAACACGGTGACTACTGAACCGCCACAGCACAACGGAGGTCCCAAGCCAAACCAGCACGCAGAACCACCAGGAGCGTAGCAACACATCAAACCAAGTAAGGCACTGCTCCAGGTCATGGACTGGGTTCGGGTTCACACCAGCGAGAGACCGGGATGATGACTGACTGGGCCACAGCCAACAAAACACCGGGTGCTGCTGAGGATCATGGCAAAGCTGGGAACAGCATGCTTTAGGCTGACAGACGGTTCGGTTCAGCATACTAACCAACTACGGCGTGTCCAGGTGGCTGCTCCAGACAGCATGACTTCGCAGAAGTCGTCTACCGCAGTGTGGGATCCAGGGCCCAGTGTCATGAACATTGGCCCTGGTCCTGGGGATCCGTCAGTTCCAAGGATGAGACCGCCATGGGCCCACCACAAAGCCTGTCAGGCAGAACGGTTCTCCCCGTGGAAGACTGTCCGCAAAAAGACTGTTAAGGCAGGAGAGCGGCTAACACGGTCGCAGAATAACCCACCCAGCCACGTTGGGTCTTGCAGTGGTCTACCCGCAGACCCTAGTCGTTAGGTTCTGGTTGTGTTCACGTTCATGTAAAAAAAAAAAAAAAAACACAGAGTGTTCAAAATAAAACAATTAAGTGTGTGTTTTGATAAAATGTTTTGAATAGTTATAACCAGTGTTTATATAGCCAATACTTGAAGTATAAGTCTGCCTAAGGCAATTTCAAGTTTGAACCTTTTGCCTGATCAGCTAATTCTAATTTTGTGTGAATCTTCCCCCATTCATTTCTTAACTTGTTGGTAATGTTGCCAACTTGTTAAGTCTGCCGTGTCTGCATTAATGCTGTAACATACGTGAATGATTCGATCGAGTGTACTAGTTTTTTTTGTGAATGGACTGTACTGAATCACTCACCAGAACTGTAGTGAAAGCCAGGGATCACCAGCTGAATCCCCACCTGAGCAGCAAATGAGCCCCACCCACTCCGTTCAGCCGACTCTCATGGTAGACAGTTGGCGCTCCAGTCCAGCACTGAGTGATTTGGTGTACCACTATTTCTCATGGATCTTTTTAGCTTAACTCAGTATGTTTCAGTGAACTGTGGATCCCATCAGTAGCTTCCATCTGAGGCTGCCTCTCTGCCACTGCCACCGAATCTTATGTCTCCTTCCACGCTGCCTGCATGCGTGAGACGATGCGTAAAAACTAGCGTAGTATGCATGCACACTTTGCGCAGGACCTGTATCCTGGTTGTGTTTGCTAATGTATTAGCTTAGCCACGCAAGGAAAGGGTCAAATTATCGTACATCATGTGATTTTTGAAATTATTGTTCATACATCATACAGAGGGCAAAATTATCGTAAAAATATGATAATTATCATACGTCTGGCAACACTGTGTTGCAGTGACGTTAATGAGCCCTGGCATTCCGTTGTTGGCACATGCAGTCTACCTTTGAGAATTTTCTGAAGAATATTCTGGATAGTTTGTGTCATTTTGGATATGTTGAGAGCTTTAATAAACCTACAGGTGAAGACAGCAAGCATATTTGCCCTCTCCCATGTTCATAACAGTATGACAAACTTGAAAAATTACTGACTTAAGGTACACTGTATCTGTAAGGAAAAACATACACGGAGTACCGCTGGCGCTGCTCCCACTGTGCTCATGCAGCCAAGCCATACAGTATAATGCCTAAACATTTAAAATCTAGTACTATCTTGATTGTGGAGAGATCGACTGTATCATATGCACTCACACAGCACGTGCATCGGGTGAGCACGATCACAGTGAAATGGGCAAGGCACAGGACCGGTGGCCTGCATTTTTTCTAACAGGAGTGTGGACCCACACAATCAGCCAGCCCAGGAAGTCCCCGCTGGTGCTGCTCATGAAGCTATGCTGTATAATACTCTCTACAATCAAACAACAATGGTGGCAAATTAGCTGATGCACTCCACTCTACATTCATTTTGTGCAGAATATTTTTTGCATGATTTCAGCGTGTTTCAAACATATTTTACTTTGAAGCGCTGCGTTGGAGTCGGAAGTGGGCTAAAATCCTCTGGAACATCCATGAAAATAAATTTTAGCTACTCTTCTCTTAGAGGTGCATCCTATGGGACTCTGTGTAAGGATCCCATTCTTGCCTTGTATCACTTCAGTGCACAGCATTCCGTCGACAATTGCAGAGTTGCATTGTAAACAAGAGAGCACAAGGGTAGGAAATGGGGCTGGACTAGATCATGTTTTTGTGACGTTCTGTAGCAAACATTGAAGAGACTAGCTCCTCACAGATGGAATCCATATAAAGGCTGTGTGTTTCTTAAAGAGAAGTGAGTGTTTTGATATTTTTTCAATAATCATGTGACCAATTGATGCATTTCATAAAGTTAAAATCTACAAAACAATTTTTGAGTGACTGGGACCTTGAAATCAAGTCAGGGATTTTACACTTCCTTTTAAACATATACATTTATTTTTCCCCTGCTTTTCTCCCCTGAAAACCATTGTAAACACTAGGATCAATGTAGTACCTTTGTCAAACAATACTTAATATTATTCAAACACTGATATATGAAAGGACCCTGGCTGGGGTTATGTGCTCACTCTGTCCAAAAACAAGCAGACTTTGGCTTATGACTGTTATTCGCTAAATTTCATTATTAATCTCTGAGGGAAATTCAAGGGTATCCACCTGGATGAGGCAGCTACAGTGTAAAACCAATCCCTTCACCTTTCCCACTTTAGAATCTCCAGTTAACCCAATTTGTATGTTTTGGGAATGTGGGAGGAAACTGGAGAACCTGCAGTAAACAGACACGAGCATGGGGAGAACATGCAAACTCCACAAATTCATTTCCAAGATTATGCATGTAAACCTTAGACTTGTGGAGTTATAATAGCTTTAGCTTGGTTATGTCTGTTTAGATGAGGAACTCCTTAAAATACCCTTGGGGCTTAAGCAGTAAGTCATTTATGCAAATGTAGCTGCATAGTGATAAGCAGAGGTGGCTAGAGTAGCCTCTTATGCTCACGTAAGAAGCAGCATTGCCTCCAGATAATTATGTACAAATAAGAATAGTCTCCACAAAAATGACTTAAGAGTAAGAAAATATCTACTAAACCAGACTGTCAATTATGGAGTAGCAGTCCAGCCTGATGAAATCACCCCATGAAAGTTCAGCTCTCCTGACCTTTGACCTTTACCACAGCCTTGATGCAGATGCACTTGAGAAGCAGTGTGCATGAGTTTGCCAAATACTAGGGCAATTTTCTAGGAGCAATGATTTTCATGAAATCATAACTGTTCAGATCTCCTGAGCATTAATCTTGAGAACAAGCTGGATGCAGGCCACCGTTGCTCCTGGTGGGCCAGCCCAGCACCTTGTGTGGCAGCTCCACCGCCATCAGTGCATGAATGTGTGTGTGAATGGGTGGATAGCAGGCTCTGTAAAGGGCTTTGGTCATCCAAAGATGAGTAAAAAGCGCTATATAAGTGAATGCCATTTACCATTTACCTACCTGGGGATCATTGTGAGTTTAGTGAGCATTGAAGCGATTACTGAGGAGCAGAACTGAACCCAGATCTCCTGATCTTTGATCTTGATTGGTGACCATTGGGGAAATTGCTGAGGAGTAGTGATTTCCATGAAATTTGGACAAACAGGCAAACGGACAGATGGAAGGCTATTGCATTAGCTCCTTTTGGCTTTGCTAGAATGATATATACTGTATATATATATACTGTATATACTGTATATATTAAATAAAATTCAAAGCTTCACTGTAAACCTGATCATCCATGAACAAGTGAAATCTGAATTAACATTGATTCTTGCAGAAAACAACATACATTCTTTTCTGGGTTTTACTTCATTCGTTCATTTTCAACCACTGAATCCTTTCAGGTTGTGTGTGGGGGTGTTGGAGCTTATCTCAGCATCTTTGGGCGAGAGGCAGGGTTGACCCTGGACAGATCACCAGTCCATTGCAAGGGCCAACACAGCGACAACCATTCACTCACATTCATACCCAAGGACAATATAGTCCCCCCCACCCACCCAGCGAAATGGGTTTTACTTGATAAGTATGTAAAATAAATAGTGGTGTTTGTGCTCTCAAATTTTGTGAATTTCAACCAAAGTTATTTAAATAGAAAGACTGACAACAAAAAAAAGAACTATTACAGTTTGGTGGACATTGAGCTTGTAAATCCCACCTCCTAGCAATAAAAAAATGAAATCCACTTGAATATCACTTTCTCTGTTATTTCAGACAAATTTATGCCGATTACTGAAACAAAGTGAGTCACTTATCGTTACAGTGTTTTATGCCAAATACCTGTTCTGAACTCACTGAAGCTTCCCCTGACAAACACTCCCATAATAACATAATTCAGTGATGATAATCCTAGAAAATATACATATATTTTAAAATAACTAAATAAAACTGGTCCCCTTTAAATTCTGTTCAAAAATACATCATAGAACTTAATGTAAAACAAAAATCTTTAACAAGTTTAAAGGTAAACAGGACTGAAGCATTACCACATGCTATCATGCCATCATTTCTTTTCCTCATTGACTGACTGCATCAGGAATATCTTAGTGACTTTTCAGAACTCTTCACACATTCAGCTAAATTGAAGTCTATGTGTTCCAAACTATTCATTGTTCATTTCTTCCATACAAAATGCATTCAATAACCCCATCATCCAGCTTTCATCTCAAAACCTTATACTATATGCTTACGGTTTTTAAAACTATTCAAAAGCATTCGAAATAAAATAACATGATGACTTGCATTGATGCAGTAACCATATTAAATAAAATATAAAACACTGTACAGTATCTCACAAAAGTGAGTACACCCCTCACATTTTTGTAAATATTTTATTATACCTTTTCATGGGACAAATGGGGCATGGGGCATGGGGCTTTGAATGGGGCGCCATATCCTACACAGATCCTCATTCTTGATGATTTTCCACACAGTCAACACCGGCTCCTGCTTGTACACATTGGCCTACAACTTCCAGTCATAAACAGCCCAAGGAAGATGCGCTGAAACTTCCGCAAAGCCAACTGGAAGAAATTCAGTGAAATTCTGGACCGGAGTGTTGTTACCATCCCACTCCACACCATCACTGTAGATGAAGCATACAACCGCTTCTGCAGCGCAATCTTCAAGGCTGCCCATATTGCAATCCCACGAGGCTACCGACCCCTCTATGTCCCATGTCTGGATGGAGAAAGCGCTGCCCTCCTACAATCCTATCAAATATCAGGGGACCCAGAGATAGCAGACCATCTCATTGAATCGCTAAATACAGCCCGGCGAAAGAAATGGGAGGAGACAGTTGCTGACCGGAGCTTTATCCACTCTAGCAGGAAATGTTGGAGCCTCATCCGTCACCTAGGAGCCGCACAGAAGCCCCCTAGCCAAAGCCGAGCATCTGTCACACCCAACCAAGTTGCATCCCACCTACTGACTATCGCCAAAGCACCCCAAGACAAAGACACCAGAAGAGCAGTTACAACTGAGCTAAAAAAACACCAAAACATGCCTGTAGAGGAAACAAACCCTGAACCCTTCGAGGCTGCTGAACTGGAGAAAGTCCTACAGGGCCTGAAATGTGGAAAGGCAGCAGGATACGATAACATCTTCCCAGAATTCATGAAAAGTCTTGGCCCCCGAGCCCTAACCTGGTTGACACAATTCTACACAAGGATCACACAAACAAACTCGATCCCAAAGAAATGGCGGACAGCAAAGGTCATTGCCATTCCAAAACCTGGCAAAGACCACAAACTACCAGCAAGCTACCGCCCAATCTCCCTACTCAGCGTTCCTTACAAAATCATGGAGCGCCTAATACTTTTTTTTTTTTTTACTTATTTGTACCCGTAGGTAGAATTGGTTTGCAGTCTGGTGACAAGCCACCGGCTGCTGGTTGCTGTGTGCGCGGCGCCCTAAACCTACATGTTTTTGGTATGCGGGAGGAAACCGGAGAAATCCCGGAGTAAACCCACGCAACACGGGGAGAACATGCAAACTCCACACAGCTCACTGTTGGTCGGGGGCTGGGATCGAACCCACGATCTCATGATCCCCGCGATCCCCCGGCCGAGGGTAAAACTGTGCTGCCACAGTGCTAAACCACTGTGCCACTGTGCAGCCCACCGTGCAGCCCAATACTGCAACGTATTTCCCCAGGAATAGAGGAAATTCTAAGTGTGGATCAAGCAGGTTTCCGCAAGGATCGCAGTACAGGAGAACAAGTACTGGCCCTAACCACCTTCATCGAAAATGGCTTCGAGAGCAGACTGAAGACAGGGGCTGTGTTTCTCGACCTTATAGCCACCTATGATACGGTCTGGCACAAAGGCCTCCTCCTGAAACTTATAAAGGCAATCCCTGCTTGGGCAACAGCAATTATAAAAACCCTGCTGACCAATCGAAGGTTCAGAGTCCACCTTGGTCAGAACATAAGTGCATGGAGAACGCAGAAATACGGACTCCCACAAGGCTCAGTTCTAGCTCCAACTCTATTCAACCTCTACATAAACGACCTGCCCACTACAAAATCCCGCAAATTCATCTATGCAGACGACATCTGTTTGGCAGTCCAAGCACCAGATTTTGAGCCACTGGAACGGGTGCTCACGGAAGATCTTGCCAAACTGGACCAGTTCTGCAAAATCTGGCGCCTAAAACCAAGCCCAGCAAAAACCGTCTCCAGTGTATTCCATCTCCATAATGTAAAAGCTGCCAGAAAACTAAACATCCACCTGAGCGGACTCAAGCTTAAGCATATCCCGAATCCAACCTACCTTGGAGTGACCCTTGATAGGACCCTATCCTTCAAAGAATATCTAAAGGGGACAGCTGCTAAGGTGAAGGTACGAAACAACCTGCTCTGCAAGCTCGCTGGTGCAAAATGGGGGGCGGCAGCCTCCACCCTGCGCACCTCAGCACTGGCCCTTTCATACTCTGTAGCAGAATATTGTGCCCCTGTCTGGTCCAGGTCATCTTACACACACCACGTAGACACCCAGCTCAACACAACCATGAGAACTATAACGGAACAATCCGCTCAACACCACTCCCCTGGCTCCCTGTACTGTCAAACATAGCCCCTCCACACATCCGGCGAGCAGCATTAACTCAAAGGATGCTTCAAAAAGCTAAAGATTCTCCTCACCTACCAATCCATGCAGATATCTACACCCCACCCACTGCCCGACTTCCATCCATACGGCCGATTTGGAAAAACCCTCCCCCAGCTGACTTTACCACCCAGACAGCTTGGCAAGAGGAATGGGAGACCAAGGAGGTCCCAAACAAACACCTGGTGACAAACCCCAAACAACAGGTCCCGGGCACCAACCTCCCAAGGAGACAGTGGTCTACACTCAATCGCTTCAGGACTGGACATGGCCCTTGCTTGGCCAGCCTTAATAATAATAAATAATAAGTTTATTTATAGAGCACCTTTCACAGACAGAGTCACAAAGTGCTTAACATGGTACAAAACAAAATAAAAACACAGGCACATAAAACAGCAAAAAAACAAAGTAGACAGTAAAAGCACATAAAAATACAATCGACACATAGTTAAAAAGCCAGGCTAAAAAGGTGGGTCTTTAGTTGCTTCTTAAATACACCAATGGAAGGTGCAGATCTAAGTTCAAAAGGCAAGGAGTTCCACAGTCTGGGAGCAACAGCAGCAAAGGCTCTATCACCTTTGGTTCTGAGCCTAGTACTAGGGACTACCAATAGATTCTGATGAGAAGACCTGAGAGACCTGCAGGGCTGGTATAGAGAGAGCAGGTCACTAATATAAAAAGGTGCCTCTTCATGAATGGCTTTGTAAGTAAGAACAAGAACTTTAAAATCAATTCTATAATTTACAGGAAGCCAATGCAAGGAGGCCAAAACAGGAGTGATATGACAGAATCTACTGGACCTAATTAGTAATCTTGCAGCAGCGTTCTGGACTAACTGTAAGCGGTGTAAAGAGGATTTGCTAAGACATGTAAAAAGAGCATTACAGTAGTCCAAACGTGAAGAAACAAAGGGATGAATAATGATTTCTAACTGAGTGTAGGAAAGCAATGACCTAATTTTAGATATATTCCTAAGGTGGAAAAAACAACTCCGGGTCAGAGATTTGACATGCTGATCAAAACTCATCGATTGATCGAAAATGACACCAAGATTTTTTAGTTTAGACCGTACGTTAGAGCTTAATGAACCAATGCTATTAACCAACTTAAGAATTAGATTATCAGGTGCTACAATAAGGACTTCAATTTTATCAGCATTAAGTTGCAAAAAGTTACGAGACATCCAGTCCTTAATTGCAGACAGACAATCATGAATAATTTTTAAATTGTCAACATGGTCAGGCTTAAAAGAAAAAAGTAGCTGTAAATCATCAGCGTAGCAGTGATAAGACACACCTTTAAATTTGCTGATAGTAGAACCAAGTGGCAGCATATATAGGGCAAATAAAAGTGGACCCAGAATAGAACCCTGAGGCACCCCGCAGGTTAAAGGAGCAGTCAGATGAATAAGAGCCAACAGCCACGGAAAAACTCCTACCAGAAAGGTAGGAGAAAAACCAATCCAGAGCTTTTCCAGAAATACCTACCCAATCTCTAAGCCTTTGTAACAAAATAAAATGATCAATAGTATCAAATGCTGCAGTAAGATCTAATAACACTAAAACAGAGCATTTGCCAGAGTCTGATGACATTAAAATATCATTTGACACCCTGAGAAGAGCGGTCTCTGTCAAGTGTTTCTGACGAAAACCTGACTGAAATTTGTCAAAAATATTGTGTTCAATCAGAAAGTCAGTGAGCTGCTTGGCAACAACTTTTTCTAAAAGCTTAGAAATAAAAGGAAGCTTAGAAAGTGGCCTGAAGTTTTTAAAAACAGATGGATCAAGGTTAGGTTTTTTTTAAAGTGGCTGCACAACTGCATGTTTAAAATACGAGGGTATACAACCAGATTCAAGTGAACTATTAATGATGTTAACCAAAGACGTACCCAGTGAGCCAATTACCTCTTTTGACATTGAGGAAGGCAAAATATCTAAAGCGCAGGAGGAGGATTTCATGGAACTCACCAACACTAACAAATCCTCAAAAGAAATTGGGGTAAAATCATTTAAAAAGGCCTGTCTGTTAGGACAGTCAAGGATTAGGGGAAAGAAATGAGTAAAACCAGCCCTAACAGCAGTGACCTTGTCAACAAAAAAGGAAAGAAACTTGTTACAGTCATTAACTGAATAAACAGGGGGAGCAGAAATGACAGGATTAACTAAACTGTCTATTAAGACAGTTTAGTTTAAGACTAAGCCTTCACAGATGGGGCAGTAGCCCTAGCCCACTGTGCGCATGTGGAGAGGAGCAAACAATGGAACACATCATAGAGGCTTGCCTGCTCCAAAGACTGGAAGGAGGATTACACACCCTCCATACAGCAAACCAGGAGGCAACTGCTTGGCTTAAGGACTTTGCATTCGCTAAATAAATAAATATGGGACAACAATGAAGATATGACACCTTGATACAATGTAAAGTAGTCAGTGTACAGCTTGTATAACAGTGTAAATTTGCTGTCCCCTCAAAATAACTCAACACACAGCCATTAATGTCTAAACCGCTGGCAACAAAAGTGAGTACACCCCTAGTGAAAATGTCCAAATTGGGCCCAAAGTGTCAATATTTTGTGTGGCCACCATTATTTTCTAGCACTGCCTTAACTCTCTTGGGCATGGAGTTCACTAGAGCTTGGCCATGCGAGCGAGGACATGCTTGGCCATTCCATCACCTTTACCCTCAGTTTCTTTAGCAAGGCAGTGGTCGTCTTGGAGATGTGTTTTGGGTCGTTATCATGCTGGAATACTGCCCTGTAGCCCAGTTTCTGAAGGGAGGGGATCATGCTCTGCTTCAGTATGTCACAGTACATGTTGGCATTCATGGTTCTCCCAATGAACTGTAGCTCCCCAGTGCCGGCAGCACTCATGCAGCCCAAACCATGACACTCCCATCACCATGCTTGACTGTAGGCAAGACACACGTCTTTGTACTCCTCACCTGGTTGCCACCACACACGCTTGACACCATCTGAACCAAATAAGTTTATCCTGGTCTCATCAGACCACAGGACATGGTTCCAGTAATCCATGTCCTTAGTCTGCTTGTCTTCACCAAACGGTTTGCGGGCTTTATTGTGCATCGTCTTTAAAAGGGGCTTCCTTCTGGGACGACAGCCACGCAGACCAATTTGATGCAGTGTGCGGCGTATGGTCTGAGCACTGACAGGCTGACCCCCCACCACCACCACCACTTCAACCTCTGCAGCAATGCTGGCAGCACTCATACGTCTATTTTCAAAGGACAACCTCTGGATATGACGCTGAGCATGTGCACTCAACTTCTTTGGTAGACCATGGCGAGGCCTTTTCTGAGTGGAACCTGTCCTGTTAAACCGCTGTATGGTCTTTTCCACTGTACTGCAGCTCAGTTTCAGGGTGTTGGCAATTTTCTTATAGCCTAGGCCATCTTTATGTTCAGCAACAATTATTTATTTTTCAGATCATCAGAGAGTTCTTTGCCATGAGGTGCCATGTTGAACTTCCAGTGACCAGTATGAGAGAGTGTGAGAGCGACAGCACCATATTTAACACACCTGCTCCCCATTCACACCTGAGACCTTGTAACACTAATGAGTCACATGACACCGGGGAGGGAAAATGGCTAATTGGGCACATTTTGGATATTTTCACTAGAGGTGTACTCACTTTTGTTGCCAGCGGTTTAAACATTAATGGCTGTTTGTTGAGCTATTTTGAGGGGACAGCAAATTTATACTGTTATACAAGCTGTACACTGACTTCTTTACATTGTATCAGTGTCATATCTTCAGTGTTGTCCCATAAAAAGATATAAAATATTTACAAAAATGTGAGGGGTGTATTCACTTTTGTCAGATCCAACTTGAGTATGTGGTTTTAGTCTGGCTACCTGTGACAATCGCATGTTTGTGATATGAATATGCTCCACTAACAATATAACACAACAAGAGAATGCCAAAGTCACTTTAGTAAGTTTAGTTTAGGAAGTCTTAAATTTATTTCTTGTTACAGAATAGCCAAAAAGCTTGAATTTACACTCTGGTGTAATTGTTTTTTCAATGCATGGCTTTCTTCTTGTACATTTAGTGAGTAATTTTCTCTAATTGTACACAGCAAACAAAAATCATTTTCAATACTTCTGAGTATGTCATTATCCATTAAATCTGATCCTTGTCATTTTGTCGCCTGCCGCAGCATCATTGTCCTTTTCTTCCAGTTTCCTCACCAGTTAATGCTGGAGGATTACTGGTGGTCTGAAGAGGACACAGCTCCTTGGAAGGATCCATCAAAACAGGTGAAGGCAGGCCGAGACAGTTCACCTGGGCAGTGAACTCCTCCATCTCCTTCGGCTCCAACTCTTTCCTCTTGCTAAACAAGTAAAAATGTACTGATTTATAAGTGGGAGACTCCAGATGTAGGATCACTGAGCGACAGTCTGGGCAGGAGGTAGGGACCAAGGTCCCAGTGAAGTTGAAGGTCTTCCTCCTCATTGTAAAGTTGTGGCCTTCCATTGAGATGTTGATAGGAGGATGATACTGGCATGTTTCTCCAACCCGATTGGATTGGACGTACGAGTGGTTGCTGAAGTCTGTGGTTACACTGTCTCTTCTTTTGAAAGCCTCTGTAGCTGCAGGATCTTTCAGACTGAATGCAACCAAAACCCATCTTCCTTGCAAATGATCGAGATTTGTCTGAACCAAAGGGTGGAGCAAATTTTCACAGGTCAGAGGAGCTGAAAGGCTCACAGACACCAAACAGAACACAGCAACAAACACCACAAACATGTCTGCTGTAATGCTCTATGCTATGATGTTGAAAACATGCCTGATAGGGAATCTCTCCTGGTTTTATACACTAGCTGTTGCAAAAGGACTCAGTTTTGCAATATTGGAAATGTCCTTCAACCCACATGTAGACCAAGGAATTGCAAAATGAAGCATGAAGTGGTTACATGTCCCCCAGTTCCATGCCAGTCACAGTTAATCACAAATTGTTTATCAGAAATACTGTGAATTCAGTGTGTTTACGATGTGGGTGATGGATTAAATATGTGAAGAACACAATGTCAGTGACCTTGAGAACTTTGGACTCTTATTTAAATCAGTTGGAATAAATGCATTTTCCAATCTGACAGTGAGAAAAATGACATCAAAACTTAGTTGGCTAAATTTTTTTTATGGTGAGACAATTCCCTTTGATCCATTTAAGTACTTGAAGTGCAAAATAATATTTTTTAGCAGATACATCATAAGATAAGAGAAGAGAAGATAAGCCTTTATTAGTCCCACAATGGGGAAATTCCAGGATTGCAACAGCACAGGGATAGCAACACTCAGAGCAACAATCAGAAGGCAAGAAAAAAACAAGAGCAGCGAGTATACATATGTACATATAAACATAAATATATAGATACACAGTGCGGAGCATTGTAGCTAGATGGAATAAATATATGAATATATAAACACAGTGCGGAGCATTGTAGCTAGATGGAATAAATACATGAATATATAAACACACATACAGTGTGGAGCGTTGAAGCTAGATGGAATGAATATATGAATATATAAACACACAGTGCGGAGTATTGTAGCTAGATGGAATAAATATGTAAATATATAAACACACACAGTGCGGAGCATTGTAGCTAGATGGAATAAATATGTAAATATCTAAACACACAGTGCGGAGTATTGTAGCTAGATGGAATAAATATGTAAATATATAAACACACAGTGCGGAGCATTGTAGCTAGATGGAATAAATATGTAAATATATAAACACACAGTGCGGAGCATTGTAGCTAGATGGAATGAAACAGCATAACCGTCTACTTAGTTATCCTACATGGTATGATTATGTACCCATACATATTGTCACCCTCCGTAGCTACCGGTCTTTTCCTAGTAGTATACCGGAGGGGACCATTGTGTAAGTCTATTGCGTCTTTTGCATTCAATACTATTAGGTTGTCACATCTTTTTGCTATCTCTGCGAGCAGCCCTGCTTAGGTTGTACAGTCTGACAGCCGTAGGTAGGAAGGACCTACGTCTGCCTCCTGGGCTAGGGCATGGTAGTCTTGCGCGGCCAGCAACGGCGAATTGGCCAGAACCGCTCTTGCTTCTGTTGGCAAGTTCCGGAGGAAAAGGTGGGCAAACAGAAAGTGCCTGTCGCCCGTGCCCGTCAACGCCAGCATCTTCTCCATCAGGTCTACAGCTGACCCATCTCCTAACTCAGTCCGTGCCAGGAGCCTCTCCGCTCTCTCACATTCTGAGAGCGTGTATCGCCGGATGAGCACAGCCTTGAGTGCCTCCTATTTGCTGCTGGCTGGTGGCTGATCGAGCAGGCTCGCTACCTGCTGGGCTGTGCGGGAGTCCAGCGCTGCTACCACATGGTAGAACTTGGTGTCGTCTGCTGTTACTCCCCGGAGGGCGAACTGGACCTCGGTGTGGTGGAACCAAGAGCGCGGGTTGTGCTACCAGAAATCCAGTAGCTTGACTGAAACTGCACACGCGTTGCTGGGGGTTCCAGTCCTGGCTGTCTGCGGGTTGGCTTCAGCGTCTCTGGGGCTTCCCGACAGGGCCGGCTCCGGGGTTCTTGCCTCGTGTTCCATAATATGTCTTATGGCCTATCATTCGCCATATACAGTATTTTTATATTCTCTCTTTAGTTTTTCAGGCATCTGTGGCCAACTGAAGCACAAGATTATCAGACATTACTCTTGATAGACCTTCTTCCATATTGTTGTCCCTTGTAATAGAATAGAATAGGCTTTATTGTCATTGTACAGTAGTACAGTACAACAAAATTGTGGGTGCTCCACCAGGCTACTGTGCAAAAAAGTAAGGAAGAAGGATGAGATAAAACACGGTTATAAAACACGGTTACAGAGCACATAATTAAACACATGACTGAAATAAAAATAAAATAAGAGTAAAAATGGCCTAGGATTATGGAAATATAGTATCTCACAAAAGTGAGTACACCCCTCACATTTTTGTAAATATTTTATTATATCTTTTCATGGGACAACACTGAAGATATGACACTTTGATACAATGTGGTCAGTGTACAGCTTGTATAACTGTGTAAATTTTCTGCTCCCTCAAAATAACTCAACACACAGCCATGAATGTCTAAACCGCTGGCAACAAAGGTGAGTACACCCCTAAGTGAAAATGTCCAAATTGTGCCCAATTAGCCATTTTCCCTCCCCGGTGTCATGTGACTCAGTGTTACAAGGTCTCAGGTGTGAATGGGGAGCAGGCGTGTTAAATATAGTGTTATCGCTCTCACACTCTCTCAAACTGGTCACTGGAAGTTCAACATGGCACCTCATGGCAAAGAACACTCTGAGGATCTGAAAAAAATAATTGTTGCTCGACATAAAGATGGCCTAGGCTATAAGAAAATTGCCAACACCCTGAAACTGAGCTGCAGTACAGTGGCCAAGACCATACAGTGGTTTAACAGGACAGATTCCACTCAGAAAAGGCCTTGCCATGGTCTACCAAAGAAGTTGAGTGCACATGCTCAGCGTCATATCCAGAGGTTGTCTTTTGAAAATAGATGTATGAGTGCTGCCAGCATTGCTGCAGAGGTTGAAGTGGGGGGGGGGGGGGTCAGCCTGTCAGTGCTCAGACCATACACCGCACACTGCATCAAGTTGGTCTGCATGGCTGTAATTCCAGAAGGAAGCCCCTTTTAAAGATGATGCACAAGAAAGCCCGCAAACAGTTTGCTGAAGACAAGTAAACTAAGGACATGGATTATTGCAACCATGTCCTGTGGTCTGATGAGACCAAGATAAACTTATTTGGTTCAGATGGTGTCAAGTGTGTGTGGTGGCAACCAGGTGAGGAGTACAAAGACGTGTGTGTCTTCCCTACAGTCAAGCATGGTGGTGGGATTGTCATGGTTTGGGGCTGCATGAGTGCTGCCGGCACTGGGGAGCTACAGTTCATTGAGGAAACCATGAATGCCATCGTGTACTGTGACATACTGAAGCAGAGCATGATCCCCTCCCTTCGGAAATTGGGCCACAGGGCAGTATTCCAACATGATAACGACCCAAAACACACCTCCAAGACGACCACTGCCTTGCTAAAGAAACTGAGGGTAAAGGTGATGGAATGGCCAAGCATGTCTCCAGACTTAAACCCTATTGAGCATCTGTGGGGCATCCTCAAATGGAAGGTGAAGGAGCACAAGGTGTCTAACATCCACCAGCTCCGTGATGTCGTCATGGAGGAGTGGAAGAGGATTCCAGTGGCAACCTGTGAAGCTCTAGTGAACTCCATGCCCAAGAGAGTTAAGGCAGTGCTAGAAAATAATGGTGGCCACACAAAATATTGACACTTTGGGCCCAATTTGGACATTTTCACCTGGGGGTGTACTCACGTTTGTTGCCAGCGGTTTAGACATTAATGGCTGTGTGTTGAGTTATTTTGAGGGGACAGCAAATTTACACTGTTATACAAGCTGTACACTAACTACTTTACATTGTATCAAAGTGTCATATCTTCAGTGTTGTCCCATGAAAAGATATAAAATATTTACAAAAATGTGAGGGGTGTATTCACTTTTGTCAGATATTGTATATATTCTAAACCCTGAAATCCAACTTGGGTATGTGGTTTTAGTCTGGCTACCTGTGACAATCGCATGTTTGTGATATGAATATGCTCCATTAACAATATAATACAACAAGAGAATGCCAAAGTCACTTTAGTAAGTTTAGTTTAGGAAGTCTTAAATATATTTCTTGTTACAGAATAGCCAAAAAGCTTGAATTTACACTCTGGTGTAATTGTTTTTTCAATGCATGGCTTTCTTCTAGTACATTTAGTGAGTAATTTTCTCTAATTGTACATAGCAAACAAAAATCATTTTCAATACTTCTGAGTATGTCATTATCCATTAAATCTGATCCTTGTCATTTTGTCGCCTGCCGCAGCATCATTGTCCTTTTCTTCCAGTTTCCTCACCAGTTAATGCTGGAGGATTACTGGTGGTCTGAAGAGGACACAGCTCCTTGGAAGGATCCATCAAAACAGGTGAAGGCAGGCCGAGACAGTTCACCTGGGCAGTGAACTCCTCCATCTCCTTCGGCTCCAACTCTTTCCTCTTGCTAAACAAGTAAAAATGTACTGATTTATAAGTGGGAGACTCCAGATGTAGGATCACTGAGCGACAGTCTGGGCAGGAGGTAGGGACCAAGGTCCCAGTGAAGTTGAAGGTCTTCCTCCTCATTGTAAAGTTGTGGCCTTCCACTGAGATGTTGATAGGAGGATGATACTGGCATGTTTCTCCAACCCGATTGGATTGGACGTACGAGTGGTTGCTGAAGTCTATGGTTACACTGTCTCTTCTTTTGAAAACCTCTGTAGTTGCAGGATCTTTCAGACTGAATGCAACCAAAACCCATCTTCCTTGCAAATGATCGAGATTTGTCTGAACCAAAGGATGGAGCAAATTTTCACAGGTCAGAGGAGCTGAAAGGCTCACAGACACCAAACAGAACACAGCAACAAACACCACAAACATGTCTGCTGTAATGCTCTATGCTATGATGTTGAAAACATGCCTGATAGGGAATCTCTCCTGGTTTTATACACTAGCTGTTGCAAAAGGACTCAGTTTTGCAATATTGGAAATGTCCTTCAACCCACATGTAGACCAAGGAATTGCAAAATAAAGCATGAAGTGGTCACATGTCCCCCAGTTCCATGCCAGTCACAGTTAATCACAAATTGTTTATCAGAAATACTGTGAATTCAGTGTGTTTACGATGTGGGTGATGGATTAAATATGTGAAGAACACAATGTCAGTGACCTTGAGAACTTTGGACTCTTATTTAAATCAGCTGGAATAAATGCATTTTCCAATCTGACAATGAGAAAAATGACATCAAAACTTAGTTGGCTAAATTTTTTATGGTGAGACAATTCCCTTTGATCCATTTAAGTACTTGAAGTGCAAAATAATATTTTGTAGCAGATACATCATAAGATAAGAAGAGAAGATAAGCCTTTATTAGTCCCACAATGGGAAAATTCCAGGATTGCAACAGCACAGGGATAGCAACACTCAGAGCAACAATCAGAAGGCAAGAAAAAAACAAGAGCAGCGAGTATACATATGTACATATAAACATAAGTATATAGACACACAGTGCGGAGCATTGTAGCTAGATGGAATAAATATATAAACACACAGTGCGGAGCATTGTAGCTAGATGAAATAAATATATGACTATATAAACACACACAGTGCGGAGCATTGTAGCTAGATGGAATAAATATGTGAATATATAAACACACATACAGTATGGAGTGTTGAAGCTAGATGGAATAAATATATGAATATATTGTAGCCGCACATGTGGAAAACATAATGAGTAGCATCTTAGATAAGAACAAAGAGCAGACTTTCCTTGGAGATAACAGGAAGTTGTGAAAGTGTGATCTTTTGTGTGTCAGAGACTGCTAGGAGGATCCTTTGTGTGTCAGAGACTGCGAGGGGGATGTTAAAGGATTAAGGAAGTGAATGCAAAGTGACCTTTCATGTGAATGCAATGTGACCTTTGATGTGTAGAAGCAGCTGTAGGAAGACCTGGGTATTTAAGAGAAGAGTTTTGTCTGAGATGCTCTCTTTCTACTATGCTCGTGTGTGAGACGTGTAATAAACTGCCTGAAACAAATCTGCCTCATCATTTACACACTCCACACTGGTGACCCAAGACGAAGCATGCAACACGAAGAGAGTCCCCCACAGCCAGCCTCATTGGGAGCCCCCAGCCAAGCGTATGTCGTTACAATCCAGCTACCGGATTTTTGGCAGCACAATCCGCGCTCCTGGTTCCACCTGGTTGAGGCGCAGTTCGTCCTCCGGGGGATATCAGTGGATGACACGAAATTCTACCACGTGGTCGCAAAGCTCGATACCCACACGGCTCAGCATGTGGAGAGCCTGCTGGATCAGCCACCAGCCAGCGACAAATACGGCGCGTTGAAGGCCGCACTCATCCAGCACTACACACTCTCGGTTGAGGAGAGAGCAGAGAGACTCCTGACGCGGACCGGGTTAGGAGATTGCACGGCTATTGACCTAATGGAGAGGATGCTGAGATTGAAGGGCTCGGACGACGACCACTTCATTTTTACCCACCTCTTCCTCCGGAACCTTCCATCAGCGACGAGAGCGGCCCTGGCCAATTCGCCGTTGCTGGCCAAGCAGGACTACCGTGCGCTGGCCCGGGAAGCACACCGGATCATCATGGCCAGCAGAGAGCTCACGACCACGGCGGCAGCGACAGAGCTCGGCGCGACGGCTGGAGAGGGCGAGGAGCCATCGACGGCGGTAGCAGAACCACCGACGACAGCGGCGGCGGGGGCCAAGGAACGCGGAGGAGACATCCTTTGTTTCTACCACCGCCGCTTTGCAGAGAAGGCACGCAAATGTATACCACCGTGCCAGTTCAAGCGCTCGGGAAACGCCAAGACCGGGGGTCAGTAGCAGCTGCGGCCCTCGGGGAGGAGAACAAGCTGCTCTACTTGACAGACGCACGCTCGGGGAGGCATTTCCTCGTGGACACTGGCGCCCAGTTGAGTTTCATCATGCCGTCCTACGCCGACCGGCTGGCAGGTTCCAGCAGCCCCGAAATGGCAGCAGCAAACGGCTCGGAGATTAAGACCTTTGGTGAGAGGACTCTACTTGTGTTGCTACACGGCCGTGCATTTAAGTGGACTTTTGTCATAGCAGCATTGAATTTCAATATATTGGGGGTGATTTTTTGTGCTCACATGGTTTGTTGGTTGATGTCGCTAACAGGCGCCTGGTTAATGCACTGTCCTTTGATTCTATCCCCTGTACAGCTCGAGTGTCCCGGCCAACAGCACAAGCCAACGTCACAGCTTCAAGCGGTAAGTTCCACACACTGCTCACTCAGTTCCCAGCACTCACGGTCCCGACATTTTCGGCAGCCGTCGCTAAACACGGGGTGGAACACTTTATTACCACCACCGGGCCGCCCGTTTTTGCAAAACCTCGGCGCTTGGACGCAGCTAAACTGGCCATAGCGCGCGAGGAGTTCGCCAACCTGGAGAGGTTGGGCATCATCAGGCGTTCAAACAGCCCATGGGCTTCCCCGCTACACATGGTCCCTAAAGCTGATGGTTCGTGGCGACCTTGCGGGGATTTCCGCAGGTTGAACAACGCCACAGCGCACGACCGCTACCCAATTCCTCACATCCAGGATTTTTCCGTTCACTTGGCAGGAGCGCGCGTTTTTTCTAAAATAGACTTGGTCCGCGGTTACCACCAAGTCCCAGTGCGCGCTGAGGACATACCAAAAACAGCGGTGATAACTCTGTTTGGTCTATTCGAGTTTTTGCGCATGCCATTCGGGCTTAAAGGGGCTGCACAGACGTTCCAACGCATGATGGATGCAGTGCTGCGCGATCTCCCTTTCGTATTCGTCTACCTGGACGATATTTTGGTAGCCAGCGCGTCTGAAGACGAACACGAAACCCACCTCACAGCGGTTTTCCGGAGGTTGGGAGAGCACAGTTTAATAATTAACCCAGTGAAGTGTCAGTTCGGGGTGATGCAGATTGATTTTTTGGGGCACCGCGTCTCTCCCGAAGGAGCGGTTCCGCTGCCTGACAAAGTGCGCGCGGTAGCAGATTTTCCCCGACCGCAAACGGTCAGGGCATTACAGGAGTTTTTGGGAATGGTGAATTTTTATAACCGTTTCCTCCCCCGCGCAGCGCAGCTCATGCAACCACTGTACGCCGCGCTCAAAAAACAGAAACCCGCGAATAAGATCGAATGGTCCCCGGAGCGAGAGCGGGCGTTCTCGGAAGTCAAGGCAGCCCTGGCAAACGCTGCGCTGTTGGCACATCCAGACCCAACGGCCCGCATAGCGCTCACTACTGACGCATCAGATGTGGCCATAGGGCCGGTCGTGGAGCAGCGTGTAGCCGGGGCTTGGCAGCCGCTCGCCTTTTTCAGCAGGACTTTGCGCGATAGTGAACGTAAATACAGTGCGTTCGACAGAGAGTTGCTGGCTCTCCACTTGGCCATTCGCCATTTCCAGTTCTGGCTGGAAGGACGCTGTTTCACCGCGTTCGTTGAGCACAAGCCACTAACATTCACGATGGCCAAGGTTTCAGAACCGTGGTCAGGCCGGCAGCAGAGACAGCTGGCCGCGATCTCAGAGTTTACTACCGATATTCAGCATGTGTCGGGTAAACTGAATGTAGTGGCAGACTGCCTCTCGTGCGCCGTGGCGGCCCCGGTCCGCGTGGGGATAGATTACACAGCCATGGCCGCGGAGCAGGTTAGTGACGCGGATGTGCGCGCGCTCCAGTCTGGACCAACAGGGTTAAGGCTGGAGAGCAGGGTGCTGCAAGACGGTATGCCCCCCCTAATCTGCGATGTCTCCACTGGGCGACCGCGTCCCGTGGTACCGGCTGCGTGGCGCCGCCGTGTTTTTGACTCGATTCATTCATTAGTGCACCCGGGAGTGCGCGCGTCGGTCAAGATGGTAGGAGAGAAATTTGTGTGGCCGAGCCTTCGCAAACAAGTGAAAGAGTGGGCAGCAGCCTGCATGGCGTGCCAACAAGCCAAAGTACACAGACACATGAGAGCTCCCTTGGAGCCGTTTCACATCCCGGCTAAGAGGTTCGACCATGTTCACGTGGACCTCGTGGGCCCCCTCCCGCCATCACAGGGGTGCACGCACCCTCTGACAATGGTGGACCGCACCACGCGCTGGCCTGAGGTGGTTCCACTGGCGTCAACCACAGCCGAGGAGGTGGCGCGTGCGTTTTTAACAGCATGGGTGGCGCGTTTTGGAGTCCTGTCAGACATTACGTCCGACAGAGGCCCTCAATTTGTTTCTGAACTTTGGTCAACAATGGCCCGCAGCCTGGGTGTCACAATTCACCGCACAACCGCGTACAATCCACAGGCTAATGGGTTATGCGAACGTTTCCATAGGTCATTGAAAGCGGCTCTCAGGGCGTCACTGACGGATGCAAATTGGGTAGACAAGCTACTGTGGGTTTTATTGGGGTTACGTTCTGCGCCTAAAGAGGACTTGGAAGCTTCCCCGGCGGAACTCGTTTTTGTGCAGCCACTTCGGCTGCCCGGGGAGTTTCTCCCAGATAATCCTGAGCCGGGCAGCTCCCCGTCTCAGCTGTTGCAGCGTAGCATTGACACAGGCACGCTGCCGGGCCCTGTTCACCACAGTTTTCCGCACGTTTTTGTGCCTAAAACGCGGAGTTTGTTTTTGTCAGACATGATGCACATCGCCCCCCACTGCGCCCACCTTATGATGGACCATTCAGAGTGCTGGAAACAGGGGACAAGCATTTTTTGCTGGATTTGGGGGGTAGGAGGGAAAAGGTTGGCATAAACAGACTCAAACCCGCTTTTGTGGTGGCGGACGAGCAAGTGCTGTTGGCGAGGGCCCCTCGGCGTGGAAGACCCCCACGGGGAGCTTCCCAGAGTAAAATTTCCCCAGAACACCCGCAGGGACAGACAAAAGGTTTTCACCCCCAAACAGCAGCTCCCCAGCATGACAGCGCCGCGGAGGCGGTGAATCCTGGTTACAGCAGATACGGGAGAAGACAGAAGCCCAAGCAGCATGTGGATTGATGTTTAATGATTCTGTCACAGCATACGGACTGTTATTCTTTTGTTCGATCCAGTATGCTCGGGGGGGGGGGGGGTAGCCGCACATGGGGAAAACATAATGAGTAGCATCTTAGATAAGAACAAAGAGCAGAGTTTCCTTGGAGATAACAGGAAGTTGTGAAAGTGTGATCTTTTGTGTGTCAGAGACTGCTAGGAGGATCCTTTGTGTGTCAGAGACTGCGAGGGGGATGTTAAAGGATTAAGGAAGTGAATGCAATGTGACCTTTGATGTGAATGCAATGTGACCTTTGATGTGTAGAAGCGGCTGTAGGAAGACCTGGGTATTTAAGAGAAGAGTTTTGTCTGAGATGCTCTCTTTCTACTATGCTCATGTGTGAGACGTGTAATAAACTGCCTGAGACAAATCTGCCTCGTCATTTACACACTCCACAATATAAACACAGTGCGGAGTATTGTAGCTAGATGGAATAAGATAAGATAAGATAAGATAAGATAAGCCTTTATTAGTCCCACAACGGGGAAATTCCAGGATTGCAACAGCACAGGGATAGCAACACTCAGAGCAACAATCAGAAGGCAAGAAAAAAAAAAAAAAAAAAAAAAAAAAAAAACAAGCAAGCAAGAGCAGCTAATATACATATGTACGTATTACTATAAAATATATATATATACACACACACACAGACACACAGTGCAGAGCATTGTAGCTGGATGGAATAAATATGAATATATGAACACACAGTGCAGAGCACTGTAGCTAGATGGAATAAATATGTAAATATATAAACACCCACAGTACGGAGCATTGCAGCTAGGTGGAATAAATATGCAAGTATATAAACACACACAGTGCGGAGCAATGTAGCTAGATGGAATAATATGTAGATATATAAATATATAAACACACCCAGTGCTGAGCATTGTAGCTAGATGGAATAAATATGTAAATATATAAACACACACAGTGCAGAGCATTGTTGCTAGATGGAATGAAACAGCATAACCGTCTACTTAGTTATCCTACATGGTATGATTATGTGCCCATACATATTCTCACCCTCCATAGCAACCGGTAAGTTCCTAGTTGTATGCCGGAGGGGACCATTGTGTAAGTCTATTGCATCTTTTGCATTCAAAAAACTATTAGTTTGTTACGTCTTTTTGCTATCTCTGCGAGCAGCCCTGCTTAGGTTGTACAGTCTGACAGCCGTTGGTAGGAAGGACCTACGAAACCTCTCGGTTGTGCACCTGGGATGATGTAGTCTGCTGCTAAATGAGCTCCTCAGTGCATTCAGTATGTCCTGCATAGGGTGGAACTCGGACTCCAGCAGAGATGACAGTTTAGCCACCGTCCTTCTCTCTCCTATCTCCTCCATCGGATCAAGGCGCTGCCCCAGGACAGAGCTAGCTTTCTTAATCAGTTTGTTCAGTCTCTTCCTATCGGCTGCAGTAATGCCACTGCCCCAGCAGACCACTCCAAAAGTGATGGCTGATGCCACCACCGTGTCATAGAATGACTTCAGCAGCGCCCCTTGTACACCAAAAGACCTGAGTCTCCTCAGCAGGAACAGCCTGCGCTGTCCCTTCTTGTAGAGTGCATCAGTATTGTGTGACCAGTCTAGTTTATTGTTCAGATGAATACCCAGGTACTTATAGGATGTCACCATCTCGATGTCTGTTCCCTGTATATTTACTGGTACTGTGAGGGGCTGCCCATGCCTGCGGCAGTCCACCACCAGCTCCTTAGTTTTCCTCACGTTGATCTGGAGGCAGTTCCGATGGCACCAGTCCACGAAGTCCTGGATAAGCCCTCTGTACTCAGCTTCATCTCCATTGGAGATGAGGCCAACGATCGCAGAGTCATCAGAGAACTTCTGTAGATGGCAGTGTGTTGTGTTGTGTGAGAAGTCCGCAGTATAAAGAGTGAACAGGAAGGGAGCCAGCACCGTTCCCTGGGGGGCCCCCGTGCTACTGATGATCGTGTCGGACACACAGTCCCGGGTTCTCACAAACTGAGGCCGGTTCGTGAGGTAGTCCAGGATCCATGATGACAGGTGCTGGTCCACCCCTGCGCGCAGCAGCTTGTCCTTCAGGATCATCGGTTGGATGGTGTTGAAAGCACTGGAGAAGTCAAAGAACATGATCCTCACCATATTCCCGGGCTTCTCCAGGTGGGACAGAGAACGGTGAAGGAGGAAGATCACCGCATCCTCCACCCCAATGCCATGCTGGTAGGCGAACTGGAGTGGATCCATCGCTGGTTCCACCAGGGGGCGGAGGTGAGCAAGGAGCAGTCTCTCCAGGGTCTTCATCAAGTGGGACGTCAAGGCCACCGGTCTGTAGCTGTTCAGGTCTTTGGGGTGGGAAGTTTTTGGTACAGGTACCACACAAGATGTTTTCCACAGCTGTGGTACCCTCCCCAGTTTCAGGCTCATGTTGAAGATATACGTCACAATCCCACACAGCTGGTCTGCACAGGACTTGAGGAGCTTTGCGCTGATGCCGTCCGGTCCCGGCGCCTTCCTCGCCTTGATCTTCCTCAGCTCCGTCCTCACCTGGGTCCTGGTCAGGGTCAGGATGGGGGGCTGTGTGTTGGGAGTGGGGGGGTGTTGGTGGAGTGGGGAGTGGGCAGCAGGACTTGATTTCTTTAGAGGCAGCAGTGGTTGTTGTGCAGTCAGGGGGGAGGGCGGTTGGTCAAATCTATTGAAAAACAGATTCAGGTTGTTCGTCCACTCCCTGCCCCCTGTGGCCTGGGGGGAGGTATTCTGGAGCCCCGAGATGGTTTTGAGGTTTCTCCAGACCCCGCTGATGTCGCTCTGTTGCAGCTTGTCCTCCATCTTCTTCCTGAAGCTGTCCTTGCCTTCTCTGATCTTTCTCCTCAGCTCCCTCTGTACGGACTTCAGCATCTCCCTGTTCCCAGACCTGAAGATCCTCTTCTTCTCTCTCAGAAGTGTTTTTATCTCAGGGTTGATCCAGGGTTTGTTGTTTGAGTGACGCCGTATGGTCTTGGTGGGAACGGATTTGTCCACACAGAAGCTGAGGTAGCCCGTGAAGGTGTGAATGAGGCCATCGATGTCCTCACCATGTGGATCGCAGAGCTGCTTCCAGGCGGTGGCTTCAAAACAGCCCTTTAGGGTGTCCATTGTCTCCTCAGACCATAACTCCACAGTGTGCATGGCCGGAGGTTGTCTGTGCACTAGGGGTTTGTACACCGGCCGGAGATGAACCAAGTTGTGATCCGATCTCCCGAGTGGGGGGAGTTGTGATGAGGTGTACGCCTCCTTAGTGTTTGCGTAGAATAAATCCAGTGTTTTATTGTCTCTAGTGTGGCATGTGACATACTGGGTGAACGTGGGTAGAATGGGAATAAATATGTAAATATATAAACACACACAGTGCGGAGCATTGTAGCTAGATGGAATAAATATGTAAATATATAAACACACAGTGCGGAGCATTGTAGCTAGATGGAATAAATATGTAAATATATAAACACACAGTGCGGAGCATTGTAGCTAAATGGAATGAAACAGCATAACCGTCTACTTAGTTATCCTACATGATATGATTATGTACCCATACATATTGTCACCCTCCATAGCTACCGGTCTTTTCCTAGTTGTATACCGGAGGGGACCATTGTGTAAGTCTATTGCGTCTTTTGCATTCAATACTATTAGGTTGTCACATCTTTTTGCTATCTCTGCGAGCAGCCCTGCTTAGGTTGTACAGTCTGACAGCCGTAGGTAGGAAGGACCTACGTCTGCCTCCTGGGCTAGCGCACGGTAGTCTCGCGCGGCCAGCAACAGCGAATTGGCCAGAACCGCTCTTGTTTCTGTTGGCAGGTTCCGGAGGAAAAGGTGGGCAAACAGAAAGTGCCCGTCGCCCATGCCCATCAACGCCAGCATCTTCTCCAACAGGTCTACAGCTGACCCATCTCCTAACTCGGTCCGTGCCAGGAGCCTCTCCGCTCTCTCACATTCTGAGAGCGTGTATGGCCGGATGAGCGCAGCCTTGAGCGCCTCCTATTTGCTGCTGGCTGGTGGCTGATCGAGCAGGCTCGCTACCTGCTGGGCTGTGCGGGAGTGCAGCGCTGCTACCACATGGTAGAACTTGGTGTTGTCTGCTGTTACTCCCCGGAGGGCGAACAGGACCTCGGTGTGGTGGAACCAAGAGCGCGGGTTGTGCTGCCAGAAATCCGGTAGCTTGACTAAAATTGCACACGCGTTGCTGGGGGTTCCAGTCCTGGCTGTCTGCGGGTTGGCTTCAGCGTCTCTGGGGCTTCCCGACAGGGCCGGCTCCGGGGTTCTTGCCTCGTGTTCCATAATACGTCTTATGGCCTATCATTGGCCATATACAGTATTTTTATATTCTCTCTTTAGTTTCTCAGGCATCTGTGGCCAACTGAAGCACAAGACTATCAGACATTACTCTTGATAGACCTTCTTCCATATTGTTGTCCCTTGTAATAGAATAGAATAGGCTTTATTGTCATTGTACAGTAGTACAGTACAACAAAATTGTGGGTGCTCCACCAGGCTACTGTGCAAAAAAGTAAGGAAGAAGGATGAGATAAAACACGGTTATAAAACACGGTTACAGAGCACATGATTAAACACATGAGTGAAATAAAAATAAGAGTAAAAATGGCCCAGGATTATGGAAATATAGTATCTCACAAAAGTGAGTACACCCCTCACATTTTTGTAAATATTTTATTATATCTTTTCATGGGACAACACTGAAGATATGACACTTTGATACAATGTGGTCAGTGTACAGCTTGTATAACTGTGTAAATTTTCTGCCCCCTCAAAATAATTCAACACACAGCCATGAATGTCTAAACCGCTGGCAACAAAAGTGAGTACACCCCTAAGTGAAAATGTCCAAATTGTGCCCAATTAGCCATTTTCCCTCCCCGGTGTCATGTGACTCAGTGTTACAAGGTCTCAGGTGTGAATGGGAAGCAGGTGTGTTAAATATGGTGTTATCGTTCTCACACTCTCTCATACTGGTCACTGGAAGTTCAACATGGCACCTCATGGCAAAGAACACTCCGAGGATCTGAAAAAAATAATTGTTGCTCGACATAAAGATGGCCTAGGCTATAAGAAAATTGCCAACACCCTGAAACTGAGCTGCAGTGCAGTGGCCAAGACCATACAGTGGTTTAACAGGACAGATTCCACTCAGAAAAGGCCTCGCCATGGTCTACCAAAGAAGTTGAGTGCACATGCTCAGCGTCATATCCAGAGGTTGTCTTTTGAAAATAGATGTATGAGTGCTGCCAGCATTGCTGCAGAGGTTGAAGTGGTGGTGGGGGGGGTCAGCCTGTCAGTGCTCAGACCATACACTGCACACTGCATCAAATTGGTCTGCATGGCTGTAATTCCAGAAGGAAGCCCCTTTTAAAGATGATGCACAAGAAAGCCCGCAAACAGTTTGCTGAAGACAAGCAGACTAAGGACATGGATTATTGCAACCATGTCCTGTGGTCTGATGAGACCAAGATAAACTTATTTGGTTCAGATGGTGTCAAGTGTGTGTGGCAGCAACCAGGTGAGGAGTACAAAGACGTGTGCGTCTTCCCTACAGTCAAGCATGGTGGTGGGATTGTCATGGTTTGGGGCTGCATGAGTGCTGCCGGCACTGGGGAGCTACAGTTCATTGAGGAAACCATGAATGCCAACGTGTACTGTGACATACTGAAGCAGAGCATGATCCCCTCCCTTCGGAAATTGGGCCACAGGGCAGTATTCCAACATGATAACGACCCAAAACACACCTCCAAGACGACCACTGCCTTGCTAAAGAAACTGAGGGTAAAGGTGATGGAATGGCCAAGCATGTCTCCAGACTTAAACCCTATTGAGCATCTGTGGGGCATCCTCAAATGGAAGGTGAAGGAGCACAAGGTGTCTACCATCCACCAGCTCCATGATGTCGTCATGGAGGAGTGGAAGAGGATTCCAGTGGCAACCTGTGAAGCTCTAGTGAACTCCGTGCCCAAGAGAGTTAAGGCAGTGCTAGAAAATAATGGTGGCCACACAAAATATTGACACTTTGGGCCCAATTTGGACATTTTCACTTGGGGGTGTACTCACGTTTGTTGCCAGCGGTTTAGACATTAATGGCTGTGTGTTGAGTTATTTTGAGGGGACAGCAAATTTACACTGTTATACAAGCTGTACACTAACTACTTTACATTGTATCAAAGTGTCATATCTTCAGTGTTGTCCCATGAAAAAATATAATAAAATATTTTCAAAAATGAGAGGGGTGTACTCACCTTTGTGAGATACTGTGTACACAAGTATGGTAGTGGCTATGCGGATGGAACTATGTACATACAGTGGTGTGAAAAAGTGTTTGCTCTCTTGCTGATTTCTCACTTTATTTGTATGTTTGTCACACTTAAATGTTTCAGATCATCAAACAAATTTAAATATTAGACAAAGATAACACAAGCAAAAACAAAATGCAGTTTTTAAATGAAGGTTTTTATTATGAAGGGAAAAAAAAATCCAAGCCTACATGGCCCTGTGTGAAAAAAGTGATTGCCCCTTAAACCTAATAGCTGGCTGGGCCACCCTTAGCAGCAACAACTGCAATCACAAGTTTGCGATAACTGGCAATGAGTCTTTTACAGTGCTGTAGAGGAATTTTGGCCCACTCATCTTTGCAGAATTGTTGTAATTCAGCCACATTGGAGGGTTTTTGAGCATGAACCGCCTTTTAAAGGTCATGCTACGGCATCTTAATGAGATTCAGGTCAGGACTTTGACTAGGCCACTCCAAAGTCTTCATTTTGTTTTTCTTAAACCATTCAGAGGTGGACTTGCTGGTGTGTTTTGGATCATTGTCCTGCTGCAGAACCCAAGTGTGCTTCAGCTTGAGGTCACAAACAGATAGCCAGACATTCTCCTTCAGGATTTTTTGGTAGACAGCAGAATTCATACTTCCATTTACCACAGCAAGTCTTCCAGGTCCTGAAGCAGCAAAACAGCCTCAGACCATCACACTACTACCACCATATTTTACTGTTGGTATGATGTTCCTTTTCTGAAATGCTGTGTTACTTTTATGCTGGATGTAATGAGACACACACCTTCCAAAAGGTTCAACTTTTGTCTCGTCAGTCCACAAGAGTATTTTCCCAAAAGTCTTGGGGATCATCAAGATGTTTTCTGGTAAAACTGAGATGAGCCTTTAAGTTCTTTTTGCTCAGCAGTGGTTTTCGTCTTGGAACTCTGCTATGCAGGCCATTTTTGCCCAATCTTCTTTCTTATGGTGGAGTCACAAACACTGACCTTAACGGAGGCAAATGAGGCCTGCAGTTCTTTGGCTGTAGTTGTGGGGTCTTTTGTGACCCCTTGGGTGAGTTGTCGCTGCACTCTTGGGGTAATTTTGGTTGGCCAGCCACTCCTGGGAAGGTTCACCACTGTTCCATGTTTTTGCCATTTGTGGATAATGGCTCTCACTGTGGTTTGCTGGAATCCCAAAGCTTTAGAAATGGCTTTATAACTTTTTCCAGACTGATAGATCTCAATTACTTTGTTTCTCATTTGTTCCTGAATTTCTTTGGATCACAGCCTGATGTCTAGCTTTTGAGGATCTTTTGGTGTACTTCACTTTGTCAGGCAGGTGCTATTTAAGTGATTTCTTGATTGAGAACAGGTGTGGCAGTAATCAGGTCTGGGTGTGGCTCGAGAAATAGAACTCAGCTTTCCAAAAATGTGATTAACCATAGTTAATTTATGTTTTAACAGGGGAGGGGCAATCACTTTTTCACACAGGGCCATGTAGGTTTGGATTTTTTTTACCCTTAATAATAAACACCTTCATTTAAAAACTGCATTTTGTGTTTACTTTTGTTATCTTCATCTAAATTTAAATTTATTTGATGATCTGAAACATTTAAGTGTGACAAACACAAAAAAATGAGAAATCAGGAAGAGGGCAAGCACTTTTTCACACCACTGTAAGAGTGCAGAGTGCAGACACACAATTGAACACACAATTGAGTAATATGGCCCAGGATTATGGAAAATATACATAATGGTGGTTTCACGGATGGGTCATTATACATGAAAGTAAGGAGTGGAAGCACAGGTGAGTTATTGTGATAATGAAAAGGTCCTCAGTTCTGTGCATGTGAGCGTTCAGAGGAAGGGGGGTGGGGCCTCTGACTGTTTGCAGTTCAAATGGCCCAGGGGAAGAAACTGTCAGTCTGGAGGTGTGGGACCTGATCGACCTGAACCGTCATCCAGATGGTAGCAGGTCGAACAGGTGGTGGACAGGATTTGAGGGGTCTCCTGTGATGGCCTTGATCCTTCTGAGACAGGAGGATCTGGAGATGTCCTCCAGGGAGGGCAAAGGACCGCTGATAATTTTTTGGGGCAGTGTTGATGACCTTCTGCACAGCCTTCCTGTTCTTGGCCGTGGAGCCAGCAAACCACACACCCAGGCAGTAGGTGAGCACGCTGTCCACTGGGAAGTGGTAGAAGGCCAGCAACAGCTTCTGGTCCAGGTTGTTCTTTCTCAGGACATGGAGGAAGTGCAGCCACTGCTGGGCTTTCTTCACCAGGGCCTTGGTGTTGACAGTCCAGGAGAGGTCTGAGGAGATGTGGGTGCCCAGGAACCTGAAGGTGGGGACGTTTTCCATGCGGTCGCCATTTATGAGTGGGATGGGGGGGGGGGGGTCCTGTCTGATCTTCCTGAAGTCCAGTATGAGTTCTTTGGTTTTGTTGGAGATTCAGTTTCAGGTTGTTTGCTTGGCACCACAGCAGGAAATTCTCTACCTCCGCCCTGTACGCCTTTTCATCGTCATCGGTGATGAGCCCAACCAAGGTGGTGTCAGCCGCATATTTCACGAAGACGGTGGTTGGGTGGGTTGGAATACAGTCAAAGGTGTACAGGGAGTACAGTGGAGGGCTTAGCACGCAGCCCTGGGGGGAGCCAGTGCTAAGAGACAGTGTGGGGGAGTGGTGGGGGCCGAGTCTGACTGTTTGTGGGGAGTTGGTGAGAAAGTTTTTTATCCAGGAGCAGGTGGGTGGGGGGGAGGGGTCTGGAGGAGGTGAAGTTTGTTGATCAGGATGTCCAGGACAATGGTGTTGAAAGCTGAGCTGTAGTCCACAAAGAGCATCCTCACGTAGCTCCTTGTGTTCTCCAGGTTGATCAGCGCTCTGTGGAGAGTGGTGGCAATGGAGTCTTCTGTGGACCAGTTCTCCCTGTAGGTGAACTGGTGGGGGTTGAAGGAGGGGGGAAGACAGTCCTTCATGTGCTGGGACACCAGTCGCTCAAAACACTTCCTGACTACAGACGTGAGCAGTATGGGTCTGTAGTCATTCAGACTGTCAATTGCAGGCTTTTTGGGGATGGGGAAGATGGTGGAGGCCTTGAGGCAGGAGGGGACAGTGGCGTGTGTCAGGGAGAGGTTGAACAGCTTGGTGAGTATCCCTGCCAGCTGGTCTGCACATGCTTTGACCACCGCTCCTGGGATGTTGTCTGGACCGGCAGTTCTGTGGCGGTTTACTGCTCTCAGTTGCCTCCTCACCTCGTGCATCAGTAGAGAGGGGGGGAGGGGGGAGGGTTTGGGGGAGTGAGCTCAAACCAGGCAAGGAAGCTATTAAGCTCCTCTGTCAGGGTGAAGCTGCTGTCTGATGTTGGGGGGCCCTGGCCCCTGTAGTTTGTGAGGGCCTGGAAGCCTCTCCACATCTGTCAGGGTTGTTGTCTGTGAGGAAGCCCTCCACTTTCCTCCTATAGGCATTCATTGCAAGTTTTATGCCTCTCCTCAGGTTGGCTCTGGCAGTGCTGTACAGAGAGCTGTCCCTCTGTCTGAAGGCTGAGTTGCGGACTCTGATCAGAGCCTGGACTACACTGGTCATCCAGAGTTTGAGGTTTGGAAAGACCCAGATGTGTTTGGTGACTCACATTTTCTACACAGTATTTGATGTAGAAAAGGACAGACTCAGTGTAGGAGTCCAGGTCTTGCTGTTCAAAGATGCTCCAATCTGTGCAGGCAAAGCAGTCTTGTAACTGGAGGATAGCATTTTCAGGCCAAGTTTTGATTGTTTGTTTGGTTGGGGGTGATCGCTTCCTGAAGGGGGAGTAGGCAGGTATTAGAAGTAGAGAGAGATGGTCTGATTGTCCAAGGTGGGGGAGGGGGTGGCTCTGTAGGCGTGCTTAAAGTTGCTGTAAACATGATCCAGTGTTTTTCTCCCTCTAGTGGGACACTTAACATGTTGGTAGAATTTGAGTACAGTCTTTAAGCATGCTTTGTTAAAACACCCTGCAATAATGTGGACTGTGTTGGAGTGGTCATTAGGGTTACTACTACTGTAAGCTAGAGTTACTCACATCACCTGCAGCATCTCAACTTTAACTTGGATTAAAAGAAAATCAATTAAAAAAACAAAAAGAAATCATGAATCCTCAAACTGTCAAACCTTAGGTGAGGAGTATCATGTGTTTGCAGCAGGATGGCTTACCTTAAGTCTCTTGTGGATGTTAGAGATGTGTTGACTCCTTACCAAACACTTCTTTGAAAACATTCTTTTGTAACAGGATATACACCCAGAATTCAGCTCTCATTGTTGGACTTCTTTTTAGAAAAATTGTATGAAAAACTCACCCCAAAGACTCAGATTTGGGCCTGTCTTTAAGAGGACCCCATCATTAGCCACTAAAACATGCCAAACCTGCAAGATTTAGAGTTCTGTGGCAAGTTCCAAATTCTTACACAACCCCCAGCAAAAATTAATGAATTAGCAGATTTATTTTCTAGGGGATAAAAAAAAATGCAGATCTGGCACAAAACTATTTTATATAACATTCTGTCTTTTTAAAACACACCTCTAAAAAGAGATAAATGACATTGCTCTGATTAATATTAGATTATATTTTTATTTCAGATCAAGCAGAGAAAAAAAGAATATTCAATCTTGAGGGGAAAAAATTATGGAATCAACTAAAAACAACACAGTACAGTTGCAACACCTCTGACTTTTATGACAGGTTTAATTATTTGAGGCATAGACTTCACATATTTATCTTTGTCAATCTGGTGCCAATGGCGCCCCCAGGTGATGGCACAGGGTGGAAGTGGTCACCCTGGTTCAACAACTTGCACCCCCAGTTGCCACCCTGCCACTGGACAGTCTAAACATAAATTTCTAACTTGTTTTTCTACGTCATATTTTACATGCAGTAATATTAATGTTTCAAAATAATATGAGCGATGAGATGAGATACTACTTTTTTTTTTTCCCCCTTGTCCTGTCAGGCAGCTAGGCAAACAGAACAGGGATCTGTCACCCTTATTGTGCCAAAACAGATTTACTTTGCCAAGAGGAGCTTATACAGTACATAGCTGTGCACTGTATATTGTTGTAAACTCCTCCTGTAATAACTTTTAATACTTTATTTGAATTGTTTTACCCATGGAAGACCCAACAGGATGGGGAAGAGGGAAAGGAAGTGTGTGAAGGGGAAAAGAAAAGGGAGGGGAACAGACAAAAAAAACAAAAAAACAACAGCAACTAAAACAAACAAAAGACAAACTGCTTCTTCCACCGAAGATGTCTCAACATGAGTCTGGTTTCCGCACCTGTTAAAGGAGAGACACTTGTGCGTGTATGTCTGTGTGCATATATATGAGAACGCGCGCAAAATAAGTGTGTGCATGTGAGTGGTTTGTCAGGAAACATACAAGCGGAGGGCCGGTCGCAGCAGCTCTCCCCCCGGGAACCCCGAGCAGGCAAGGCAGCGCCACCAACCCCCAGCCCTGAGGTCAGCAAGCTCCAGGAAAGCCAGGCATCCACCCCTGGAGGGACGATCAAGGGAGGGCAGGCCACCCGGCGGCTGGCGCGGTAAGCCCACCTCCCCGGACCCGCCCAACCCCCACCCCCCCAGCGGGGTCAACATCCGCCCCCGGGCCCCAGGTACCAGGAGGCCAGCGACCCCACCCCCCAGGACAGAGACCAGCCCGCGCCCCCCGGTGCGAGCCCCCCCAGGCACCCCCACAGCAGCCCCGCCCCAGTGCCTCCGCTGCACACCCCGGGGATGAGACACTTTATTTCGAACAAAAAAAGCAAAAAACAAAACAAATGACAAGTGCAATAAAAGTGACCGTGTACAGTGCTCAAAAGGGAAAAGGAAGAAGTTAACACTTACTTACTCCATCTCTTCTTTTCCCTAAATACAAGCCATGTGAAATATATACATACTACCTCAATTAAGAACCCCAAGTAGACAATTAACTATATTTTATACATAACATTGACCCTTATCCATCCTTACATACATACAGTCCATACATCTATACCCAGCCCCAAATAACACAGATATACAGTACCGTCCCACCTACCATACCATAGTGTCCCAGAGTGAGTAAAGTACATCTTACATATTAATACTACACCTCTAACATAGATCATTTTAGCAAATAATGTTTATACCTCTTTTTGAATTGATATTCGTTTGTACATAGTTTCAGTTCCAGTTCCAGACTGTTCTACAAATCCACCCCACAGACAGATATGCACATACTTTTCTTAGTTGTTCATACCTTGGGTTTTGTAAAGTTTAAGTCTCCTCTCAAATTATAATCATTGTCTCTTTTTTTGAATATTTTTTGTACTGTGGGGCAAAAAAGTATTTAGTCAGCCACCAACTGTGCAAGTTCTCCCACTTAAAAGATGAGAGAGGTCTCCAATTTTCATCAGAATCAGAATCAGAATCAGAATCAGCTTGATTGCCAAGTATATTTACAAGTAAACACACAAGGAATTTGACTTGACATTGGGCGCGCACATTAGGCGCATCCAATGACACGGCAGCCATAGAGGCGCCTGTCTGCAGTGGGGGTAAAGGAGGGAGGGGGGGGAAACACAATAGGCAGAGAGAAAAAACATAGTTATCAGAATCACGCTCGTATAAGCTCATATAAGCTTATGAGCCAAATTTTGATTACACAGAAAAAAACCCTCTATGCACATTAGCAGACGATAGATACAATCACACAGCAGAGGGAGGGAGAGCAGTGTGTGTATATTTGCATGTCATTGTGTAGTGTGAGTGTAACAGTTGTTAGTGAGCAGCAGAGGGCGCCTCCAGGCAGTGGATAGATGTTATAATCATGTGACTTATAAACAAGTCAGAGATCAGAGTCTGTCTCTCTTTTCCTCTTCCTTGCAGAAGGCACATGGGCAATGTCCTCGAGAGACCAATCCGCTGACGACAACAACTGATTGTTGATGTATGGGTAGACATAAGCCACTTCCCAGCGTTATCTTCATCGAGGAGGAATGTAAACAAAGGCGCCAAAACACAAGGTCAAATCTGCACAGTGCACTCAGAGAATAAAAAATTTCTCTCTCTTCGATTCTGTGCTTCAATTTCATACAGGCTTGAATCATACTTTAGATCATTCTCTGGAGAGCACTCAGCGATCCACAGATGTTATCCACCTACCGAAACATAGGTAAAACATGTCCAGAGAGTTCGTTCTCTCTTCAATGCATGCCAGATAGTAAATTCCATGTTAATCCTGCCGCTGACAGTCAGTGCTCCCCCCAGCTGGACGAATTGTTGAATTTGTTAAGGGAGCTACGCCGGGGTCCGCATTTGATTAGCTCACCCAGATAATTTCGATACACTAGGAAAACTCCAGGGGCCAAACAGAAGATCCTGTGATCAGTTCAATCTCAGTCGAATCACACAGACACATGAATTCCAATACCATGAGTCTCCCTTGGGTTCCCCCTGACCCGATCTTCTACTTTTTAAAGTGGTGACAATCGCATATAAGTCGCTTTCCAGATCCATAATTTCCATTTGGATTAAGATTCAGCCAGGAGAAGAGTGACATTGCAAGCTGGGATCAGAAGGGAGAGGATTAGGAGGGAGAGGGAAGAAAAGCGTCTGCTCTCTCTCAGAAGCAGTTGAGGTATACCTCAACTATGAGAGACAAAAAGAGAAACAAAAAATCCAGAAAATCACATTGTCTGATTTTTAAAGAATTTATTTGCAAATTATGGTGGAAAATAAGTATTTAGTCACCTACAAACAAGCAAGATTTCTGGCTCTCACAGACCTGTAACTTCTTCTTTAAGAGGCTCCTCTGTCCTCCACTCGTTACCTGTATTAATGGCACCTGTTTGAACTCGTTATCAGTATAAAAGACACCTGTCCACAACCTCAAACAGTCAGACTCCAAACTCCACTATGGCCAAGACCAAAGAGCTGTCAAAGGACACCAGAAACAAAATTGTAGACCTGCACCAGGCTGGGAAGACTGAATCTGCAATAGGTAAGCAGCTTGGTGTGAAGAAATCAACTGTGGGAGCAATTATTAGAAAATGGAAGACATACAAGACCACTGATAATCTCCCTCGATCTGGGGCTCCACGCAAGATCTCACCCCGTGGGGTCAAAATGATCACAAGAACGGTGAGCAAAAATCCCAGAACCACACGGGGGGACCTAGTGAATGACCTGCAGAGAGCTGGGACCAAAGTAACAAAGGCTACCATCAGTAACACACTATGCCGCCAGGGACTCAAATCGTGCAGTGCCAGACGTGTCCCCCTGCTTAAGCCAGTACATGTCCAAGCCTGTCTGAAGTTTGCTAGAGAGCATTTGGATGATCCAGAAGAGGATTGGGAGAATGTCATATGGTCAGATGAAACCAAAATAGAACTTTTTCGGTAAAAACTCAACTTGTCGTGTTTGGAGGAGAAAGAATGCTGAGTTGCATCCAAAGAACACCATACCTACTGTGAAGCATGGGGGTGGAAACATCATGCTTTGGGGCTGTTTTTTCTGCAAAGGGACCAGGACGACTGATCCGTGTAAAGGAAAGAATGAATGGGGCCATGTATCGTGAGATTTTGAGTGAAAATCTCCTTCCATCAGCAAGGGCATTGAAGATGAAACGTGGCTGGGTCTTTCAGCATGACAGTGATCCCAAACACACCACCCAGGCAACAAAGGAGTGGCTTCGTAAGAAGCATTTCAAGGTCCTGGAGTGGCCTAGCCAGTCTCCAGATCTCAACCCCATAGAAAATCTTTGAAGGGAGTTGAAAGTCTGTGTTGCCCAGCGACAGCCCCAAAACATCACTGCTCTAGAGGAGATCTGCATGGAGGAATGGGCCAAAATACCAGCAACAGTGTGTGAAAACCTTGTGGAGACTTACAGAAAACGTTTGACCTCTGTCATTGCCAACAAAGGGTATATAACAAAGTATTGAGATGAACTTTTGTTATTGACCAAATACTTATTTTCCACCATAATTTGCAAATAAATTCTTTAAAAATCAGACAATGCGATTTTCTGGATTTTTTTTTTTCTCATTTTGTCTCTCATAGTTGAGGTATACCTATGATGAAAATTGGAGACCTCTCTCATCTTTTAAGTGGGAGAACTTGCACAATTGGTAGCTGACTAAATACTTTTTTTACCCAACTGTATATTAGTTGGGAGTTGATTATTAATTGCCCTGCACATTACTTGTGCTGTCTTAAATTTAACTAAATCCATGAACTTTATGGCATGTGACTTTAAAAACAAGTTGGTATGGTCTCTACATACTACATTATTTATTATCCTTATAGCTTTTTTGGAAAGTGCATATTGGCTGTAGATTGGTCTTGTAGGTGTTTCCCCAGACCTCTACACAGTAGTTAAGATATGGTAAAAACAGAAAATTGTACAGTAAGAATAATGATTTATAGTCCAAAATGTGTCTCGTCTTCCCCAGTATCCCTATACATTGTGCCAACTTGCAAAATGTGTAGGGATACAACTTGCCTTACATGTGACTGATGTAAGGTTTCCAGCAGATTTTATTGTCTGGCATCAACCTCAGAAACTTATTTTCCTGTACCATTTCAATAAGCGACTTTTTTTTTTTTTTTGTTACTTATTTATACCCGTAGGTAGATTTGGTTTGCAGTCTGGTGACAAGCCACCGGCTGCCGGTCGCTGCATGAGCGAGCGCCCTAAACCTACATGTTTTTGGTATGCGGGAGGAAACCGGAGAAATCCCACAGTAAACCCACGCAACACGGGGAGAACATGCAAACTCCACACAGCTCACTGTTGGTCGGGGGCTGGGATCGAACCCACGATCTCATGATCCCCGCGATCCCCCGGCCGAGGTTAAACTGTGCTGCCGCAGTGCTAAACCACTGCGCCACCGTGCAGCCCAGACTTTCACATTACTAGTGTGCATGTGCAGACTATACGGCCCGACATCCGGTTCAAAGGTCAAGACTATCAAACATTCCGCTAGCCGCCTTGTTTTTGTATAGAGACAGTACTGTCACACCTGAACAACTGCCGTTTAAAGTCTGCTTCAAGCTTTAAATCGCCGTTATGCCAGGTGCACATTATGCCGTAGTGAAGTGTGGGAACAGCATGTATCATCTAGTGCGGTGGAAAAAGCAAACTTGTAGCATACATGCGTGTAACTTTGGGACCAGCGTGTGCAAATGTCCGCTGCCATTCACGTTATACACATTCCCCACGGAGCTGAAGGATCTGGACGGATTTAACTGTTGGATTAAAGCAGTAAGTCTATATTATTACATCATTAAATAGTGTTGTGTATTGTTCAAGTTCTAGCCTAACTGACACGAGTCTAAACCCTGAAGTAGTAGGTATGGACAGGCAGGCCTGGATTTAGGATATAGTTCTTTGTATATTGGTAATGAAGCTTGATCTACACACATATGTAATTAAGGCCATTGATAAGTAGGCTGGTATAAAATAAAATTGCAAATCACTGAAAACGTGTGGTACTTAAACTATAGTAGTATCGACCTATAGATTTAAGTAAGCAGGCTATGCCTTGTAGTGAAATTTACTCAAAATGACAAAACCAAAGTTGAGCTGTCAAACCACTCGCTTACCTTCTTCGTAGTCGTTTCAGAGTCTCGCAAGTAAGGGTGCTTGGTCCTTTGACAACAAAAAATCTGCTATGTCAGCGTACATACAGGGGGGCCATTTTGGCCAATTTCTGCAAAGTGGCCACAAATGCAAGCGCAACTAGTTTATCCTTGCGTTTGCGGGTACAACCGGGAGGACCCCTACGCATACAATATGCTCGTAGATCAGGAACTTTCCATAAATTAAATGTATCGATAGAGCATGTTTGGTAGCCACGTTCCCATGATGCTTTGCGCGAGCCGAGATGCAAAAGTTGCTTATTCTGGTATCATCTATCATTACCATTATTTCATGATTTATTTTATAATTTCCACACAACATAATCTTTGGTTGTTTTTTTTTTTTCAGATTTAAAGATAATTTATTGTTGTTGAACCACTGTGTTAACCTTTTCATTTATGTTATGACCACCTCTAAAACCTGCTGCAAATTCTCACCAGTGTAAAGGATAGTGTCATCCGCAAACAAAATAAATTTCAGAATTTTTGATATTTGGCATATATCATTTATCAATCAATCAAACTTTATTTGTATAGCACTTTTTAAACATTAGATGCTGTGCAAAGTGCTTTACACAGATAAAAACAGACACATTTAGTTACATATTTTACACAATACACCCCCACCCCTTCCAATCCTCCCATAAACGTACCCACAAACACACAGGCACATACATCACCCCATACTTCTCTTACACGCATATAAAATAAAAGAGACATTGCTACCATATATCAGATAAAGAGTTTGTGTCCCAAAACTGACCCCTGGGGCACACCACAAGTGATGTCTATGAATGGTGATTTGTGCTCACCTATTTGTACAAATTGTCTGTTTCTTAAATAACTTTCCACCCAACTCAGTCTGACTCCTCTTATCCCATACCTTTCCAATTTCCTCAGTAAAATTCTATGATCAATGGTGTCAAAAGCTTTCTTTAAATCTATAAATACTCCTACAACAAACTTTTTATCTATACAACTAATAATTTCTTCTATGAGTTCAATCAGTGCCAAAGATGTAGATTTGTCAGCTCTAAAACCATACTGACCATCTGTAAGAAGGTTGTGTTTTTCAATGAAATAATCCAGTCTTCTAGTGAAATTTTTTCAAGTATTTTGGAGAATTGTCAGAGTAAAGAGACTGGCCTGTAATTTGTGAAATGATGACTGTCTCCTGTTTTGTATAGTAGTATTACTTTTGCTATTTTTATTTTGTTTGGAAATTTACCAGTTTGAAATGATAGGTTACAGATGTGGGTGAGTGGTTTAACAATTCCTTCAATTACTTTTTTTCACTATTGTCATGTCAATTTCATTCCAGTCAGTTGATTTTTTGTTCTTAAACATACTTACAGTCTCGATAATTTCCTTTTCAGTTACTGCACCCAAAAAGATTGTTTTTGGATTTCTATCTTCTATTTCATTTACAGAATCACTATTGTTCGTTTTTGGTGTCACTATTGTTTTTGCTAATTCTGGACAACGTTTACAAAAAAATTATTGAAACCACTAACCACATCCTCCATATTATTTATCAAACTATCATTTTTAATAAAATATTCTGGATAAATAGCATTCTTTGATCAGTTACTAATAATCCCATTTAGCACTTGCCATATTCCTCTTAAGTTATTTTTATTATCCTCTAATATTCTGTTGTAGTATTCTTTCTTACAAGTCCTCATTATATTAGTTCATGTGTGCTATATATTAACAAATATTAACAAAATACAGCAAACTAGGACAGATCACTGTCACACTCTGAACCTGTCTGCTCCCACCACTCTCTGGTAGAACACCTGGTGGTGTGAACACGTTAATCAGGTGATGTTGAGAATTGCGACATCACTGACCCCAGTTACATGATGGTCACAATAAACTGATTACTGAGAATAAACTGATGCTGGCAATAATCAGTTTTCTCATGTTTACATGCACTGAATAAACTGATTATTGGAGGGTAAACCATTTGAGTTAATGCCAGCAGTTACATGCCCTTTATCGAATTATTCTGTTTACATGGCCACTTGAATAATCAGATAATTCCAGAAATCCAATCCTAACCGGTTTATGTGTGTACATGTAAACATGGCCAGTGTTGAGATCAGTTTGAAGGCCTAATTGCCTTAGATAAGTCTGGAGTGTACAGTAGCTGGCTAGGTTCCATATTATTTGGCTGCTGAGAAATGCTAATGGGAAGGCTACACACTCATTTAATACTTAAAAATGTGTTTGTGCTTTTTCTGGTTTTATCTGCTGTTTGTGACATAGTTACATTTGCCACTAAGCTATCGCTAGTAGCATCAGCATGCTAGCTCATTTTTTGTTTGCTATTTATACATCTCTGAGTAAAATGAACAATTTAGTTTCATTCTCTAACCAACTGACAACTCAACCAAATTCAAAGTCAAAATATCATCATTTAGAGGATTTATTTATACAAAATGACAACTGGCCAAAACAACAAAAAAGATGTTGCTTTTAGATCAAATAATGCAAAGAAAATAATTTCATGATCATTCTTAAACACTACAATGTTTGTTTTAACTTAGGAAAACTCAAATCTGTATTTATGAAATCACTTTATTATTCACAGCTTTCATGTGTCTTACCATGCTTAGATGATCACCTAATCAGTTCCTCCTCAAGTAGACTGAAGTGTCCTTGTGTTGGAATTCAACAGATACTCAAACTGAATGGCCGCTATCAACCTTATTCCTAGGCCCCATGATGCTTTGCGTGAATTATGGTAGCAACTTCCGGTACTAGTTTAGAACATATGGTTGTCACTGAAACGGGACACTTTTCCTTGTTAAAAACAATGACTTCGGCATCAGAAATGCAGGAACACAGCCTCTTGCAGCTCAAAACAGTAACATAATCATACCACTTCCCATGACTATCAAGGGATGGAACAATGACCTTATAAAGTGGCCTCGTACACAGTAGCTCCGTTAGCGCCGCTGCTAAGATGCTAACACTGTAAACAAATGACCTGTGCTGGTAAAATGAGTCACTTTGAGGACATTTTCAAAACTGAGGTAACGTTATTTCCATATTCTGTATTGAAAGACCTTCAAAATTATATTTAATTTGTAGGTAGTGTGCAAAAACTAACTCAGAAAAAGCTGATTTGTTTATATTTTAGCTAGGTTGACAACTCACGTTCGATTGGTTGGAAGTCACGTCTTCTGCAAAACCATATGTATTTTTTTTTCCCCTTGTCCTGTCAGGCAGCTAGGCAAACAGAACAGGGATCCGTCACCTTTATTGTGCCAAAACAGATTTACTTTGCCAAGAGAAGCTTATACAGTACCTAACTGTGTATTGTATATTGTTGTAAACTCCTCCTGTAATAACTTTTAATACTTTATTTGAATTGTTTTACCCATGGAAGACCTAACAGGATGGGGAAGAGGGAAAGGAAGTGTGTGAAGGGGGAAAAGAAAAGGGAGGGGAACAGACAAAAAAAACAAAAAAACAACAGCAACTAAAACAAACAAAAGACAAACTGCTTCTTCCACCAAAGATGTCTCAACATGAGTCTGGTTTCTGCACCTGTTAAAGGAGAGACACTTATGCGTGTATGTCTGTGTGCATATATATGAGAATGCGCGCAAAATAAGTGTGTGCATGTGAGTGGTTTGTCAGGAAACATACGAAGCGGAGGGCCGGTCGCAGCAGCTCTCCCCCCAGGAACCCCGAGCAGGCAAGGCAGCGCCACCAACCCCCATAGGGCACAAACGTCCGAGGTCAGCAAGCCCCAGGAAAGCTAGGTATCCACCCCTGGAGGGATGATCAAGGGAGGCCAGGGTGCTCGGCGGCCAGCGCGGTGAGCCCACACCCCCGGACCCGTCTGACCCCCACCCCCCCAGCGGGGCCAACGTCCGCCCCCGGGCCCCAGGCACCAGGAGGCCAGCGACCCCACCCCCCCGGGGCAGAGACCGGCCCGTGCCCCCCGGCGCGAGCCCCCCCAGGCACCCCCACAGCGGGCCCGCCCGAGTGCCTCTGTCGCACACCCCGGGGCCCCCCATATCCAAAGAAGTCCCCCTGCCCAGGGGAGCCCACGTTGCCAAGAGGTACTACCTCCCTTAATCCAGCACCTCCCGACTCGCAGACACACCCCTCCCCACGCCTTCACACCCACATGCTCCCATGCACACCCCTCTTACTCACCCAGACCGACCCATTCTCTCTCACTCCTGTACCCATTCAAACTCACCCTTCATTCACCTTTGTTTCATAAGGTGGCTGCAAAGCAGATGCAGCGAGCCTGAACACGCACCAGTGCCCGGCAGTGACCAGGGAGACCACCCGCACAGGCCACAGAACCAGACCCCCACCCCCAGCGCCCATCTGAGCGATCAGCAGACCACCGCAGGCGCCCCGAGATACCACCCGGCATGCAAAGCACCACACAAAACCGACCCACCATCACCACCACTATTCATCACCCCCTCACTCTCACTTAGACTCATATTCAGCCCCCCTCTCACTTCCTTGGTTGTATCTATATATTCAGTAGCACCCAGGGATTTTGACAACATGATAGGTCCCAGGCTCCCCCCCCCCAATGCCCCCAGCAAGAGCAGGGCAACAGGGGTGGGGGAAGACCCCTCCCCCCGCACAGAACATGGTGGATGTGTGTCGGTTATATGATATAACTGTGTGTAAATGTGTGGACTACCAAAGTGCAATTACAATTGGGGGGATAGTGATTGGAGCACCACTAGCCACTGTGATGGGCAGCAGTGCCCTCATCCCCCCAAGCCCTCAGTGTCTAAAATACAATTAAAATTGAGGTGAGTGCAGCCCCACCACACAGCAAAGGTATCCCCTTCACCGACACAGTGCGGCACACGCCCACCCAAAGCCCTAAATGTAACAAAAAAGATGTATATTTCACCCAGAGTCAGGGGGAGGGTGAGGGCGGGAAATAAGACTGGGAGGTAGGCGGTCTAAAAGCGAGGCCATCCCCCCACAGAAGCCAGCTTGCAGACTGGTTCATGAGGCCACCCACTGCCCCCAAATCCCAACCCAGGGCAAGGGCCGCCAGTGGAAGCAGCCCAGGACCCACCAGCATCATGCCCCGGAGCTCCCAACACCACTAACATGATGGGGCAGCCATAGATATTTCCACTTATCTTACACACACAAACATGGACAACAACAGTCACAATAGTGAACGATGGGCCGGACTCACATGGCGCCCAACATGCCAGGCGACACCCCCGAGCGCCCATACAGGCCCACGACCACCCACCCCAGACGCACACTGACAGCCGCAGGCCGCCCTGCAACCACAGCCACCCCGGAGCAACCCGATGGAAACACGGCTATCAACCCATGCCAATGGCCCCCCAACCACCCCCAAGCACCAACATACACACACACCGCCAATGACACCAGGGGTGATGCGACAAAGCGCCTCACCCTGCAACACAACAGCAGGGCGGCCAGGACAAGCAGGCCCCGAAACGCCAGCCCCCATGCCACTAGATGGACTGCCCAACCCCTGCCACCCAACAAAGTTCTCCTACCCATACACACATCGTCCACCCCCCAGACATCTACCCACAAGTAACCGTTTCCATACACACACATACCACACCCACCATCACACATGCCCACCTACACCCACACACAGCCCCACCTGCCCACTCAACACACACCCACTTCCGCATCCACTTACACACAAACCCCCACTCACACACACACACACACGCACACCCACACCCACAGACCCCAGTGGACAGGGACGGTGACCCAGGATGCAGGCACCAACCCCAGGGTGCCACCAGGGCTCCAGGAAAAACATGACCCTGCCATGCAAGGATGCACCGGGGACAACCCCCACCACTGGCGCACATCCGACCCCGGCCCGTGGGGGGAGGGACGCCCCCTCCCCCAGCACCAGGGGTCCAGGGCCAGACCCCCCCCCCCCGAGGGGCGAGGCCAGCCGGCCGGGGGCCACAGCCCAACCCACCCCGCAGCCCTGCTAACCCCCCCTCCCCCCCCAAGGCCAGACAGACAGCCACCCTGGAACAGGCCCCCCCGACACCCGTGGTCGGGGTGCAGCCAGCCGCCAGAGATGCCAAGGAGAGCGAGTCACCGCCCGCCACCCCTCAGAGTACAGAATTAATAAGCGGGGACCAGAGAGAATTGAATTCTGCCAATTGATTATTTGAGGAGGCTGACATTCTCTCCAGGCTAATATAATCCAGTAGTAAGTTATTATAATAAGTCATGCATAAGTTATTTCTTGATTTCCAATTCATGAGGATAGTTTTCTTTGCGATGCATAAGGCAGTGAGAACCATGTGTGACATCCTTGCATCTATATTTATTTCACTTAAATCACCTAATATGCAAAGTGTGGGTGAGGGTGGGACACTATACCCAAGCCATGCCGACAGGTCTTCACATGTCTTCTGCCAGAACTTTTGAACCGGTGCACAGGACCACATAGCATGCGTATAGCTATCCGGGACGTTCCTGGTGCAGTGAGAGCAGATATTTGTGTGACTCAGGCCCATTTTGAACATCCTTTGTCCTATGTAATGAATTCTATGTAGAACTTTATATTGTATAAGTTGTAAGAGTTTTTAGTCATCTTAAAAGTGTTTAAACATATTTGTGTCCAGAAACTTTCCTCCTTAATCGATAAGTCTGTCTCCCACTTTGATATTGGAAGAGATACGGACTCATCCAACTTTGATAACAATCCATGTATTTTCAATATCAATTTAGGGGAACGGAGATTTAGAGACTCTGCCACCTTAATTGGTACCTCTAAATCTGTCTGATTAAGATTAAATCTTTCTTTTATTATGGATTTAAGCTGTTGATATTCAAAATACTTTTTATCACTGATTTCGTATTGTGACACTAGTTCCTGAAATTGGATAAAATTTCCACCTTGAATAAGACGTTCTGTTATTTATTCCCTTCTCTTGCCATAGTGGAAATTTTAATGTCCTCTTTTGCTGCAAGATATCAGGATCATTCCAAATGGGTGTGAGTTTACAGGGGACAAGTGAAGACCCTGTTATTTTTAAAAATTTCTACCAAGCCATCAGAGAGAAGCTGATATTAATGCTTTTAAAACAGTCATGGCATTTAATACAGGGATTTATAAAGGGTAAGTCAGAGATATTTAGCGACCCACAGAGAGCCTGTTCAGCATCCAACCATGGGTTTCCTAGTGGGGTTGATTTTGTCCATTTTGAAACAAACTGCAGTCTATGGGCTAAAAAGTAATTTAAAAAATTAGGTAAATCTAAGCCTCCGCACGCTTTCACTTTTTGGAGGGTTTTTAAACTAATCTGTGATGGTTTATCCTTCCATAAAAATTTACTTATATTTGAGTTTAGAGACTTAAACCAGGCCATTGATGGTTGACTAAGGATCATTGAGAACAAATAATTGATTTTAGGAAGGACCATCATTTTAACAGTTGCAACTCTTCCCATTAATGATAAAGGTAGTGTCCTCCAGCGCGTAAGGTCATCTTGTATTGTTTTTAAAAGGGGAATATGATTTAGTCGCAATAACTCTGACAGCCTGGGGGGAAATATCTATTCCTAAATATTTAACATTTCCTGATCGTATTGGAATAGTAAATGTATTTGAGAAATTGCAATTTATAGGTAAAACTATTGATTTTACCCAGTTAATACAGTAGTCTGACAATGATGAAAATTTATCAATGAGCGCCACTGTCTGAAGAAGAGATCTTTGTGAGTTTTCAAGGAAAATCAATACATCATCAGCATAAAGACTTATCTTGTGTTCCTTTTCTCCAGTTTGAATACCTCTGATATCAACATTTTGTCATATGGCTGCTGCTAATGGTTCAATAAAGATGGTAAAAAGTGAGGGAGAGAGTGGACACCCCTGCCTAGTACCTCTCTCGAGGTTAAAGCTTCGGGAAGTCTGATCATTTGTTCGGACAGATGCAGCTGGACACCTATATAGTGTTTTAATCCAGTTTATGAAAGATGAACCAAACCCGAACTTGTTAACACCATAAAAAGAAATTTCCAGTTAACACGGCCAAAGGTATTCTCTGCATCCAGGGACAAGATTGTAGAGCTTTGCAAATTATTTTAAGATCGACATTCATAAGTGAGATGGGACGGTAGCTGGATGGAAGCGTAGGTTCTTTTCCAGGCTTAAGGAGCAGGATAATACTAGCCAAATTCATTATTTGGAGGAATTACATTATCTTCTTTAATTTGGTTCACCATTTTAAAAAAAGTAGGTGCCATCACAGGCCAAAATTCTTTATAAAATTCTACTGGAAAACCATCTGGTCCCGGGGCTTTGCTGCTTGGGATGTGCTTAAGTACCTCCTGGAGTTCAGACACCTGAAGAGGTGCATCCAGAGCTGCAATCTGTTCATTATTTAATTGTGGTAAATTAATATCGTCCAAAAATTTATTTACCTCTGAGTCAGATATGGGTAATATTTCCAGTCATATCCTTGATAAAGTGGATAGTTGTTTTTTCTTTATTCAATCTAAGCTGGTTCCCAAGATATCGCCCCAATTTATTACTGTGTTCAAACTTCTCAAGACGCAGTCTTTGTATTAAAAACTGTGCTCTTTTGTTTGTAATTTCTTTTAATTCCAGCTTTAATTTTCTCAGATCGTTCAGTGTCTGTTCTTGTAGGGAAACGGCACAGGTCGTCTCTGGTGATTTAATTTTCTGTTATAACTCCAGTACCAGTGCTTTTTCTTTTTTATTCTTATATGAACAGTAAGAGATTATTTTACCTTGCATGACCGCTTTTGCTGCTTCCCAAAGAACACCTGGGGATATTCCTGGCACATCATTAAAGTCTTTGTCTTTCAGTAGTGATATATTAAATTTCCAGCTCCTAGATTCCCTTGTAGCTTTCCTATTTACTAGTGTAAGAGATACTGGATGGTGATCGCTAATAGCTTGATTTGAGCATATTTCAGTGTCTGTGATGTCCCTCACAATAGAGTTACTGGCTAAAAAGAAATCTAGATGCAAATGTGAACTATGAACTGGTGAAAAAAAAAGTGTACTCCTGAAGAGTTGGGTGAAGAAAACGCCATTCATCGCAAAGACCAAAATCATTCATGTACTGTTTGAGAGTGTCAGTAGCCTGCCATTTTCAGTGATTCCCCGATGTACTAAGCCTGTCGATTGCATGGTTTAATACCAGGTTGAAGTCCCCTCCTATTATAAGTTTAGTGTCCAAGTGCTCAGAAAGAGAAGTGAAAAAAGTGTGAAAATAGGATGGGTCGTCAATATTTGGGCCATAAACGCTTGCAATACATAGATCCAAATTTTGGGCTGAGATTTTTAGTATTATATATCTACAGTGGGGAAAAAAAGTATTTAGTCAGCCACGAATTGTGCAAGTTCTCCCATTTAAAAGATGAGAGAGGTCTCCAATTTTCATCATAGGTATACCTCAACTATGAGAGACAAAATGAGAAAAAAAAAAATCCAGAAAATCACATTGAAGGATTTTTAATGAATTAATTGGTAAATTCCTCGGTAAAATAAGTATTTGGTCACCTACAAACAAGCAAGATTTCTGGCTCTCACAGACCTGTAACTTCTTCTTTAAGAGGCTCCTCTGTCCTCCACTTGTTACCTGTATTAATAGCACCTGTTTGAACTCTTTATCAGTATAAAAGACACCTGTCCACAACCTCAAACAGTCAGACTCCAAACTCCACTATGGCCAAGACCAAAGAGCTGTCAAAGGACACCAGAAACAAAATTGTAGACCTGCACCAAGGTGGGAAGACTGAATCTGCAATAGGTAAGCAGCTTGGTGTGAAGAAATCAACTGTGGGAGCAATTATTAGAAAATGGAAGACATACAAGACCACTGATAATCTCCCTCCATCTGGGGCTCCACGCAAGATCTCACCCCGTGGGGTCAAAATGATCACGAGAACGGTGAGCAAAAATCCCAGAACCACATGGGGGGACCTAGTGAATGACCTGCAGAGAGCTGGGACCAAAGTAACAAAGGCTACCATCAGTAACACACTATGTCGCCAGGGACTCAAATCCTGCAGTGCCAGACGTGTCCCCCTGCTTAAGCCAGTACATGTCCAGGCCCGTCTGAAGTTTGCTAGAGAGCATTTGGATGATCCAGAAGAGGATTGGGAGAATGTCATATGGTCAGATGAAACCAAAATAGAACTTTATTGTAAAAACTCAACTTGTCGTGTTTGGAGGAGAAAGAACACCATACCTACTGTGAAGCATGGGGGTGGAAACATCATGCTTTGGGGCTGTTTTTCTGCACAGGGACCAGGACAACTGATCCGTGTAAAGGAAAGAATGAATGGGGCCATGTATCGTGAGATTTTGAGTGAAAACCTCCTTCCATCAGCAAGGGCATTGAAGATGAAACATGGCTGGGTGTTTCAGCATGACAATGATCCCAAACACACCGCCCGGGCAACAAAGAAGTGGCTTCGTGAGAAGCATTTCAAGGTCCTGGAGTGGCCTAGCCAGTCTCCAGATCTCAACCCCATAGAAAATCTTTGGAGGGAGTTGAAAGTCTGTGTTGCCCAGCAACAGCCCCAAAACATCACTGCTCTAGAGGAGATCTGCATGGAGGAATGGGCCAAAATACCAGCAACAGTGTGTGAAAACCTTGTGAAGACTTACAGAAAACGTTTGACCTCTGTCGTTGCCAACAAAGGGTATATAACAAAGTATTGAGATAAACTTTTGTTATTGACCAAATACTTACTTTACCGAGGAATTTACCAATTAATTCATTAAAAATCCTTCAATGTGATTTTCTGGATTTTTTTCCCCTCATTTTGTCTTTCATAGTTGAGGTATACCTATGATGAAAATTGGAGACCTCTCTCATCTTTTAAGTGGGAGAACTTGCACAATTGGTGGTTGACTAAATACTTTTTTGCCCCACTGTACCTTCCGGATCTGTTATGGTGTTATTCACAACAAAGCGTATTCTTCTGTTTACCAGTGTAGCTACCCCCCTTTGTTTAGAATTAAAGCCGGCTGAGTACATGTGGGGGAATTCCGGGGAGGTGAGCGCATCTACAGACGACTTAGAGACATGTGTCTCCTGCAATAAGACAAAAGTCTGCCTGTAGCTTGTTCAGTCAATTAAAAACTTTTAGCCTCTTCTCCCTGGTTCCAATTCCACGTATGTTCCATGTGACAAACTTAAATGTGGACATGTTTTCACTAACTGGTTGTGTACTAAAGACTAACTAAATATGCCTATGTGATTATATGTCTGTAATGTATGCATATATGTGTATATATATATGCTGTGTGTAAAGTATACACCTACGCATGTATAATTGGGTGTGCGCGCATGATGTCTCTGTGCCATCTGCCTGCAATTGCAAGCAAATGGGGTGCATGTATTTCAAGTTATTTCCTATAAACCAGAAGTATGAGAAAAAACAGACATAAAGGTTAGTAAGTGGTGAAAAAATGCAGATAACATACAACAATGACCTAAGAGCTTCAAAAAAAATTAACTACAACAAACAACCAACAACCTCAACAACAAAGAAAAACATTTTGACAAATGTTAACAAATTAAACTGAGATCCAGTAAGAGACCTGCGCACAATCACACTCTTTCCACCTGTAGCTAAAATAAATAAATAAATAAAAATAACTCAACAAAAAACAAAATAGGCTCTAGAATAACCAGGGCATTATAGTTTCATCCATAAACAGCTTGTCATCTATATACAGTCTATCCACAGAAACAATAGCTCGTTTACCTTCTTGGATGTTTTGTTTCCTAACGGGAAAAAGCTTCCTTCTCCTTTCCAAGATTTCCTGTGGAAATTGATCATTTAGACCATAATTGGCGTTTTTAAGCTGCCTGCCCTGCCTCTGTACCAAAATTTTTTGCTTAAAATGTTAAAATTTGGCAACAATAGGTCTAGGACGTTTATTCTGGGAATTTTTTTGCCCAATTCGGTGGACACGATGGAAGGTAATTGAATTTGTGACTTCAGGGGATAGTTTTAGTTGTGATGAGATAAATTCACGGACCAGCTGTTCTGGATTTTCATTATTTTTTTTCAACAATTCCAGAAAAAACAAGGTTATCTCTCATACTGCGTGACTGCAATCTGAGAACTGTTTCCTTCATTTTCCGGTTTTCTTCCTCAACAACACCAAGCCGTGTGGTTAGTGTGTTTACTGACTTTTTCAGGCTGTTATTTTCCTCTACAAGAGAGACGAGCTGTGCTTGACTGAACTCTAAACCTTCCCGCAAACTCTGGAACTCTTGATGAAGGAGCTCGACCAGCGCCAGTCTACCATCCATGCTGGTAAGTTTATTCTCAGTGGAGAAAAGGATGTCACTAACCTCGGTGCCCTGCTGTGATTTCAGGGGCGTTATTTTTGGCGACTCTGCAGGTCTCGGTTGTTTAGACTGAGAAGCAGCGGCAGAACATACACTCGCCTGCTCCATGACACAGCAACGGTAATAGAACTCGTCGATGTAGTTCTCTAGTTCCTCCAGCTCCGTACAAAAAAAAAGAAAAATAGACACAGACAATAAGTTAATGAATTAATTACAAAAAAGAAAAAAAAACTACCTGTGGAAAAGTTTGTTTTTAAGCTTTGTCGACAGCAGTCGCTGTTTGGATTATTGCACAAATTGTCTCGAGACGTCTCGCGATCACAGTATCAGCCCCCTCGGTGCCAAACCATATGTATTTTTAGAAAGTACAATTTCTAAGCTTTAAAATGATATCAGACACTCATGGGGGGTTTCCTGGGACTTTGCCACTACCAAACAAAGAAAGAGTCATGATTTATGACTTCTTGTGCCTGTCGCTCGTAATGACACGGTGCACATTCTGACTCATTTTGCCAGCACAGGTCACATATATCAAGGTCTCCACCACAATAAAGTCGGCTGCATATTGTGAAAATATGTTGGCTATATTCAGATTTACCTCAGAGCAGACGTAGAGTCTAGTTAGAGCCACAAAGAACCACAACATCGTGCTTGGGTGTTTTAAATTCGGGGTAAAACGTAAGATCTGTGACAGACATACAGACATACCTGGCTCGAACAACCCTTTAGTTTTCAGTGCATGATCTACTCATTGCTGTTGAAGCCACAGATTTAGCTGTGCTCATCTGTGAGGAGCCTCACACCACGAACATCAGCAAGAACCAGAACTACACAAAAACATTCAAAAATACAAAAACTACAAGTGCTGAAATTAGCTGCCACTTGAGTGGAAAACACACATAAGATAAGATAAGCCTTTATTAGTCCCACAACGGGGAAATTCCAGGATTGCAACAGCACAGGGATAGCAACACTCAGAGCAACAATCAGAAGGCAAGAAAAAACAAGCAAGCAAGAGCAGCTAATATACATATGTACATATTACTATAAAATATATATATATACACACACACACACAGACACACAGTGCAGAGCATTGTAGCTGGATGGAATAAATATATGAATATATGAACACACAGTGCAGAGCATTGTAGCTAGATGGAATAAATATGTAAATATATAAACACCCACAGTATGGAGCATTGCAGCTAGGTGGAATAAATATGCAAGTATATAAACACACACAGTGCGGAGCAATGTAGCTAGATGGAATAATATGTAGATATATAAAAACACAGTGCGGAGCATTGTAGCTAGATGGAATAAATATATAGATATATAAATATAAACACACCCAGTGCAGAGCATTGTAGCTAGATGGAATAAATATGTAAATATATAAACACACACAGTGCAGAGCATTGTTGCTAGGTGGGATGAAACAGCATAACCGTCTATTTAGTTATCCTACATGGTATGATTATGTGCCCATACATATTCTCACCCTCCATAGCGACCGGTATGTTCCTAGTTGTATGCCGGAGAGGACCATTGTGTAAGTCTATTGCATCTTTCGCATTCAAAAAAAAAAAAAAAAAACAAAAAAAAAAAAAACAAAAAAAAAACTATTAGTTTGTTACGTCTTTTTGCTATCTCTGCGAGCAGCCCTGCTTAGGTTGTACAGTCTGACAGCCGTTGGTAGGAAGGACCTACGAAACCTCTCGGTTGTGCACCTGGGATGATGTAGTCTGCTGCTAAATGAGCTCCTCAGTGCATCCAGTATGTCCTGCATAGGGTGGAACTCGGACTCCAGCAGAGATGACAGTTTAGCCACCGTCCTTCTCTCTCCTATCTCCTCCATCGGATCAAGGCGTTGCCCCAGGACAGAGCTAGCTTTCTTAATCAGTTTGTTCAGTCTCTTCCTATCGGCTGCAGTAATGCCACTGCCCCAGCAGACCACTCCAAAAGTGATGGCTGATGCCACCACCGTGTCATAGAATGACTTCAGCAGCGCCCCTTGTACACCAAAAGACCTGAGTCTCCTCAGCAGGAACAGCCTGCGCTGTCCCTTCTTGTAGAGTGCGTCAGTATTGTGTGACCAGTCTAGTTTATTGTTCAGATGAATACCCAGGTACTTGTAGGATGTCACCATCTCGATGTCTGTTCCCTGTATATTTACTGGTGCTGTGAGGGGCTGCCCATGCCTGCGGCAGTCCACCACCAGCTCCTTAGTTTTCCTCGCGTTGATCTGGAGGCAGTTCCGATGGCACCAGTCCACAAAGTCCTGGATAAGCCCTCTGTACTCAGCTTCATCTCCGCTGGAGATGAGACCAACGATCGCAGAGTCATCAGAGAACTTCTGTAGATGGCAATGTGTTGTGTTGTGTGAGAAGTCCGCAGTATAAAGAGTGAACAAGAAGGGAGCCAGCACCGTTCCCTGGGGGGCCCCCGTGCTACTGATGATCGTGTCGGAAACACAGTCCCGGGTTCTCACAAACTGAGGCCGGTTCGTGAGGTAGTCCAGGATCCATGATGACAGGTGCTGGTCCACCCCTGCGCGCAGCAGCTTGTCCTTCAGGATCATCGGTTGGATGGTGTTGAAAGCACTGGAGAAGTCAAAGAACATGATCCTCACCATATTCCCGGGCTTCTCCAGGTGGGACAGAGAACGGTGAAGGAGGAAGATCACCGCATCCTCCACCCCAATGCCATGCTGGTAGGCGAACTGGAGTGGATCCATCGCTGGTTCCACCAGGGGGCGGAGATGAGCAAGGAGCAGTCTCTCCAGGGTCTTCATCAAGTGGGACGTCAAGGCCACCGGTCTGAAGCTGTTCAGGTCTTTGGGGTGGGAAGTTTTTGGTACAGGTACCACACAAGATGTTTTCCACAGCTGTGGTACCCTCCCCAGTTTCAGGCTCATGTTGAAGATATACGTCACAATCCCACACAGCTGGTCTGCACAGGACTTGAGGAGCTTTGCGCTGATGCCGTCCGGTCCCGACGCCTTCCTCGCCTTGATCTTCCTCAGCTCCGTCCTCACCTGGGTCTTGGTCAGGGTCAGGATGGGAGGCTGTGTGTTGGGAGTGGGGGGGGTGTCGGTGGAGTGGGGAGTGGGTAGCAGGACTTGATTTGTGACTTGATTTGTCCACTTGACATGTGGACTATACATTAAAATGAATTTGAAAAACTTTTTAAAACGCTATTTTAAATGCCCCTGCTACACCACTCAAACAGACTGATTTAACACTACCGCAGTTGAAACCGGAAGTTCCGTCCATAATCGTTCCTACAGCGGCACCCCCAGGAATAAGGTGGATACATCTAGAGATGCTAACTTAGGAAAGATGTTGTAGTGGTCTCTAATTTTTTCCTGAGCTGTATAATCTAAATGGATGGAAAACAATAACGCATATATGGTTTTCTCCTTAAAAAGAGCTTAAAAAGGGGTTTCATGAAAGTAGGAAACCTGTTAACTCATGATCTAATGACATATGCCTTTTCTCTAAGGAACAAAGCCTTATTTAATCTTTGTTATAATGTAAATGTATATATTCTCAAAAATCATACTGCAATATTTGGGGCAGTCACATATGTCTTTTTATGGTTGCTGTGGGATTTGTTTGAGTTTATTACCGTTTACCAATCTATAGTCAGAATGTCATAACCAGTGTCGGGAGTAACGTGTTACAAAGTAATGCCACTACTTTTGCAATAACGTGCTGCGTAATGAAATTACTGTTTAAAAATTCAGTAATGCGTTACAGTTACTGAAACTTGATCAGATGCGTTACTCGTTTTATTAATATGGATAGATATTTTTAGCGCAAACAGACGATCATACAACTTGCAGTTGCTAGACACCCTCCTCATCAGCTGCTAACTGGGAATAAATACACAGTGTGGGGAGCCTTGAATAACGAAACTGAATTGCATTTAATTCAAGTTTATTTCAAGCAACCATTCCCACAGTCTGCTCTCATTCTTGAGCAGCGAACAAAGAGGAGGAAACACACCAAAGTCCTCGCCTTTAAACATTCTCACATAAAGAAATCTCCCTCGCAGGGGAGGTCACACATCTCCATCATAATCCCTTTATTCACATTCATAATCCCTTTATTTACATTACTCCCCCCTCTCTCCTCTCGAGCCTCCGAGGTCAGGGAGTCTACTGTCCACACCTATTGTCTTCTCTCGCTGTCCACCGCAGGTGTCCTAGACTGCGTCTCGTGTCCTAGACTCTGCGTCTCCTTCATCGTGAGGTTAAATCACATATGTGCTGTCAGCATATCTCTCATATGTCCAACATGTACATGCACAACTACACAGCCATATAACCCCCCCCCCAAACGATGAAGAACGGACTATTCCCTAAAATTCAATAACATGTTACTGACTACTGTATAATCAACATCAACATTCAGTCTGTGCGCTGCCTGGGCTTCAGCCGTCTGCCGAATCTGCTGTGAGTTGGCCCCGCCTTGCCTGCGGCGCCTTTCTGCTCCGGCTCTGTTGACTGAGGGAGAGAGTGATTATTTGCCCCCTGCGGGGGCCTGCCTCGTCAAGGTGCCCTTGCGACCGGTACAGACCCGTCCTTCATGACAAAAGCAGGTTTTAGTCTGTCAATACTGACTGTCTCTTTTCTGTCTCCAAAATCTAGTACAAATTGCTTATCACCTGCTTCCAGCACTCGAAATGGCCCTTCGTAAGGTGGTTTGAGTGTTGCTTTTAGGGCTTCGCGCCTGACAAAAACGAACTCAGCATTTTTCAAAGCTTTGGGGACGAAAACTCGTGGAAAAGCGTGATGAACCGGACCCGGAAGCGTGTCTGCTCCCGTGCCAACTAACGGTCCCAGAGCCAGGAGAGGTGGGGGCTCCGGGGGCTCTGGTAAAAACTCGCCTGGCAGCCTAAGAGGTTGTGCGAACACCAGCTCCGCTGGGGAGGCGTCTAAGTCCTCTTTGGGCGCAGAACGCAACCCTAATAAAACCCATGGTAGTTTATTTACCCAATCTGCATCCGTGAGCGACGCTCTGAGTGCTGCCTTCAAAGACCTATGAAAACGCTCGCATAAAACATTAGCCTGAGGGTGGTAAGCTGTAGTGCAGTGAATTTTGGCTCCCAAGCCGTTGGCCATCACTGACCACAGCTCAGAGACGAATTGAGGTCCTCTATCGGACGTAATGTCCGATGGAACCCCGAAGCGCGCCACCCAAGCCGTTAAAAAAATGCGAGCCACCTCCACGGCCGTGGTCGTCGCCAGCGGGACCACTTCCGGCCAACGTGTGGTTCGGTCCACCATTGTCAAAAGATGCGTGAACCCCTGTGATGCCGGTAGGGGGCCCACGAGGTTGACGTGCACGTGGTCGAACCTTCTGGCTGGAATGCGAAACGGTTCTAACGGGGCTCTTGTGTGCTTGTGAATTTTGGCCCGTTGACAAGACATGCAGGTTTTTGCCCATTCCTTCACGTGCTTGCGCAGGCACGGCCAAACAAACTTTTCCGCTACCATTTTCACCGACGCGCGCACCCCCGGGTGCGCCAGTGAGTGGACCAAATCAAAAACACGGCGGCGCCACGCGGCCGAAACCACCGGACGCGGGCGCCCCGTCGACACATCGCAGATCGGGGGGGCATACCGGTTTGTAAACACTTGCTCTCCAGCCTTAACCCTGTTGGTCCAGACTGGAGTGCGCGCACGTCTGCGTCCGTCCCCTGGTCCGCTGCCATGGCTGCGTAATCTATACCCACATGCACCGGGGCTGCGCACGCCACCGCGCCGCTCTCCTGCGGTGCAGTCACGGTGGCCCGTTCTGCCTCTGTGCGCGGTGGAGTCGTGACCGCGCGTGAGAGACAATCTGCTACTATATTGAATTTGCCCGCAACGTGCCTAATGTCAGTGGTAAATTCCGAGATCGCGGCCAGCTGCCTCTGCTGCCTGCCTGACCACGGGTCTGAAATTTTGGCCATGGCATATGTGAGTGGCTTGTGGTCCACATAAGCGGTGAAGCACCGTCCTTCCAGCCAGAACTGGAAATGACGAATAGCCAAATGCAGCGCCAACAGTTCTCTGTCGAACGTGCTGTATTTTCGCTCAGCCGCGCTTAAGGATTTGCTAAAGAAAGCCAACGGCTGCCAAACTCCGGCGACCTGTTGCTCAATAACGGCCCCTATGGCTAAATCTGAAGCGTCTGTCGTCAGCGCGATACGTGCTGCCGGGTCTGGGTGGGCCAGGAGCGCAGCGTCAGCCAAGGCTTTTTTTACCTCTGTGAACGCGCGCTCCCGCTCTGGGGACCATTCGACCGCCTGGGTTGGTTTTTGCTTTTTGAGCGCGGCATATAACGGTTGTATGATTTGAGCTGCGTGGGGCAGGAATCGGTTATAAAAATTCATCATCCCCAAGAATTCCTGCAGTGATTTGACCGTTTGTGGCCGGGGAAAATCCGCTACCGCGCGTACTTTATCTGGTAACGGAACCGCTCCCTCTGGGGAGACGCGGTGACCCAAAAAATCGATCTGCTCGACGCCGAACTGGCACTTGGTTGGGTTAATTATTAAGCCGTGCTCTCCCAGCCTCCTAAAAACTGCTGTGAGGTGCTTTTCGTGTTCGTCCTCTGAAGTACTCGCGACCAAAATGTCGTCGAGGTACACAAACACAAAAGGGAGATCGCGTAACACGGCATCCATCATCCGCTGAAACGTTTGCGCCGCCCCTTTGAGACCAAACGGCATGCGTAAAAATTCGAAAAGTCCGAACGGGGTTATTACCGCTGTTTTAGGAATGTCCCCCGGTTGGACTGGGACTTGGTGATAGCCGCGGACCAGATCAATCTTTGAAAAAATACGCGCCCCCGCCAGGTGCACCGAAAAGTCCTGAATGTGCGGGATGGGATAACGATCGTGCGCCGTAGCATTGTTTAGTCTGCGGTAATCGCCACACGGTCTCCAGGAGCCATCGGCTTTCGGTACCATGTGCAGCGGCGAAGCCCACAGGCTTTTTGAGCTACGAACAATGCCCAGCCTCTCTAGGCTGGCGAACTCCTCGCGCGCTATAGCGAGCTTAACTGCATCCAAGCGCCGAGCCTTTGCAAACACGGGAGGACCAGATGTAGGGATAAAATGCTCCACCCCGTGTTTCGCGACCGTCGCTGAAAAAGTGGGCACAGTGAGCGCTGGAAATTGGGTGAGGAGTGTGTGAAACTTACCACCTGCTGTAGCAACGTGGGTCTGTACTGGTGGCGGGGACACTCGAGCTGAACAGGGGAGAGAGTAAAAAGAGAGTGCATTTACCAGCCGTCTATTAGCAAGATCAACTAACAGATTGTGTGAGCACAAAAAATCCGCGCCCAACATGTTGAAACTCACCGCCGCTATTACAAAAGTCCATTCATATGTGCGGCCATGTAAGCATAAAGGCAAGGTCCTTTTCCTGTAGGTGTTGATGCTCGAGCCATTCGCCGCCGTAGCTCCGCTACCGCGGGGTCCAGCCACCCGGTCCGCGTATGTTGGGGTGATGAAGCTCACTTGGGCTCCGGTGTCTATGAGGAACTCTCGTCCGGAGCTCATATCCGTGATGTAGAGCAGCTTGTTGCCTTCTCCGAGAGTCGAAGCTGCTAGCAACCCCCGGTCTTGCCGTTTCCCGAACTCTTGAAGTTGCAGGGCGGCACGCACCTGCGTGCCCTATCAGCGAACCTCCGATGGTAAAAGCAGAGATCCTCTCCTCCGCTGTGTCGGGGCAGCACCTCTGCCACCGGAACATTGGCTCCACCTCGTCGCGGCCGTGCTGCCGCCGTCGTCGCCCAGCCTGGGTCTGCCGCCTCTGGCTCCCCGCTGTCTTGGGTCGTCGCTGTGGTTGCCTGCCCGCCGCAGGCGTCCAGAATCCCGTCTGCTTCCTGGGCCAGCTCCCGGAACTCCTCCGGGGTGTGACACTTCTTGCCGGCCAGCGTGCTTCTCGCATGCGTCGGAAGGTTGGAGAGGAAGATGAACTGGAAAAGGAAATCATCGTTGTCCGACCCTCTCAGCTGTATCATATCCTCCATCAGGGTGCTCGGCCTGTGTCCTCCTTGGTCTAGCAAAGACAGGATCCTCCTCGCCCTCACTTCGGCCGAGGGGGTGAAAAACTTAACGAGGGTGGATTTCAGCTTGTCGTACCTGCCGGTAGCGGGTGGCTGCTCCACCAAGCTCTGCACGCATCGAGATGTGTGGTTATCCAGTTTAGCAATGACATGGTGGAACTTAGTGTCATCCACCGTTACTCCTGCGAGCGCAAACTGCGACTCCGCTTGAAGGAACCACGACCGTGGGTTATCCTGCCAGAAATCAGGCAGCTTGACGGCCACTGCGCTCGCCAGAACCGAACTCTGTGAGTCCGGGACCCTGAGACCTTCTCCGGTCATTCTCAACGTCGTCGGTCACCAATTGTGGGGAGCCTTGAATAACGAAACTGAATTGCATTTAATTCAAGTTTATTTCAAGCAACCATTCCCACAGTCTGCTCTCATTCTTGAGCAGCGAACAAAGAGGAGGAAACACACCAAAGTCCTCGCCTTTAAACATTCTCACATAAAGAAATCTCCCTCGCAGGGGAGGTCACACATCTCCATCATAATCCCTTTATTCACATTCATAATCCCTTTGTTTACATTACTCCCCCGTCTCTCCTCTCGAGCCTCCGAGGTCAGGGAGTCTACTGTCCACACCTATTGTCTTCTCTCGCTGTCCACCGCAGGTGTCCTAGACTGCGTCTCGTGTCCTAGACTCTGCGTCTCCTTCATCGTGAGGTTAAATCACATATGTGCTGTCAGTATATCTCTCATATGTCCAACATGTACATGCACAACTACACAGCCATACACAGTTTCGATGGCTATGAGCGGGACTGCCATCCCCAGCGCCACCACCGGCCTTAAGCCACTGGAGGTTGTCATGCCAAAGGCAAGCAAATAAATAAACAAATAAATATAAACTGACCCTTCCATAACTGACAAAGCCATCACACAGTCTCCTCCCTGGGTCCGTTTCCTGTCCTGCCCCAGTTCACATCACAACCCTGTGGGAAGAAATGCTGCAGCGGTGGCAACTTCTCATATCGAGCCCTGATCACCTGTTGTCCGAGTAGTAAGTAGCCCCTACCATCTCCTGCCTCTGTGGTTAAACATGAGCATTTTTTGAGCAAGAAGCTCACATTTAATGTCCGCATTAAATGCATTTAAAGTTTTCTTACGCACAGAGGAAAAAGTGACTGATTTGTTGCAGTAAAAAACAGCTTCTTGTAAGTGGTAAACTTTCATTTATCTGTGCTTTCTATTTTATTTTATCTCATTCATTTACATGTGGTTGTGATATACAACTATTTCATGGAAGTAAATCCTCTAAATATGCATTTTTAACGGGCTGGTCCAGGGGTGTCAAACATGTGGCTCATGGGCCAAAAACAGCCCACCAGGGGGTCCAAAATTTTCTCTGTGAATTCACAGCTTTATTTCTAGTAAATTTCTGATTTTCTACTGATTACAATAGTTTGTGTAAATCCGAGACATTTTTTCTCTGAAAGATGACTTTTTTCCTCATCTTTTCTTTTTCTTCTTTTTTTGTGATGAGAACAAGGGGCCCTTGATCTTGCTGTGTGTGCAAGACGATTTAAGTACGCATTTAAAAGTAACGTGAAAGTTACTTTTTCAAGTAACTAGTTACTTTAATCATGTAGTAACTCAAAAGTAACTCTTGAAAAGAAGTAACTAGTAACTGTAGTTATTTTTTAGTAACTTGCTCAACACTGGTCATAACTTCTTCAGTAAGTGCAGAATTTATGGTGGACTGGCTTTTCTTGTGTAAATGGGTTGAAAGCAAAATACTTAAACAAGATAATGTGACTGACTCTTTGCTGTTCTTTCTCTCTTTATTAACACCAGTGTTGTATTGGTTTGATCTGTGGAAAAACGGGCATGTTTAAGATAAGATAAGCCTTTATTATTCCCACAATAGGGAAATTCCAGGATTGCAGCAGCACAGGGATAGCAGCACTCAGAGCAATAATTAATAAGATACGATAATAAAAGCAAATGAATATACATATGTACACAGATATATACACAGTGCAGGAGCAATGCAGCTAGATGGTATAGACAGCATTACGGTCTGTTAAGTTACTCCGCAGAGTAAGAATATGTACCCAGACAGTATATTTCGTATTTGAATCAGCCGTGTTGTCACCCTCAGTAATGATTGATATTGTCCTAGTTGTATAATGGCGGGGACCATTTATTGTGCAAGGTTGTTACGTTTTGTACATTCAATACGACCTTGACAAGCAGCCCTGGTTAGGTTATAAAGTCTGATAGCTGTAGGTAGGAAGGACCTGCGGAACCTCTCGGTCGCACACCTAGGATGGTACAGGCTACTGCTAAATGAGTTCCTCAGTGCATTCAGCGTGTCCTGCATGGGGTGGGACTTGGACTCCAGTAGAGATGACAGCTTAGCCATCATCCTCCTCTCTCCTATCTCCTCCACTGGGTCGAGGTGCCGCCCCAGAACAGAGATAGCAATTTTGATCAGTCTGTTCAGTCTCTTCCTGTCGGCTGTTGTGATGCCGTTGCCCCAGCAAACCACTCCAAATGTGATGGCTGGTGCTACCACCGAATCGTTGAAGGTCTTCAGGAGCGTTCCTTGTACACCAAAAGACCTGAGCCTCAGGACAAACGGCCTGCGCTGTCCCTTCTTGTAGAGTGCGTCGGTATTGTGTGACCAGTCCAGTCTATTGCTCAAATGAACACCCAGGTACTTGTAGGATGTCACCATCTCAATGTCTGTTCCCTGTATGTTTACTAGTGTTGTGTGTGTGGGGGGGTATCTTCGCATGTGGCAGTCCACCACCAGTTCCTTAGTTTTCCTCGCATTGATCTGGAGACAGTTCCAATGGCACCAGTCTATGAAGTCCTGGATAAGTCCTCTGTACTCTGCATCATCTCCATCAGAGATGAGGCCGACGATTGCAGAGTCATCAGAGAACTTCTGAAGATGACAGTGTGGTGTGTTGTGTGAAAAGTCCACAGTATAAAGGGTGAACAGAAAGGGAGCTAGAACTGTTCCCTGGGGGGGCCCTGTACTGCAGATGATAGTGTCAGAGACACAGTCCTGTCACAAACTGTGGTCGGTTTGTGAGGTAGTCCAGGGTCCATGATGACAGATGCTGGTCCACCCCTGCGCACAGTAGCTTGTCCTTCAGGATCACCGGTTGGATGGTGTTGAAAGCACTGGAGAAATCAAAGAACATGATCCTCACAGTGTTGCAAGGCTTCTCCAGGTGGGACGGGGAACGGTGTAGGAGGAAGATCACTGCATTCTCCACCCCGATGCCATGCTGGTAGGCGAACTGGAGTGGATCCATCGCTGGTCCCACCAGAGGGCAGAGGTGGGCAAGGAGCAGCCTCTCCAGGGTCTTCATCAGGTGTGATGTGAGAGCCACTGGTCTGTAGCTGTTCAGGTCCTTGGGGTGGGGGGTCTTTGGTACGGGTACCACACAGGATGTTTTCCACAGCTGTGGTACCCTCCCCAGCTTCAGGCTCAGGTTGAAGATGTGCTCCACAATCCCACACAGCTGGTCTGTGCAGGATTTGAGGAGCTTTGAGCTGATGCAGTCCGGACCCGAAGCCTTCCTCGCCCTGGTCTTCCTCAGCTCCGCCCTCACCTGGGTCTTAGTGAGGGCCAGGTTGGGGCAGTGGGGCTGTGTGCTGGGAGTTGGGGGTGTTGCAGGGGGGAGACCGTGGACAGCAGGACTAGATGACATTGGAGGCAGTAGTGGTTGGTGGGCAGGTGGCATTGTGGCTCTTGGTTAACTGAGCCACAATGTTAAAAAGAAATCTATGGTTATTTTTATTTTCTTCTATCAAGGATGAATAATACTGCCGCCTAGCATTACGGAGAGATTTCTTATAGGTGATAAGGCTGACATTCCAGGCTGAACATGATTCTTCTGTCTTATTTGCACACCAAAGCCTTTCACAGGATCTGACTTTCTGTTTCAACTCACGAGTGTGGGAGTTGTACTGTACCATGGAGCAAATCTCCTATTTTTAATAGTTTTCTTTTTAAGTGGGGCTATGGAGTCAAGTGTTGTCCGCAGTGAGGCTGCAGTACTATCAACTAAAAGGTCCAATTCTGATGAATTCAAGCAGTCAGTGCTGTCCTCTGCTATATTGAGGCATGGTAGTAAAATAAGTACTGAAGGGATTAATTCTTTAAAGTGAGCCACAGCATTATCAGGTAAGAATCTGGTAACTATGTTTCTGCTTGATGCTGTAAAATCAGATAATACAAATTTAAAAGTTATTAAATAATGGTCAGTCAGTGTAGGATTTTGAGGAATGACTAGCAGGTCATCAATTTCTATGCCATAGGCCAAGACCAGGTCGAGGGTGTGATTATGATCATGTTGGTCTACTAATACACTGAGGGTGCTTTCACACCTAAATTTGTTTAACTTGGTCCGAATCAGTTGACAAGTTTGTTACTTTGTATCATTTTCTCCTCGGTTCGGTCCCCTTTCCCACAGGTAAAAATTGAAGCAGACCATAAGCAGACTAAATTTCGTCACGTTAAATCCCGCAAGACTTACATCAGCACGTTCTCCATTCTTACTAGTCAGATTTTTTTGCCGTAAGAACAAGAAAGGTAAATACAGGAAGTAGGATGACTACTGTGTATTTATGCATTTCGGGGAGAAAATAATACAAATCGTAGTGTAATCTACGAGGGGTTTTCATTGCCCTGGTTACCGTTTATTACATACATGCATATACCACTTTTGGCAAATCGTAGAGTTTGAAGCGCTGCTACTGATGGGAAATAACATGTTAACATTCATTAGTCCTCCAGAACCGTGACGTGCTCAGCCACAGATATTTTCAAAGATCTATCAGGTATGTACAGTGATATAAAATGTTTTACCATTTGCCGCTGGTCTCATTTTAGTGCAGTCGCTTTCTCACCTGCAGGACCACACCAGAGTTCGCCATTTAATTCGAACCGAGACCACCCTTTTCAGGTGATCTCGGTACAGTTGTTTTGGTACGCACTTGAGTGCGATTACTGTGTTCTCACCAGACAAAACGAACCGCACTAACGGAGAAAATGAACTTGAGTTCAATTGATACGGACTAAAGCCTGCAGGTGTGAAAGCACCCTGAGAAAAACCAGTTGAATTTAAGAGGGAGAGAAACGCTATACTATGACTATCATTATCAACGTCTATATGAATATTAAAATTGCCAGCTATGATGATCCTGTCTGAACTGAGAACTAAGGTTGTTAAGAACTCATAAATTCAGCAAAAGAAGCACTGGGAGGGCGATATACTGTGGTAAATAAAATAGGCTGTTCTGACCTCCAGGATGGGTGTGCTAAGCTAAAAATTAAGCATTCAAAAGAGTTATAAATTGAGTTTAGCTTAGGCTGAGAGTTGACTGGTAATGTGGATTCATATATTACCCCGACACCACCACCTCAGCCAGTGTTTCTAGGAATTTGAATATTACCATAGCTGGGGGGGTGGCCTCACTGATACTAGCAAAGTCATTGGGGCATAGCTATGTTTCTGTGTGACAGAGTATATTTATATTGTGATCCATGATCATATCATTAATTAAGGTTGCTTTATCGTGTTGTATTTGTCTTGGGTTATAATGTTTTGGGTATTGGGGGACAGACACAATCTCTATGGGGTTGTGAATGAAAGACTCATCTAAACAGAGAAAATTATTTGGATTAATACAAGTAATCCGAGAAGTGGAAAGCAAAAAAGCTGGGTGGCAGACCCAGGCACTTTGGGGTGAGGTGACACACCAGCTTTCAGTCACTGTACTAAAAAATGCTGAATAGAATAAAAGACTGTCCCTTACAACACGTGCACCGAGTCTATTTGGATGAATGCCATCTGGCCTCATAAATGATCAGCGATTACAGAACAGGTTGAAATTGTCTATAAAACCAATGTTAAAAGTAGGACATGTTGAACACAACCAGGTATTAAGGATAAGAGTTCTGCTGAAATAATTGCAACCTCTTCTAAAAAGAGCAAGTGGTCCAGAGATAAACACACATCTGCCACAGTTCTTAAGAGTGGACAGAAGGCTCCTGGAGTCTCTCTTTAATATCTCAGATGCTTCATCTGGGATGTCGTTGCATCCAACATGGACAATAACAGTTTTAGCGAGGGGGTATTCATTTAATAGGTCGGGGTAAGAACCTCAATGTCTGACACTTTAGCCCCAGGAAAAAAATTTGTAACACAGTACCTGCTTCTGACGTTCCTCATTATGGAATCACCAATTACCAGCATTGTCTGGGGGAACTTTGTCGGTGGCTGTAATGGTGAATAGTTTTGCCGCTGTTGTTGTTGTTGCTGCTGCTGTGGCGGCGAGATGCTGGTGTGGGCGTGATGCAGGGGGTTGTGCTCTCTTCTTTTTGGAGCTGGTGTAAAGTTCGGCACACCTAGGGTACTTTGAATCTGGAGCTTGTGGGCTTGGGCTGCTGCTGAAAGAGGTGGGGTGGTCATGGGAGGAAGATCAGTGTCCAGGTGGGGGGAAATCTTCCAGGGAAAAGATGTCGAATCTGTTTTCCAGTGAGAGGGGAAGGGAAGAGGCACAGTCATGCCTGGTCAATCCTCAACGTTTGTTGTTAGGCCCAACCATGGTCCAGGGCATACATAGAGGCTGAGAAAAACCACCCGGGGCTTTAGGTTCAGCTCTGAGCTGAAGCCGGTGTTTAGTGCTGCAGCTGAGGTGACCAGAGCAGGGGTGGAGGTGGATGGCGATATGTTAGTTTCACCCAGGTAAGTAGCCGTCTCTGCTAACTGCGAGTCTGTCGCTGGCGCCGATGTCCGTTCAAAAATGATCGTGTCCAAATGATTTTCAGCCTCCTGAATCTTATAGAGGTTAGACAGTCTCAGTTCCAACTCGGAAACCTTCTTAGAGAGGAAAATACAGCTGTCACAGATTGGAGAGGGAGCCATGGCTTTACAGATCAGGGGTGGCTAGCCAAAACAAACAGGTTAGCCTAACCCGGTTTGTTGAACGAAAAAGATCAGGTGGCAAGACTCCTCTGTCCAGTAAAATTATAAGTGGGTAAAAATCATCAAGAAAGATGATTAAAAGGTGGTTAAAAAAAGAGGGTAAAAGTAATAAAACAAACAAACAGCTTGTTAACTAACGTTTCTAACAGCAAATTCCAAATTGTCTGACAGCGTCTGACAGCGAGGAAGAGGAGGAATCAGCAAGCTTACTTGGAAAAAAAATCAATTTATTGCAAAGTAGTTGAGGATATAAAGAAGAAATGGTATAAAAGAAATATCAATTGTAAAACGGGCCAATAGTAATTATAGTTTTCAACTAATCTATATAACATATATGAGATGAGATGAGATGAGATTCAACTTTATTGTCATTACACATGTATGTATATGACGACAGCATTAGAGAATTTCTGTACTTGAGTTTTGGCTTTTGATTTTGATGTGCCACCACAAGATTTTCAGTGGCCCCCACGTGGCCACCCCTATGAAAATTTTCTGGAGGCGCCACTGTCTTGTGTGAACCTTCTTGTGTTGCAGCCTGGGCCAGATTATCCAGAGGGCTTACCGGGGCAGAAGCCCAGGGGCCATGCCTCTTTTGGGGCCCCAAAAGAAATGCTATTTTTTAAAGACGAATGAATAAACGAGTGATGACGGACGTTCAAAAATACGATAGCAGTGCCCAAAAAAGAAAAACTCCTAAAGTGACTTGAGTTTTTTAAGAACAAAAAACAAAAACGTAGCAATACAGCCGGACAGATGTTAACTGTACAGCCAAAGCTAGATGTTTGTCAAACTGTTAGCACTGGAAATGCTAACAGGGACGTACTGGCGGAGCCACTGTCTGATAATCCGTCAGATGGCATCACTTTACCGGCCACAGAAGTGCCCCCCGGTCATCAAAGTTGCAAAACACCCGTTGGAAGGGTTGATTCCTACAGCAATGATCCTGCTCTCTGGGGAAATATCACTGATGCTGTCTGGGAACACTGGGCCTAAAAGGACCGGAGAGCTGCCAGAATAAGGATGCAAATTTCAGAGCATCTGAAAAGCAGCAGAAAAGGTTTTTCTTCAAAGTGCCACTTCGATCACAAACTTGCAAACGGGGAGTCTGTGTCAAGACAATGGCTTCTCTATTCTCTTTCTGCTGGCTGTTTGTATTGTTTTGCCTGCCACATATACAGTGATGGCAAGTTTGGCAACTGTCAGTCATGCTTTGAAACTGGCTTTAGCGACTGGAAAGCTGCAACAGAGCGCATTTGAGATCACGAGAACAATGAGCATCAGAAAAAGGCAATTTTGACCTATGTCACCCTTGCATCCAGTAGAGGAAGAATAGACATTGAGTTGCAAAAACAGTTTGAGTCGGAATGTGGTTACTGGAACGAAGTTCTGAGAAAAGTGGTGGCTGTTGTCAAATTTTTCACAGAGAGGGGGTTAGCAGTTTGTGGCTCCAGTGATATTTTTTGGCAGGAGTGATGATGGTAATTACATGGGCATTCTGGAAGTGATAAGTGAGTTTGATCCATTTTTGAAATCTCACATTGAAAAATATGGAAATGCAGGAAGAGGGATCCCTTCATATCTCTCCACAAAAACGTGAGGAATTTATTCAGCTGATGGGGGACCGTGCAGTGGCAGTTTCAGATATGGGCCAAATGGGCAGTTGCCCAGGGCAGCATCCACTATTGTGTTTTTTTTTAACTGTTTTTACTTTGTAAGCTGTAACAAGTTGAATAGAAATACTGCATAGAAAGACTATTTCAGTAGTTGTTTTTTTTTAACCCAATGACTGTGGGTGGTGCTCCGTTGCGCTGTCAGCCCCTAGTGGTGAAGGTTTTTTCAAGAAAATATTCAGATGTCAGAGATTTCCAAAGCCATAACTTGAAAGTGGTAAGAGATAATGGCTTACTATCAATTAGAAAGATGTAGAATATGATCCAAAGTTTGAAATAGGAGTAAATTTATGCATCTAATTTGCATAATGCCACGGCAGCCATATCGAATTACATAACTTTCAGTCAAAAGTGGACTTTGGACATATTTACACAAAGAACGGTTCTGCTTTTTGTCACCTTTTCCTGTTTGGGGCATTTTGTTATCTTATCTTCAAAGTATATGAGCCAGAAAAGCAGTACAATGCAGTACAATGTAAACAAAACAAACAAAACAGACATTTGTCCCTTACCGCGGGCAAAGGTGGCTCGCTTTGCCCTTTTTGTGGCATCTTGGCCGTTGTTTTCTCTTCCGTCAGGCATTTTTGCTTTCTCTCCCACATCCAGAAACTGAGATGATGAGATGATGAGAGATGAGATTCAACTTTATTGTCATTACACATGTATAAATACAAGGTAACGAAACGTGACTTGGCATTTGGGTACGCTCTGCAGAGCACATTCAAGGCCGGGGCAGCCGCTAGGCGCCAGTCATGAAGAAAGAAAAGGGAAGGGATATGACACAGTAGGCGAGAGAAAAAAACATGTTTTATCAAAATGGCGCTCAGTGAGTGAGCGAAATTTTGATTGCAGGCAAAAAAACCCTCAATACACATTTAGCAGACATTTAACAGATCACACAATAACAAGCGAGAGAGACCAGTGTTATCTAGTCAGCATATGATCAGTGTGTAATGCAGTGTGGAGATGTGTCAATTGCTGGTGAACAGCAGAGGGCACCCCCTGGCAACGGATAGTCATGTGTTCTACACGGCATGTCCAGAGTTTATCTCTCCTCATGCAGGTGGCAAGTTCTGTAAACACATGAGCGCTGTCCTTGAGGAGCTCAATCTGCAGAACAACAGCCATTGTTTGTCGATGTTTGGGTTAGCAGAGCCACTCTTCCGCTTATCTTCATCAGGAGGAATGTAAATACAGGGTACCAAGACAAGGTCAAATCAAATCTGCACAGTGCACTCAGAGAATAGATTTTTCCTCACCCGTGCAATTCTGTGCTTTCATAATTTCCATATGCAGACTTAAACTTTAATCCCATGGAGAGCACAGGGCTCCAGATGTATTCCTCCACTGAATCACTGTCATTCAGTTCACCGTTTGCCGCTACTCGTGCCCTCCCCAACTGGTCGAATTTGATGAAGGAGCTTGCCGGGTCCGCTTTGATCAGCTCTCTCACCTTCCTTCAATTTCTGATACATCAGGAAACTTCACAGCCAAAAATAGAAGTCCTGAAATCATAACCAATAATGATGTTTCCACAGACGCATGAATTCCAATGTCCATGAGTCTCTTCGCAGGTTCCAATTCTTGGGCTCCCCCTTGGCCCGATTCTTGTTGAAAAATAGTGACAATAGCACATTTAAGCCGCTTCCAAATCCATAATTTCCGTTTAGATTAAGATTCAGCAAAGAAGAGCGACTAAACACAGACAAAAACGCAACATTGCAAAGCTGGGAATAGGTCAGGAAGGCAGACGGGAGGAGGGAAGAAAAAATGCGACTGCTCTCTCTCAGAGCAAGAAGAAGAAGGATATGATTATCCCACCTCAATTTCACTTTTATTCTGCCGATATTTATGTTATACGACAACATGGAACCAAAGTGATTGTTTCCCCCAGTCACATGGCGCTGGGGAGGCAGCAGGTGAACATCAGGCAGCTTCGCCCACCCTCTGCTATAACAAAATATAAACATTTACCTTCATAAGCTAAAAAAATCTCTTTTTTGAATCATAGTTGGCAAACTTGGGGAGCAAATGCTCCTGCGTCCGTGACTGAGTACGTCCACAGCAATCCGTAACGTCCATATGTGTTTGTCTAAAAATTTCTTCCTCTTTGGTGAAATTAAGGATGCTCCTATGTCCACCATAATTTCTCCAAGGTAAGAGCAGTAAGTTATACGTGTCTGCCACTTTGTGAGGTGGAATTCTTAGTACAACTGAGGGGTGTTTGGCACGTCACAGTCGCAGGTGCAGTGCACGTTGCAACACTGCGCCTGTCACAGTGATGGTGCTATCTGTTCATGCAATCAATGTGAAAGGGTTAAGTTAATGTCTTTTTGGAAGATAATTCAATAAGCATTCTCAATATTCATTACAAGCGGAGTGAAACATTTCAGACTGTTCTGATTTAATATAATTTAACTTATAAACCATGATATTGGTTGATATATCACTGATGAAGAACCTCTTTACTGGTTTTGCAGTCATCAGTATTAATCACACCATTGCTGATAAACTTTCATATGATGATGTCACTGACAATTTTGTATCAAGGAAAACAAGAAAGGTCAATCTTTAGATTGAAGCTGGGGGTCCAGGGAGTCACACAAGCCAGGACCACCCCTGGGACCGTGTTTTGTCAGAGACTGTCAGTGAAGTAAAAATGGCCAAATACTTTTCAGTATTAATTCAACACCAGATGTCTCACATGTGGATCAGCTGACATTCATTTTACATTATGTCTCACCTGATGGACACATTCAGGAATGCTTCCTAAAATTTCTGCCTATTGACAGCCACACAGCAGAAGCTTTATGTGAGTCTGTGCTGCAGGTTTTGAAAAAGTTGAATATTAGCATCAGCAATTCCAGGGGACAGTGCTGCAACAATGCTGCTAACATGTCTGGGGCATATAAGGCGCTTTTCCATTTGGAACTGTTTGGCCTCGTTTGGCCTCCTTTAGCATGGTTCGGCCTCCTTTGTCCGCTTTTCCTTCTGGCACCCAATGGCCTCACAGTTCGTTATTTCGGAACTGTTCCACTTTTATCAACACTTTTATCGGCACCGTTAAAAGTAGGTCCGAAGGGTACCGGCACGGTTTCGTCACACCACTGCTGGCCATTCATTGGTCTGGGCATAGCGTCATGAGAGTGGGCGTTACGCTGACTTTCGAGAATCGCTTGCTGGTCGCCATTTGCAATTTTTCGTCAGTGAGCCGGCGAACAAGTGATATTATAAACCACAACGATAGAATGGCTTAACAGAAATCTAACACCACGGTCCAGCAGAGTTTCCTGTGCGTTTCGGCTGATGAGAGAATGCAGAGGGAAGCAGACTGAGTTTGCAGTGGTGCACACAAGCAGACGCACCAGAAAATACACGGAGATGCACTGGGAATTAGACCCAGCCATCTGAATTGAATTGAATGTACAGCCGCGACGCACCCAACTTCAGCAGTTGAAGCTGTGATATTGTGATATACCGGACGGTGAGTGATGTGATATTCATGCTTTATGTTATTTTTTCCAACAGTGGAAAGTTCACTTAGGACAGACAAAAACTTAATCGTGTTTAAACGATGACCTAGCTTAATGCTATGTCCGTCCTTGTATGTTGCTTTTTTGTGTTGACAATATGTGATGAAATAAGCTAGTTGTAATCCTGGTTAAAAAGTTTATTTTATTTATTTATTTATTTTTTACATGTTGCACTTTCGTGCTGTGCATGTACCTTATTTGTGTGTATTTCATTGTAGAGTCCAAACAGGATCTGCTCAGAATGGTGAAGTTTTGACACCAATATATTTTGACAGGTAAACAACACATCATATTTATAGTCAAATCTTTTGCTTTTTAAAGCGAGGTAGTCGGATACGCAAAAGCCGATGGTGTATAGAACACGTATATTAGGATGTGAAATGTCGGCATTGAAACTGCTCCCATTTAGCTGTAATTAATATTCAAAAATGATATTTTCGGGAGGAAAGAATTCAATTTAAACAGCCACGGACCAAAAAACGTACATTTGCTCGTGGAAGAGGTCATTCACACTTGCAGACAATCGTGCTATATGTGTCTGTAAGATTTTCTTTCCATGCACGCAAAAAAAGCATTTTTTTCCCGGATCCGACTACCTCACTTTAAGTTAAAGTTTAGGTAAAGTGCCAAATTTAAAGTAGCACAATTTCCACTTAATATGAAAGGGACTGAATTGAGATTTATTTGTGTGAATATTAATTACAGAGTAATTGAAAATGAATGGCACATCCAATAATAGCCACCATAAAATAAACTGCTTGTTTATTTATTTTTATCAGATCATTTCTGTGATCCTTTATGAGTTATAGTCATAATAGTGTATCTTGCACCTTGGGGAATGGGAGATGTTCAGTCACCATTAGAATTTAGTTTATATGTGTATAGTATTTCATCTTTAAACTCATTCAGTAATAGAACACATTACAAATATTTGAGACCCATTGTAGTGCTTCCTTTTATATTTTAGCAATACAAGCACAAAACACCACCCACACTTGAAAGCAGGGCGACACAGCGGTGGCTAAATTTTATTGATAACGTTATTTCACACCATCACAACAACTCAGTATTTAAATTCAGTATAAATGGTGTAGAGATTGAAAGGGTATCCAAAATTAAAATCCTTGGTGTAATAATTGATAATCAACTGTGTTGGAAGTCACATATTAATTATATTAAAGGTAAAATATGCAAATCAGTCACAATACTGCGCAGAGTGAAATATTTGCTGAATCAACCCACACTATAGACTTTGTATCATTCATTAATGCTCCCATACATGACATCCATCCATCCATCTTCTACCACTTTTCCAGAGGTCCAGGTCGCAGAGGCAGCAGTTCAAGCAGAGAAGCCCAGACTTCCCTCTCCTCAGCCACCTGCTCCAGATCTTCAGAGAGGATACCAAGGTGTTCCCAGACCAACTGGGAGATGTTGTCTCTCCAGTGAGTTCTGGGTCTGCCCTGGGGTCTGAGAACTACTACCAAGCAACACTGTGTTTCAGTGCAAGGAGTCAGACTGTGGAACGCTTTTGGACCTGAATTAAAATCATGTACAAAGCTTGGACAATTTAAACAAAAACTAAAGGAATAAATACTCCACAAACACACACACGTGGACAAAATTGTTGGTACCCCTCTGTTAATGAAAGAAAAACCAACAATGGTCACAGCACAGTGACTACTTGTCACCCTTTAAATAGGCCGATTGATTACAAGTTTGTAGACACCTGTGATGTTAATTAGAGGACACATCTTGGTTGAACATGTCCCTATGGTCATGTTCATGTCCTTATGGCCTATTTTCAATCTTTTCTAGGGGTACCATCATTTTTGTCCAGGTCTGTTTCATGAGTTTGTTTTTTAAAATAATTCTGTTGAACCACAATTTCAAAAGCATTGTCTGATTTTCATGGGTTAATTTTCATAGAATTTTTATTTATTACCACTTTTGTCAGATTCAAGTTATTTCTGTGACCATTGTGGGTTTTTCTTTCATTAACAGAGGGGTACCAACAATTTTGTCCACGGCTGTATATACAAAACGACATGTAAAATCACACAAGGATTATCATATCCAGTCTGTGTTGTGCTGTTGCTTATTTTTTGTCACGTTTTGTCTCAGTTTCTTTTTTTTTTACAGTTTGAATTTTGCACATTCTAAATAATCTGTAATTTGCTGCTGATTGGAATAAACAATTTAGTGATTTATGTGTTTGCACCATGATTTCCTATTTTGTCTGTTCAGACACTGGTGGGAAAAGAGTCAACAGTACGAACCATTTATCAGTGACTTTGAAAATAATGGCTCATTTTTAAGAAAAGTAACCAAAACAATTATTTGCTGAAGACTGTAAAACAAAATACAGACATCTGCAAAAGTACAAAGGTTTATTGTCAAAATTCCCAGGGCAATACTACATGAATAAGATAAGATAAGATAAGATAAGCCTTTATTAGTCCCACAACGGGGAAATTCCAGGATTGCAACAGCACAGGGATAGCAACACTCAGAGCAACAATCAGAAGGCAAGAAAAAAAAAAAAAAAAAAAAAAAAAAAATACATGTATAGTTCACTGTTGATGCAGAGAATATATATTTATACAGTATCTACAGGTAGTCAGCAATACTCAATACGATATATTTCCAGTTAATCCACGTATTTCTCCATGTAACCTTGGGACTGCTTTATTTTACTTCTAATCCTAGATCCATTTGTTTTGGCTTAAAATGCATCATAATTGCTAAATATATCTTATGCCTAACTCAGTACTGTTTACCTGTTGAAATATATATTTAACAGCTCATATGGCACCTGATCCATGTTTTGCCACGACACCACTGGCTGGAGCAGGTAAATCCCATGACGTCTCAACAGTCTCTCCATGATTTTGACACAGATCAGATCAATTTATTTCACAGGAAGCTAAACATTTCTACAGACATTATAGCCACTTCGCGTTCGTGAACTTGGGGTCACATCACTGTGATGAACATTAACGCCGACCGTTTGAAGTGATATTTTTGCCAGAAGAGAGCCATCTGAAACACACACACAGAATACAGATTTTAGGACCTAATATCGATAACTTGCCGGCATTACAATGTTGTACGGTGGACTTAAAAGCAAAGTAGCATTAGCAATCATTAGCTTACCGTCATACATAATGTAGTTCGCATCCTCATGGCTTCTAAATGCTCCAGTACCCAGTCAGCAAGGGTGATGTGGGCCAGATCTGGTTTATCTATGGCATGTATGGGGTAGGTGTGGATGTGGGGTGTCTGATGTGGGCCAGAGGTGGGCCACATTATGGGCAACAGTATCCAGTTTGAGTCATTCAGCCCAGATGTGGCCCAAGTCAATGTTCCCCCACCCCTGGGGGTGATTGGCGGTGGCGCCACCAGAGGGCGCTGTTGCGCATGCGCCAGGAACACGCCAGTTTCGTAAACAGCCAAGGAGTACACCGTGCAGAATCTCCACGATATTATACGTTGAAGAACAGTGTCGGAATGGTGAGTTGCATTTATTTCATTACTATTGTCATTGAAAAACAATGGGTGGCTTTGCAAGTCAGTAGTTGATTCATTTCATGTAAACAATGCCTCAACAAAGACCAAATGGCGAACCACGTGTTTCACTGCACACACAATATACTCTGGTCAAGGCTTGTTGATGTATAGCTTAATTTTTATGAACATGTCCCTGGGCAAGACACTTCACCCGCATTGCCTCCAGTGCCCATTATATGAATGTGTAAAAATGTTTAAATGCTCGGTGGCGGCCGGAGAGGCTGCTGGCGCGGATTGGCCACATTTCCCTCACTCTGAGTCTGTGATCGCGCGCTGTAGCGCATGCCTGATAAAGCTTATTAATCACGCTGTGACAATATCGCTCAAAGCGCGGGCAGACATGTCTGTGATCGCACGCTTGTGTTCGTCTCCTAACTGTGGTTTTGGGACGCAGGGGAGATGCATCTTCCTCCGCGGTTTAATTCCCGAGTAAATCTCACTCTTGTGGTACACAGAAGCACAGGCCGTTTTGCTGAAGCGTTGGGGCTTTATTTATATACCGCACTGTTGTCAGTAACAAATTCTACCTGCTCTGATCGCCTCGCTCTTTCTACTTATCCGCAAAAAATCACACAGCGTTCGCCACACACACCGGGGAGGGAGGGGGAGGCGCCTCTGCTGCGCAAACGCCATCACTCACTCACTCACTCACTCACGTCCACGCACCGAGCTGGCCCATCCAAACACACGCACCAGACATCACAACACTTAGAGCTGACATATGTATTAATCACGCTATGATAAAGTACATTGCGCAAAATTTGCGCACCAGTGTTGCAGATGAAATAAGGGAACCCAGTGTTGAGGCACGGAATAAGTGCAGGCAGGACACGCGAACTGAAGTTTAAAAGGGTGTTTATTTCATCCTCCAGCACGAAGCTCACTCCAGCGCTGTGGAGGGAGCCCTTTTTTTTATTATTACTTATTTTGTACTAACCACAGTGCGCAGTGGGCAGCACAGTTTACCCTTGGCCTGGGGATCGTGGAGATCGTGGGTTCGATCCCTGCCCCCAGCCAACAGTGATCTGTGTGGAGTTTGCATGTTCTCCCCGTGTTTGCATGGGTTTACTCCGGGATTTCTCCAGTTTCCTCCCACATGTCAAAAACATGCAGGTTAGGGAGTTAAGGGGCGCTTGCGCACACAGCGACTGGCAGCTGGTGGCTTGTCACCAGACTGCAAAACATCTACCAATGGGTACAAAATAAGTAATAATAAAAAGGGCTCGCTCCACAGCGCTGGAGGATGAAATAAACACCCTTTTAAACTTCAGTTCGCAGTGTCCTGCCTGCACTTATTCCGTGCCTCAACACTGGGTTCCCTTATTTCATCCGCAACACTGGTGCGCAAAGCTCGTGCGCTTTGCGCGATATTGTACTTTATCATAGCGTGATTAATACATATGCCAGCTCTATCAAGTGTTGTGGGGTGGTGCGTGTGTTTGGATGGGCCAGCTCGGTGCGTGGACGTGAGTGAGTGAGTGAGTGAGTGATGGCGTTTGCGCAGCAGAGGCGCCTCCCCCTCCCTCCCCGGTGTGTGTGGCGAACGCTGTGTGATTTTTTGCGGATAAGTAGAAAGAGCGAGGCGACCAGAGCAGGTAGAATTTGTTGCTGACAACAGTGCGGTATATAAATAAAGCCCCAATGCTTCAGCAAAACGGCCTGTGCTTCTGTGTACCACAAGAGTGAGATTTACTCAGGAATTGACCGCGGAGGAAGATGCATCTCCCCTGCATCCCAAAACCACAGTTAGGAGACGAAAGGTCAACACAAGCGTGTTCTCTTGCCTCAAACTACACCATCATTTACTGCTAGTCCACTGCTTCACATCTAACTCTATACGAGTTACAGTCTGTAGGTGTAAGTACTAACAAGAAAGATGTATTATGTGTTTTTCATATTCCTGGAATCTATCTTCACTTTGACCGTATTTCTAAACTAACGAATAGTTAGAACCAATGTTGACAAATGATGTTCTGTTTTTTCTCCAGGGTGACAAGCAGTACCAAGTTGTTGTGTTTGTCGAGGAAAACACAACGGCGATGGTCCCATGTTCCTGGGTGCAGGGAGGGGTGTGCAGGTGGCCAACCAATTATGGCAAGGCACGCCTGGATCGGGCAGTGAAGAACTGTGAAGAACCAGGGGAGTTGGAGGAGGGCTGGGTGGATCTAGATGTACGACTGATAGGGTCATCAGGTTAGTAAAGCTTTAGGAATCTTCTGGCCAATATCAAACTTTTCCAGAAAGTAGAATTGTGATCCAGGCATTTACACACACCTGTTGTTTTCAGCAATTACTTCATTATTCAAACCTCAGACATGAGTACCATTGTATTTGTTGGTGCATTCAGGTTGCAACACCTAATAAATCATATCTGTTTCAGGGTCTTATGATGTCGCAATAACAAAACTTGCTAAGAGTGAGTACACATCTGAGTCCGTCAGAAGCAGAGATAGAGGACGCAGGTGTCAGGTCTTCCAAAAGAGCAAGAGGGTGACTATGATCTTGTAGTGCTGTAGTTGTAATGCTATACTTCCATTGTTTCAGTGATTCTAAATTTTTAAAACATTTTATGCTCTACCAGTACTGAATAGAAGATAATTAAAAATGTTAATTTGTGTGTTGTCTTGCTGTAGTGCTAATGAATTACATTTTACTATTGACTGTGATTAGGACCATGATCAGAGTTTTTAGTATGTTCTCTCTGTTTGTAGGCATCCAACCTGGAAACAAAGGGATGAGGAGGACTCCTCTAAGAAGCAGACATCAGGGAAAAGGTCAGCTTCAGACTTGGCAGCGAGCCGGGCAAAGGTCCAGAAGACTGCTACTACTTCGGTATCTGCCCCAGCGATGCCACCACCCATGAGCCCTTCTTCACCGGTTAGGAGCCCTGCGCCATCCCCCAGATTCCCCTCGCTCGTGGTGACACCACATTCATCCAGCAGTGTGCAGTCAGCTGGTAACTTATCCAGCACTCCACGTCCACTTGCCAGGAGTTTGCTAGACTCACCTGTGGCCAGCACTAGCCGGTCTTCTCGAGATCTAGATTCAGGTGAGATTCCTATTACTCAGGATATAGATGTCTGCATGTGTATTTTGTAGTATTTTTAGTATAATTTCCCAAAAATTTGCCGGAACTATTCTTTAATATTCAACTTTTGAAGTGGGTCAGTAATTTTATGTAAGAAATGTTAAACAAAAGCAACCTGCCAATAGTATTGCAGCACAATTTTGTTCACTGATGTCTCAGCAGATGATCATGCTTCACTGGACTGACTTGACGATCATCTGGCATTATTTTTGCGGCAAGGTGCAACTGTAGTCTGTAGAAGAGAAAAGCTGTAGTTATTAAACAGTGCATACAAAGACCATTCCTACAGCAAGATGTCTTGAGACATTATCAGATTATTGTAAAATTATTCCACTTCAAAAGTTGACTACTTGTACTTGGACCACATCTGGAGATAATTTGCTGTAAGGATACCCAAAACTTTTGTCTGTATATACGTATGTACATGTGGATGTGTGTGTTTGTTTCAGATTCTGTCAGGAGACTGGAAATGTTGCTGAGAGCAGTTGAAGTGAACAGGCAGCAACTGGTTCAACTAACCAACCTGGTTAACTCCCTGGTAGCCGGTAATATCAGACCTGTAGAGCAGCTGCCAGACAACATCACCCTGCCCCTGACTACTGTAGAGCAAGTCGATGAGCTTGAGGAGCGTCTCAGCCGAGACTCAGCATTCGTCAATGTCTTGGTAAGTGTGACTTTGGTGGTGTTTGGATGAATGCTTTTTACCCTCAGCCATATTTATATGACAAGCAGGTAATCACATTTGTCCAGATGGGCGGGCGTAGAGATTTCGTTTCCGGGCCATATCTCAGAAACGACATAATATGTAATCATGAATTGTCACAGAGATATAGTTGCTGTGGTGCAGATGTGCCTTTTGATACTTTCAATGATGCATCTTAGAAAGTTTTTCTGACAAATTGAAAAAAAAAAGAATTGTTTTTTCTTTTCTGGAGCAGAACTCCAAAACAGTGATGTATAATGCTTAGGTGAGCCTATATGTATTATACATATATGTCACAAAATCTGATTGATAATGGATCTCACAGATCGCTTGCGTCACTTTTAAATTTTAATGAAACTTTCATGATGAGCATCTGGGCGCATTGTGCATGGTGGAGTAAGAATTTGTGGATTTCTCCGCAAAATTTGTTGTTTTTATAATTTCAAGAAAGCGCAAATGTTGTGAGAAGTTTACTGAACTGAGAAATTGTGTATGATGTTGTTTTTTGATTTTTTTACTGCAGGAGAACCATCTTGGCCTAATTGGTGGAACTGATGTAAAAGAGACAACAAGACGCATTCTTACAGCAGGTCTTGCACCAGAAGTACAAAGAAAGTTTGTCCTGATGGGAAGCCAAACAAAAAGAAAATTTGATGAACTGAAATTGAAGAAAGTAATCTGCAGTGAGTATCTTTCAAGAACTTATGACCAAAAATTGTCTCTGTGCTTATGATTAAAAACCATTGCCATAGAACCAGTAAGACAAAGTACTGATTCTAAGATAAAATACCATTATACCCATAAATATCCACATCTGCCATGCACAGAAATAGTTGTGAAATGTACATCTGTTTTTACTACATGAATGAAATGTACAATTGGCTGTCAATGGAGTATTTGTGGTATTTGTGTGCAAATATATCTTGAGACTTACTTCTTCTTTTTTAACAATTATTTATGTATCTCTTTTATGATTTAAGATGCGGTGAGAAGGAATGCCTTAACAAAAACAACAGACGCTGAGATCCGCGCTGAAGTAAAAACATTTCTCCAAACAGCAGGAGACCGCAACGGAGGCAGGGTGGAGAGGGCGAACAAAAAGAAAGCGGCTTCAGGAAACTGAACACCAGTATCTGATGTAGTAATACACAAATACACGTATATGGATCTGTATACACATCTAAATTTTTGATGGTTTTGATTTTATTCACAATAAAGGATGTAATTTATAAATCAATCTTGTATTTGTTTATATGAAAAATATAACATAACTGTATTTTGTAAAGTTCATATTTATAAAGTAACAATTAAGAATAATAATACATCTGGGAAAGGCGTGTGATGCCATGTGGGCCATGTCAGTATTGCCAGATGTGGCCCATACCAACTGGGCCGCAACTGGGCCGGGTGACCTTAAGGAGTCTGGTCCGCATGTGGTTGCCGGATTTGGCCCACATGAGTTGCCTGATTTGGCCCAAATCTGGGCCGCATTACCCTTGCTGACAGGGTACCTTTCCAGAGTGTGTCGTTTGCCTTCTGTTCTCCGTTTTTGCCTTTATTCTGGCAAAAACAGCCAGAGAACGCAGACGCCTCGTATCCTGCCAACTTGTGTTATGCGTAACGTTACGCTTGATTTACGCCAGTTACGTTTGTTTTACGTAGTGGGAGGGAGAGGGTTGCACCGCCTCCCTTTTAACTATTTCCCACCCACTTCAAATGACACCTAGTGCAGTAGAAAAACATGCGAGCCGAACTGTACCGAACTGTACTGTCCCGTTCCAGGCCAAACGAGGCCAAACAGTTCCAAATGGAAAAGCGCCTATAAGGGCTTACAGGCCCATATAAAAGAGATCAATCCACTGGTTGAGTGGGTTCCATGTCATTTTCCATGACATTTTTACATGCACTGAATAAACAGGTTATTGGACAATGAACTATGTGTGTCAATGTCATTTCTCATAAAACAATAATTACCTTTTATCTGATTATTGTTTTTACATGACTACTTTAATAATCAGATAACTCTACAAATCCGATTATAAATGGCTTATTACCATGCATGTAAACATAGGCATTTTGCATATCATACTCCCATAAATTATATGAGGGACAGCCCCAAAAATTGCTCTAGCCCAGGGGCCCACAACCTCCTTAATCCAACCCTGGTTGCAGCTGACAGGTCAGCTTTGTAGGAGCCTTGTCATGACCCATTTCCTTCAATTTGGAACTGAAATCAATACACCCAAATCTGTTAAAGGTAATAGAGACAACATTCTGACCCTCTGGCCAATAAATGTCACACTTAACTCTTGCCCCAGCTGGTTGGTAGTCACATGACATCAACCCAGTTATGCTATTGGCTGTGACATCGTTACTGGCCAGGCAAGCCACATTCCATATTTCCATATATATAGCTTACCTATATGAGTACAGTAAATACAACAAACAATTGTGGATCCTGTTATCACAATACTGCAGGTGCTGTCAACCATTATAATTAGCTACCCAGAGAATATGGCGACTCCGTTTGCCATGAAAATGTTAGCCATGTCCCATTTACTGTTGATATATAGGTGCATCTCAATAAATTAGAATGTTACCGAAAAGTTGATTCATTTCAGTAATTAAAAAAAAATGAAACCCATTATGTAGATTCATTACATACAAAGTGATAAATTTTAAGTGTTAATTTCTTTTAATTCTGATGGTTATGGCTTACAGGTCAGTTTCTCAAAAAATATAATACAGCATGGGATCCTGGGTTCGATCCCAGCCCCCGACCAACAGTGATCTGTGGGGAGTTTGCATTTTCTTAGGTTAATTGGCATCAAACTGGGGATTCTAAATTGTCCTTAGGTATGAATGTGAGAGTGAATGGTTGTCTGTCTCTCTGTGTTGGCCCTGCGATGGACTGGCGATCTGTCCAGGGTGTACCCTGCCTCTCTCGCCCAAAGATGCTGGGATAGGCTCCAGCCCCCCACCCACCCCCGCGACCCAAAAAGCGGAAGAAGATGAATGAATGAATAAAATTACTTTTAAAAAATTGGGTTTTTGTAGAAATGTTGGCAAACTGAAAGTATGTCCATGTACACACTCAATACTTGGTTGGGGCTCTTTTTGCATGAATTACTGCATCAATGAGGCGTGGCATGAAGGCGATCAACCTGTGGTACTGCTGAGGTGCCAAGCTGGATTTATGCACCTGCGTCGACGCAGCAGCGACAAGCATTCCTACTGCGTCGCCTGAAGAGAGGTGCATGTCAGGTGACACATGCCAAAGCGCTGTGATTGGTCTGCTTTGTCTCCTCCTTCACATTTCCTGGTTTTCATTGCTGCTCCGCTTTGCAAAGGCACAACTTCCAAGGGGAGTCGGTTAAACAATGATCCTAATTCAAAAGAATATTGAGGAAATAAGCACATACAGAACATTTTGTGGCTCGTCATAACCCCATTAATTACACATATTGTCAAATAATGGCAGTAACGGTGGTCACATGCACCGTTTTCTCCAACTTCTTTTTCTCTGTGCAACAACTGTATGAAGAGTTGCTTTTTCTTAACATTTATTAGCTCCAACTACATCATAATCTGCTCTTGTCCGTCGCTATTTCATAAACAAAAAACACGATGGACACAAATCACTCTACCAACGGAATGCATTTCACCCAACACTCAAGAAAAAATTGCCGATCACTGCATCGACGACGGACATCAGCAATGGCATCAACGTGATGTAGGCTTATAGAGGGTGTCCTAATTTTTTCACATGACTGTATATATCGCTACCATGATATAAGATGACATACCGTGATATGAATTTTTTTGTCATATCGCACAGCCCTATTATATAGGAATTTCATTTTTTGAATTACTGAAATGATCAACTTTTCAGTGACATTCTAATATATTGAGATGCGCCTGTATACTGTATATACACCAGCCACTTTAGTCTCATCATTGAACTGCTCAGATGTAACTCACATTTCAAACTAATAAAATTTCATAAGTATTTTTTCACCAATATATTTCTGGAGAATATAAATGCTTTTTCTGCACCGTTCTGAACACTTTGTTGGTGTATTTTTTTAAAAATGTTTTTCATGAAAATACTATCTAGTACACCTTTAAGATGTATTGGTTTCAAACGGCCACAAATGCATAAACTGTGACAACTGAAAATTAAGATGTGAAAATGCTCACAGATTTGTGGGTAACTTTGTGCACTCACAATATATACAATGTGAGCATGTGAGAAAAAGATTTCACAAAGATTTCTGTCTCTTCGGTGTTTTGTTATGAGTCTTGTGTTTTTATGTGCTCCATTTTCATGTATTTTAATGAGGTGTTGCAACACAAATTTCCGTGTAAACGGACAATAAAGATCTTATGTGCCACTTCAAAACTTGTCCACAAATCAATTATTCAGACAGATTTTAGATTTCAGCTTCACAGATTGGGCCATTTTCACTCTCAGAATGATTTCTGTATACTTACTTTGACTTAAGCTGTCCAAAAACACACACAGAAGACCACCTGATTTGCATGGATTACATTACACAGAGGGACTGAAGTTTTTACATTTCTTTCTAGCAGCACAAAACCAATAAAGGTCTTTCTTAAAATGCAGCAATGTGTCATTTCCCATACTTTGGAGTAAACCAGAATAACCAACTTGGAAATGGCATGTTTAATGCCACCAATATTGGCATCTTTGTGGTAATACAAACATCAAAACCCAAATATGTTATTTATTCAGCTACTCTAACAGTATCCTCACTATGCATTTTTTGAAAATCAAACATACAGAAGATACTGTATTTTTAAACTTTTTGCATGGCGCACTAATGGTAGTGTTATTAATCTTTGGCTTCATTTCATATAATGCTGCTCTGTAAAGTTTCTTGGACAACATAAAGACCTCAAGTATGTAAACTGTGAGAAGCACTTTCTGATTAAAATGAAATGTGGGTTATGCATGCATCTGCATTATATCAAAAAGAAGGTAAAATCTCTTTTGGGGTGAGGCATATAATACAACAACAAAAAAAAACATACTAGGAAACAAAGGGTACATGATAGAAATTCTTGAGAAACATCAAGTAATCTCACATCGTCTATCACAAGTCAGTTTATTCATTAAAAGTATTAGTCATTACAAATCTCAAATATTACATACATTTTATGTATATAATATACACAGTCATACTGGAGCTATGCCATAAAACTCAAAATATACTATTTGGTATTTAAAAATAATTTTTGTATACTTTTCTTTTTAAATTGACAACAGCCTACAAAATTTCAACGTTGCACACATTTTCAATCAAAACCCGTTAATAGTAAATGAAGTTCTCAGACCCTGTTGCTTTACTTGAATTAAAAGAATATCTAATAAAAAATTAAAATTGATAAAACACTTGATCTTTAATGTTTTATAATGAGACCAATATGCTTTATGATTCTCTCCAGATGTTACAGTTCATTACCATATGAATTATACATGAAGACACAGCAATTTTAACTACATGAAATATGTGTTTTCTACATATGTGAGGCGGGTTGATGTAAATCGGCTTGCTCACCATTTCATTACGAAAATATTGAGCTTAATGTAAAATCAAACTTTTTTTAGTTTATAAAGAGTGAATAAGAACTTCAAAAGCATCATCAAAAAAGTTTAGTCCAGGAGATTCCTCTCCTTAATCCAAGACTGTGGATGAGGAAATTTTAAGAATGATACATCAGGAATGCCTGGCAGAGGATTTTAGAGGAAAGGGAAGCAGCTTGTCAACATAATGCCTCAGAAACGGATGGATGTGTAAAACAAAGACAAGAGGGAATGAGTTGTTATGAACTGAACAAACTGAAGGATGCTGGCAGCCTGAATATGTCTGGAGAAAACGGACATACTGAGAAAGGTCATTTACATGACAGAGCAGCACTGGCAGCGTTTTTGTTTGGGTGTCTCAGTCTGCTCTCCCTGGCTCACTCTGGTAGGGCTCTGTGTTTGTGAGCTGGCTGGGCTGTTGGCGCCTGCTGGCTCTGCTGTGGTGTTTAGGGCTTTGTCTTGTAGGAGAAGGGGTTCCTGCTCCGCAACCACACCCTTAGACCTTTGGGTCTGTGGGGAACCAGTCAGAGAAATCTCCTGGAACTGAACAGGCTGACCAGCAGGTTCTTGGGCTTCAGATGCCACCTCAGGTTTTGATGCTGACTCAACTTCCAGTGGTGCTGATGAGTCCTCATCCTCAGCCTTTACCTTGGGACTTATAACAGAAGGCTGCACCTCAGAGTAGACAGGCACCAAAGCCACTACGGTGCCCTCTAGAGCATCTAATGGGGAGTGCACCTGCACAGAGGAGATGTTTTCTAATGTTTTGTCCTGGTCATCAACTTCTGCCTCATTATCTCCATTTTCAGTATTTTTGGTATTGTCTATGGCTTCGTCTCCAGTAGCTGGATGTTCTTCTGTAATGATTTCAGCTGTCAAGCTCTTTTCTAAATCTGTAAAACATTCTGGAGCCGTTGCTACCTCCTCCACAACATTAAATACTACTTCTTCAGCTTCCAAATTTGGCAGAGTGGCTTCGCTTGACTGCATGGGTTCCTGGTGACCATCGTGGGACAGAAGCTCCTCATCGCCTTCATCTGTGATGAAGACGCATTCTGCTCTCATCACCAAAGTCCCTTCCTCCTCTTCATTTGAATCCCGAGCAGGCACTACCAACCCCGGTGTCATGTTGATGCCAACGTCAGCATTGGTGGTTACAACTGGTCCATTTGTGGTTAACTGACAATTCTGCTCTGAAGCACTTTGATGATTAGGATCTGCATTCAGGTCTGCACTGCCATTGGTAAGCTTGACTGCACTTTGATAGACTAGCTTACTTTGGTTTTCATATGCTTCATCTTTAGTGTTTTCTGAAGAAAAAGAAAAAAATATCACACTTTAGAAAACTGGTGGTATTATTTAATAAAAAACAGGTCAATATGCAAACAATATTCCATTGTTGTCCATATGGATTTTTAGCTTCCTTTGTGGTTGTAGAGTTTCATTAACTTGAATGCAACTGCATTACATTTTTTGCTGTCAATATGACAGTAATCAGAAAATCTAGTGTACTCAAAAAATCTCAGCGATACATCGATGCACCCATGTGTTCAAAAAAGCAGAATGTACAGTAACTTTTACCTCAACCAGACATCTAGTTTGACATTATAGGGAAGGACAAGGGTCAGCAATGAACATAATCTAATACTTTTATGAATAATTAAATAAAAGTATAGAATATCAAACTTTGTTGATCGTAGGCCAAAGAACCAATGGTTATCTAAAGCATCATATGTGCAGGACTTCAAGTGAACCTTGAATCCTATGCAAAAATTCTGCAGTCTAGACAAGAAAGTTATTCTAGACCTTACATGATTTAAATACAAATGGATGGGTTGATTCCATTTAAAGACTCTTTTGTCGACTTCGACAGTTTGAACAATATCCCAGCTGACAAGTCCATGAACCCCCTGCCCTCGAAAAGTGCAAATTTGGCACTTCACTTTCTGTTAGCATTCATTTAAATTCAAACCTTTATTCAACATGTGTAAATATTCATCACAGCATGCATGATCCTTCTGTGAAATATAGGCATGGCTGTGCCCGTCGTTCCTTTATAATGCAAATTTCTAAAGATCAGGTGTGTGTGTGTGTGTGTGTGTGTGTGTGTGTGTGTGTGTGTGTGGTGTATAAGAAAAGCACATCTGTAGTGAATATTATGGTCTTTGAGGTGAGGTAAACACTTTGCATGAGATGATGAAGAATTCAAAAGAGGAAATATGGAGTGGGAAACGATACATCGATGTTGGCATAAGACAGCAAATATACCTTCATGCTGTGCAATTTGTTTCTAATTGCTAGGTTGAGATGCAAGCGAAGGTGTTCTGTGATCCACCTCTATACCCACCTGAACTCGCTGCATTGGTGTTGCCATTCTGGACTACATCCTGGACCATTTCTGAGAATAAATTTGTTTTTGATTAGTAGGCATGTACTCTGTGCTACATTAGAAACTAACTCCCTAGCCTGTCTCTTCATACAAGTATCCTGTCATTTATTATTATTATCACTTTTTCTTTAGATTATCCATCTTGTCATAATATTGATACAAAAAATAATTGAAGGCACGTGAGCCAAAAATCCTGACTAGTGAGTTTCTTCCAATGTATACAGTATATAGTCTCCATTTACTTCCCATTACACAAAAAGAGAGAAAATAGGCAGAAGTCCATGTGATTAAACAAATGAAATCTAATCAATACGCACTGATCTAATTACTGTAAGTAAGAGCAGCATGAGAAGCACCGCTGCTGGCTAACTGGTGGAAGGAGACAGAAAAGTGTGGGGCGTGCGCTACACACTGAAAACAAGACTGTATTAGTAATGAAATTATCTGGCAGATGGATGTCAGCAACTGCTCACAATTCTACATGCTCTGGAGGTTACAGCTCGTCAGTATCCTAGGAAATGCTCATTTTAATGACTGGTGCGATCTGAATTCATTTGTTGCCTTTTTAAAATGAAAAGCTAATGAAATGCAACACACCAATGTAATTTTGCCATTATGCGGCACTGTGAGACTCATCTGATTCCACTTACCCACCCCAGCCTCTGACACTTTAGAAGACTCCTTCTAAGACAAAAAGAGAGAGAGAGAGAAACAGGGAAGAATTAAATTTCCAGTAAATCAAATAGTAAAACTATTCCTGATGCTGTAGCATGAACAATAGATGACATGCAAATATAGTATCGTATATAGTAGTAAAACACAAACTCTGAGGAAATGAACAATGTGAAATACACTCTCTTGTCGAATGTTTCAATCATACTCTCTGAACAGCTCATACAGGCACAGACTAAAGTATTTACCCCAACCCAAGCTTTGCATCCCATCACAAGGGGGAGTAACTGAGCAAAAAAGATTTACTGAAAGAGACATGTTGAGGTTTAAAATGAATTTAAAAAAAAAAAAGTACACAAATTTCAAAGAAAAACAACAACATCTATTTCAATATTATGGACTTGCTTTACTCTATGATGTTAACTTTAATCCCCCAATTATGCCTATTTAACTACATTTACAGATGCATGAAGGTTGTTTTTCCCCTCATTACTGTACCTGCCTGTCTAGGTCAAATCACTTATTTTGGTCATATTCTGTGATAAATATGGCTACAGTTGATACCAATAAAACCAGTCGTGTTTACTGCCACACCAACCTTCTATTATGTCACATCAGATTCATCACCACAGCAAAGCTGCAATCAAATAAGCAAAGCTAAGTATATCTGCTAGAAATAGATACTTAGCACATCATTAACTGAACTTGGGTGTCATCAGCAGTTGGTAGACTGTATATGTGAGTAAAGATAATGTCAGCTGTAGTGTTGTTGAAATTTAATTACATATTGGTAAGACACTGCTTGTCTGTTACTGTAGCTTGAGCCATGATGCTGCTGAAGAAAATTTTCAGTTTCTCAGGGCATGTAAAGCTTTGGGTATAGATGATTTTTCAATTTATGTTTGTTGATGTGACAGCTGTTCAGTCGATCTTTATTTGGTATGGGTAACGTTAACAAGTCAACAATACAATGAAATCTGTTAAAGGAGTGGACAGATCAGCCACAAAGTGGTAAAATATATAAATAAATTTCACACTAGAAGCAGTGTTGATCACGCCCTCACACAACATTTCCAAGGGGGTGAAGTGCAAATGGTTTTGGAGTAATGAAAACAATGTGTTGCCAGTAGGGGACGATAAAACTATTTGGGAATATTAATAGAGAAATTGTCCAGGGTTGCACTAGTATACATCACAACAATTTTGGTCCAAATCTGACAATATATGCCTGAGTTATAACAGTTTCGGGTTTCGTGGTGAGAACATCAAAATATGCCATGTCACCATGGCAACACCATTCAACTTTTGGAAAGGTTTTTATTAAGTTGTATTAACACAGTTCTGCAGATTACAGTGACCCAGTTTGAGGTCAGTCATAATTCCCTATGTGGAGTTTCATAAAGCACGAGGGAACAACATGGTAAAAACTGGGAGACGGACTTCCTGCTGAGTGTAGAATATGATGTCTACAGGTTTTTTCTTCTTTTTTTCCATGATATACCTGAGTTGATTTTCATGACTGTATGGTGGTCTGTACTAAACTCATGCAAGGCACTGTACAGCCTTTTTGGACAACTCATTTTTTATTTTCTTTAAAATATCACTTTTTTTTAACCAGGGATGACATACATAGAAAAAATTGTGAGTCTTTGTGCAAATTTAGTGCATCAAATAAGATATGACGGGCTGAGAAAAAATCCTGACGATTTCAATAGGGAATGAGCCCTAAATAAGCTATATACAGTGGGGCAAAAAAGTATTTAGTCAGCCACCAATTGTGCAAGTTCTCCCACTTAAAAGATGAGAGAGGTCTCCAATTTTCATCATGGGTATACCTCAACTATGAGCGACAAAATGAGGAGAAAAAAAAATCCAGAAAATCACATTGAAGGATTTTTAATGAATTAATTGGTAAATTCCTTGGTAAAATAAGTATTTGGTCACCTACAAACAAGCAAGATTTCTGGCTCTCACAGACCTGTAACAACTTCTTTAAGAGGCTCCTCTGTCCTCCACTCGTTACCTGTATTAATGGCACCTGTTTGAACTCGTTATCAGTATAAAAGACACCTGTCCACAACCTCAAACAGTCAGACTCCAAACTCCACTATGGCCAAGACCAAAGAGCTGTCAAAGGACACCAGAAACAAAATTGTAGACCTGCACCAGGCTGGGAAGACTGAATCTGCAATAGGTAAGCAGCTTGGTGTGAAGAAATCAACTGTGGGAGCAACTATTAGAAAATGGAAGACATACAAGACCACTGATAATCTCCCTCCATCTGGGGCTCCACGCAAGATCTCACCCCGTGGGGTCAAAATGATCACGAGAACGGTGAGCAAAAATCCCAGAACCACATGGGGGGACCTAGTGAATGACCTGCAGAGAGCTGGGACCAAAGTAACAAAGGCTACATCAGAAACACACTCCGCCGCCAGGGACTCAAATCCTGCAGTGCCAGACGTGTCCCCCTGCTTAAAGCGTACCTGTGGTGGTCGTGAAAAAAAAGATATTATATTAAGCCCCTGTCTCACGTTCTAGTTCAAGTTTAAGTTCAAAGCAATGTGATATAAGTCCATTGCTGATGTGCTGGTTCAGCTATGTCAGCAAAACATGGGTGCAGCCATACTAGTGGCTACATGGCCTGCCAGGACGCTTCCTGTGACGTAGTAGCGTGGATACCGCGATCTGGATCAATATTGGCTGAGCCTGGAGTGCCCGGATGAGCAATGGCTTTCGGGATATTCAAATTCAAACGTTTATTTCAAACTCAGGGTTCATATTAAATGCAGAACTAAAATGAGTAGAAAATAAATAAATAAATGCTTAAATTCAGCGGGTCGTCTCGTCTGATCTGAGGTCGTAACGACCGCCAGACGGCCGATGATTCTACAGAGCAGCAGACACTCGGCGCTCTTGTAACAACAAAAACATACAATGCGATATGGATATCGCAACATGGCGGAATGTAAAGCCTTTGGATGTCTCAATAATAAGCGAAAAAACAAAGATAAACACTTCTTTTGTGTACCCAAACCCAGCTCACCTTGTCAGAAGATCGTAGCGGAAAAGTGATTGTGCAATCTCGGAACAGGGCACAGACGAATCCTTTCAGACGAAATTGCATTGTGTGTGAGGACCACTTCGTCACTTTCACCCTCAGAAGACCTTTCTGGCTCAAACCTGTAGCCATGTTGGACGAATTCTTCCTCAGAGTCCGACAATTCAGCCATAATAGAATAAAAACACTCACAACAGCACCCTAGTCGCTCATACAGACGGAGTATTGACTTTTTAGTATCAACATAATGACGTCACATCCGCATGTGTCATGGCTGCGCGCAGAGTTTTCATTCGCTGGCCATGCCTGCAGTCGTATTTACATATTTCTCTGGTGGTATATGGCTGGCAATAATTATTTAACCAAATAACAAATACTTTGCCTAATGTTTTCAAGTTGAATGCGTTTAGACGACCACCACAGGTACCCTTTAAGCCAGTACATGTCCAGGCCCGTCTGAAGTTTGCTAGAGAGCATTTGGATGAGCCAGAAGAGGATTGGGAGAATGTCATATGGTCAGATGAAACCAAAATAGAACTTTTTGGTAAAAACTCAACTTGTCGTGTTTGGAGGAGAAAGAACACCATACCTACTGTGAAGCATGGGGGTGGAAACATCATACTTTGGGGCTGTTTTTCTACAAAGGGACCAGGACGACTGATCCGTGTAAAGGAAAGAATGAATGGGGCCATGAATCGTGAAATTTTGAGTGAAAACCTCCTTCAACCTGCAAGGGCATTGAAGAAGAAACGTGGCTGGATCTTTCAGCATGACAATGATCCCAAACACACCGCCTGGGCAACGAAGGAGTGGCTTCATAAGAAGCATTTCAAGGTCCTGGAGTGGCCTAGCCAGTCTCCAGATCTCAACCCCATACAAAATCTTTGGAGGGAGTTGAAAGTCTGTGTTGCCCAGCGACAGCCCCAAAACATCACTGCTCTAGAGGAGATCTGCATGGAGGAATGGGCCAAAATACCAGCAACAGTGTGTGAAAAACCTTGTGAAAAGAAAACGTTTGACCTCTGTCATTGCCAACAAAGGGTATATAACAAAGTACTGAGATGAACTTTTGTTAATGACCAAACACTTATTTTACCGAGGAATTTACCAATTAATTCATTAAAAATCCTTCAATGTGATTTTCTGGATTTTTTTTTTCTCATTTTGTCTCTCATAGGTGAGTTATACCTATGATAAAAATTGGAGACCTCTCTAATCTTTGAAGTGGGAGAACTTGCACAATTGGCGGCTGACTAAATACTTTTTTGCCTCACTGTACAGTATAGCAAGACTGGGTTACCCAGCCACAGGTACATGCACACACCAGTGTATTCCCTGTGCTGGTCCCAAGCCCAAATAAATGGGCAGGGTAGAATCAGGAAGGGCATCTGACATAAAAATCTTTGCCAAATCAACATGTGAATCATCGCAGTGATGATGCGCTGTGGCAACCCTGAAAGGGAGCAGCCAGAAGGAAAAAAAGTATAGCAGGATCAAATCAGCCAAAAATTACACAATGACACTACAAACTACACTGTGTGTTTATACTGGAGTATACCATTCTACAGTTCTATTAGTAAATGATCTAATTGACACATTAGTAATTTACTGAACTAAAGTCATATCAGAGTGAAGAGCAGAGCTTATTTTGTGCTGGATTCTGCCAGAACAGAATCCAGCACCTTCCACATCGGACAGGCACCTCATTTCACTTTGAAAATATGTAAGCAAGTTTTTGTCTATTATTTAATGGTATTAGTCTTTATTTGCTGCTCAAAAAAACCCAACAAAAACAAAACCCTTGTTTGCCTAGTTTACTGTATTTTAGCACGGGGGGGGGGGGGTGCATAGCCTAGGTAGGTGTGAACCAACCAGTGCATGTTGTGAGAGGGTTATGAGAGGGACTCTTCCCCGGCCAACAGCATCTCTTCTCCCCTCCACCATCTCCTTACTACTCTTTCTTTGCCTTGTTGGTTTTTGGTTCCATTCCATACGTGAAGTCACGGATTACAAAAAGACACAAAACTACCAGAGACATGAAGATGAGTAAAGAAAAAAACAGGATAAATTAAGTTGAGGACTCTGTGGATAATTTAATGGTTGATATGGATAAATAAGCATGAAGGTAAGAGGAAGCTGTATTATTAGCGTCGTTGGTGATTATTAATTTAGCCAGCCATACACTGTATTCCGGTACCTTTACCTTCTCCACTGAGCTGTGGAAACGTTGGTCCCTCTATGTTCTGGGACCTCCGACTTTACAAATTAAGCACTGGCAAAAGTTGCCAAGTTTTGCTTTAATCACAGAAATGCTGACTCTTTTTTATGGCATTTAATGCATCAGATCAACACTGATAATTGTGATGAACATATATATTTATTGTACAGTTTGTGCACTTCTTGCAGATTGGAGAACCCCAACCAGTTTCAATCCTTAGCTCATCACAGAATGTTATGCCAACAAAAAGGTGCATGTGATTTGCCAGATAGTAGCTGTCACTTCAGTCTGCCCGCTAAGCCAAAGATTTGATGGCTGGGCCTGTTTAAATTACTTAATTTTCACCCTGAGGATGAGGACATACATTCAAAGTCTCCTCAGTCACAGGCAACAAAGTTAATCAGCTGTAAAAGCTATTAAAAGTTAAATCTTCTTTATGTCTCCAGATTATTTTATCTGACCTACAAAAGTCAAGGTTAAGTTAAACATGTAGCCATTACTTCACTAAGAAAGGACAGCCCACTCTTTTGTTCTGCTCTAAAGACCTTCAGTAGAGTAAACACACATGAGCTGGGATTGGGGTAAAACAGTAATTTCAAAGCAGATCTGGTGGTGTATCGTTTATGTAACAGGGGCTGCTTGCATTCACAAAGTTCCTGTTTTTGAACAAGAGGTGATACATCAAAGGTACATTAAGAGTGGAATGAATTATGCATGACAAAAAGCCACGGACAAAAGTTGTGGGAAATTTTCTGCCTAATGGAAGATGATGAAGCAAGTGTGTTCAACACATATTCTAGCCCCTCCGTGTGTCTGCAGAGAGTGACTGTGTAAGTACCACACCGTTTGCCCGTCCTCTGTCCATTTCTCCAGCTTCTCTCCTTCTGACCGCTGATTCTCTGCCTTTGACCTGAGATGGACACAAATGGGGAAACAAACATGGAAAACTTGCATGAACAATGCTCCCTTAATGTACACTAATAAAATTAAACTGAATGCTTAAATGCCATTTTCCTCTCATGTTTATGATACTGTGTTTTAATTTCCTGACTGCATGCACTAATTGGTCAATGAAGCTTATTTACTGAACCTCTGCAATATTTAGACTGGACTCTAGGAATGTACCCTCCAGGGACAACATTGTAATGAATAATAAAAAGACTAGTCTAGCCTTGTCTGACATGTGAACATGCTTTATCATCCTCAAAGTCTGCTTGTTCAATACTAGTAGACCTAAAATTCAGCAGAGCCTGAGTATATATTATGTACTGTATGTATGTATTATGGGCAGCTGGTGGTGCAGTGGTTAGCAAAGTGGTAGCACAGCAAGAAGGCCAAGGGATTGATTCCACCCCTGACCATCGTGGGTTTGATCCCACCCCCTGACCACCAGTGACCCTTCAGTGTGGAGTTTGCATGTTCTCCCCATGTCTATGTGGGTTTACCCTGGGTATTCCGGTTTCTTCCCACAGGCCAAAAACATGCAAGTTAAGTTAACTGGAGACTCTAAAGTGGTCCTAGGTGTGAATGCGTGTGTGAATGGTGAAGGGATTGGCACCGTACTATAGCTGCCTCATCCAGGTGGATGCCCTGAATTTCCCTCTGGGATTAATAAAGTATACAAATACAAAATAAAAGAACAACAAGACAGAATATCAATTATACATAACTGTTCAACTATGCAAATACAATGAAAAATGTGATAGTTCTCGTGTAGTTTATTTGCTTCAACAGCACACACACACACACACACACACACACACACACACACACACACACACACATACTCGTCCATATCCTGGGCGCCCCAGAGGGGGGGTTGAGTGCTCTGGGTTTCCAGGAAGGTTGGGGACAGGGAAGCGCCTTCCATCAACCACTGGTCTCGTAAGGACTTCCTCTGTGGTAAGAAAAGAGGAGGGTTAATAAATACAGTGCATAAAGATGTTATAAAGGGCTTTTTCACAGCAACAATTCTGGAGAGCAGGTGTCAATAATTGTATTATTCAAGGTTCTATACCAAAATTCTACCTTTGTTAATGTGATGAGTAACACCATTGTTTTCATGTCATTTCAAAGCAAATAGCCATTATTGTATAGTCATATTTTGTTAAACTCTGACAAATTTCATAACCAAAAAACAACAATTGCACAACATAAAAATTTTAAAAAATAAAATTTGATTTTTAAGATCCCAAATCCTTGTGTGTTATACATACTAAATAATGTAAATGTCAAGTAATATTCTCTTTGACAGTTGCTCAAAGAACGGGATTTAAAGGCAGAAAAAAGTAGCACTGTGTAAAGGTGCATTTTTTATTTTTAACCGCAAGTTAGGTTAATTGGCATCAAAACTGGAGATTCTAAATTGTCCTTTGGTACAGTGGGGCAAAAAAGTATTTGGTCAGCTACCAATTGTGCAAGTTCTCCCACTTAAAAGATGAGAGAGGTCTCCAATTTTCATCATAGGTATACCTCAACTATGACAGACAAAATGAGAAAAAAAAAATCCAGAAAATCACAATGAAGGATTTTTAATGAATTAATTGGTAAATTCCTCGGTAAAATAAGTATTTGGTCAATAACAAAAGTTCATCTCAATACTTTGTTATATACCCTTTGTTGGCAATGACAGAGGTCAAACGTTTTCTGTAAGTCTTCACAAGGTTTTCACACACTGTTGCTGGTATTTTGGCCCATTCCTCCATGCAGATCTCCTCTAGAGCAGTGGTGTTTTGGGGCTGTCGCTGGGCAACACGGACTTTCAACTCCCTCCAAAGATTTTCTATGGGGTTGAGATCTGGAGACTGGCTAGGCCACTCCAGGACCTTGAAATGCTTCTTACGAAGCCACTCCTTCATTGCCCGGGCGGTGTGTTTGGGATCATTGTCATGCTGAAACACCCAGCCATGTTTCATCTTCAATGCCCTTGCTGATGGAAGGAGGTTTTCATTCAAAATCTCACGATACATGGCCCCATTCATTCTTTCCTTTACACGGATCAGTCGTCCTGGTCCCTTTGCAGAAAAACAGCCCCAAAGCATGATGTTTCCACCCCCATGCTTCACAGTAGGTATGGTGTTCTTTCTCCTCCAAACACGACAAGTTGAGTTTTTACCAAAAAGTTCTATTTTGGTTTCATCTGACCATATGACATTCTCCCAGTCCTCTTCTGGATCATCCAAATGCTCTCTAGAAAACTACAGACGGGCCTGGACATGTACTGGCTTAAGCAGGGGGACATGTCTGGCACTGCAGGATTTGAGTCCCTGGCGGCGTAGTGTGTTACTGATGGTAGCCTTTGTTACTTTGGTCCCAGCTCTCTGCAGGTCATTCACTAGGTCCCCCCGTGTGGTTCTGGGATTTTTGCTCACCGTTCTCGTGATCAGTTTGACCCTACAGGGTGAGATCTTGCGTGGAGCCCAAGATGGAGGGAGATTATCTGTGGTCTTGTATGTCTTCCATTTTCTAATAATTGCTCCCACAGTTGATTTCTTCACACCAAGCTGCTTACCTATTGCAGATTCAGTCTTCCCAGCCTGGTGCAGGCCTACAATTTTGTTTCTGGTGTCCTTTGACAGCTCTTTGGTCTTGGCCATAGTGGAGTTTGGAGTCTGACTGTTTGAGGTTGTGGACAGGTGTCTTTTATACTGATAATGAGTTCAAACAGGTTCCATTAATATAGGTAACAAGTGGAGGACAGAGGAGCCTCTTAAAGAAGAAGTTGCATGTCTGTGAGAGCCAGAAATCTTGCTTGTTTGTAGGTGACCAAATACTTATTTTACCGAGGAATTTACCAATTAATTCATTAAAAATCCTTCAATGTGATTTTCTGAATTTTTTTTCCCTCATTTTGTCTCTCATAGTTGAGGTATACCTATGATGAAAATTGGAGACCTCTCTCATCTTTTAAGTGGGAGAACTTGCACAATTGGTGGCTGACTAAATACTTTTTGCCCCACTGTATGACTGTGAGAGTGAATGGTTGTCTGTCTCTCTGTGTTGGCCCTGCGATGGACTGGCGATCTGTCCAGGGTGTACCCTGCCTCTCGCCCAAAGATGCTGGGATAGGCTCCACCCCCCACCCCCCACCCCGCGACCCGAAAAGGATTAAGCGGTAGAAGATGAATGAATGAATGAACGGAAGCTTTGAACCTTCAACAAGATAGATTCATTAGTGGTAACAAGATATTTATAAGTGGGGGAAAAAAAACATATACAACGTGATGTGTCAGAGTAGGAACTGGGTGGAAAATTTACATTTCTGTTCATGATAAGACTTTATTAGTCCCATAACAGGCAAATTTACAGCATTGCAGCAGCAAAGGGATAGCAGCACTCAAAGCAATAATAAATACAAAAACAGGGCAAAAATGGACTTCCGGTTATGGCGGCCACGTAGGAAGACGTGTTTCACACTGCTCTGCTCCTAGAAATAAAAAGTTTACTAAAACTCTCTTAATTGGAACAAAAACCCATCCCACCATTTGGGCGCGGATATGGCGAAGACCAAAGCTGGGAAATTGGGTGGAGGAAAGGGCGATTCGACAAAACAACCCAAGCTGACAGACTTCCACGCTCGAGGCGAGGCAGAAAGAGCTCCGGAGGCAATAGCGGAGGATGTGGCCAGCGGCGGAGCGGGAGCTGCTGAGGAGGGGACAAGTGCGGTGCTCGCTGCCATTGGCTCCATGAGAGCAGAGTTTTCGTCTAAATTTGATGGGATTATAGCAGCAATAGAAGGAATGAGAAAGGAAATAAGCGACTGTATGGAACGAGTATCGTAGGCGGAGCTCCGAATTTCAAGCGCTGAAGATGACGTCACCAGCCTACAATCAAAGTTGCAAACACTGGAATTAAAATGGAAACGTCTGGAAGATAACGTCCTAGACTTGGAATCCCGCTCGTGACGGAATAATTTGAGGCTGGTGGGCCTCCCGGAGGGAGCGGAGGGACAGGACTCATGTTCCTTTTTGGAAAAGTGGATTCCAGAAGCGCTGAACAACGCGGACCTGCAGTCATCGGTCGTCTTGGAGAGCGCTCACCGAATCGGCCCACCGAGAGATAAGACACCACCGAGGACGCTGATTATGAAGTTCCTCAGCAACAGAGACAAGATGACGGTCACCAATGCTGCGCGAGCTAAAGGGGCAATTAAATACCAGGATCAACAGGTGCGGTTCTACCCAGATTTGGCCACAGGAATTCAACAATTAAGGAGGCAGTACGACCCCGCCCGCAAAGAGCTGCGCAATCTCGGGATTCGTCACGGAGTGATTCATCCGGCAAGACTGCTGGTCACATATAAAGGGAGAACCCACATCTTCAAGACCCCTCAAGAGGCGCAGGAGCTCATTAAGCAGATCCAGGAGGAAACTGGTGGGAGCTAAGCATGAACATGACAAAGGTAGAACATTTAAGCATTTGTACAGGCATCTGATTGATCTGAAACATATAACATGTCTACAAAATACAGACTGTATTAAAAAAAAAAGCTATGATGTACAAAGTTGCTATAAAACTTTGAAGTTATGTTGAAAAAACTACAGAAGAGAGTTAATGTCATTAAAAATAGTAGTAGAGTCAGGGTGATTGAGAGGAGAAAGAGAGAGTGGTTTGACTGATCCTCGCAGGTGTGGAACAGTCACTAGCTATAACGGGATATGGAATTTTTTTTTGATTTTGGGGGGGGATTACCACGAATGTGGGGAAAGGGAATTTGTTTTTGTGTAGTTTGTAGGATGAATGTTCAATCATCCATGTTTTTGCTTCTCTGTATGAGCATGTTCATATTGCAAGGTAATCTCAAACTCCTTATTGATCATAGATCAAAGCGTTAATCTTAATTTAACTTCATGGAATTGCAGAGATCTACAAAATCTAAAAAAAACTTAAACAAGTTATGAATAAAATAAAAGATTCAAAAATTGTATTTTTACAAGAAACTCATCTAATAGAGGAGGATGTAAAAAGAATTAGGAGAAGATGGCAAGGTAATGTGTTCACCTCATCATTTTCATCCCGAGCTAGGGGAGTTATGATTCTCATACACAAAACAGTCCCATTTCAAGTGAAAAATGTAATTGGAGACAAATTTGGAAGATATCTAATCATCCAAGGATCTTTGTTATTAGAAAATATAAATCTGGTGAACTTATACGGCCCCAATATTGATGATCAAAACTTCTTTGTTAATTTATTCCTTACTTTATCATCACTTACAGGGCAACATATAATAGCAGGGGATTTTAATTGTACATTGAATCTCAGTATAGATAGGTCAACAGGACTGGACTGTACGCACAATGGATGCAGGATGACCATTAATCATTTTATGAAAGAATTGAGATTGCTAGATATATGGAAAGAAATGAAACCACAAGTCAAAGCCTATTCTTGTTATTCTAATACCTATAAGACATTCTCACGTTTTGACTACTTTTTGATCTCTACAGAATTCAGGTCCAAGATTCAAAACTGTTTCTATGATAACACTGTGATCTCTGATCATGCACCCTGCTGTCTAATATATGTAGATAAGAAATTGACAAAGGATACAGGTAGGTGGCATTTTCAGCACAAATGGCTTCAGGATGAGGAATTTGTTAAGTACATAGAAAAACAGATGAGTTCTTTGATATTAATATTACACAAACAATGGCATGTATAAAGTGGGAGGCTTTCAAAGCTTTTATTAGGGGGCATATTATTAGCTATACAGGTTCAAAATCTAAGAAGACTCGAGAGGAGAGAGTCCAATTGGAACATAAAATAAAAATTCTTCAAGAAAAGGTGTATGCAGGAAGTAACCCACAGTTAGAGAACGAATTACTGATTCTGAGAGCTGAATATGATAAAAAAAAAAATCAGCGAACAGAGCTGCCTCGAGTCTTCTAAGATTGAAGCAAACTTTTTATGAACAAGGTGAAAAATCAGGAAAATTATTGGCATGGCAGATTTAAACAATTAGAATATAAAACACCAATTACCAGTATTATAAGTAACGGACAAGTAGTTATAGATCCTTTAGAAATTAATAGTGCCTTTAGAGATTATTATGAAAAACTATACGATACAAAAAATGAAACTGACTTAACAAAACTAAATGGGTTTTTGGGTGGATTATCTATACCGTGTATTCCAAATGAAAACAGGGAGTACTGGAGTCTAAAATTAGTCAAGAAGAAGTTGGGCAAGCCATTGATAATATGAAATCAGGAAAAAGAGCAGGACCAGATGGTCTTCCAGTTGATCTCTATAAAAAATTTAAGAATAAATTAATAAGATAAGATAAGATAAGCCTTTATTAGTCCCACAATGGGGAAATTCCAGGATTGCAACAGCACAGGGATAGCAACACTCAGAGCAACAATGAGAAGGCAAGAAAAAAAAAAAAGCAAGCAAGCAAGAGCAGCTAATATACATATGTACATATTACTATAAATATATATATACACACAGACACACAGTGTAGAGCATTGTAGCTGGATGGGATAAATATATGAGTATATAAACACACAGTACGGAGCATTGCAGCTAGATGGAATAAATATGTAAATATATAAACACACAGTGCGGAGCAATGTAGCTAGATGGAATAATATGTAGATATATAAACACACAGTACGGAGCATTGCAGCTAGGTGGAAAAAATATGTAAATATATAAACACAGTGCGGAGCAATGTAGCTAGATGGAATAATATGTAGATATATAAACACACAGTGTGGAGCATTGTAGCTAGATGGAATGAATATATAGATATATAAATATAAACATAAACACACCCAGTGCTGAGCATTGTAGCTAGATGGAATAAATATGTAAATGTATAAACACACACAGTGCAGAGCATTGTTGCTAGATGGGATGAAACAGCACAACCGTCTACTTAGTTATCCTACATGGTATGATTATGTGCCCATACATATTCTCACCCTCCGTAGCTACCGGTATTTTCCTAGTTGTATGCCGGAGGGGACCATTGTGTAAGTCTATTGCATCTTTTGCATTCAAAAAACTATTAGGTTGTTACATCTTTTTGCTATCTCTGCGAGCAGCCCTGCTTAGGTTGTACAGTCTGACAGCCGTTGGTAGGAAGGACCTGCGAAACCTCTCGGTTGTGCACCTGGGATGATGTAGTCTGCTGCTAAATGAGCTCCTCAGTGCAATCAGTATGTCCTGCATAGGGTGGAACTCGGACTCCAGCAGAGATGACAGTTTAGCCACCGTCCTTCTCTCTCCTATCTCCTCCACCGGATCAAGGCGCTGCCCCAGGACGGAGCTAGCTTTCTTGATCAGTTTGTTCAGTCTCTTCCTATCGGCTGCAGTAATGCCACTGCCCCAGCAGACCACTCCAAAAGTGATGGCTGATGCCACCAACGTGTCATAGAATGTCTTCAGCAGCGCTCCTTGTACACCAAAAGACCTGAGTCTCCTCAGTAGGAACAGCCTGCGCTGTCCCTTCTTGTAGAGTGCGTCAGTACTGTGTGACCAGTCTAGTTTATTGTTCAGATGAACACCCAGGTACTTGTAGGATGTCACCATCTCAATGTCTGTTCCCTGTATATTTACTGGTGCTGTGAGGGGTTGTCCTTGCCTGCGGCAGTCCACCACCAGCTCCTTAGTTTTCCTCGCGTTGATCTGGAGGCAGTTCCGATGGCACCAGTCCACGAAGTCCTGGATAAGCCCTCTGTACTCAGCTTCATCTCCATTGGAGATGAGGCCAACGATTGCAGAGTCATCAGAGAACTTCTGTAGATGGCAGTGTGTTGTGTTGTGTGAGAAGTCTGCAGTATAAAGAGTGAACAGGAAGGGAGCCAACACCGTTCCCTGGGGGGCCCCCGTGCTACTGATGATCGTGTCGGACACACAGTCCCGGGTTCTCACAAACTGAGGCCGGTTCGTGAGGTAGTCCAGGATCCATGATGACAGGTGCTGGTCCACCCCTGCGCGCAGCAGCTTGTCCTTTAGGATCATTGGTTGGATGGTGTTGAAAGCACTGGAGAAGTCAAAGAAAATGATCCTCACCACATTCCCGGGCTTCTCCAGGTGGGACAGAGAACGGTGAAGGAGGAAGATCACCGCATCCTCCACCCCAATGCCATGTTGGTAGGCGAACTGGAGTGGATCCATCGCTGGTTCCACCAGGGGGCGGAGGTGAGCAAGGAGCAGTCTCTCCAGGTTCTTCATCAAGTGGGACGTCAAGGCCACCGGTCTGTAGCTGTTCAGGTCTTTGGGGTGGGAAGTTTTTGGTACAGGTACCACACAAGATGTTTTCCACAGCTGTGGTACCCTCCCCAGCTTCAGGCTCAGGTTGAAGATGTACGTCACAATCCCACACAGCTGGTCTGCACAGGACTTGAGGAGCTTTGCGCTGATGCCGTCCGGTCCCGACGCCTTCCTCGCCTTGATCTTCCTCAGCTCCGTCCTCACCTGGGTCCTGGTCAGGGTCAGGATGGGGGGCTGTGTGTTGGGAGTGGGGGGGGGTGTTGGTGGAGTGGGGAGTGGGCAGCAGGACTTGATGTCTTTACAGGCAGCAGTGGTTGTTGTGCAGTCAGGGGGGAGGGCGGTTGGTCAAACCTATTGAAAAACAAATTCAGATTGTTCGCCCACTCCCTGCCCCCCGTGGCCTGGGGGGAGGTATTCTGGAGCCCAGAGATGGTTTTGAGGTTTCTCCAGACCCCGCTGATGTCGCTCTGTTGCAGCTTGTCCTCCATCTTCCTCCTGAAGCTGTCCTTGCCTTCTCTGATCTTTCTCCTCAGCTCCCTCTGTACGGACTTCAGCATCTCCCTGTTCCCCAACCTGAAGATCCTCTTCTTCTCTCTCAGAAGTGTTTTAATCTCAGGGTTGATCCAGGGTTTGTTGTTTGAGCAACACCGTATGGTCTTGGTGGGAACGGATTTGTCCGCACAGAAGCTGAGGTAGCCCGTGAAGGTGTGAATGAGGCCATCGATGTCCTCACCATGTGGATCACAGAGCTGCTTCCAGGCGGTGGCTTCAAAACAGCCCTTTAGAGTGTCCATTGCCTCCTCAGACCATAACATCACTGTGCGCATGGCCGGGGGTTGTCTGTGTACTAGGGGTTTGTACACCGGCCGGAGATGAACCAAGTTGTGATCCGATCTCCCGAGTTGGGGGAGTTGTGATGAGGTGTACGCCTCCTTAGTGTTTGCGTAGAATAAGTCCAGTGTTTTATTGTCTCTAGTGTGGCATGTGACATACTGGGTAAACGTGGGTAGAACGGGAGACAGTGAAACCTGGTTGAAATCGCCTGAGATGAAGAGAAGAGCATCTGGGTGTTCTGTCTGCAGCCTGCTGGTTACTGAATGGATGACGTCACGCGCTGTCCCAGCGTTCGCCGTCGGATTTGCATAAACAACAATGCAGATCACGTGTGAGTGTTCTCTCGGGAGATATGTAGGCCGCATGCTAACAGCTAGCAACTCAATGTCTTTGCTGCAGTGACGTTGTTTAACAGTGATATGTCCCGGTCTGCACCAGTTGTTGTTAACATACATTATCACTCCACCGCCCCTTGCTTTGCCACTGTCTGGTGTTCGGTCTGCCCGTATCATGTGGAAACCCTCCAGCTCAATGTTAGCATCTGCTGCTAGCTCAGTTAAATAAAACCAGTTAAAACCAGTTAAACCAGTTAAAACCAGTTAAATAATAAAACCACTTTTGGAAATGGTTTTAGAAGCATTTCAAAATGGTAATTTACCACCATACATGAATAATGCCTTAATTATACTGTTGCCAAAACCAGGTAAACCCCCTAATAAATGTGAAAACATGAGACCAATAAGCCTATTAAATGCTGATCTTAAGATAATCTGTAAAATTTTAGCAAAACGACTACAAGAAATATTACCAAATATTATTAACCGAGATCAGAATGGCTTTATAATGGGAAGACAAGGCTTCTACAATGTAAAAAGACTATTTAATATTATTTATTCCAATAAAGAAGCACCGGATACAGCTCTCCTATCATTGGACGCCGAAAAGGCCTTTGATAGGGTCAAATGGCCCCATCTTTTTGAAGTTCTACAAAGGTTTGAACTTGGAAATAATTTCATAAAATGGGTCCAGATAATATACAATAATGCTACAGCAGAAATCCTAACAAACAGCAATATCTCAAAATCAATAGAGGATGTCGACAAGGCTGTCCACTTTCACCCTTATTGTTTACTATGGCAATTGAACCTTTAGCAATGGCAGTACGTTTACATCCACAAATATATGGAATTAAAGTAGGACCAACAGAACATAAAATCTCCCTGTATGCCGATGACATAATTTTGTTTATGTCGAATTTTAAAAAATCAATTCCGACCTTGTTAAATTTAATAAAGAACTTTGGGGAAATATCAGGATATAAAATAAATAAAACAAAATCTTCAATATTAATGCTAAATGAGACCCAGAGAAATCACCCAGCTCCTGAGGTAAATCAATTCAATGTTGTAAATCAGTTTAAATATTTAGGAATTCAAATTTTGCCTAAGCTACAATCAGTCGCCAGTGCCAACTATGAAGCCTTAATGACAGATATTAATGAATTACTTCAGAGATGGATGTCACTACCAATGTCGATGATCAGGAGAATTAATATACTTAAAAGTAATATCTTACCAAAAATACTTTATTTATTTCAAAACATTCCTTTACCACCACCTTCAGATCTATTCTCAAGAATTAAAAAAAAGTTAGTGGAATTTATATGGAACAATAGGAAGGCTAGATTACGTTTGTCCTTACTATATTTACCATTTGATCGTGGAGGTCTGAAATGTCCAAACTTTATGTTGTATTACTGGTCAGCACAACTGAGGTCTATGGCATATTATTTTTCATCAAATGATCTTCCTCACTGGACTGAAATGGAATCATACAATTTACCTCTACCTCTTCCCTTATTCATATACTCAGACTTGGCTAAAAAATTACAGAAACAAGTTAAAAATCCAATTGTAAAGCACATGATCAAAATATGGTGTGAAACCAAAAAATATTTAAAAGAACCACACCTAGGCCTTTTCCACTAGTATCGCCTTGGCCTTACTTACTTCTACTTTACTCGCTTTCTCACCCTGTCCACTGTACCCAGCACGGTTTAACCGACACTATTTCCGTGCCTGATCGAGGGCAGGGTACAACTGAGCTGAAGCGAGCCGAGATGTGACGTCAACAGACTGCGAGCCGCTGATTGGTCAGGGCATAACGTCACGAAAGCGCCCGTTTTCGCTGAAATCTTTACGACCGCCATTTGCAATCTTTCACGGACTAACTCGGTCACGGAGTAAATACGATATTAATACAGACAGCGTTGTAGGTTCATACCTGCCAACTTTTCAAACCTGAAAAGCCTAGTAGCTAGCCGGGGTCTAGGGGCCGATGCTAATGCTAATAATGCTAATGCTAATAATAATAATGCTAATATTTGCCAAACAAATATTAGCATTAAATCTAGTTAAATGTAGCTAACAACCTCATATTTCTTCAACTTTCAAACCTGAAAAGCCTAGTAGCTAGCCGGGGTCCAGGGGCCACAGGCCCCGGTAGGTCCAGGACAAAGTCCTGGTTGGGGGTTCAGGGGGACGAAGCCCCCCGATGCCAAACAAATATTAGCATTAAATCAAGTTAGAATGTAGCTAACAACCTCATATTTCTTCAACTTTCAAACCTGAAAAGCCTAGTAGCTAGCCGGGGTCCAGGGGCCGCAGTGTCAAACAAATATTAGCATTTGACATAGAAGTCACATATTAATTATATTAAAGGTAAAATATCTAAATCAATTGCAGTACTACACAGAGCGAAATATTTGCTGAATCAACCCACATTATATACTTTGTATCATTCATTAATACTCCCATACATGACATATTGTACTGAAGTATGGGGAAATACATATAAAACAAACATATATCCAGTCTTTATGCTTCAGAAGAGAGCTATTAGAATAATAAACAAAGCTGCTTACAGGGAACCAACAAACCCACTTTTTCTTAAATTAAAAGCTCTCAAGTTGAAAGATTGACTTTAAAACTGCAGTAATAATGTTTAAAGCTAAGAATCTGTCACTGCCCGCAAATATCCAAAAGTTGTTCCAAATAAGGGAGAAACAATATCATTTCAGAGGAACATGTATATTTCAAAAACCTTCAGTGAGAACTACCACCAAGCAACACTGTGTTTCAGTGCAAGGAGTCAGATTATGGAACGATTTTGGACCTGAATTAAAATCATGTACAACGCTTGGACAATTTAAACAAAAACTAAAGGAAGAAATACTCCAAACATATATACAAGATGACATGTAAAATCACATAAGGATTGTCATATCCAGTCTGTGTTGTTACTTAGTTTTTTTTGTCACGTTTTGTCTTAGCTTTGTTCTGAATTGTAATCGCTCTTGTTTTGTTTTTCTTTTGAATTCTGGGATGGAATATGGGTGGGCAATATAAGCTGCGGCTTCAGCCATCACCCATTTCAGATAACTTATGTTGAACTGTATAATCAGAGGAGTTCTTGTTTAATTTGACCTTGTTGGATTTTTTCGCCTTTGTTATATTATTCTGTTTCTTTTTAATCTTTACTTTTAATCTATCCGAAATAAAGATTCATTCATTCATTAAATTTGCTTTCAAAAGACTATCTTAACACTGCATAGAACTTCGAATAGGCCAGATGCGATGTATTATGAATACTAGAAAAGCACTCAGAGAGCGCAGACCTCCGCCAAGCGCCACAGTTCCCCCCATACAGTGTTTAACATCATAAATAAAATATTGAAAATGGCCCTGTCTCGCAATGTTAAATTAAAAAAAAAAAAAAAGAAAAAAAAAAGAATCCTTTAAAAAATTCCTGGATCCAGACGGTGATCCGGATCACCACCAAAATCTAATCATCTGTAGGATACCCCATTTCTGACAATCTGTGAAAACTTCATGAAAATCCGTCCATAACTTTTTGAGTTATCTTGCTAACAAAGAAACAGACAAACAGACAAACAGACAAACCAACGCTGATGATCACATAACCTCCTTGGCGGAGGTAACTAGAAGACTAGAAATATCAGCAGGGTATACTAGCACTGTATGACACACGTGCGTAAATGACGGCAAAATCGCTCTGATATTTTATGTGTTTACATGATACACCAAGCATGACAAGGCTTGCAATTACACAGCACATGTTCTTCAAGTTTGCCGCTAGCGTCACTGGCACTGGCCTTGTGTTTTTTCGTTCTTACGTGGTCTTTCACATCGCTGATTCTGCCATGTCCAATCAAAAAGTCTTGTCTACACAAAGTGCAATTTGCGTAATTTTCACCCCTTCTGGAGCGAATAATAACTCCTGGAAATGCTTTGCTGTATTCCTCACAAAAAGACTGTAATTTTCGTTTGTGTTTCACGCTCGTTAGTGATTTTTCTCCAGCAGACTCCATGATGAAAACGTATAATTCTTACCTGATTGCCTCGTGATTGCACATGGAAAATTGGCTCAGACCTCTCGCACATGCGCAATACACCTACATGAAGCAGTGCCGATTGCCTTTGTTCTAAATTTAGATACGATTCCGAGCGACAGCGTGTTTGGAATAGCTTTTGTGTTTTCCGTGTTTTTTTTTACGATTTAAAATTTTTGACTGAATTTTTTAGTGAAAAACCAGTTCTGCAAAATCTGGCGCCTAAAACCAAGCCCAGCAAAAACCGTCTCCAGTGTATTTCATCTCCACAATACAAAAGCTGCCAGAGAACTAAACATCCACCTGAGCGGACTCAAGCTTAAGCATGCCCCAAATCCAACTTATCTTGGAGTGACCCTTGATAGGACCTTATCCTTCAAGGAACATCTAAAGGGGACGGCTGCTAAGGTGAAAGTATGAAACAACCTGCTCTGCAAGCTCGCTGGTGCAAAATGGGGGGCGGCAGTCTCCACCCTGCGCACCTCAGCACTGGCCCTTTCATACTCTGTAGCAGAATATTGTGCCCCTGTCTGGTCCAGGTCATCTTACACACACCATGTAGACACCCAGCTCAACTCAACCATGAGAACTATAACTGGAACAATCCGCTCAACACCACTCCCCTGGCTCTCTGTACTGTCAAACATAGCCCCTCCACACATCCAGCGAGCAGCATTAACTCAAAGGATGCTCCAAAATGTTAAAGATTTTCCTCACTTACCAATCCATGCAGATATCTACACCCCACCCACTGCCCGACTTTCATCTAGACGGCCGATTTGGAAAAACCCTCCCCCAGCTGACTTTACCACCCAGACAGCTTGGCAAGAGGAATGGGAGACCAAGGAGGTCCCAAACAAACAGCTGGTGATAAACCCCAACCAACAGGTCCCGGGCACCAACCTCCCAAGGAGACAGTGGTCTACACTCAATCGCTTCAGGACTGGACATGGCCCCTGCTTGGCCAGCCTTCACAGATGGGGCAGTAGCCCTAGCCCACTATGCGCATGTGGAGAGGAGCAAACTATGGAACACATCATAGAGGCTTGCCCGCTCCAAAGACTGGAAGGAGGATTACACACCCTCCACACAGCAAACCAGGAGGCAACTGCTTGGCTTAAGGACTTTGCATTCGCTAAATAAATAATAATAGTGAAAAACCGTAATTTTGAATAATAAAACCAGAACCCGGAACGGGGTCTTAAAAACCGGAACCATTACGGCAAAACCGGAGTAGTTGGTAGGTATGTAGGTTTTGCGGAAATCTACACCGTGGTCCAATGAAGAGGTGCGGGGTTTTCTCTGCTTGGTGGCAGATACTCAGTGAGAGGAGTGATCCGGACCGATACAGATGGCTGCCCAGAATAGAACCGTACTACTGACAAGCTGAAGACGAACATGAGAGAACCATCGATGGTGAGTGATTTGTAATAATGTGCATCTGTTCGCTTATTTATCCTGTTGGTGGTAAGCTCACTTTTTTTGAGCAATACAGCGCTGTTCTGTGCTGGCTAACGAGTGTTAGCTAGTAGCTAGCTAGTACCAATTGCTGATTCGTGCTTGTTTTCTCCTAAGTATTCGCTTGTGAGAGCAAAACGATGAAATATGTTAATCCTGGTTAAAGTCCTGGTTTTTGTACGTGCTGCACTTTGGTGCTGCGCATTAAATTGTGTGCAATTTAATGCTAGAATGTGTTTCCACATGCCAGGGGTTAGCCTCTCTGTTTATAGTGGATACTGGTGAAATGGACCACAGGAGCCGAAATCTCAACAATATAAAAGTGCTTTTTCAAACCAGTGATTTATAAAGTTATTCATATAATTTTCTAAAGCGTCAGAAGAGACCCACACACCTATTCTGTGGATTTTCCATAAAAGGTGCTGGAACAGTGTTGTGCATGTACAGAGTGGATCAGGGATGTCAAACTCGATCCATTCTGGGCCAAGACCCTGCACATTTTACTTCCAACCAGAATCTTCAGCAGGTGTTTTTGCTAATCAGCGATCAGTGGGAAGAAATTCAGTTAAATCACCTGTGGAAGACACTGGGTGGAGGTAAAACCTGCAGGGTCTTGGCCCAGAATGGATTGAGTTTGACACCCCTGGAGTGGATCATGCGGTGCTTGTCAGGGAAACAAAGCATTTTTGTCACATCCCACCACTGAAAACCCCAAATTCAATTTGGCAAAAAATTAGAATATTACATAAACTTTAAAAAATAGTTTTTAAATAGAAATGTTGGCTGCTGAGGTGTTGGTTAATATGGGCTGTAGCCATAATCATCAATATTAAAATAAACACTTTCAATATATCACTGTCTCTGTAATGAATCTATATATGGGCTTCACTTTCTGAAATGAGTGACAAAAATTTAACTTTTTCATGATATTCTAATTTTTGAGATGTGCCTGTATAAGTGTTGAACTTGCTTGAAAATAACCACCATCCATTTCTGTCGTTCATCTAGGCAGGAGGAAAGCAGCCGCTCAACAACGGACGTCGCCACTGTGGAAAGTACTGAAATCCTTTGCTTTTATAGGTAAAGTGTCAAAACCAAAGTAGCACAATTTCCACTTAATATAAAAGGGACTGAACTGAGATTTATTTGATTGTGTGAGTATTAATTACAGAATAATTGAAAAAGACTGGCGCATCAACTGTAAAATAAACCACTTGTTAATGTATTTATTTTTTTGTCAGATCACTTGTGTGATCCTTTGAGTTATGTTCATAACTGTATCTTTTGGGGAATGGCAGTTGTTCAGTCATCAATATAATTTAGTTTATATGTGTAGTTTATACTCCATCATCAATAAACTCATGCAGTAACAGGACACATTACAAATATTTGAGACCCATTGTAGTGCTTCCTTTTATATTTTAGCAATGCTAGTACAAAACACCGCCCACACTTGTAAAATCGACTTTACATCAGTGCAGCTACATGAAAATTGTGGTTAAATACAACAACGAAGTACTTTATTGTCACATTGGAATTGCTCCTGTTTTGTTTTTCTTTTGAATTCTTGGATGGAATATGGGTGGGCAATATAAGCTGCAGCTTCAGCCATCACCCATTTCAGATAACCTATGTTGAACTGTATAATCAGAGGAGTTATTGTTTAATTCGACCTTATTAGATTTTTTTTCCCCTTTGTTATATTATTCTATTTTCTTTTAATCTATCCGAAATAAAGATTCATTCATTCACATTCCACCACTGGCTTTTAGCAACAAGTGTATTTCCCAAATATGTTTTAAACTTCCTTTATTTAACCACCACCCATTTCTGTCTTTTGTCTAGGCAAGAGGTAAACGATCGATCCACCCCAAACTGGACCTTGCGTCACTATTGCGTCACTACAGTCTGGGCTCAAGCAGCCCCTTCCACAATAAGACATATAGGTTCATTATATAATCAAACCCTAAAAATCTTCCCCCAAAAGCCCATTAGGTGGCATCACTGTAATGTTTTAAAAAAATACAACCTATCATTGACCTCTGTTTTCTGAAATTAACGTTCAAATGTTTCCATAAATCAGCACCCGAGCCACTTGCTGGTTTCGTCCAAAGACAGGACGGCAGCAGAGCCACCAGGAGTTCTGTTAACAATAACTGTAAAATATTCCACCGCAGAACCACATTTGGACAAACAGCTTTCTCTATAAAGGGCAGTCACATCTGGAACACAATGCCAAATGTAATTAAAATAATAACGGACTTTAAAACATTCACTAAAAAGGTTAAAAACTGGCTGAAAAATAAACAAGAATGTACTCATGTATGAATTGATTGTCTGCAAAGTGAGAGTGAATGAAGGGAAGGAATGAATGTATTTGTTTATAATGAGTGACGAAGGGAGGGAGGCCTGAAATAGGCAAATGTGAATCAGGTTGTTATATTTGTGTATTTATAATATTTATAATATTTATAATTGTGTATTTATAATCTTTTTGCATTGATGTATGTGGTTATTGTGTATTTTCTTTTTCTTTTTTTACTTGATTCTCTTTTCTAAAGCCCATCCAGGGACAAGAGTTGCAAATTAGCTAATACAGTGGTACCTCTACTTACGAAATTAATTCGTTCCGGAAGTATTCTCGTAACGTGAAAATTCCGTAAGTAGAGGCGCGTTTTACATGTAAATGCCGTAATCCGTTCCAAGCCCCCCAAAATTCGGGCATAAATTTTTTATAAATCATAAAAACGCATCAAAACATGTAACAAATACGTTACAATTAGATTACTGCACAATAAACATAAAATGAGAGTTTAAAATGAGAGAAAGAATAATAAAAGAGAATAATAAAAGATAAAGAATAATAAAAATTATGTTCATTTACCTTTTAACTGCTATCGTCGTCGACGTCGTCACCTTTTGCCTTCTTTGGTTCATGTTCTGATCCAAGGACGTTTGCTTTTGTCGGCTTGTAAGTGCTTCCTTTTGTTTTAATACCGTGCTGATCGTTGATGTATTACGGCCATATTCTTTGGCGAGATCAACCAAACGCATCCCCTTTTCATACCTTTCGATTATCTCCTTCTTTGTTTGTATGGACAAAAAAACTCTCTTCTTCTTTTCTCCTTTTCCACTTATCTCCGTCACTTTCTTGGGGCCCATAGCGAATAAATGTTAATTCTGTACTGTACACACACGTAAAACTTTCACCTTGTTCTTAATAAAGTTTTGGGAAAAAAAAAACAAAACAAAACTTCGTGGCCAATGGGATACCAGGAAGATGCTAGGCGATAGCCAATGGCAGAGCAGCTACAGGTATGTTTACGTTCGGTAAACTACGGGAGCTGCGAGGAGCGCGTACTTTTTTGCCTTTCGTATCCTGAAATTTCGTTCGTAACAAGAGGCAATATTTTCCCGTTGAGGCGTGTCGTAACCTGAAAATTCCGTATGTAGAGACGTTCGTAAGTAGAGGTACCACTGTAGCTATACACTCTATGTGCAACACATCAGATTGATTGTCATTGATTAATTGTCTATGTTTATTGCACTGTCCCTGTCAAATAAACTAATCTATCTATATTTACAGAGATGCAGGCCTAAGATCTGCTGATCTGAGACCAGTGTGAGCTGCACATCCCAGCTGCTGAGTGAACCAGTCTTACAGTTTGAGTTTTGCACATTCTGAATAATCTGGAATTTGCTGCTGATTGTAATAAACAATTTAGTGACTTATGTGTTTGCATCATGATTTCTATTTTTGTCTGTTAATACACTGGTGGGAAAAGAGTCAATAGTACAAACCATTAATGGGTGACCTTGAAAATAATGGCTCATTTTTAAGAAATTTACGTCACATGGTGGTAACCTTCACATATAAAAAAGAGACATCTGCAAAAACTTCAGAGGTTTATTGTCAGTGCAATACTACATGAATGCATGTAGTGTATACATGTATGCATACTGTACATACATACATGCATCAATGCATGTATAGTACATTGTTGATGCAGAGAATATATATTTCTACAGTATATGTATCTAGTAAATCAAGCATTTTCCATGTAACCTTGTGACTACATTATTTTAATTGCTTTTAATCCTAGATCAAGTTTGTTTTGGCCTAAAATGCATCATAACTGTCAAATATATCTTATACCTAACTCAGTACTGTTTACTTTTTGAATATACTGTATATTTTGTGGCTAATATAGTTATTAACCTGGCAATCAAGTTGTGTCAGCTGATCATTTTTTGCTATGACACCATCTCAGACTCAGTGCAGCTGGAGAAGGTACGTCCATGATGTCTCAACAGTCTCTCCATGATTTTCATACAGATCAGAGCAATTTTTTTTTCCACAATATTTTTATTGAACCTTTTTTTTTTTTTTTACAAACAGCACACACAGTCAGACACTAACACAAAAGTAATTTAAAAACTAAAAAGAACAATAACAAAATAACAAAAAAAGGTAATAAAAACAACAACCATTAACAAAAACAAGTCAACAACAATGCTCTGTTTAGTCTAGGTAATCTATTACATAAGAATACATAATATACATTCACCAGTTTGGAATTTGCAAGGTCCACACATATCATTCACCTTCTTCTTCAGAAGTTATGTTTAATTTTTTTACATAATCAATGAAAGGTCTCCATATATTCTCAAACACATTTTCCTTTGATTGAGTGGAAGGTTGGTGACATCTGTCTTAACCACTGAGTCACATCTGGTCTATGAGGTTTTCCACAGTAATGCAATACATTTTTTGGCATTAAGCAAACTGAGGTCTAGGAATGCCCTTTCACTCTTATTAAAGTTATGTTTTTCTGGATACAGACCCAACAAAAACAGTTTAGTGTTCAATGTGAATTGTTTTGAAATTATTTTTTCAATTGTTACCCTCACCTCTTCCCAAAACATTCTGATTTTTCTACATTCCCATAAACAGTGAAATAGGGTTCCTTTACTTAGATCAGAGCAATTTTTTGCACAGGAAATAAACCAGACATTCTTAAGCTCTACAACCACTGATCGTTTGTGAAGCTGTGCTGACATCAGTTGACAGGCTGTGCTTAACGCCAGACTGACCGTTTGAAGCGGTAATTTTCCCACAACAGAGCCATCTGAAACACACACAGCGTACATATTTTAGTACCTAACAGCGATAACTTGCAGAGATTACAGTGTAGTACGACGTACTTATAGCAAACTAGCATTAGCAACATTAGCTTACCGTCACATATGACCTAGTTTGTATCCTCACGTCTTCGGCTCTCCCAGAAGCTGCAGAACTATTCCAGAGTGTTTCGTCTCACTGCCTGTACCCTTGTCTGGCGGTCCTTGTTGGCATTTACGGTGAAAAAAGCCACAGACCGAGGAGTCGCCTTGTAAAGCCGCCATGTTGTGTTTGGCTTGGGTCGCGTGTTTTACGTCACTGGAGTGTGGCGCCGCCTTGCTGTAAAAAAAAATCCCGCCCACCACAGCTTAACCCCGCTTTACCCGGCTGCTGTGGAGACACAACCGCGGCAGAAACGGGTAGAAACGAAACGAAACGAGGCGAGCCGAACTGGGCTAGTGGAAAAACGGCATTACTGTCACAATTTAGCCCAATATGGGGTAATCAATATTTTACACCAGGGAGAGCAGATGCTGCATTTAGAGTATGGAATTTAAAAGGGATTCAAAAGATTCAAGACTTCTATTTGTCACGTTCAGATAACATAATGTCTTTTGAAGAACTGAGGATTAAATTCAATCTTAATAGAACACATTTTTTTAAATATCTTCAGCTTAGAAATTTTATTCGATCAAATCAAAATAATGCTCTCACCCGACCTACTTATTCATCCTTGGAAAAAATTCTGACGAAAGATAGTAAGAGAAAGGGTATTATTTCAGAGTTTTATAACTCATTGACACTACTCTCAAGTGAAAACTCACAGAAAAGACTGAATTATTGGAAAGAAGACCTGCAAATTGAAATTTCAGAGGAACAATGGGAAATGGCTTGTGCAGAAGCTCAAACCAAATCAATAAATGTACGTCTTAAACTGATGCATTTTAAATGGTTAATGCGGATGTATGTTACACCAGTGGAATTAAATAGATATAACAAAAACATACCAGATACATGCACAAAATGTATGGGAAGTAAAGGGACCCCATTTCACTGTTTATGGGAATGTAGAAAAATCAGAATGTTTTGGGAAGAGGTGAGGCTAACAATTGAAAAAATAATTTCAAATTTCAAAACAATTCACATTGATCCCTAAACTGTTTTTGTTGGGTCTGTATCCAGAAAAACATAACTTTAATAAGAGTGAAAGAGCATTCATAGACCTTGGTTTGCTTAATGCCAAAAAATGTATTGCACTACTGTGGAAAATGACTCAGATCAGATGTGACTCAGTGGTTAAGACAGATGTTAACAAACCTTCCACTAGAAAGAATAACATACATACTGAAATCAAAGGAAAATGTGTTTGAGAATATATGGAGACCTTTCATTGATTATGTAAAGAAATTAAACATAACTTCTGAAGAAGAAGGTGAATGATATGTGTGGACCTTGCAAATTCCAAACTGGTGAATGTATATTATGTATTCTTATGTAATGGATTACCTAGACTAAACAGAGGAGCATTGTTGTTGACTTGCTTTTGTTAATGGTTGTTGTTGTTGTTGTTTTTAGTACATTTTTTTTGTTGGTGTTAGTGTTTTTTTTTAAATTTTTAAACTTTAGTGTTAGTGTTTGACTGTGCCATGTTTGTAAAAAAAAAAAAAAAAGGTTCAATAAAAAATATTGTGGAAAAAAAACAGGGCAAAAATAGCATATACACAGTACAAGTTAAAAAAGGAATAGTTTTTACAGTTAAAAAAATAAGTAAAATAGTATTTACAGCAATACAGTTAAATTATTCAGCAGTATGTATTAACACTATATTTCACAGTTGAATGAGTACCATGTTGTTGTCACCTTCAATAATAATTATATTAACAATGTACTGGAAAGGAATGTTCCTTATGGTGCTCATATCTGTTATGAATCTCCGTGCGTTTTTACGCAGCGCATGGAGAGGGGTAGAAAGAAGGACTTACTTGCAGGGTTACACCACAACACATTTATTAAAGTAATGAGACACAGTTCCAAAAAGGTGAAGACGTACAAAAATACAAAGAAACTTACAATTGGCGTTTCTAGGCCGGCATCGCCCAGCGAACGCATGAGGAGAAACGAATTAACCACAATAGCATCCCAGAGCCAACATCGCTCAGAGGACGCAAGAGAACCACGACTAACGTGGAGTGGCTAACACGTCGTGGCACACAGACGATGTACAATGATCCAGCAATGCGTGACTGGCAAAGAGCTGCTGAAGTACACGCATTGTTGGCAGGGAGAGATTAGGCACACCTGGGTGAGGAGCAGGAAAGGTGATTAACGGGAGTGGCAATCAGATGGCAGTAATGAGAGAGGGGCCGTGGTCGGACCGGCAGACAGCACCCCACACAGTGTGAGCCAAAGAGGGCTACCTCACAGCTGCTGGCCAGAAAGCAGTGGCTAAGGGTAAGGAAAATACGCCAGACAACATAATATACTGATACCCAGGACCAGAGGAAGGCCAGGACCGAGTCGGGGGAAACCAAACCGGCTCAGCTCCTGACACATACTGTATCATACATATGTGATCACTGAGCAAATGTGAGTAAAAAGGCCAAATCAGTGTTAACCCTACATAGAGCCAACAGGCATGGCTAAACAAGTGACCTATGCTATAGTCAGCATTTGCACTTTCGAGCTCTTGAAGCACACAGAAATACAGTGCATCCAGAAAGTATTCACAGCGCTTCACTTTTTCCACATTTGTTACAGCCTTATTCCAAAAAGGGATTACATTCATTTTTTTTCCTCAAAATTCTACACACAACACCCTCATAATGACAATGTGAAAAAAGATTGAGATTTTTGCAAATTTATTAAAAATAAAACAGTGTGGGAATGTGAAAAGGATGAGACTGATCTCTCTCAAAGCAGCTTTATTCACATTCGCCATCATCTCAACGAAGAAAAAAGATATCACAGGAAACTCTCGTCCCTTAAATACCCGGGACTCTCACAGCTCACAAGTCAATTTGCATCACAAGTCACATTGCATTATAATCACGTCACTTTGCATCACAAGTCGCATTGCATTATAATCACCAGTAACAATGCATCTCCTCTATAATCTCTTAATATCACCCCCACAGTCTCAGGCCCTGCATACCAAAGATAACACCTTCCAGCTTCCTGTTATCTCCAAGGAAATTCTGTCTTTGTTCTCATCTCAAATGTGAGGCCTTAAATAAGTCACAAAGTAGGTCACATGTGTGGCCACCCCCCCCACCCAAACATTTAGATCGAACAACAGAATAACAGTTTGCATGCTGTGATAACATCATTGTACATCAATCCAAATGCTGCTTGGGCCTCAGTCTTCTCCCGTATCTGCTGTAACCAGGTTTCACCGCCTCCACGGCGCCGTCATGCTGGGGAGCTGCTGTCTGAGGGTGCAAACTTTCTGTCAGTCTCTGCGGGTGATCTGGAGAAATATTACTCTGGGAAACACCCCGTGGTGGCCTGCCGCGTAGAGGGGCCCTTGCCAACAGCACTTGCTCGTCCGCCACCACAAAAGCGGTTTTGAGTCTGTTTATGCCAACCTTTTCCCTCCTATCCCCCAAATCTAGCAAAAAATGCTTGTCCCCTGTTTCCAACACTCTGAACGGCCCATCATAAGGTGGTCGCAGTGGTGTGCGATGCGCGTCATGTCTGATAAAAACAAACTCCGCGATTTTCAAAGCTTTAGGCACAAAAACGCACGGAAAACTGTGGTGCACGGGGCCGGGCAGCGTGCTTGATTCTATGTTACTCCGCAACAGCTGAGACGGGGAGGTGTCTGGAGCCGGGTTATCTGGGAGAAACTCCCCAGGCAGCCGAAGTGGTTGCGCAAACACGAGCTCCGCTGGGGAGGCTTCTAAGTCCTCTTTAGGCGCAGAACGCAACCCCAATAAAATCCACGGTAACTTGTCTACCCAATTTGCATCCGTTAGTGATGCTCTGAGAGCCGCTTTCAATGACCTATGAAAACGTTCGCATAACCCGTTAGCCTGCGGATTGTACGCGGTTGTGCGGTGAATTGCGATACCCAGGTTGTGGGCCATTGTCGACCAAAGATCGGACACAAATTGAGGGCCTCTGTCGGACATAATGTCCGACGGAACGCCGAAACGCGCCACCCAAGCTGTTAAAAATGCACGCGCCACCTCCTCGGCCGTGGTTGATGCCAGCGGGACAACTTCAGGCCAGCGCATGGTGCGGTCCACCATTGTCAGAAGGTGTGTGCACCCTTGTGACGGCGGGAGGGGGCCCACGAGGTCCACATGAACGTGATCAAACCTCTTGGCCGGAATGTGAAACAGCTCCAAAGGAGCCCTCGTGTGCCTGTGTACTTTGGCTCGTTGACACGCCATGCAGGCTGTTGCCCACTCTTTAACTTGTTTGCGAAGACTCGGCCACACAAATTTCTCTCCTACCATTTTGACCGACGCGCACACTCCAGGGTGCGCCAAAGAATGAATCGAGTCAAAAATGCGGCGGCGCCACGCGGCCGGTACTACTGGACACGGCCGTCCAGTGGAGACATCACAGATTAGCGGGGGCATACCGTCTTGCAGCACCCTGTTCTCCAGCCTTAACCCTGCTGGTCCAGACTGGAGCGCTCGCACATCCGCGTCACTAATCTGCTCCTCGGCCATGGCTGCGTAATCTATCCCTACGCTGACTGGAGCCGCCACGGCGCGCGAAAGGCAATCTGCCACTACATTCAGTTTGCCCGCCACATGCTGAATATCAGTGGTAAACTCTGAAATCGCGGCCAGCTGTCTCTGCTGCCGGCCTGACCATGGTTCAGAAACCTCGGCCATCGCGAATGTTAGCGGCTTGTGGTCAACGAACACGGTGAAACAGCGTCCTTCCAGCCAGAACTGAAAGTGGTGGATGGCCAAATGGAGAGCCAGCAGCTCCCTGTCGAACACGCTGTATTTACGTTCACTATCGCGCAAGGTCCTGCTGAAAAAGGCGAGGGGTTGCCAAACCCCGGCTACGTGCTGCTCCATGACCACCCCTATGGCCACATCAGACGCGTCAGTAGTGAGCGCTATGCGGGCCGTTGGGTCTGGGTGTGCCAACAACGCAGCCTTTGCCAAGACTGCTTTAACCTCCGAGAACGCTTGCTCCCGCTCCAGGAACCACTCGACCTTATTCGGGGGTTTCTGTTTTTTGAGCGCGGCATACAGCGGTTGCATGAGTTGCGCCGCGCGGGGGAGAAAACGGTTATAAAAATTCACCATTCCCAAAAACTCCTGTAACGCCCTGACCGTCTGCGGCTGGGGAAAATCTGCTACCACGCGCACTTTGTCCGGAAGCGGAACCGCTCCTTCGGGGGAGACGCGGTGTCCTAAAAAATCAATCTGCGCCACCCCGAACTGACATTTCGCTGGGTTGATTATTAACCCATGATCTCACAACCTCCGGAAAACTGTGGCTAGGTGGTTTTCGTATTCGTCTTCGGACGCGCTGGCTACCAAAATATCGTCTAAGTAGACGAACACGAAAGGGAGATCGCGTAGCACCGCGTCCATCATGCGTTGGAACGTCTGTGCAGCCCCTTTAAGCCCGAATGGCATGCGTAAAAACTCGAATAGGCCAAATGGAGTTATTACCGCTGTTTTGGGTATGTCCTCAGCACGCACTGGGACTTGGTGGTAACCGCGGACCAAATCGATCTTAGAAAAAATACGAGCCCCTGCTAAATGAACGGAAAAATCTTGAATATGCGGGATTGGGTAGCGGTCGTGCGCTGTAGCGTTGTTTAACCTGCGGAAATCCCCGCAAGGTCGCCATGATCCGTCAGCCTTCGGGACCATGTGTAGCGGGGAAGCCCACGGACTTTTTGAACGCCTGATAATGCCCAACCTCTCCAGGTTGGCGAACTCCTCGCGCGCTATGGCCAGTTTAGCTGCGTCCAAGCGCCGGGCTTTTGCAAAAACGGGCGGTCCGGTAGTGGTAATAAAATGCTCCACCCCGTGTTTAGCGACTGTTGACGAAAATGTGGGGACCGTGAGTGCTGGGAACTGAGTGAGCAGTGTGTGGAACTTACCACTTGCAGCTGTGACGTTGGCTTGTGCTGTTGGCGGGGCCACTCGCGCTGTACAGGGAATAGAATCAAAAGAAAATGCATTAACCAGGCGCCTGTTAGCGAGATCAACCAATAAACCATGTGAGCACAAAAAATCAGCCCCCAACATATTGAAATTCACTGCTGCTATAACAAAAGTCCACTCAAATGTACGGCCGTGTAGAGACAGGAGCAGAGTCTTCTCACCAAAGGTCTTAATCTCCGAGCCGTTCGCTGCTGTCATCCCGGGACCTCTGGAACCTGCCAGTCTGTCCGCGTAGGAAGGCGTGATGAAACTCAACTGGGAGCCTGTGTCCACGAGGAACTGCCTCCTCGAGCGTGCGTCCAACAAGTAGAGCAGCTTGTTCTCCTCCCCGAGGGCCGCGGCTGCTACCGACCCCCCGGTCTTGGCGTCTCCCGAACGCTGAAACTGGCACGGTGGTACACACTTGCGTGCCCTCTCTGCGAAACGGCAATGGTACAAACAAAGGACGTCTCCTCCGCGTTCCCTGGCTCTCGCCGCCGCCATCATCGGTGGGTCTGCTACTGCTGCCCCTGGCCCCCTGCCATCTGCGGTCATCGCGTCGAGTTCCGCTGCTGCAGCCGTGGCCGCGCGCTGTCTGCTGGCGTTGACAATTCGCTGTGCCTCCCGGGCCAGCGCGCGGTAGTCCCGCTGGGCCAACAACGGCGAACTGGTCAGGGTCGCTCTCGTCGCTGACGGTAGGGTCCTGAGGAAGAGGTGGATGAAGATGAAGTGGTCGTCATCTGAGCCTTTCAACCTCAACATCTTCTCCATCAGATTAACGGGCGTTTCATCTCCCAATTAAGTCAGCGCCAGGAGTCTCTCTGCTCGTTCCTCGACGGAGGGGGTGAAGTGCTGGATGAGTGCAGCCTTCAACGCGCCGTATTTGTCGCTGTCTGGCGGCTGCTCGATAAGGCTCTCCACGTGCTGAGCCGTGTGGTTGTCCAGTCTTGCGACCACATGGTAGAATTTTGTGTCGTCTACCAATATTCCCCGGAGGTTGAATTGTGCCTCAACCGCGTGGAACCAGGAGCGCAGATTGTTCTGCCAAAAGTCCGGTAGCTGGACCGTAGCGGCATTTGCTTGGCTGGGGGCTCCTGACGAGGCTGGCCCCGAGGAACTCTCCTGTTGTTGCATGCTACGTCTTGTGTCACCAGTGTGGGAATGTGAAAAGGATGAGACTGATCTCTCTCAAAGCAGCTTTATTCACATTCGCCATCATCTCAACGAAGAAAGAAGATATCACAGGAAACTCTCGTCCCTTAAATACCCGGGACTCTCACAGCTCACAAGTCAATTTGCATCACAAGTCACATTGCATTATAATCACGTCACTTTGCATCACAAGTCGCATTGCATTATAATCACCAGTAACAATGCATCTCCTCTATAATCTCTTAATATCACCCCCACAGTCTCAGGCCCTGCATACCAAAGATAACACCTTCCAGCTTCCTGTTATCTCCAAGGAAATTCTGTCTTTGTTCTTATCTCAAATGTGAGGCCTTAAATAAGTCACAAAGTAGGTCACATGTGTGGCCACAACAGTAAGAAATCGCACGTACATAAGTATTCACAGCCATTGCCATGAAGCTCAAAACTAATCTCAGGTGCATCCTGTTTCCACTGATCATCCTTGAGATGTTTCTACAGCTTAATTGGGTTCTGCCTGTGGTAAATTCAGTTGATTGGACATGATTTGGAAAGGCACACACCTGTCTATATAAGGTCCCACAGTTGACAGTGCATGTCAGAGCACAAACCAAGCATGAAGTCAAAGGAATTGTCTGTAGACCTCCGAGACAGGATTGTCTTGAGGCACAAATCTGGGGAAAGATACAGAAAAATTTCTGCTGCTTTGAAGGTCCCAATGAGCACAGTGGTCTCCATCATCCGTAAATGAAAGAAGTTCAGAACCACCAGGACTCTTCCTAGAGCTGGCCAGCTGTCTAAACTGAGTGATTGGGGGAGAAGGGCCTTATTCAGGGAGGTGACCAAGAACCGGATGGTAACTCTGACAGAGCTAAAACATTCCTCTGTGGAGAGAGGAGAACCTTTCAGAAGGACAACCATCTCAACAGCAATCCACCAATCAGGCCTGTATGGTAGAGTGGCCAGATGGAAGCCACTCCTTAGTAAAAAGCTCATTGCAGCCCGCCTGGAGTTTGCCAAAAGGCACCTGAAGGACTCTCAGACCATGAGAAACAAAATTCTCTGGTCTGATGAGACAAAGATTGAACTCTTTGGCGTGAACGCCAGGCGTCATGTTTGGAGGAAACCAGGCACCGCTCATAACCATGCCAATAGTGGTGGCTGCATCATGCTGTGGGGATGTTTTTCAGCGGCAGGAACTGGGAGACTTGTCAGGATAGAGGGAAAGATGAATGCAGCAATGTACAGAGACATCCTGGATGAAAACCTGCTCCAGAGCACTCTTGACCTCAGACTGAGGCGACAGTTCATCTTTCAGCAGGACAACAACCCTAAGCACACAGCCAAGATATCAAAGGAGTGGCTTAAGGACAACTCCGTGAATGTCCTTGAGTGGCCCAGCCAGAGCCCAGACTTGAGTCCAATTGAACATCGCTGGAGAGATCTGAAAATGGCTGTGCACCGACGCTTCCCATCCAACCCGATGGAGCTTGAGAGGTGCTGCAAAGAGGAATGGGGCAAACTGCCCAAAGATACAGTGGGGAAAAAAAGTATTTTTATTAGTATTGTGCAAGTTCTCCCACTTAAAAGATGAGAGAGGTCTCCAATTTTCATCATAGGTATACCTCAACTATGAGAGACAAAATGAGAAAAAAAATCCAGAAAATCACATTGAAGGATTTTTAATGAATTAATTGGTAAATTCCTTGGTAAAATAAGTATTTGGTCACTTACAAACAAGCAAGATCTCTGGCTCTCACAGACCTGTAACTTCTTCTTTAAGAGCCTCCTCTATCCTCCACTCGTTACCTGTATTAATGGCACCTGTTTGAAGTCGTTATCAGTATAAAAGACACCTGTCCACAACCTCAAACAGTCAGACTCCAAACTCCACTATGGCCAAGACCAAAGAGCTGTCAAAGGACACCAGAAACAAAATTGTAGCCCTGCACCAGGCTGGGAAGACTGAATCTGCAATAGGTAAGCAGCTTGGTGTGAAGAAATCAACTGTGGGAGCAATTATTAGAAAATGGAAGACATACAAGACCACTGATAATCTCCCTCGATCTGGGGCTCCACACAAGATCTCACCCCGTGAGGTCAAAATGATCACGAGAACGGTGAGCAAAAATCCCAGAACCACACGGGGGGACCTAGTGAATGACCTGCAGAGAGCTGGGACCAAAGTAACAAAGGCTATATCAGTAACACACTACGCCGCCAGGGTCTCAAATCCTGCAGTGCCAGACGTGTCCCCCTGCTTAAGCCAGTACATGTCCAGGCCCGTCTGAAGTTTGCTAGAGAGCATTTGGATGATCCAGAAGAGGACTGGGAGAATGTCATATGGTCAGATGAAACCAAAATAGAACTTTTTGGTAAAAACTCAACTTGTCGTGTTTGGAGGAGAAAGAACACCATACCTACTGTGAAGCATGGGGGTGGAAACATCATACTTTGGGGCTGTTTTTCTGCAAAGGGACCGGGACGACTGATCCGTGTAAAGGAAAGAATGAATGGGGCCATGTATTGTGAGATTTTGAGTGAAAACCTCCTTCCATCAGCAAGGGCATTGAAGAAGAAACATGGCTGGGTCTTTCAGCATGACAATGATCCCAAACACACTGCCCAGGCAACGAAGGAGTGGCTTCGTAAGAAGCATTTCAAGGTCCTGGAGTGGCCTAGCCAGTCTCCAGATCTCAACCCCATAGAAAATCTTTGGAGGGAGTTGAAAGTCCGTGTTGCCCAGCGACAGCCCCAAAACATCACTGCTCTAGAGGAGATCTGCATGGAGGAATGGCCCAAAATACCAGCAACAGTGTGTGAAAACCTTGTGAAAACTTACAGAAAAAGTTTGACCTCTGTCATTGCCAACAAAGGGTATATAACAAAGTATTGAGATGAACTTTTGTTCTTGACCAAATACTTATTTTACCGAGGAATTTACCAATTAATTCATTAAAAATCCTTCAATGTGATTTTCTGGATTTTTTTTTTTTCTCATTTTGTCTCTCATAGTTGAGGTATACCTATGATGAAAATTGGAGACCTCTCTCATCTTTTAAGTGGGAGAACTTGCACAATTGGTGGCTGACTAAATACTTTTTTTCCCCCACTGTAGATGTGCCAAGCTTATGGCATCATATTCAAGAAGACTTGAGGCTGTAATTGCCACCAAAGGTGCATCAACAAAGTATTGAGCAAAGGCTGTGAATACTTATGTACATGTGATTTCTTATTTTTTTTTAATTTTTAATAAATTTGCAGAAATTTCAAAAAAACTTTTTTTCTCATTGTTATTATGGGGTGTTGTGTGTAGAATTTTGAGGAAAAAAAAAGAATTTAATTACCTCCGCTAGGAGATTATATTTTTGCCGGGGTTTGTCTGTCTGTTGGTTAGCAAGATAACTCAAAAAGTTTTGGGCGGATTTCGATGAAACTTTCAGGCGTTGTTGGAAATGGTACAAGGAAGAACTGATTAAATTTTGGGGATGATCCGGACCACCGTCCAGAAGAAAACCGCCATTACGGAAAATGCCATTTTCGTGAATAACTACTGAACCACTAATCCTATCATTGTCAATCCAATTGCTAGTCATATGTTTTCATGGTCAAGGAATCTCAAAATGTACACACAAACACTGTATGGGGGGAACTGTGGCCGCCATTATGGAAAATGCCATTTTCGTGAATAACTACTGAACCACTAATCCTATCATTGTCAATCCAATTGCTAGTCATATTTTTTCGTGGTCAAGGAATCTGAAAACGTACACACAAACACTGTATGGGCGGAACTGTGGCCGCCATTACGGAAAATGTCCTTTTCCTGAATAACTACTCAACCACTAATCCTATCATTGTCAATCCAATTGCTAGTCATATGTTTTCATGGTCAAGGAATCTGAAAATGTACACACAAACACTGTATGGGGGGAACTGTAGCACTTGGCGGAGGTCTGCGCTCTCCCGAGTGCTTTTCTAGTTCCTTTTGGAATAAGGCTGTAACATAAAATGTGGAAAAAGTGAAGCACTGTGAATACTTTCCAGATGCACTGTAAATAAAATGCTGGTACTTTTTTGTGCATGGGTCCCCCCTTTTGCAACCAGTCTTTTCTTGAGTACCTGTCAGTCAAATTTTCCATTTTTTAAACTAGTACATACCCGTCCATGCCCGTAGAAACCAAGTATAAGCAAGTATTTCTGCATGGCCGTTGTTGAAGGGTCTCCTCCTGTCTGAGACAGATGTGTTGTTCAAAGTCATGCCTGCGGCATACTGCTCGAACCTGAGGTGTTTCATCTTCACAGAATCTTTTCTGATGTGCAGCAGTTCTCCTCGCTGGGAGCGCGTCTGGGAAACCAAAGTCTTTGGGTTCCGGGGGGAGTATGGTTGCAAAGCTGAAACTTAAAGGAATTGATGGAAGGGCACCACTAGGAGTGGAGCCTGCAGCTTAATTTGACCCAACACAGGAAACCTCACCCGGCCCGGACATGGAAAGGATTGACAGATTGATAGCTCTGAAGACCCACCACTCCATCTGGTGGGTCTTCTTCTTCTTCTTCGTTCAGCCCACTGGTTGAGGGACAGGTGCATTGTAATTCCAGTTCATGGACAGGATCATGAAAATAGATCTTTGCAAAAAGTGGCTTTCGACCCTGTTCAGGAAGACCCGTGCATGCCTGTTGAAACCCCGAAACCAGAGCACCCGGAGAAAATCAGCGCTTTGCTGCTGGACTAGCGGCACATTCTTGGCAGACATAGGTATTATCAGTGGCAAGGACAGGCCAGGACAAACAGACTCCAGTATCTGTTGCAGTGACTGACCAAATGATAGCTTTGTTTATCCCTGCTCTTTGTGTAGTGCATGTCACAATGCACCGACTGGCAAAAGTCCACCGCAGACCTTGCGACAGATGTGCTTATCTGCCAGGATGTCAGCCAGTCGTAAAATACACTGAACCGCAAAAAAAAGTCACCCTTTTTCAAAATTGGTAATCAGTTTAATTCACATAAATGTAAACAACAAAATAATTGGCGGAATGATTTTAAAATGGACATGTTTGATCATCAGCATTTAGAGATAAAGTTCCATGAGTTTCAAGTGAAAGTGATGACAGGTGGCGCTACAGCGCGATCTCAAAGTCAATAGCGTGTATGACCTCCCTGGGCGTTGAATACAGCGTTACATCGTCTGTACATGGAGTGGATGAGACGATTGATGAAGGCCATAGGAACCTGGGCCCATACTCGCTGATACGCCTGAGTGAGTTGAGCTGCAGTTGTCGGCCTTGGTCGAACGTCATTGAGTCTCCTCTGAATCTCGTCCCACAAGTGTTCAATCGGGTTTAGGTCAGGACTGAGGGCAGGCCATGGAAGAGTCTGTATCCCATGTTGACGGAGGAAGTCTCTCGTTGCTCTGGCAGTATGGGCACGAGCGCTGTCCTGCTGGAAGATGTGGTTTCCATGACGACCGAAATGGGGTACGATGAAGGGTCTCAGCGCTTGATCGATGTAGCGGGCAGCTGTAACACCGTTGCCGCTACCATGACCGATATTCTGGAACACCATAGGGCCTAGTTTGTGGTTCAGAGCAATAGCACCCCATACCATGATGCTCGGACCTCCCCACGAGTCTCTTTCCTGAACACACCCATCTGCAAAACGCTCCCCTCGTCTTTGCCACACTCTCATTCTGCCATCAGCTGTCGAGATGCAGTATCGCCTTTCGTCAGAGAAGACTACAGTCCGCCAGTCCCGGTTACGCCAGTTCCGATGCAGTGTAGCCCACTGGAGACGAGCGCGACGATGTCGAACAGTGAGGATCGGACCCGTGTAAGGCCTGTGACAGCTGACATTTCTCTGCCTCAAACGCCTGCGCACTGTGTCGTCGCTGATTGGTCTCTGATGACTGCCAATGGTTGTCCGTGCAGTTTCTGTAGCTCTGGTGAAGCGGTTTTGCAGGTGGTGTCGGACGATCTGTCGATCTTGCCTCAACGTTGTAACAGGCGGTCTGCCACTACGAGGACGATCGGCTGTGCTTCCAGTGGCTTGGACACGTTGCTGCAGGCGGTATATTGTTCGGACATGAACATTGAAGTGATTGGCAACATGTCTTGCAGTCTGGCCGGCATGGAGTCTTCCCAGGGCTTGGTCTCTCTGCTGTGGCATGTCGCTGCAGTCGAATCGCGAGTGATTTGGGGCATGTTCGGTGGCTCTTTTTATAGGGACGACACCTCAGAATGCACGTGCATTGTCACTTTCAGGAAAAACGCACAGCAACCGTACCCCATCATTACTTTATTGACTGCGTTTTGGCGATGTGTTTTTGGTATCAATTACAGAATCTGAAAGCAAATTTTCCTGACCAATAGCTTCGAACCACGTCTAGCAAGAACATAAAATGATTTTAAAAAATCAAAATTAAAACGAAACTTATATTACCAAAACTTTAGTAGGGTGACGTTTCTTTTGCGGTTGAGTATACATCAAGGCAGGCATTGTGAAATATGACATCATAAAGACGTCAAGGCAAGCATCATAGTACAGTACATCATAGGCAGCCAGTGCTATTGCCTATATGACTGCATCGTCTATATGACGGCATTGTGAGTCCTATGTAGCCTGAGATCATAGGATCATCGTCGGACATCATGCAGACATCATAGGAAGGCATCATAGGACACTACATCATAGGTAGCCAGTCTGATTGCCTATATGACGGCATCGCCTATATGACATCATCGCGAGTCCTATGTGGCCTGAGATCATGGGATCATTATAGGACATCATGCAGACATCACAGGCCGTCCTATGATGTCCTATGACCATGACACACAGACAGACACAGATTTCTTGAATTTATAGAGTGATAGAGTGATGATGATGATGATTTATAGAGTGATGCACACTGCAACATCCAAACTGATGTTCACAGAAAGAAAAGAATTTGCCACCATTTGACAAACTTTATATGGGGGTGAGGACAAGTCATACAAATATTCATACAGTATTTGTGATGTTCCTCAGTTTTAAGGTCTCTTTGATTTAGTCTATTATTTATCTAACTCAGTTGTTTTGGTCTGCATCATCACAATGGGTAATACCTTTCTGGAGAGGTCTGTCAGGTTGTGGCATGGGGTACATGACTATGCTGTAGCTATTGCATCAATTTAATGTTGAAGTATAAACCCGGTTTAAACAAGATTAACAGATATTCATGCAACACTCATATCCATAGAACTACAATCCCACCAATACAAAGTATAAACTAAGCGAACCAAATTTACTTTCCAAAAACCTTAAAAAATATACATACAGCTCTGGACAAAAATAAGAGACGACTGCAAAATCTTTCCTAAATTAGCATCTCTACATGTATGACAGCCATCAAACTTGGGTATCTGTTGAATTCCAACACAAGGACCCCTCAATCTATGTAAGGAGGTACTGATTAGGTGATCATCTAAGCATGGAAAGATGCATGAAAGCTGTGAATAAAAATCAGAGTTAGTCCACAAATGCAGATTTCTGAATAGGGATGCAAGTTAACGATTAATTCATTAATCATTAGTTAATTCACCTAATCGATTGTTTAACAATTAATTGATGTGGCAATTTCCCTCTGTACAATACGGTATGTCTACAAAATATGAAAAGTTAATTACCGTTTTTGATATACTGAATAAAATAAGAACATCCTATTCCTCACTGATTTATTTTTGCATTTTTTGGCATTTTTTTTAAACTACAGACAATGACCTTTTTTTTGGTTTATCAAATTATGTACTGTATAGTGTGTATTACTGTATGTGCTGGTGCATCTCAGTAAATTAAAATGTCATGATTTATAATTCATTTTAAAAACTGTTACCAGAATTGCAAAATTTATTCAAAAAGGTTTGAATTATTTCACTCTGTGTAATAAATATATCCAAGTTTTTTTTAGTTATATTACAAAAAAATTACTTTCAGTTTTCTAATTTACTGAGATGTACTAGTAGACGGTTTTAACAGAAAAATTAATTGTAAGTTGCTTTGTCTGTTGCATGTTAAACATTACTGGAGTGCCCCGGCAATCCAAGGAAACCTAGTACGATCTGGTCTCCCTCTGTTGTCTGATGATATGGTTATGTGTGTGTGCGCTAAATGACCCTGCAAGCAATGTGAGTCATTGGCCACCACACCTCAGCGGACAATTGAATAGGGCAACGCAGATAAACACCCGAAGTAGGTGTCACTGTCACCGCACAGCACAGTGATAGAGAGTGGAAATTAATCAGAAGGCTGTCATTATTCTGACAGTTCATTTTGAAGGTGCAGCAGTTGACTGTGTGCCACAATTACAGAAATATTACAGCAGCTGAGAGTGAGAGGTTTCTTTAAAGAGCATTTTTTCCATTTACTTCCATGGAGTCTGCTGCAGCTCTCTGACCATCTCTGGCTGTTGTGAAGCCAACGTCAACCTTGTTCCTTTAGTACAAGCTGAGCTCCTCTGCTGCTGTGTGTTGAAATGGTACCTCAGTGGTAACACGGGTCTGATCTGCTTTCCTGTCTAGTGGTGGGTTGAAGGCAGCAGGGATGGGTTTTTGCACTTGTGTAGTCTTTTACTTGCTCCAGTCCATTTCTATGCCCTGGGGCTTCATGTATAAAGGATTGCGCAGCTTTCATACTGAAAGATGGTGTACTCACAAAATTTGAAAAGTACGTGTGCACAAAAATTTTCAAATTTATAAAACTGCGCACATACCCGATTCTCCGCTCCTATTCTTTTTACACCCCCCTCACATGATAACCAGCACACAAGCACAATCTCTTTACTCTGCCTGTTTACATCCTCATAGCTTGGGTCCAACTGTTGGTGAGTACCAGTCTAAAAAAATTCTCAAGCTGTGTTCGTAATGTCCATTCTCTCCCTTGCCGTTTTTGCAGCATGGTGGGGTGTCATCATGAGTGAGATAGTTGTTTATGTTTGCAATTTTTCTGCTAAAAAGGAAATTGTATCTGTTGTGACACACGAGGTCCATGGTTTTGTGTTGATCTGCTTACAAGTTGTGGACGTTTGCTATGGAAGAAAGAGCAAGCTCCATTTGTGGCTGCTGGCTGGTTGGATGCTGAGTTGTGTTGCAGTGACGTTAATGAGCCCTGGCATTCCATTGTTTGCACATACAGTCTACTTTTGAGAATTTTAGAGAATAAAACAAAATTGATCATTTTACTCAAACACATACGTATAAATGGCAAAACCAGATAGTGATAATTTTAATTTTCAATTCAATTTTTTTTCCCTAGATTTCACATTTTATTTCCTCCGCCAAGGGAGGAGGAAATGTTTTTAGTGGCATTGGTTTGTCTGTTAGTAACATAACTCAAAAAGTTATGAACAGATTTTGACGAAATTTTCAGGAACGGTGTGTAATGGCACAGGGAACAGATGATTGTATTTTGGTGATGATCTGAGAGTGCATACCTCCACCAAGGGCTTTGTTTGTATTCATGCAGCAGAATTACACAAAGACTATTGGATGGATTTGGATGAAATTTTCACCAGAGGTGGGTTTTTGGGCTACAGAGGAAGCCACTACATGTTGGTGTTGATCTGAGAATGCATACCTCAGCCAAGGCTCTTATCTTCACACAGTGTGTTAGCAACAATACTCCAAAACTAATGGACAAACTTTGATGCAATTTTCACCGGAAGTGGCTCGAGGCCTACACACAAACCCATTACATTTTGGATTGATCCATGAGAGACAGAAGGAGCCTTGGCGGAGGTATGTGCTCTCTGAGTCTTTTCTAGTTTGAAAAGGAACCATGTACAATAATAAACATAAATGCTGCCATTTGCTGCATTGAACCAGAGTTAGCTTTAAGCTAATTTATATCTAATTTAAATTAGATGTAAATGCTAATTTACATTTACATTCGTTCAACTTCATTTGTATAGCACCTAGTTTATAACAAAAGTCATCCCTAGGCACTAGATACATTAGCACAAATCGCACAAATCCAATGATTCATTGAAAAGCCCCAACGATCAAATGATCTCCTGTAAGCAAGCACTAGGCGACAGTGGGAAGGAAAAACTCCCTTATAAGAAGAAACCTCCAGCAGAACCAGGCTCAGGGAGGGGCAGTCTTCCGCCACAACTGGTTTGAGGGGGTGAGGTAAAGGAAGAAAAGGAAGAAAGAATAGACGTACTATTCATAACATAACAACAACATGCAGGTAGAAAAATATTGTTACAGATACGACGTGCAAATTCGATCAAAGCTAATTTGACCTAAGATTACAGCAATTTTGCAATGGTCTCTTTGGTCCCTTGATTTTTTGCAGAGCTGCATATGTTTTTGCCATTCTCCAAGAAAAAAAACACCTCTAAAATAAAAGGCATATCATTTTTCTTCTTTAAATTCCCCCTACTGCAATACCCCCATCTAACTCAAAATTATAATTTAAAATCTGCAGCCCTGACAGACTGGATACTGCGTCACTCCTTGTTGGAGTGAAAGGCTTCAGAATGACACATTGCTTCCACATGTTGTTTATTCCCATCTACAGCCTGGAGTCCTATTGCTTCTCTGATTAAAGGTTACTGAATATAAAAAGAAGAGGACAAATAGCTTATGTAAATTAAAATTATGCCTTGGATGTTTATTTCTCCAGTCTGCCTTTATTTTCTGAGTCACCAGCTGCCCCTGGTTGTGAATAATAACAGTAGCTACAGCAGTTTATTAGTATGACTTCTACTACTTGTGTTTAAACCAGGTGACCCCGGTTCAAGTGCCTAAGTCAGAAAAGCACTCTAGAGCCAGAATCTTGGAATGTGTACCTTCAGCTAACCCAGGAGAAAAGAAATAAACTGCAGAAAACATTTGGTAAATCAAATCTAATAAAATGACCACAGTATTAAGTCTATCAATTCATATGCATGCTTCTCTAACTGTGTGAATCTAGAAGATGGCTCCATACTTCCTACTTCAGTGAAGTGTCACAAAACAATCTCTGTTTTCTGCTGCTGAAGAGAACAAGCCTGGCTCTGTTCCCCTTCCTGTGCATTTGGCTTAGTGGTGAGCACAGCCCTCTCTAAACTATCCTGCAGGTCAGGAGCCGAGTATAAACTGCTGCTCCCACTTATCACATCCTTGCATCTACCCTGGGGTTAGCGTCAATGTCAAAGCTAATGAATGTGCTAAAATCTGTGATAATAATACCTCCTGTGAGAGACTGAGTGCCAGAAAAATCATTAAAAAATAATCTTTGAGACATCTTGAATCCAGACCGTCATGTCAAGAATGAAAATGATATCTGTGGAGCACTTTGTGCAGATGCCCAGCTGTACACAGACATGTTAAGTTTATTCACACGATTCTTTTGCATGACCCAACTGGTACATACATACCTGCTTGCACGAAACACTTGAGGCAAAATTTCACAAAATTTAAGGAATGTGCCCCAGGGCAGCATAACACTGTGGAGTAGGAAGTGGGAACGCCAATGTGGAAATGATGTGAAAACAATGGAGCCCCTCTGTAGCTTAGAGAGTGTGTAAACACTCACATAAAACTGATTTCAGCAAAGGAAGGCCTGCCTGTAACCTTGTGAGAGACTGTCAGAACGAGGGAAGGATGAAGGCTGTACTTACAGTTCATCTGTGTGTGAAAAGGAAATGCATTTAGAGGTAATCTGCTTGTTAACAAGCTGTAATGAGCCTACAGAGGGTTTTAGCTGAGAGAAATTAAAGCTGTGTGTGCATCAGTGAGACAGGTTAGATCATCCTGAATGTGTCAGACCTTGAGTTGCTGTAGTCGGAGCTTCTCCTCCTCCATCTCTCTTCTGGCTTTGTCTTCAGCTTCCTGCAGACGACGCTTTTCCTGAAAAAAGAAAAGAAAGCGCAAGGGAGAAAGATGACAAAAGGATAATAAATGTATATGAGTGTTAAGTGAAGAAAGTGGGAACAAGAGGGGCATGTTATTTAAGAGAAAGATGAAAAGAAAAGCTCAGATTAAACTATTTAAATGAAGATAATACAAAAAAGAAAGGAAGGGGAGAATGAATAATAAGAAATAACTGGAAGTAAATAACAGGAGTACACCTAGTCAACCACCCAACATGTCATAAATGATATGGTGACATATCAGGTGCACTCTTTTCCATAATACTAAACGCAGCTGTCTTCTTGGCAAACTGGTGTTGTTTTCATGGGACTTGGGACACTGTGGCTCACCACACTGCACACTCATTAAATTATTTAAAAAGTACGGACAGCTCCAACAGCAGAGAGCTTAGTCTTGTCACTCTTCCCTTTGCATCCACATACTGTGCCTGTTGTTTGTATGTGTACTCACTGCAATGGCTTCAAGTCGCTGTTTGTATTTCTCAGTCTCCATCATCTTGGCACCTGTGACACAAGACATGATCCAAGGTTAGAGATCAAAGACTAAACACACATGACCAGGGTCAGCCGGGTCCTTCCATTCCCAGATTTTAGCACTTTGACTGGTTTGACTGGTGCCACTCATAGTGACCTGATAAATAAACGTGATATTTGTTTTATTGCTTTTATTGCATTATTATCCGCTTTTATGTATTTATTCATTTTTATTTTTAACCCCTGTGTTGTTTTGTAAATGGATGTTTTTATAAGTGCCACCATTTTAGCCAGGGCACCACTGTAAAATGAGGTCCTTACCTCAGTTGGTTTATCCCTGGTAAAATAAAGATTAAATTAAATTTAAATTTAAAAAGCTGAGATAATACATTTAGGGAATTTTTTCAGATGAACAGCCTTGAATTCTCTTAAAAAGGGTGACACGTCCAGTTTCTATGATCCATTATAAAAGAAAAAGTTGTCTAATGGTCTTAAAAAAAAGAAATAACCAATCTGCCTTAATCCTCATTCTGGAGTCTCAGGTCACTATATCAAAGAAAAGAAACAATTGAACTTTGTGCAACGTGGCATGTATTTTTTACTTTGACCCAAAAAAATGTCTCACCATCAAACTTTCTTTATGCACTGGCATCAGTCATGTCTAAGAAAATTAAAGGTACCATACTGTCCATTTTCCACAGATTGACATCTTTGGGACATATTTATAGACTAAACATTTGTGCTGAATTACAGCTCATCTAAAAAAAATTTGTCTTTAAAGCTCCGTCTTTGGATTGTAGGAGTAAATCCACGCAGCATGGGGAGAATGTGCAATCTCCACACAGGAGGGCTAATGCTAGTTAGGTTGGACCCCAGACCCACTTGCTGTGAGGCAGCAGTGTGCAACTGTGCTGCCAAGGAAATATTTGTCTTCTCAAAATGGTTAGTTTCCCCCAAACTTGAATAAGCAAGCCAAACAGTTGCCTTTAACAAGTTCACAGGAAAAACTAAATTGTAAGCATTTTTCCCTGTTACCTTACGTTATGTAGTCATTAGAAAACTGTGCCATATGTAATCCCATCCTACACGACAAGACATTTAGTATCCAAGAAACTACCAGATGTCTGATTAATATCAGAACCCATTTCTTTATTAAATACCAAACTGTCAAAATCAACCTCACATGGATTTGAATTGCTAAATATGTGGGCTTACAAATGCACACTGCAAACAAACACAAGCACAACCTGCCATACCCCATCAACATGATCACTTATAAAGGACACCGACATACAGATTAAATTTAAATGACACTAGTCATCCAAAAAAAAAAAAAAATCACACGCTGACACTTCAAACACAACAAAAGAAAATAAACTGCCAGAATGAGTCTTGATGTTGATCGATCAACCCTCACACATGCACACTATACACTTCTCCCATGAACCCCTCCCCATCATGACAAGTGCACTCCACAAATGAGGTCCGAGTTCCACCCACAAGGCAACGTGGAGTTTACGCTATTGCTGTTCCCGCAGATACGGTAGGTATTTCATGGCCTGTGGGGGTGTCGGTTACCAGAGTGAGATATTTCATCTTACCAACACCTGAAGGATTCCTTTTGGGCCCCTGCAGGTGTGGGAGTCAGAGAGGAAAAAGGCCCACAGAGAATTCTATGAAAATGTAGGTACATTTTGTTAAGTGGGTGAAACAGATGGATGATGAAAACGAGAAGGGAAAACTTATGTATTAGTCACCTCAAGAATTTGTTTAAATTCACCATAGTTGAATAAAGTAGAATTTAGGGTGCACTACTACATTAGCAGAAATTCATAAGAGAGGGAGCATATATATATATATATATATACACACAATATATAGAGTCAACAGAGGTAGAAGGAGAAAAGCTTATTGTGATAGGGCTTTGAATGACTGGAAGTGTAGTGACAGCTTACAGTATGAGCCTCCGTAGGGAGTGAAGGCTTGTGTCTCATCAGGGCTCCAGGAGAGCGCCTAGAATAGCAGCCGGAGATAAACAAGCAAACACAAACAAGAGCTTTGATGAGGAGGTATTGAGGAGCTCCCTGTAGACACACAGACTTCGATAATTAGACGTGATGCAGGAGGAGGGTAGAGAAGGGAAGGCTGACAAAGTCAAAAAGTTTAAAAGTGGAAGAAGTTGAGATAGCTGCAAAAAGATGCAACAGACTGGGGCAACATTAAATTTAGAGGCCGGTGTAGGATTCTGATACAGTATCTTGAAGAAACAGGAATGTCATCAAGAAAAAAAAAATTACCTGATGATCATTATCCAACCTAAAATCAGTGAGTTGCCATTCCAAAAAAATATTGGATACTTCCAGTCAATGCATAAAATATTAAACAAGAGGAGAACTCTGAGGTGAATGCAAGATCCCCCACCTCCATTTTTTAAAGATCCTAATACCTGCTAACAGAGAGCAGTTTTCAACTTTTCAGTATAATTACTGTGGCAAAACCACATTATGATAAACCCATCATCCATGAATATACAACAAAGTATACAACTCATAGTTGTAGGTCAGGATCCCGAGGTGAACCTGTGAAGCAAGTGTGGTGACCCTAACTTTACTCGTTGTACAGTAATAAGGCATAGGGAATGTAAACCTTGACCTTTGAACCCCAAACCCATTGTCAGAGGTCAGGATCCCAAGCTGAACCTGTGTAGCAAGGTTGGTGGCCCTACAGTGCATCTGGAAAGTATTCACAGCGCTTTACTTTTTCCACATTTTATGTTACAGCCTTATTCCAAAAGGAATTAAATTCCTTTTTTTCCTCAAAATTCTACACACAACACCCCATAATGACAATGTGAAAAAAGTTTTTTTTTTGAGATTTTTGCAAATTTATTAAAAATGAAACACTAAGAAATCACATGTACATAAGTATTCACAGCCTTTGCTCAATACTTTGTTGATGCACCTTTGGTGGCAATTACAGCCTCAAGTCTTTTTGAATATGACGCCACAAGCCTGGCATACCTATCTTTGGCCAGTTTGCCCCATTCCTCTTTGCAGCACCTCTCAAGCTCCATCAGATTGGATGGGAAGTATTGGTGCACAGCCATTTTTAGATCTCTCCAGAGATGTTCAATTGGATTCAAGTCTGGGCTCTGGCTGGACCACTCTAGGACATTCATAGAGTTGTCCTGAAGCCACACCTTTGATATCTTGGCTGTGTGCTTAGGGTCGTTGTCCTGTTGAAAGATGAACTGTTGCCCCAGTCTGAGGTCAAGAGCGCTCCGGAGCAGGTTTTCATCCAGGATGTCTCTGTACATTGCTGCATTCATCTTGCCCTCTATCCTGACTAGTCTCCCAGTTCCTGCCGCTGAAAAAACATCCCCACAACATGACGCCACAATGCCTGGCATTCATACCAAAGAGTTCAATCTTTGTCTCATCAGACCAGAGAATTTTGTTTCTCATGGTCTAAGAGTCCTTCAGGTGCCTTTTGGCAAGCTCCAGGTGGGCTGCCATGTGCCTTTTACTAAGGAGTGGCTTCCGTCTGGCCACTCTACCATACAGGCCTGATTGGTGGATTGTTGTTGAGATGGTTGTCCTTCTGGAAGGTTGTCCTCTCTCTACAGAGGACCGCTGGAGCTGTGACAAAGTGACCATCGGGTTCTTGGTCACCTCCCCGACTAAGGCCCTTCTCCCCCAATCACTCAGTTTAGACGGCCAGCCAGCTCTTGGAAGAGCCCTGGTGGTTCCAAATTTCTTCCATTTATGGATGATGGAGGCCACTGTGCCAATTGGCACCTTCAAAGTAGCAGAAATTTTTTCAGTACCCTTCCCCAGATTTGGGCCTCAAGACAATCCTGTCTCGGAGGTCTACAGACAATTCCTTTGACTTCATGCTTGGTTTGTGCTCTGACATGCACTGTAAAACTGTGGGACCTTATATAGACAGGTGTGTGCCTTTCCAAATCATGTCCAATCAACTAAATTTACCACAGGTGGACTCAAATTAAGCTGTAGAAACATCTCAAGGATGATCAGTGGAAACTGGATGTACCTGAACTCAATTTTGAGCTTCATTGCAAAGGTTGTGAATACTTCTGTACATGTGATTTTTTAGTTTTTTTATTTTTAATAAATTTGCAAAAATCTCAAAAAAAACTTTTCACATTGTCATTATGAGGTATTGTGTGTAGAATTTTGAGGGAAAAATGAATTTAATCCCTTTTGGAATAAGGCTGTAACAAACTGTAGAAAAAGTGAAGCGCTGTGAATACTTTCCAGATGCACTGTAGCTTTACTTGTTTTATTGTAATAGTAAATGTAGCATTTGCCATAGTGCAACTGCAATGTTAACTTTGACCCCAAACCCATAGTTAGGTCAGGGTGTAAATCGTCCAAGATGTGTTATTTGATACAACTACTGTATCGATTTGTAAAGCTTAAATCATTTGTTTCGGTAGTTATTGTGTTTAGAAAATTTAGGGAAAATCTGACCTCTGACATCAAAGTTATCCAATGAGAGTGAAATTGCAAGATGTGCATCATCGGAGTATATCAAACCATGGTACCAAGTTCCAAAACAGCTGGAACAAAACTGTAGAAGTTGACTTCACAAGAATGGGACAAACAGACAGACTGACTGACCCATAACATTATCCCCCTTCGGCCTTCACCCAAAGGACTCTGACCCCTTTGGGCTTTGTCCGGCAGGGGATAATAAAAATCAAACACACACTCGCCCGCGTGTGTGTGTGTGTATACATATATGGATGTATCGATAGATAGACAGACAGAGATAGATCGATCAAGTGCCTTGAACAGTAATTTCAAGGCACGAATGTGCCACTAGTCCAGCAAAAGCTAGCGGTACTCAAATACTTTGCAAGCAGTTTCATGAAATGTTCAGTCAAAGAGCAACTCATACCGGCTTGTACGTCACCCGGGTTAACAAGGTCAGGAGTTCTTGGCAGCGGAAGGCGAATTACAGAGCTGCGTAGAGGAATCTGATCAGACCTAAATGGCTTATGATGATGAAACCCCATCTGCTACATATAATTTTCAATGTGTTTGTCAAGACAAGCTTTTCTTTCCCCCACAGAAAGAAAATAAAAATATTACACGTCACACTACATGAGACCCTTCAAGTTTACAAGCGTAACAATGGTAGAAGGGAAAAAATAATCACTAACTTATTTAATAAAGGCAAGAAAAACCCTAAGAAAATCAAATGGGCAAGTAAAGCAGCATCTAACAATAACATGGAATCAATACTAATAATTCATATTGATCCTATACAAACAGAGGTAATTTGTCATTTAGTTTAAAAAGGCAATATGTCAGGTTGTTCCCTAAAAAAACACTTCATTCTCTTCGTTTTCTTCATTCATTCATCTTCTTCCGCTTAATCCTTTTCGGGTCGCGGGGGGGCTGGAGCCTATCCCAGCATCTTTGGGCGAGAGGCAGGGTACACCCTGGACAGATCAGTTTTCTTATTTTAATTAAAACAAGGTCTATACATGTTTTTGTCAGGTTTCCACCAGTCTGATCATACTGCATGCATGTGATCTAAATGACTTAAAATCTGAAAATGCATTTGCACCCGACTGTGAAGTTTAACACATTTCTATTTATTCAACACTGAAACAAACAAATGTAGCGGGGGACTGAACTGAAACTAAACCCTTCCCTCTGTTGAATCAAACATGTCATAGAAGCAGACAGACATGGCTAAAATAGGTGGGACACAAGGTCATGAAGCAACTCTGCAGTTGTAGTATTTGATTAGAGGAAAAACAACACCTTTAAAACAGGTTTGATCTTTAAAGGAACAATTTATTAAGGCTTAATGTTTAAACAGCAGTAGATCGCTGTTACATTATGCAGTTCTCTTCTTTTATACTCTGTTTTATTCACACCTGCTCACCCCACAGACAGATGATAAAATAAAATGGAAGACAGAAGATAAATAAATGGGCAGATCAGTGTTACTAGCATTTTTTTTTTTAAATGATTATTTATCAGGCCCTTTCCACTGCAGACATTTTTGTCGTCTTTAGTAAAACACGAACGTTTCCAGTTGTATCAACAGTGGCTCTGTACCCATTTACCCAGGATGTGCTCAAACAGTTCTCCAGACTGAACCCGCGCAAGGCCCCCGGCCCAGACGGCGTGTCTCCCTCCACCCTGAGACTCTGTGCGAAACAGCTGGCTCCTGTATTCACAGACATTTTTAACACCTCCCTTAAGTTATGCCACGTGCCATCCTGCCTCAAATCCTCCACCATCATCCCTGTCCCCAAGAAGCCACGGATCACTGGACTTAATGACTACAGACCTGTAGCGCTCACCTCTGTAGTCATGAAGTCCTTTGAGCGCCTGGTCCTGTCCCACCTCAAGTCCATCACCACCCCTCTCCTGGACCCGCTGCAGTTTGCCTACCGAGCCAACAGGTCTGTAGACGATGCAGTCAACCTGGCCCTCCACTCCATCCTGCAGCACCTGGACTCCCCGGGAACCTACGCCAGGATCCTGTTTGTGGACTTCAGCTCCGCATTCAACACCATCCGCCCTGCTCTGCTCCGGGACAAGCTGTCCCTGCTCAACGTGCCTGACTCCCTCTGCAGGTGGATCATCGACTTCCTGACGGATCGGAGGCAGCATGTGCGGCTGGGAAAGACTGTCTCAGACTATACTAGCATCAGCACCGGATCACCCCAGGGCTGTGTACTTTCCCCCCTACTCTTCTCCCTTTACACCAACTCCTGCACCTCCAGCCACCAGTCTGTCAAGTTGATCAAGTTTGCGGACGACACCACCCTCATCGGGCTCATCTCCAACGGCGACGAGTCCGCCTACAGGAGAGAGGTGGCCCAGCTGGCGTCCTGGTGCAGCAATAACAACCTGCAGCTGAACACTCTGAAGACAGTGGAGATGATTGTAGACTTCAGGAAAGTCACTACTCCTCTGCCCCCCCTCACCCTCTCAGGCTCTCCCATCACCACTGCTGATTCCTTCCGCTTCCTAGGCACTACCATCACCAGGGACCTCAAATGGGAGCTGACCATCAGCTCACTCATCAAAAAAGCCCAGCAGAGGATGTTCTTCCTGCGGCAGCTGAGGAAGCTCAAGCTACCCACCAAGATGTTAGTGCAGTTCTACACAGCCATCATCGAGTCCATCCTCACCACCTCCATAACCGTGTGGTACGCAGGAGCCACTGCCAGGGACAGACTAAGGCTGCAGCGCGTCGTGCGCACTGCTGAGAAGGTGATCGGCTGCAAGCTCCCATCTCTCCAGGATCTGTACATCTCCAGGACCCGGAGGCGTGCTGGCCGGATCATAGCCGATCCCTCACACCCTGGTCACGTACTGTTTACCCCCCTCCCCTCTGGTAGAAGACTTCGGTCCATCCAGACTAAAACCTCCCGTCACATGAACAGCTTCTTCCCCTCTGCCATTAGACTGCTGAACACTAAGTGACTCTCGTGCACCATGTACAGCAGCTCAACCAGACTCATGTCAATCATCACTGTTTTCTTCCTGCATTACCGACTGCACTATATAGTTCTCCACAGTATCTGCTGCTGGCTAATATATATTTTAACTGTTGACCAGTATCACTTAATCTTATCCTACACTTTATTACATGTATAGTTTATTTCTCTTATCTTATCATGTTTAATGTTGCAGCATTGTACCGAGACAAATTCCTAGTTTGTGTACTACATGAACAATGGCAATAAACCTGATTCTGATTCTGATTCTGATTCTGATTTGACCTTGACACAATCTACAGTGACTGGAAGCCAAAATATGAGAACCAAAACGTAGAATATCTGAATATAATTACAACAATGACCACAGTTTCATGGTCAAAATAAACCGATTACTGGGAACAAACCAGTTTTGTTGTGTTTACATTCACTGAATAAATGGATTATTAGAGGGTAAACCACTTGAGTTAATGGCCCCAGTTACATGGCCTTTATCAGATTATTCTGTTTGCATGGCCACTTGAATAGAGCTTTTCAGTCTTACACTGCAAAGTTTCTTCATCAACATTCCTCCTGCTCTGGTACAAAGAATGCGGTGTATATTTACCTTTTCACTGCATTTTTGCATATGTGTATAACAATGTATATTTACTCAGTGGGGTGTTATGGAGACTATACCCGAGCACTAGTGTAGCAGTATTTGCTTTGTGGGAACAGATGGAGTAGCAGCAGGGTGTCTGGTATGTAAACTATATGAATCTTCGAATTACAGATCACAGTTTGTGGCTCTCTGTTTCACAAGTTTGCAGGGACCATAATGTGAAGAAGAAAGGGGAAAAAATGTAACTTAAACTGTGTCACTATTTTACAATGAAGGGCTTTGTAGCATCTCTCCTTTGTTAAAAATCAAAACAGTGCTTTTTCATAAAAAATGCACTCAACTAAATCCAAATCACACAAAACATGTTTGCGGTTTTTAGAATTTAGAGTCTGCAAATACCACAAAAGCCGAAACATTAGCATTTCATTTTCTGAGCACTAACAAGAAGGGTTCAAAAAAACACTGCAGGAAAGGCAATCAAGCACATTCAGTGTTACCTAATGGACTGCACTGTCATTCACAGATTGGTCTGTTATAAGGTGGAATTCAGCTTCAGTGGTGCTGAAAAGCGCTCAAAGAAATGTAGAACTGATAACGTGTCTGTGCATATATTTTTCAGAAATGTTAAAGATGTTTTCAAAATGAGAAAGTTGTAAAAATAAATCACTGATGAGAACAATTTACAGGTGCATCTCAATAAATTAGAATATCATCGAAAAGTAATTTCACTTATTCAATTCAAAAAGTGAAACTCAGATTCCTCACACAGTGATATATTTCAAGCATTTTTTTTTAACTTTAATCATTATGGCCTATAGCTAATGAAATCCCCAAATTCAGTTTCTCAGAAAATTAGAATATTACATAGAATTAATTAAAAAAAATAGATTTTTAATAGAAATGTTGGCCGACTGAAAAGTATGTCCATTTACACACTCAATACTTGGTCAGGGCTGCTTTTGAATGAATTATTGCATCAATCAGTCCCTTCAGCATTATCCAGGATTTTTTTTTTTTTTTTTATTGTTGTGGTAAGTTGCGAGGCTCTCCTTGGGAATTTGCCTGAATTGAGCGTTGGCCCATGTCCAAACCTGAGATTCACAGCTTTAAAACTCATTGACAAGATGTAGTAGTGACTTTTACCTCTAAAGATGTATAAAATGTTCAAACACTGGCTGCATTGTTAGATTTGCTCGTTTGTGGTTTTACGGTGTCTCTCCTCATGCAAGCTCCCGAGACAGGGTGCTTTAAGGCAGGCGGACATTTTTCAACACCCAGTACTTCATACATGCGGTCATTACAGAGACGTTCACCAGCAGGCCCGGGGAGACGGAGGAAGGAAGATGTGGGGAAACTCGCAGTTTGTTTTTTTTGTTTTTTTTAAATCACACACTGTTTTTTGCTGATGTGTTCTGTATATACTCAGGTAAACACGGAAGTGAGCGCGGTGCAGCGCCACATTTGATTGGTTTGACTGATGATGTACATGTTTGCACGCTACTTGGACAAATTTGATTGACGAAATTGGCGGAAGTTGATGACAATTGGGCAAAATTGTGAGAAAGTTGTGGTGATTGGACAAAATTCAAATTACGCAGGACCTGCTGAATTTGCGGGAATTGGTACAATTGCAACATTGCAAAATCCTGGAGGGACTGATCAATGCGGTGTAGCATGACTAATCAGCCAGTGGCACTGCTGAGGTGTTATGGACCAACACCAGCAGATGACGTGGCTCCCCAAATCATCACTGACTGGAAACTTCATACTCAACCTCAAGCAACTTGGATTCTGTGCCTCTCCTCTCTTCCTCCAGACTCTGGGATCTTAATTTCCAAATGAAATACAAAATTTACTTTCATCTGTAAGGCCATCTGTTGGTGTTTGTCCCCTGTGTGTTGTCAAGTCTAAAGTCACGCAGTCATCTGCCAGGAAATTTTTAGAGCACTTCATGCTTCCCCTGCTGATAAGCTTTATGGAGATGCTGATTTCATTTTCCAGCAGGACTTGGCGCCTGCCCACATTGCCAAAAGTACCAAAACCTTGCTTAGCAACCATGGTATCACTGTGCTTTATTGGCCAGCAAACTCTCCTGAGTTTCACTGACTGCCTTGTCCATCCATCCATCCATCCATCCATCTTCTACCGCTTTTCCGGAGGTCCAGGTCGCGGAGGCAGCAGTTCAAGCAGAGAAGCCCAGACTTCTCTTTCCCCAGCCACTTGCTCCAGCTCTTTAGAGAGGATACCAAGGCATTCCCAGACCAGCTGGGAGACATAGTCTCTCCACTGAGTCCTGGGTCTGCCCTGGGGTCTCCTCCCAGTGGGACGTGCCCGAAACACCTCAAGTGGGAGGGGTCCAGGAGGCATCCTAATCAGATGCCCATACCACCTCAACTGACTCCTTTCAATGTGGAGGAGCAGCGGTTCTACTCTGAGCCTCTCCCGGATGACTGAGCTCCTCACCCTATCTCTCAGGGTGAGTCCAGTAATCCTACGGAGAAAGCTCATTTCAGCCGCTTGTATCCGCGATCTCATTCTTTCAGTCATTACCCAAAGCTCGTGACCATAGGTGAGAGTAGGAATGTAGACTGACTGGTAAATCGACAGCTTTGCCTTAGAACTAAGCTCCCTCTTCACCACAACAGACCGGTACAACGTCCGCATCACTGCAGATGTTGCTCCGATCCGTTTGTCAATCTCTCGCTCCATTCTCCCCTCACTCATGAATAAGACCTCAAGATACTTAAACTCCTCCACTTGGGGCAGGAGCCTGTCCCCAACCCAGAGAGGACAATCCACCTTTTTCCGGCTGAGGACCATGGACTCGGAGGTGCTGATTCTCATCCCAGCCACTTCACACTCAGCGGCAAACCATCTTGTCCTAATTTTTAATGTCATTTCTCAAGTCTTTTAAAGAAAAAAAGATTACTCTGTAAGGCTGTTAAAAAGACCCTCTTGTTAACACCAGTGGTTGTAATGATCTCAATTTCAAATACGTGCATCTTTCATACAGCATGCAGAAACTCAGAAATTTATAGTTTCACATGAAACAAGTGCAAGCTTCCAATGTGCGACGTTCCAACATGGCAACTCTCACTTTCACACACAGAACAAGCCCCTGTTCTGTCTGCACATCTTAAATGTAGAGCTGAATAAAGACACCACAATTCCTCTTTTAACAGGATATGCAAAAAGCAGATATGAGGAGGTTTAAACAAAATGCAGCTTGGTAAGAGTGAATCATATCAGGTTCTGTTATCAGACTGTGGGCCCTTGAATCCACTGTGAAACACATCAGGTTCTAGTATCAGACTGTTTGCCCTTGAATCCACTGTGAAACACATCTACATGCCAATGCAGCTGGTTTTTATTAGTTTAGCTTACACATGATGCTACATTGGAATTAACTTTGCTTTGGACTGAATGCTTGAGGCTCAGTTATGGCACTGCCCATTATACTTTTTGTGTATTCAACACGGTTGTACTTCTTTTCAGCCTTGGCTTTTTTTTTCAACTGAAGTAGTAAAACTGCAAAAGTGGGAGGAATAACAAAAATACAAAGGAAAAACAAAATATATAAAAGCAGAGAAGTAAAATTTTAAAAGAATGGCTCAGTAGTTGAACCAATCCTCAAGGTTTTGACGCTTCAGTCTTTCACATTGTTGAAAGAGTGACAGAAAGCAAGTACTCCAAGGACACTGTAAGTTGAAAATATCCTTCCACGAGTGTGTTTGGGAACAGGAAGAACACAAACGGCTATCCTCCGAGAGATTAACAGCAGTACATGCAATCACATCAACCCTGATCTCTGAACTTATGCATCCTCTGCTGTCGTCACTGGCAGTCACTCAGGAAGAGTCTGACTTAAACCGCATGTAAACCAACTGTGATACAAATTCCTAGATAGAACTTCAATCTGAGATGGGGCCGTGACTCTCTAGCTTTGAGGGATGGACTGGGAAGATTGTTGTAAAGTGCTTTTTCATCAGCTATTGATTTTCAGTTGCTTCACAGAGTGTGCAGCAGAAATTTCATTACTGGAAATGGATATCCTAGGTAGAAATAAATCTGACACAGTGGGTTGGAGCGTTTATGTGTGGGTAGCACAAGTTGAATCTGTGCTACTTTCATGGCACAGTCATGAAAACACACATCCAAGTTCTTCTGATTGACAGTCCATGTCCGGGGAATGAAAACACTGCACTCCACAGCTCAGTGAGTGAGTGTGTGCATCAGAAAGAAATAGAAGGTTAATACATGCTTCCTAGATCACAGATCCAACAGCACGATGGACTTCGGCGTATGACCGGGATTATCAAAATCAACACACATCATATAGTTATTCCAAGTCATTCATCCTCGCTGCACTTCACAGCCGTGCCAGTTCAACTGTAGCGTAAAATCTACTAATGCAGAGGCTAAAATAATTTACACACAGAATCCACCCATCCCACATTAATCAGAGTTAATTTTCAGATGCATATGGCAAGCCTGCACAAGTGATCACATGAGAAAACATTTGTGTGAGAGCATCAAAGGAAACACTGCAAGAGAATATCAGAGGACATCTTCCAATGGGCCCCTGTGTTCACTGGTGAGATGAAAGAAAGTTTAATGTGCTGACAATCTGACTAAACTGTGTTGAGAAGGCAGCGATGAAACAACAGCAGCTCCAAGGAGCAAAATCTCCTTGCTCTCGATTTGTCTCTTAACTTCTACAGCAATAGAAAGGATTGAGTAGAATCAATGGTGTTCTGTCAGATATCATGTATGCCAGGACGACACTACAGTCTTTGTTCAGCAGGTTGTAGACTTGTGATAGCTTTGGCTTGACTCTGTCCACACTACTCCATTGCAGCAGCAACTAGAAAAGCACTCAGAAAGCGCATACCTCCACCAAGGCTCCTTCCATCCCTCATGGATCACCTCCAAAATGTAAAGGGTTTGTGTGTAGGCTACAAGCCAGTTCTGGTGAAAACCACATTAAAGTCTATCCAATAGTTTTGGAGGATTCTTACCAACACACTGTGAGAAGATAAGAGCCTTGGTGGAGGTATGCATTCTCAGATCATCACCAAAATGTAATGGGTTCCTGTGACCACCTCTGGTGAAAATTTCATCAAAATCCGTACAGTAGTTTTTGCATAATCCTACTAACAAACAGACAGACAAATTACCCTGAAAACATAGCCTCCGTGGCAAAGGTAATTACTGTATATACAAAGCACAAATACAGATCTCTTTTTGGGTTGGTCTGTAGTGATGTAGACTGTCCTTAGTTGTAACATCTGGAAGGACGTTCCTAACCTGACCAAAAACCACCACAGCGGCTGTATGTAGTTGCCACTGTATGTACCTGCATCCACCTTTTATTCAAAGCAGTCATACCCTTAAAACATAGGGTAGCACAGCATTAGCATAGCAGAAGATAAAAATTCATCCATCCATCTTCTACCGCTTTTCCAGAGGTCCGGGTTGCGGAGGCAGCAGTTCAAGCAGAGAAGCCCAGACTTCCCTCTCCCCAGCCACCTGCTCCAGCTCTTCAGAGGGGATACCAAGACGTTCCCAGACCAGCTGGGAGACATAGTCTCTCCACTGAGTCCTGGGTCTGCCCCGGGGTCTCCTCCCAGTGGGACGTGCCTGAAACACCTCAAGTGGGAGGCGTCCAGGAGGCATCCTAATCAGATGCCCATACCACCTCAACTGACTCCTTTCAATGTGGAGGAGCAGCGGTTCTATTCTGAGCCTCTCCCGGATGACTGAGCTCCTCACCCTATCTCTCAGGGTGAGTCCAGCAATCCTACGGAGAAAGCTCATTTCAGCCGCTTGTATCCGCAATCTCGTTCTTTCGGTCATTACCCAAAGCTCGTGACCATAGGTGAGAGTAGGAATGTAGATTGACTGGTAAATTGACAGCTTTGCCTTAGAACTAAGCTCCCTCTTCACCACAACAGACCGGTACAACGTCCGCATCACTGCAGATGCTGCTCCAATCCGTCTGTCGATCTCTCGCTCCATTTTCCCCTCAATCGTGAACAAGACCCCAAGATACTTAAACTCCTCCACTTGGGGCAGGAGCCTGTCCCCAACCCGGAGAGGACAATCCACCTTTTACCGGCTGAGGACCATGGACTCAGACTTGGAGGTGCTGATTCTCATCCCAGCCGCTTCACACTCAGCGGCAAACCGTCCCAGCAAGAGCTGTAGGTCATTGCTGGATGAAGCCAACAGGACAACATCATCTACAAACAACAGAGATGAGATCCTGTGGTCACCAAGCATGACACCCTCCATTCCCTGGCTGCGCCTAGAAATCCTGTCCATAAAAATTATGAACAGGATCGGTGACAAAGGGCAGCCCTGGCGGAGTCCAACTCTCACTGGGAATGACTCCGACCGAGTGTTGGCAATACGAACCAAACTCTCACAACGGTCGTACAGAGACCGAATAGCTTGTAACAACAAGCCCGATACCCCATACTCCCAAAGCACCCCCCACAAAAATCCACGAGGGACGCGGTCAAATGCCTTCTCCAAGTCCACAAAACACATGTAAACTGGTTGGGCAAACTCCCACGAACCCTCAAGAATTCTCGAGAGGGTAAAGAGCTGGTCCGATGTGCCACGGCCAGGACGAAAACCACATTGCTCCTCCTGAATCCGAGGTTCGACCAACGGCCGGACTCTCCTCTCCAGTACCTTGGCATAGACCTTCCCAGGGAGGCTGAGGAGTGTGATCCCTCTAAAGTTGGAGCACACCCTCCGGTCCCCTTTTTTGAAGAGAGGAACCACCACCCCGGTTTGCCATGCCAAAGGCACTGCCCCCGACCTCCACGCAATGTTGCAGAGGCGTGTCAACCATGACAACCCAACAACATCCAGGGCCTTGAGGTACTCAGGGTGAATCTCGTCCACCCCCGGGGCCCGGCCACCAAGGAGATTTTTAATCACCTTGGCGACCTCAGCCCCTGTGATAGGTGAGTCATCCCCTTCGTCCCCAAACCCTGCTTCCTCTGTGGAAGGCGTATCAGTGGGATTGAAGAGATCCTCGAAGTATTCCTTCCACCGCCCGACGATATCCCCAGTTGAAGTCAACAGTGTCCCATCCGCACCATATACAGTGTGGACGGGGAGCTGCGTTCCCCTCCTGAGCCGCCGAACAGTTTGCCAGAATCTCTTTGAAGCCGACCGAAAGTCTTGTTCCATGGCCTCACCGAACTCCTCCCATACCCGGGTTTTTGCTTCAGCAACCACCCGAGCTGCACTCCGCTTGGCCTGCCGGTACACCTCAGCTGCTTCGGGAGTCCCACAAGCCAACCAAGCTTGATAGGACTCCTTCTTCAGCTTAATGGCTCCCCTCACCACTGGTGTCCACCACTTGGTTCGGGGGTTGCCACCACGAGATGCACCGACCACCTTGCGGCCACAGCTCTGGGCCGCCGCTTCAACAACAGAGATGGAGAACATGGCCCATTCAGACTCCATGTCTCCAGACTCCCTCAGAATGTGGTTGAAGTTCTTCCGGAGGTGGGAGGTGAAGACCTCCCGGACAGGGGCCTCAGCCAGACGCTCCCAGCACACCCTCACTATACGTTTGGGTCTACCAGGTCTGAATGGCTTCCTCCCCTGCCATCGGATCCAACTCACCACCAGGTGGTGATCAGTTGACAGCTCTGCACCTCTCTTTACTCGGGTGTCCAAGACATACGGTCACAGGTCTGATGATACGATAACAAAATCGATCATCGACCTGCGACCTAGGGTGTCCTGGTGCCAGGTGCACATATGGACACCCTTATGCTTGAACATGGTGTTTGTTATGGACAGACTGTGGTTAGCACAGAAGTCCAATAACTGAACACCACTCGGGTTCAGATCGGGCAGGCCGTTCCTCCTAATCACCCCCCTCCAGGTTTCATTGTCGTTGCCCACGTGCGCATTGAAGTCCCCCAGTAGGACAATGGAGTCTCCAGGAGGAGCACCCTCCAGCACCCCAGTCACAGACTCCAAAAAGGATGGGTACTCTGAAACATCATTTGGTGCATAGGCACAAATGATGGTCAGGACCCGTTTCCCAACCCGAAGGCGCAGGGAAGCAACCCTTTCGTCCACCGGGGAAAACTCCAATATAGAGGCAGCAAGGTGGGGCGATACAAGAATACCCACCCCTGCTCGTCGCCTCTCGCCCGGGGCAACTCCAGAAAAGGCCAAGCTCCAGCCCCTCTCCAGGAGACTGGTTCCGGAACCGGAGCTGTGTGTTGAGGTGAGGCCGACTATATCTAGCCGGTATCGCTCAACCTCGTACACCAGCTCAGGCTCCTTCCCCACCAGAGAGGTGACATTCCACGTACCAAAAGCCAGTTTAGAAAGCTTGGGATCAGTCCGCCAAGGTCTCCGCCTTTGACCGCCACCTAATCCACATAGCACCGGACCCCCATGATCCCTCCTGCAGGTGGTGAACCCACTGGAGGGCGGACCCATGTAACTCCTTCGGGCTGAGCCCGGCCGGGTCCCATGGGTGGAAACCCGGCCACCAGACGCTAGCCTTCGAGCCCCTCCCCCAGGCCTGGCTCCAGGGTGGGGCCCCGGTAATCCCATACCGGGCGGGGTACACTGAATCCTTGATATACAATTTATCATGAGAGTCTGTTGGATCGTTCTTAGTCTGGCCCTTCACCCAGGACCAGTTTGTCTTGGGAGACCCTATCAGAGGCAAATTGCCCCCGGACAACATAGCTCCTGGGATCACTGGGGCACGCAAACCCCCCCACCACGATAAGGTGACGATCCATGAGGAGGGATAAAAATTCTACAAAAAAAAAACAAAACTTTTTTTTGTACTGGGCGGTAAATATGTTGGCACTCTAAGGCATTTCACTACACAAATATAGAACAAAGACCTGAAAATTTTGGAGCCAGCCTTAGGTTACCATTAGAGTAACTGTAGTTTCTCATCAGATTATTGTGATACTTTTTTAAAGCCCATCAGGTTTTCTTGGTTCACACTGATGTAAAAAAAACAAAACAAACAAAAAACAAAGAATGTACAGTACTAGGGGTGGGCGATATGCCCCCCAAAAAGATATAACCATATTTCTGTGAATTTTCATTATGAGGATATTTTTGACATTACTAAATATCTTTTTCTTTTTAATTTATAAAAGACAGTTTCACAGGTCAGCGTTATTTGCCTTCAACATAATCAGTTAGAAAAATTCTCCAATAAAGGGCCTACTCTCACTGTAGTACCCGTTCTGTGCTGACCGAGGTTTGACCCCTAAAGTACATAACTTTTGTCACTGTGATTGCTCCCCACCATTCTGTGGAACGGTTGGAAGAGGTGGTCTGTGGAACAAATGCAAATGTTTGCATGTGTACGAGCACGTGCATGCGCGTGTTGCATACGTTTGATTTAGGCTATATATACAGCATAGGGCTGTCACAATATAGGGCTGCAACTATGAATGTGCATCCCCCCCAAATAAATTTAGTTTCCTGCAGATTGGCAGCTCTTTGGCCGGCTGTTCTCAATGCTGTGCCTCAGTTGGTGATGAGACCGAGTTAAGTTTATGTGCCTGTATTTTAAATAACCTTAAATTATCAGCTTTTTTTCCCAGCGCAGTAAGGAGAGGCAGCTATAACAGCAGCAGCTCTCGTGTCTTTGTGTCTTTATTAGCTTATTCTTGTATCTAGTGTGTTTCTTTTCATCAGGGCTCAGTAGTAAGACTTGGATTAACAACTGGACCAAATTTTCCTATGCTTCTCCTGGTCTTTCTTGTATTTTTCTTCCTCGGGACAATGGAGAACAATGGAAGTGGGGGGTGAACGTATTGTTCACACACGCGACCAGCTGATTAGGTTGGGGAGGCCAGCGCTCCTGCTTGGAGCGTAGCCCTTGATCCGGGATGAGCTGAAGAGGAGACGCCGCGGGCGAAGGGCTGGAGCCAAGGTGAGGAGGAGAAGAAAACATAAGCCTGCAGTACCAATGTTCATCATGGGTAACGTGAGGTGGCTGGGTACCAAAGCGGATGAGCTCACAGCGCTGGTCAGGATGCAAAAGGAATATTGTGAGTGTAGTATCACACATTTTACAGAAACGTGGTTACACACTCACATCCTGGACAACAATGCAGCAATACCTGGCTTTATGACTGTCCAGTCGGGCAGGGATGTTATAAGGAGCGGTAAAAGGAAGGGAAGAGGGATGGCACTTTTTGTGAATGAGTGGTGGTGTAATTATGGACACATTTATGTGAAGGAATGTCTCTGCAGCCCGGACACTGAACTGCTTGCTGTGAGCATGTGACCTTATTATATGCCACGCGAGTTTACGTGTGCCATTGTGATTGCTGTTTATATCCCTCCATCAGCTGATGCAGCAGTGGCCTGTGATGTCATCAGCTCCATGGTTGCCACTTTACTGGTGCAGCACCCTGACGCATTTATGGTCATCACAGGAGATTTTAACCATGTCTCACTGGGCAAAACATTACCAAACTTCCAGTTTGTTGACTGTCCCACCAGAGAAAATAAAACACTGGATCTACTATATGCCAATGCCAGAGATACATACAGCGCCACAGCTCTACCCCCCTTGGCAGATCAAATCACAGACTGGTTCTGTTAACCCCCAAGTATGTTCCCCTTGTGCAAAGGCAGCCTGCTTACACATGAACTGTGAGGAAGTGGACACAGGATGCTGCTGATGCACTACAGGACTGCTTTGAGACGACGGACTGGGACATACTGTGTGAACCACATGGGGTGGACATAGACAATATGACCAACTGCATCACAGAATACACCAGATTCTGTGAAAACACAACCATGCCAGCTCAGATTGTGCACTGTTTCCCCAACAACAAACCATGGATCACCAGTGACCTGAAAGCACTTCTTAAGAAGAAATAAATTTAAAGGAAATCAAACTCACCACTGCTGCCCTCAAAAAAATCTGTGCTATTTTTAAACTGTTGCTCTCTTCTATGCTATTTTTTCTTGTGAATGTGCCTCCCCCCATTTAAAATGTTAATTTAACAATTTCTGCAAATTTACAGCTTTCTTTCTAGTAAATTTCTGAGTTTTTCCACTTATAAATGGTAAATGGCATTCACTTATATAGCTTTTTACTCATCTCTGGATGACCAAAACACTTTATATATCCTGCTATCCACCCATTCACACATACATTCACACACTGATGGCGACATCAGTGTGTGATGCTATCAGTGTGCGTGAAAATTAATATAGCGTTGTATAGTTATATTAGACTTTCTATGTAAATCTGAGACTTTTTCATGTAAATCTGAGACTTTTTTCTGGTAAATCTGAGGCTTTTTCCCTCAATTTTATTTTTCTTTCTGACGGAAGGCCATGATGTAACGCAGCCCTGAAGGAGGTGTCCCATGCGCCTCAATTTAATGTAGGCTACAAAATATCTATTTCTATACATAATGTCATGCTGCTTGTGAACTACAAACTTTTATTAATTACCTCAGCCAAGAGGAGGAGGTAATGTTTTTGCCGGCGTTGGTTTGTCTGTCTTGTTAGCATCATTACTCCAAAAATTTATTAATGGATTTTGATAAAATTTTCAGGAAAGGTGTGTAATGGCACGAGGAACAGATGATTAGATTTTGGTGATCTGAGAGTGCATACCTCCACCAAGGGCTCTGTGTGTATTCATGCAGCAGAATTAACACAAAAACTACTGGATGGATTTGAATGAAATTTTCACCAGAGGTGGTTCTTGGGCTACAGAGGAAGCCATTACATTTTGGTGATGATCAAAGACTGCACACCTCCACCAAGGCTCTTATCTTCTCACAGTGTGTTAGCAACAATACTCCAAAACCAATGGACAGACTTTGATGCAATTTTCAGCAGAAGTGGCTCTAAGCCCACACACAAACCCATTACATTTTAGAGGTGATCGATGGGGGACGGAAGGAGTCTTGGTGGAGGTATGTGCTCCCTGAGTGCTTTTCTAGTTTTTAAAATGAACAGTGTGCTCAGATGATTGTCAGCTGACACCATCCATGCACATACCCTGTAGTGAAAACATAAGCCACTTCAAGTCTGTGCTCCACCTGCGTGCGTGACACACTGCCTGCACGTGACAACAAGAATAATCGTGCTAAACAAAATACAAGTACGGCCAGTGCAGCCCCCCCCCCCCCCCGCTGAGAGTGCCATGTCACCTCAGCAGGGAACAAGGCAAATGGCATCAGTCAGAGTACAACCTTATAAATTCAGACTGAGCTTTAAACATTTTTTAAAATTCAGTATCAAATATTACAAGAAAAATGCTATAAAATACCACATTTTAAGTGCACCTCTAGATGTGGGGATTTATATGCCGAATCAGTTTGCCCGCATTAGAAGTCTGCACGGACCTCTCATCTGGCTTTTTGGATCTCTTCACACTGAACAATACATTTTGTTTTTCTTTAGGTGGCTGAATAAATTCGACCTGAAGCGACCGAAATGGAGTGGAAAACAGACGTCCATACACCGGCAACTTTGCACTGGAGCGTTGTTTTTGTTGACGCATGGAAAAATTCACAGGCAGATTATCTGCATCACCATACCGTTTTTTTCCCCCAACATGGCAGCAGTCTGAAACAGCCTTAAAAAACCCCAAAATGTTTTCACACAGCTAGATTTGGTTTCAGGTAACTCCAACCATGGAGCAGCTGCTGTGTTCCCAGCGCAATGACTGTTTAGACTGTTTAACTATCTCAAATATGTAACTTACATCAGCAGTGTAACAGGGTGACATCATCACGCAGCTGACTCCACATATCACATTGTTTTATACCGGTATTATCACGAACAGTACAATATAGTGCACCCTTCTAAAGTGCTGTGCAAAAGTCTTGAATCACCCCTCATTTATTTCTATTTTGCCTTGAAAATGGGAGATAAAAGGAAAACATTTGCAGAATTCTAACAAGCTTGAAATTCAAAATTTAACTGCCCTTTTTTCCATTTGTTAAAATAATCTCACATTTCAAATTTTGATTCATCAGTCCCCAAGACCTGTTCTCACTCATTTTAAATCCAGTTTTTGCATCATTTGGCATATCTTGGTCTTGTCTCCCCGTTTCCTTTCCTTAAGAATGGATTCTTTATGGCTACCCTCCCACTGAGGCCATTTCTGATAAGGCTTTGTCCAACAGTAGATCAACAGAAGTGATAAAGGCATCAGGTCTTGTGAACAAGTCTTTCTTGGATTTTTTTTTTTTTTTTTTGTATTTCTTAAGGATATGATTTTCAGATACTATTCACCTACTGAAGACAGATTTTGGGCCTGCCACTTCTTTATTCCTCCATACACCCAGTTCCCTCCCAAAAAAACTGAGGAAACTGAAAAATGGTCAGGTACAAGAACTAGACTGAAAATGAGTGAAAAATGCCGCCCCCCCCCCGCCCACAAACCCCCCCCCCAAAAACCTCAAAGATCTTCAGAATGCCTTGAGCACGATTTCAAGACCAAAATTAGAGAAACTTGTACAGTATATTGCCCATAGAGAGCAAATATTCCTGTCTGAAACAGGTATCCCTATTAATGGCTTTACCGGCCCAAATGTAGGCTGTGTTTGAAAGTGGAATACAAAGCGGTGTAGCCAATATGTAGGCAATCACATGTTAGACTTTGACAAATATAAAAGGGACTGAACAGCACTATGATTTATTAGATTGTGTGAATATAAATGACAGAATACCTAATTACTGAAAACGAATGGGACATCCAATATTAGCGACTGCTCTGGAACCCTCGTTTGTCAGATCACTTATTTGTGTGATCTTTTATGACATTCATAATAGTGGTGTTTCTTTCACTTTGGCGAATGAGAGTTGTTTATTCACCATTATAATTATTTTAGTTTATATCACGGTTCAGCGATGGAGTTAACTGTAATACTGAATTTCTTCTGTGTATCGTCAATAAACTCATGTAGTACTATAACATGACACATTTACAAAATATTTGAGACCCATTGTAGTGCGCCATTTTATATTTTAGCAATATTATAAGTACAAAACACCCAGTATTATTATACACAGCAGAAGGAGCCGTTGGCTGCAGCCGGTGCATTAGTGTTGCCCATTTGTCAGTAAATATTAAATAAAAATGATTTATTTCATGGGCAGCGTGGTGGCGGAGTGGTTAGCACTGTGGCAGCACAGCAACTCACCCTTGGCCGGGGGATCCTGGGTTCGATTCCAGCCCCCGACCAACAGTGATTTGTGTGGAGTTTGCATGTTCTCCCCGTGTCTGCGTGGGTTTACTCCGGGATTTCTCCGGTTTCCTCCCACATGCCAAAAACATGCAAGTTAGGTTAATTGGCATTAAAAACTGGGGATTCTAAATTGTCCTTAGGTATGACTGTGAAAGTGAATGGTTGTCTGTCTCTCTGTGTTGGCCCTGCAATGGATTGGCGATCTGTCCAGGGTGTACCCTGCCTCTCGCCCAAAGATGCTGGGATAGGCTCCAGCCCCCCCGCGACCCGAAAAGGACTAGGCGGAAGAAGATGAATGAATGAATTTATTTCGATATCTGGGCATTTTTGTGTCCAGTTTGGTCTCGTCGTTTGTTTAATCAAACCGTGCATATGTAACCGCATATGATATGCAACTGATCTGGCCATTCTGCTCCACAAACATAGCGGTATTATTATTAAGCTTTTAAATTTTAGATAGCCGTGCAAGCACACCGGTAGGAGCATCATCGGGGACTCACAGTCCTGCAAAGTACAGTGGTAGCACACAGGTGAAGCAGCAGCCGGGCAGGCTGGGCTTGCCTCCCTGTGAAGGACCACAATCCACGGTCCAGCCGCTGCTTCTCCTGGTGTGTTCTGTGTTGGATAGAATGGTGTTCTTTGCCGGACCCCGAGTCCCCTCTGCCGCTCCTCCCAGTATACTCGCACGCCTCCTGTTCTCCACATATGCCGCATTATCCATTATAGTATAATTTTAAGCATTAAATCTTCAGTATTATCTTTTTCTGGTCAAATTTGTCGCTTTTCACTTCCTTGTTTTGTTCACAGAGCGCTCTGCTGACTGGTCGTGATGCCGCATATTATCCAATCAGAATGAAGTCAATCCAAAACCCCACCCACACTTCTTGAAGGCTGAGCATGAACAGATAAAGCGATGGCTAAACTTGTATTGATAATAATTACATATTTTGACTGAACAAGTCCATACTCAGTGATGCACACCCTTGAAACCTCAGCAAAGCATGTAGAAAATCGGAGGTCAGTCTGATGAATGGTTTCAAAGATAGGGGAGGAACAGACGGACAGTCACAGATTCCTTGCCATTATCCTAGAATTTCCCCATTGTCGGACTAATAAAGGCTTATCTCATCTTATCTTATAGAAAGATTAAGAAAAGTCTGTCTCCTTGGAAGTAAAATATAAAAAAAGAATAGTGTCTCAAGACTTTTGCACAGGACTGTACACACAAACCCACATGGACTGGCAGTCCAGATGGCTGATTCACTGCAGTTTTGCCACCCGTGACCCCACATCACTGCTACACAGATCCACAAATAAAAATGAAGGTGTGGAGTAACACTGCTTTAACAGCCCTGTTGTATTCAGTGAAAGAAATGTGTCCATCTTCTCTTCTGTCACACAAATATAGCTGCCAAAATGCATTTTAATTAACACAATCAAGGCTGACATTTGACAAAAAAAATACAAAGGCAAAAAAGCCCAGCATCAAATACCTGCAATGATTTTCTTTCAGATATGCCCTACTGTGCATAGTGCATACAGGTGCATCTCACTAAATTAGCATGTCATCAAAAAGTGATTTATTTCAGTAATTCAATTCATAAAATGAAACTCATATTTTATATAGATTCATTACAGACAGAGTGATATATTTCAAGTGTTTATTTCTTTTAATTTTGATGGTTATGGCTTACAGCTCATGAAAACCCGAAAATCAGTTTCTCAAAAAATTAGAATATTACGTTAAGATCAATTTTTAAAAAATGATATTTTTAATAGAAATGTTGGCCAACTAAAAGTATTTCCATGCACACACTCAATACTTGGTCAGGGCTCCTTTTGCATGAATCAATACTGCATCACTGTGGCATGGCATGAAGGTGATCAGCCTGTGTTACTGCTGAGGTGTTATGAAGGCCCAGGTTGCTTTGGTATCGGCCTTCAGCTCATTTGCATTGTTGGGTCTGGTGTCTCTCACCTCCCTGTTGACAATACTTCATAGATTCTGTATGGGGTTTAGGTCAGGAGAGTTTGCTGGCCAGTAAAATATGGTGATACCGTGGTCATTAAACCAGGCTTACTTTTGGCAGCAGTGTGGGCAGGTGCCAAGTCCTGCTGGAAAATTAAATCAGCATCTCGATAAACCTTGTCAGCAGAGGGAAGCATGAAGTGCTCTAAAATGTCCTGGTAGACAGCTGCATTGACTTTGGACTTGATAAAACACAGTGGACTAACACCAGCAGATGACATACCTCCCCAAATCAGGTGCCAATTTCTGTCACTTGGAAATCAAGATCCCAGAGTCTGGAGGAAGAGTGAAGAGGCACGGAATCCAAGTTGCTTGAAATCCAATGTGACGTTTCCACAGTCAGTGATGATACATAGAGCCATGCCATCTGCTGGTGTTTTTCCACTGTGTTTAATCAAGTCCAATGTCAGTGCAGCCATCTAACAGGAAATTTTAGAGCACCTCATGCTTCCCTCTGCTGACAAGCTTTATGGAGATGCTAATTCCATTTTCCAGCAGGACATGGCACCTGCCCACACTGCCAAAAGTACAAATACTTGGTTTAATGACCATGGCATCACTGTGCTTGATTAGCCAGCAAACTCTCCTGACCTAAATACCATAGAGGATCTATGGTGTATTGTCAAGAGGAAGATGAAATACACCAGACCCAATAATGCAGATGAGCTGAAGGCCACTATCAAAGCAACCTGGGCTTCCATAACACCTCAGCAGTAACACAGGCTGATCACCTCCATGCCATGCTGCACTGATGCAGTAATTATGCAAAAGGAGCCCCAACCAAGTACTGACTGTGTACATGGACATACTTTTCAATCGGCCAACATTTCTATAAAAAATATATTTTTTTTAAAAATTTATTTTATATAATATTCCAATTTTTTGAGAAACTGAATTTGGGGTTTTCATTTGCTGTAAGCCATAACCATCAAAATTAAAAGAAATAGACACTTGAAATATATCACTCTGTGTGTAATGAATCTATATAATGTATGAGTTTCTCTTTTTGAAATGAATTATTGAAATAAATCAACTTTTTGATGGCATTCTAATTTATTGAGATGCACCTGTAGTCTACGCTGTCAAACTTCACTTTGTGCAGTCATTAACACCACACAGATGGCTGAATAAAGTTTGAATACTATCTAATGTTACCTACAGTGTATTACTGCCCTCTGAGTGGTTCTCAAGATGAGCAAACTTCTGATTACTAGCCATGTCAAAATCACCATCTGCCACATGCATTCGATATTAAATCTGGAAGGCTCCAGGGTGAGATAATCAGTTCCACTGCCATTAAGCTGAGCAACTGATCAAAGTAACAGTCTGGTGAAGCCTTTTGTAAAGTTCTTGTCATCCAGTCATCAAATCAGCAGAGTGGCTGCAGAGACTGACAGGTCATTCAGAACATACATATGGATGGTGAAACTAAGAATACGAGGTGGCTGGGATGAGTCATTTTAGCTGTGCATGATTAAAATGTAGGATTATCCGCTAACTCCAAATGTGAAGAAATCAGTTTAATGCACTGGTTCTTTTACAATTCACTGAATCGGTTTAATTTTAAAACATTATGTCTGTAACCACCCATTTTCACCAAAAGGTTTGTATTTATGCATTCCATCTTAAACATGAGTCTACAAGAGATCATTGGATTTAAAACTGTTTATAACACTCTTAATATTTTGACATTTGTCCTCAGATGTTTAGGGGAAATGAAAATGATTTTTTTTTTCTTGCGTGTGCTCAAGCTCAATTTTTCTTCCATGGTATGCATTTTTTATGTATACTTATTACACATTAGTAATTGGTTGACATGACATTGAGCGGAACAAAATGTTTGGGGATGCATAGCAAGGGAAGTTTACAAAAACAGATGTCAGTTCCAGACTGACAACCTGGTTACAATCCACCAGCACGAAATACGAATACTTGTAGTGTTTCCCCCAGGATGAAGATTTTGATCAGGCATGTATTTAAATTCTATATACATATATATACATTTTAAATTTTTCGATCTCAGACAGGAGAACTTCAATTTCACTTGATAAAGTTTTTTTTTTTTTTTAATCTTTGACTTTGAAGCATTTTAGTGAATCAATCTCCCTGTATACACTTTTAGGGTGTCAATAATGCAAATCTTCAATTCTCTTGAATGCATGTTCACTTACACACAGGTGAGGTTCACAATTTTTACATGTGTTGTTTACATGTTTGGAGGACATATGAGCATTTGTTGAATCTGGAGTGGCTCATTCCAGCTAACATGGCTTACTAACAAAGAACACGTAATTTACACATAAGATCTTCGAATCTACCTGGCACATATATTCAGGACATATAAAGTAAATCAAACCTGTTGAAATTTCATTTAAAAAATGTATAATACCAAAAATATCTGAATGTTCTTGCTTTTTGTTGGTCTCTTGCAGCCTTTAGTTTACATGTAAACTCAGTTATGACCTTGAATGACAGTCTTCAACTGTTGCCCTGAAACATTTAATCACTGTTCTTTCAGTGTTTTGATATGCACAAATCCCTTTCATCAAAAGCTCAGAAAATATTATGCACAGACAGTTAAGGTGCATATTAGCATTCATGATAAGAGGGGATCGCTGGTCTTTAACCCTAAGGTGGAATGCACAGAGTGGGCGGTATAACAGTTTACAGATAACTCAAGATTATAGGCTAGATGAAGCTTCAAGGGAAATACAGACCGAGGGTAAAACTTCCCTGAGTCACCAACGCAGTATCAGTGTAGCTCTCGCTTTACAGTACCTTTCCTTAAGAGAAATATACTATAATCACAAATTAATGACTGTATTATACAGTACCTGGGTTTTTGAGATATAAAAAAACATCACATATCTCAGAAAAAAAGTTACTAACAGGAAGGCAGAAAAATAAAACAGATGAAAGAAGGAACAAATCTTTTTTTTTTTTTTTGATTTTGTATACTTTATTGATCCCCAGAGGGGAAACTGAGGGCATCCACCTGGATGGATGAAGCAGCCACGGTACGGCGCTATCCCTTAACCATTCACACACACATTCACACCTAGGGCCACTTTAGAGTCTCTAGTTAACCTAACCTGCATGTTTTTGGCCTGTGGGAGGAAACCGGAGAAATCCCGGAGTAAACCCACGCAGATACAGGGAGAACATGCAAACTCCACACAGATCACTGTTGGTCAGGGGCTGGGATCGAACCAGGGATCCCATGGCCAAGGGTGAGTTGCTGTGCTGGCGCAGTGCTAACCACTGCCCCACTGCACCGCCCAATTTATTTATTTATTTTTATTTTTTTTTTATAAATCTTGTAAGGAATCAGAGGATAAAGTGGATGAGAGAAAAAGAACTAGAGGTAGGGATGGTTTTTTTTTTCTGGTTCCGGTTCCGCTGGACCGGCGGCGCCACACGAGTTGGCTGCCGTTTGCAACTGCCTTTTTCTTATCTTCCTTCTTCTTTCTACACCTTTCACTCTATATATATATCACGGACACACAGATCGCCCCAAGGGTCTCCTGAGTCGGCGGACGGAGCCACTGTTTGCAGCGGGGGACGATACAGCAGGGAAGAGCTAGCTAGCTGGCTAGCTAGCTCCAACCACCACCCGGTGCTAACGGAGAAGCTCGACATGCCGAGGAACTGTGGCGAAAACGACGCGGGTGCCGGGCTGGAGTTTAGGCGGCGTGCAAGAAATATAAGACAGAATAATAAAGAGCGATGGCAAGAACCAAGCAGACCGCCCATAAATCTACTGGAGGAAAAAGCCCCCCAGGAAGCAGCTAGCCACCAAGGCTGCTCGAAAAAGCGCTCCGGCCACCGGCGGAGTGAAGAAGCCTCACCGTTACAGGCCCGGTACCGTGGCTCTGAGAGAGATCCGTCGCTACCAGAAATCCACGGAGCTGCTCATCCGTAGGCTGCCATTCCAGCGCCTGGTGAGGGAGATCGCTCAGGACTTCAAGACCGACCTGCGCTTCCAGAGCTCCGCCGTCATGGCTCTGCAGGAGGCCAGCGAGGCCTACCTGGTGGGTCTCTTCATGGACACCAACCTGTGCGCCATCCACGCCAAGAGGGTGACCATCATGCCCAAAGACATCCAGCTGGCCCGCCGCACCCGCGGAGGGAGAGAGAGCTTAAGACTTTCTGCTGCACATTCACCAACCACAATGCTCCGCACTGTGTGTCTATATATATATATATATACTGTAGTAATATGTACATACAGTATGTATACTAGCTGTTCTTGTTTTTTTCTTGCCTTCGGATTGTTGCTCTGACTGTTGCTATCCCTGTGCTGTTGCAATCCTGGAATTTCCCCATTGTGGGACTAATAAAGGCTTATCTTATCTTATCTTAAAAATGGGAATTAAAGTTAAAGACACCTGTTCTAACAAATCCTGACAAGACACTTGGGGCTATGACAACTTTTACAGTGTATCTGCATACATCAAGTTCACAGTGATGCTCCTTACCATAGCACACACATGCCTGCATTTTGTGGAGATACAAGCACTCAAGTTTAACAGGAATCACAGTGACTGAGGCACTGCTTACATGACAGCAGTTTTTCTGAACACGGGAAAAAGTTGTTCCTTTGGGTCTTAAAAGAGTGATATTAGGCACTTTTTGCACATGACAGTTACCAGAGGTGTTGATGAAATGTTTTTGACATGCTTTGGCAAAAACACCTCAAGCCCCATTTACGCCTGTCATTACAATGTGTAACAGGACCCAACTTTTAATGCATTAAGGCACCAACAGTTAAAATGAGCAATTTCTTTGAAAATACAGTACTATACAAGTTAAGCATACTCAAAAAGAATTATTTTTGTCTGAATGCTTGTGGAGTTTGTATGTCCTCCCCGTGTCTGCGTGGGTTTACTCCGGGATTTCTCCGGTTTCCTCCCACATGCCAAAAAACATGCAAGTTAGGTTAATTGGCATCAAACTGGGGATTCTAAATTGTCCTTAGGTATGACTGTGAGAGTGAATGGTTGTCTGTCTCTCTGTGTTGGCCCTGTGATGGACTGGCGATCTGTCCAGGGTGTACCCTGCCTCTCACCCAAAGACGCTGGGATAGGCTCCAGCCCCCCCACGACCCGAAAAGGATTAAGCGGAAGAAGATGAATGAAAAAATGAATGAATGAATGAATGCTTTCTTCTGGCTCTTCTCTTCTATTACAGCAAAATATATGCAGCACCATTTAAGTTTCAATAGAAGTGAAATTTGAAATTTTGAAAACGGAATACTTTGAGTATTTAAAACTAAGATGTACAATATCCCCCAGATGCTAACCTTTCATGAGTCACTCCTCCAGTGGGTATGAATGAATTACTGGAGTACAGCTGGAGGGAAATTTTTCTGCTTCTCTACTGCTGTTACCCAACAGCTCGCTATCTCTAGCAATATGTCCGCAGTGCCTCATGGACCAGACTCCAGAGCACGCCACTGGCAGATTGCCTTAAGGTATTTAGGAACCCAATCACAGAACAAAATGGTGCAGTGCAAATCCAATCAGTGTGTGAACTGTATGCAGTGATAGACAGGATTTTTACAGGGCTCAAGCAGCCAGACTGGTTTCTTTAATTTAGAATTTAAAAATACTGATTTGTTGATTAATGCACAAAACCTGTAATCATAGAGAAATGACAATGGAAAACAATGATTTTGGTCTTGCCTAAAGAAGAAATATCCATTTTTCTTTTCCAGTGTTTCCAGTGAGGGAATTACTTGTTCTTCTGTATTTCAAAAAGAATGTGCATTTTTTTTCCAAAAACTGATCCATTAATCACGTAAATACTTGAACAAATAACTAATAGAATGAGGATGGTTTTAGAAAGGCAGCAGCAGCTCTCTGTTTTCTTTAGGATTTCTGGAGATTAATTTTACCAAAACACAGACTCTGTTCATTTTTTTCGAGGAGCAGTCCAGAGGGAGTATGGTTGTAAAATGTCACCCAAATTAAGGCAAAATGACCTTTATTTAACCCAGAGTGGTTCTAACTCCTTTGCTCACTGATGCAAGGCATCAGTGGATCATCATTTATACAGCTGCCTGCAGGTTATTCGATTGCACTGCTCCATGGTTTAATCACTCCCCATTCTGTGCATTACAAAAATGCTCAACTGTGTTAATGGAATGGAGGCTACGACAGGCAGCATTCCCACAGTGCAAGAGAATACAGTAAACAGTGGCTCTGAAAGTACCTTTAGTACCAATCAATTTAAAAATTCCTGTAGTGTTAATGTAGAGTCGCTCTGGACCTCATTCATTCACAAGTTACCACAAAGCAGTACTGCAACAGATCTGACAGAAAAACATGTGGTGATACTAGGACTATACCAATATGGCACGGAATATCACAATAATCAAATATTTGGGTACAGGTTTTCAAATGTGGCTTTCAGATATTCAGCTTTCTTCCACCTAATAATGATTTTAATAAAAGTAAATTTCTAATGCTGACTACATTCTGTACTTAGATGGCTTTAATTTAAACTGCACAGAAAATATGGAATGAGCTCCCTTAGCAAAATGGTCTGCATCTGAATCAGATGGACCATTAAGGAAGTGGAAACAAAAGAAAACTAATATCTAAGATGTCTATACATTGGGGGGGGGGCAGCTGAAAAGTTCAAAGGCTGACCATGATGCAGTGGTCAAAATTTGACCAAATGTGGTTTATTGTACACATACTCGACAGTTTTGTCACTCTCAGCTCAGCCCTCTTGGCCACTGAAGCACAAATACTACTGGCTCAGCACCTATGAGCATAACTCCTTAGTCAGCCTATCAATCTCTCTCTCAATCTCTCTCTCTCCCTCTCTAATGCACTATAACCTTTACAGGTGAACTTAATTTGACCTTTTCAATGTGTATGTCCAACTGTTCAATGTTTCAATAGTTTTTGCATAACTTGCTGTTCTCTAACAAGATGCTTAATGCCAAAATTCACAACAGGTGTTCACAAGAGACCAATAAATGTTCTGGTTCAATTAGAATTGGTATGTAAACAGTCCTCTTCATCATGCTGTTTACATTTTGACATCATGAGACCAAGACGACGCCTAACAACTGATCAACAGTACCTTCAGCCATCAGTGTGTGAATGTGTGCGTGAATGGGTGGATAGCAGGATCTGTAAAGCGTTAAGCGTTTTGCTCATCTAGTGATGAGAATAAAAAAGCGCTATATAAGTGAATGCCATTTACCATTTATCTTGCCATTGTGAGGCTTCAAATAGGATGTTCTCAGAGGGAAGTAGCCACTGAGCTTAGAGCGTCACAGAGTGTCATCAGCAGGTTGCAACAGAGATACAGAGAGACTAGAAGAGTCATAGAAAGGCATAAAAGTGGATGTCCTTTGGCCACATCCCACGCCGATGACCACTTCATTGTGAACAGTGGCCTGCGGAACTGGATGACGTATGCCACTCAACTCCAGGCACATTTAAGGGAGGTGAGAATCACCCAAGTGTCACGTCAGACCATAAGAAACCATTTACATCAGTGTGGTCTGTGTCCTAGACAACCTGCAAGGGTATTTCACACCACCAGGCACAAATATCTTGCATGGGTCAGGGAACATGTAGGCTGGACAAGGGACCACTGGGCTTCAGTGTTGTTCTCTGATGAAAGTCGATTCCCACTGAGCAGAAATGATGGCCACCAGCTATGTTGGAGATGTCAAGGAGACCACCATGCATCAGCCACTGTTGTCACCAGACAAGCCTTTGGTGGTGGTGGTGGTGTTACAGTCTGGGCAGGTGTGTCTAGTCAATACAGAATTGCCCTACACCTTGTGAATGGTACAGTGACAAGCTGATACTATTTGAATAACATTACTAAACCAGTCATTGTGCCCCTGCATGAACAACACAGGCCCTAATTTCATCTTCATGGATAACAATGTTCCAGCTCACTGAGGTTGCATAATTAGGGAACGGCTGCTGAAGGCTGGGGTACCTCAAATGGAGTGGCCTGTACTTTCTCCAGACCTGAATCCCATAGAAAACCTATGGGATCAGTTGAGTCGCCGTGTAGAGGCTCGTAACCCTGTACCCCACAACCTCAACGACCTGAGGGCCACAAGAAGAGTGGAATGCCATGCCTCAGCAGACAATAAGTTGACTCATGAACAGCATGAGACATTGTTGTCAAGCTGTAATTGATGCTCAAGGGCACATGACATGTTATTAAGACACTGACATTTTTTGTTGTGGTATACCCACTACTGTTGTTGGCTTCTATTTCAATAAATTGTTTGACATGAGGAAATCACCACTGCATGCTTCTACTCAAGGGCAAAACTTTGTTTCAAACATTGGAGGGGTTGAGATCTCCGCCATATAGAGAGCCTAAGTCACGCCCCCTCCACTTCTGCATATTGGACCTTAAATTGAAAAAAAATTCTTTATTGAAATGAATGGCAAGTGCGTCATTATCTTTTGATCCCGATCAAATTTTGCCACAAATTACACATATGTTTGTCAATTTAGAAGAGAACTTCCATATAATTAAAGTTGTCAGCTGTCATATAATAACAAGAGTAATATTGAGTTTGTGTTTAAACGACAAGCAGACAACAACTCCATCATCCATAAATCACTTAACACCAGGGTTTCCTCTGGTAACATTTTCTGGGCGGCAGCCCACCTCACCAGAAAAATTACCGCAGCGCTAATGAGGAGATATGAATTTAAGAAAAATATATGAAGCAATGACTTTCCGCAAGCGCGCACACGAACAACGCACGTAGCCGTCATCTGCGTGGAGTTTAGAAGCGCCCACCCACGCAAGCTTTCCAGTCAGGCAAAGTCTCTTGCTAACATGACTGACTGTCCAAGAGAAACATGAGTTTATTGTGATATCTGAATAACGGAGAATGGAGAGCTTGTTCTGCTGTTCATAGAATATACTTTATTTAGCTCTACAGCTCAATATATACTCCTAGCCGTAGCCCGCCTGACGTCACTCACCCCCAACCCCGGCTGAGCTATGGCAAACCCCAAAGTACAATTCTCATATGTAACATTTATTAAAGTACTTTAAATGCAGAAAAAAAAAAATCAGAAGAGGTACACACGTGGACAAAATTGTTGGTACCCCTCTGTTAATGAAAGAAAAACCCACAATGGTCACAGAAATAACTTGAATCTGACAAAAGTGGTAATAAATAAAAAGTCTATGAAAATTAACCAATGAAAATCACACAATGCTTTTGAATTGTGGTTCAACAGAGTTACTTTAACAAACTCATGAAACAGGCCTGGACAAAAATGATGGTACTCCTAGAAAAGATTGAAAATAATGTGACCATAGGGACATGTTCAACCAAGATGTGTCCTCTAATTAACATCACAGGTGTCTACAAACTTGTAATCAGTCAGTCGGCCTATTTAAAGGGTGACAAGTAGTCACTGTGCTGTTTGGTGACATGGTGTGTACCACACTAAACATGGACCAGAGGAAGCAAAGGAGAGAGTTGTCTCAGGAGATTAGAAAGAAAATTATAGACAAGCATGTTAAAGGTAAAGGCTATAAGATCATCTCCAAGCAGCTTGATGTTCCTGTGACTACAGTTGCACATATTATTCAGAAATTTAAGATCCACGGGACTGTAGCCAACCTCCCTGGACGTAGCCGCAGGAGGAGACAGATAATACGAATGGTAACAGAAGAGCTCAGAACAACCTCTAAACACATTCATGGTGAACTCCAAGGTCAAGGTACATCAGTGTCAGATCGCACCATCCGTCGTTGTTTGAACCAAAGTGGACTTCATGGGAGACGACCAAGGAGGACATCACTGTTGAAAACAAATCATAAAAAAGCCAGACTGGAATTTGACAAACTGCATGTTGACAAGCCACAAAGCTTCTGGGAGAATGTCTATGGACAGACGAGACAAAACTGGAACTTTTTGGCAAGGCACATCAGCTCTATGTTCACAGATGCAAAAATGAAGCATACCAAGAAAAGAACACTGTCCCTACTGTGAAACATGGAGGAGGTTCTGTTATGTTCTGGGGCTGCTTTGCTGCATCTGGCACAGGGTGTCTTGAATCTGTGCAGGGTACAATGAAATCTCAAGACTATCAAGGTATTCTAGAGAGAAATGTGCTGCCCATTGTCAGAAAGCTTGGTCTCAGTCGCAGGTCATGGGTCTTGCAACAGGATAATGACCCAAAACACACAGCTAAAAACACCCAAGAATGGCTAAGAGCCAAACATTGGACTATTCTAAATTAATTAAATCATTAAATCCCCCTTTATTGTCATTCAACTGTACAACCAATCATGTACAGTAGAACGAGATTGTGTTTTACCTATCTACTGTGTTAATCACACACACCCCAAGTGCAGAATCAGAGGGCCGCTGCCATGCAAGGCGCCACCACAAATTTCCCTCCTCCATTCCATTATTGCTGAGCACCAAGCTGGATGGCAGGAAGTTCCACTTTTATATGGTCTTCGGCATGACCCGGCCCGGATTTGAACCCCTGCCTCCCGGGTGTGGGGCGGCTGCTCTACCAACTGAGCCACCACTCCGGTGGTGGCTCAGTTGGTAGAGTGGCCTACCAGGTGGTAAATTGGCCTTCTATGAGCCCTGACCTAAATCCTATTGAACATCTGTGGAAGAAGTTGAAACATGCCGTCTGGAGAAGGCACCCTTCAAACCTGAGACAACTGGAGCAGTTTGCTCACGAGGAGTGGGCCAAAATACCTGCTGAGAGGTGCAGAAGTCTCATTGATAGTTACAGAAATCGTTTGATTGCAGTGATTGCCTCAAAAGGTTGTGCAACAAAATATTAAGTTAAGGGTACCATCATTTTTGTCCAGGCCTGTTTCATGAGTTTGTTTTTTAAACTAATTCTGTTGAACCACAATTCAAAAGCATTGTCTGATTTTCACTGGTTAATTTTCATAGACTTTTTATTTATTACCACTTTTGTGAGATTCAAGTTATTTCTGTGACCATTGTGGGTTTTTCTTTCATTAACAGAGGGGTACCAACAATTTTGTCCACGTGTGTATGTAAGCACTGGAGGCATTTGTCATGGTTTTAATCCGCTGGAAACGGGAGCAATAATGGAAGAGTCACTTAGCTAAGAGATGTGGTTAGAATTCATATTGCAGCCGGCTTCATATGAAGGGAAAGGCAAGGGGGGCTGATGAATTGTTGGAAGATATATTTCACCAGCCACTACAATATTAAGTTATGTTCCCTATTATGTACCTGGCAAGTTAAGATGACCGAAATTCACCAAGTCAATGACTTTAATCCGTCAGCAGCCTTCAGACAAACTAAACGTGCCAACATTTGGATTTCAAAATAAGGGAGGTTTTTCCTGCTGTCTGGGTAGTGAGGAGATTTAAAAAACAAACAAACAAACAAACAAACAAAAAAACCTATAAATATATAGAAATATTGTAACAGAAATAACGACATCCTTGGTCATTTAAGTTAATTTCTTTAAATTTTAATAATTATATTTCTTTGAATTCAGAATTAAAATTATTGTTCTGTTCTGGCTCTACAAAATTATGGTCAAAAGTTTAAATTGTATGAGGAAAAAAGTAAAAAAATTACCACATTCTGTTTCAAATTTATTAGAAAACAGTAATTTTATAATAATCTGCCTTTGTCCATCAGACAGGCCTCTTCACTGTCCAGTTTTAAAACTCCTCTTAAAACCCATTTTTTATTCTCTGGCTTTTGACCCAGTTTGACACATTGATTTTTTTTGTTCTTATTGTCTCTCTTGTATGACTATTGTTTTGTTTGTGCAGTTTTGTACTTTAGCTGTATTTTATTGATTTTGTTTTATTTATCGTTGATGTACAGCACTTTGTGTCAACTGTCATTTTTAAAAAGCTTTATAAATAAAGTTGGATTGGATTAAAAAAAGATAAAAATTAGCCATAAAATAATCCACATTTGTAATAGTCTCAACTGTACAAGAAAAGTCATAATTTTACAAGAACAAATTACAAATTTGAGAAAAACGGTTGCAAATTTAGATACATTTACAGAGAAAAGTATAAAACTATAAGAAAATTGTTAGAAATTTTGGAGAAAAACCTCAAACCTTCAAGACTGAAGTCATTACTCAAGTTTTTAAGTGGGTGCTCGTTTTACCCTTAACTCAACTAGAAATTTTTGGTTGTCTACTTTTAATTATTAATTTCATAGTACTGCTTTTATATGAGTAGAATTTCTGGCTATTATACCCACCTCTGATCATATAATTTAAGTATGAATGAGTAAATTACTATTAGGGATGTTTTTTTCCCTTCCCTTTCCTACTCTTTGTCAATGAAAAAAAGAAACACTAGAATAAAAATACAAAAAAATACACATTTTGGTTATATACTGTATGTAAACCATGGAAAAAAAATCCTGCAGGACATGCATGACACTTGGTATTTTCAAACCTGTTTGTATACCACCACAGACAGAGAACCTGAATTAGACAGAGCTCAGAGAGGGCAAGATGAGATAGAAGAGAGGAGCCAAGGAGAGGAAAGTGTTCAGGCAGAGGGTCCAGGAGAGGTGAGAGCAGAGGGAGGAGAGAAGGATAACACCACAAAAAAAGTCTAAACACAGGACATCTGGATGGGACCCCAACTGGCCCAGTATTCCAATATTCACACCAAGATCTTTAAGCCAGAGGAAACACTGAAACACGGTTACATTTTAATGATATGAAAAGCACTGATTTCACATAGCATTGACCCCTGCACTGACAGACAAGTCACTATCTTAGCCTGACTTAGCTAAATCACTTTTCAGTGATAATAACAGAATGGATTTGCCTGACTTGCTGCCCTCACCCTGTGTATCTCTGTGAGGAAATCACATGAACAAAAAGAAAATGCCAATCACTTACAAGAACAAGTCTAAAATTCATTAGTTTGTCCAACAGAACATTATTATGATGATCTAGTCAGCAGTCTGTTCTCTAAGGTGGCGCAGTGGTTAGCACTGCGGCAGCACAGTTTACCCTTGGCCGGGGGATTGTGGGGATCGTGGGATCGTGGGTTCGATCCCAGCCCCCGACCAACAGTGATCTGTGTGGAGTTTGCATGTTCTCCCCGTGTTGCGTGGGTTTACTCCGGGATTTCTCCGGTTTCCTCCCACATGCCAAAAACATGCATGTTAGGTTAATTGGCTGTTCTAAATTGTCCCTAGATATCTGTTTCCTATAGGCCCTTAGAATAGAGGGTTAGTATTAATGAAAGCGCTTTGAGTGGTCTTTGTGACTAGAAAAGCGCTATATAAGTGCAGGTTAGTTAGTTAGTTAGTTAGTAAGGTGCAAAGTTCATTTTTTATTGTTACCTGGTCACTTGTGCCTCCTGTGCTACCTCACTCTCCCTCTAGTCACCTGAGCCATCTCTCTCCTCCCTCTCTCTCTGTTATCCCTGCTACTGTCACTTTAACATTCTTGCTCCTGACATAAAATAAGCTCAAATAATGTTCAAATGGTTTTTGAGAGGCACGTCACTGACAATTTTGGAAGATGTAATTCATGCAAGAATTTCACATGCAAAAAACTTGGAAAGATGTCCGATGTTTCCCCCCTTCTTCCCTCTTAATAGCATCTTAACAGGGTTATCAGCAGGTGCATTAGGTCGTCTAGTTTATTTTGATACCATGATCATCATTCTCGCTACTGAACTGAAGTTAATGCAGCTGCTGAATGTGGATGAGGCTTACCACTATGTAGCTATTTTTTACCAAGTAGATGAACTAAGCACACTATGTGTGATTTCGTCAGCTACGCTATGACAAAAGTAAGTTATCCTGTCTGCAGAGGCATTACGAACATAGCACACCACACCTTAGGTGTGTTCTATTTCACTTATTAAATGATAATAACTCTGACAAACTCATCCTGGTATTAAAAACTTACTCCGGATTCATTATCTAGACATTTAATTTTTTACAATGGCATCCAGTTTTCAAATTTAGGATTCAGGTTAGGTTAATTGGCATCAAATGGGGATTCTAAATTGTCCTTAGGTATGGATGTGAGAGTGAATGGTTGTCGGTCTCTCTGTGTTGGCCCTGTGATGGACTGGAAATCTGTCCAGGGTGTACCCTGCCTCTCGCCCAAAGATGCTGGGATAGGCTCCAGCCCCCCCACCCCACCCATGACCCAAAAAGGATTAAGCAGAAGAAGATGGATGGATGGTATCTGCCCCCCTCCCCTCGTAAAAGGTAAATAACAAATTTACCTTTACCAAATTTACCAGAATTTTTTTTTTTTTACAAATTTAGGAGAAAACGGTATAAATTCACAAGAAAAACACAGCAACTTGATGATAGTCAAAAAATTATTTAAAAATATCATAAATTATTTTGCAAATATGTAAGGAGAAATGCTTATTTTCCATGACAAATTTAAGAAAAATGCTACATTATTTGAGAAACTGAATTTAAGGGGAAAACATGGGGGAAATACTGCATATTTATACAAAAAGTAGGCAAATTTACAAGAAAAAATGTCTCCGATTTACAAGAAAAGCTGTAAAACTATGACAAAAAAGTTGCACACACGAAAAAGTGACCTTAGAAATGTCCCAATGCTACATAAAACACTGATCAAGTTTACTAAGGGAGAAAAAAGATTGGACAGAATATTTAGATCCCCAAAAGTTTGTAGTGAGGACAGCTCTAACTTTAAATGGGTTTATCATATGTTTTCTCTAGGTGCAGCGCAGCGGTCTGCAGAAACCCCTACTTGACAGGAAAAGCAACAGGCTGGAGGAGGTGACAAATGCTGCAAAAATTGCTGAAAGAAGAATTGCAACTTTTTAGTTATCAATTTTTTTTAGCGCTCCCTTTATTGCAAATGGACCCTTAAACACCAACAAACTCAAGAGGCACGGTGTTAAGGTGATGAATCTTGTTATACTAGGAGCTAAATCACTATACAGGGATAATAAGCCATCAATATCTCAGTGTTTGGTCACTGCCTAATTTGTATAATGCTGTCTCGTGATTAAATAAAATGGGAACGAAAACTAGAAATGTCATTTTAAGCTCAATAATTAAATTAAATAAATAAATCAGTGATGCTGTGTTGTAGTGCTTCTGAACTCATTTTAACACATGTAAAAAAGTTTATAAAAAGCTTAGGAATATGAAATGCATCTATTCTTTCATTCATCTATTTGGTGTTTATTTCTTATATATTTGTTAACTCTTTTGTGCAGCTGTGGTATTTTAACAGAGGATAAAAGATCTTAAAATGATCTGAAGGGAAAATAATCAACTTCTTTTAACGAATATTTAAGAATAGCCTTCAGTGACTTAGTAATCAAAAGTGGTAAAACTTGCCTTTTCATTGAATTTTATAATTATCAAAATCACGACATTTTAAAAATACAGAACAGTTTAAGGTTAACTTGAATTTCGTGGGGATGACAAGCAATATTTAAATGCATTTATATTTAAGGACCGGTGGTCAAAGTAGATTCTGTTTGTACTTGATAAATGCTCGGAGCTGCTAACATTTTGATGAATGCTCAAACACATAAATTTCACTCCAACAGTTGGCGAACAAGTCCATTCTGATCACACTTCATGAATGATCAATACAATGTCAAGACCAAATTTGCATGAGAAAAGCTAATCATTTCTCAGATCAGCTAAATCCTACCAGGCAGCACAGTTATTCTGTGGTGTACTCCCATAGCTTTAACTCACATTAGCAAACTAGCAACCAGCTAGCTTCAGACAGCAATTCACAAGTTAAATCAAAAATATGATATTTACCTTGTTTTGGAAAGAGGGTTTGGTCTTTTTGTTTGACAAGTTCAACCAATTTAAAATGGTTTGTTAACTTTGTGAAGTTCGTTTCATCTTCTCTCACTGAGCTGAATGCATTCCATACAAGCATCCCTACCTGCTGCCCTTACATCTGACTTCTACTCAGAGAAGGCACAAGTACTGGTTGGGCAATACAAAGTCTGCAGCGGGGGGGATACATTGTCCGATTATTAGAAATGTTACTTTTTGGAGACTTCCGGTTATGGCGGCCATGTAGGAAGACGTGTTTCACACTGCTCTGCTTGTCAAACTAAAAATTTAACTAAAACTCTCTCAACTGGAACAAAAACCCATCCCAGCGTTTTGGCGTGGATGTGGTAAAGACCAAAGTTGGAAAATCAGGTGGAGGAAAAGGCAACTCGTCAAAACATTCCAAGCTAACGGACTTCCACGCTCAAGGCGAGGCAGGGAAAACTCCAGAAACGATGGTGAAGGATGGAGCCAGCGGCGGAGCGGGAACTGCTGGGGAGGGGACAAGCATAGTGCTCGCTGCCATCACCTCCATGAAAACAGAGTTTTCGTCTAAATTTGATGGGATTATAGCAGCGATAGAAGGAATGAGAAAGGAAATAAACGACTGTTTCGAATGAGTATCGCAGGCGGAGCTCCGAATATCAAGCGCTGAGGATGACGTCACCAGCCTGCAAATTAAACTGCAAACACTGGAATTAAAATGGAAACGTCTGGAAGATAACGTCCTAGACTTGGAATCCCACTCGCGACGTAATAATTTGAGGCTGGTGGGCCTCCCGGAGGGAGCGGAGGGACGGGACTCATGTTCCTTTTTAGAAAAGTGGATTCCAGAAGCGCTGAACAACGCGGACCTGCAGTCATCGGTCGTTTTAGAGAACGCCCACCGAATCGGCCCACCGAGAGATAATAAGACACCACCAAGGACGCTGATTATGAAGTTCCTCAACTACAGAGACAAGGTGATGGTCACCAATGCGGCGCGAGCTAAAGAGAAAATTAAATACCAGGATCAACAGGTGCGCTTCTACCCAGATTTGGCTGCAGGAATACAATTAAGGAGGCAGTTCGACCCCACCCGCACAGAGCGGCGCAACCTCAGGATTCGTCACGGAGTGATTCCTCCGGCAAGACTGCTGGTCACCCCTCAAGAGGCGCAGGAGCTCATTAAGCAGATTCAAAAGGAAACTGGTGGGAGCTAAGCATGAACATGACAAAGGTAGAACATTTAAGCGTATGTACAGACATCTGATTGATCTGAAACATATAATAAGTCTACAAAGTACAGATTGTATTTAAAAAAAAAAAAGCTATGATGTACAAAGTTGCTATAAAACTTTGAAGTTATGTTGAAAAAACTACAGAAGAGAGTTAATGTCATAAAAATAGTAGAGTCAGGGTGATTGAGAGGAGAAAGAGAGAGTGGTTTGACTGATCCTCGCAGGTGTGGAACAGTCACTAGCTATAACGGGATACGGAATTTTTTTGATTTTGGGGGGATTACCACGAATGTGGGGAAAGGGAATTTGTTTTTGTTTAGTTTGTAGGATGGATGTTCCATCATCCATGTTTTTGCTTCTCTGTAAGAGTATGTTCATATTGCAAGGTAATCTCAAACTCCTAATTGATCATAGATCAAAGCGTTAATCTTAATTTAACTTCATGGAATTGCAGAGGTCTCCAAAATCTAAAAAAACTTAAACAAGTTATGAATAAAATAAAAGACATAGATTCAAAAATTGCATTTTTACAAGAAACACATCTAATAGAAGAGGATGTAAAAAGAATTAGGAGAAGATGGCAAGGTAACGTGTTCACCTCATCATTTTCATCCCGAGCTAGGGGAGTTATGACTCTCATACACAAAACAGTCCCATTTCAAGTGAAAAATGTAATTGGAGACAAATTTGGAAGATATCTAATCATCCAAGGATCTTTGTTATTAGAAAATATAAATCTGGTGAACTTATACGGCCCCAATATTGATGATCAAAACTTCTTTGTTAATTTATTCCTTACTTTATCATCACTTACAGGGCAACATATAATAGCAGGGGATTTTAATTGTACATTGAATCCCAGTATAGACAGATCAACAGGACTGGACTGTACGCACAATGGATGTAGGATGACTATTAATCATTTTATGGAAGAATTGAGATTGCTAGATATATGGAGAGAAATGAAACCACAAGTCAAAGCCTATTCCTGTTATTCTAATACCTATAAGACATTCTCACGTATAGACTACTTTTTGATCTCTACAGAATTAAGGTCCAGGATTCAAAACTGTTTCTATGATAACATTGTGATCTCTGATCATGCACCCTGCTGTCTAATATATGTAGATAAGAAATTGACAAACGATCCAGGTAGGTGGCATTTTCAGCATAAATGGCTTCAGGATGAGGAATTTGTTAAGTACATAGAAAAACAGACAGATGAGTTCTTTGATATTAATACTACACAAACAACGGCATGTATAAAGTGGGAGGCTTTCAAAGCTTTTATTAGGGGGCATATTATTAGTTATACAGGTTCAAAATCTAAGAAGACTCGAGAGGAGAGAGTCCAATTGGAACATAAAATAAAAATTCTTCAAGAAAAGGTGTATGCAGGAAGTAACCCACAGTTAGAGAACGAATTACTGATTCTGAGAGCTGAATATGACAAAAAATCAGCGAATAGAGCTGCCTCGAGTCTTCTAAGATTGAAGCAAACTTTTTATGAACAAGGTGAAAAATCAGGAAAACTATTGGCATGACAGATTAAACAATTAGAATTTAAAACACCAGTTACCAGTATTATAAGTAATGGACAGGTAGTTATAGATCCTTTAGAAATTAATAGGGCCTTTAGAGATTATTATGAAAAACTATATGATACAAAAAATGAAACTGACTTAACAAAACTAAATGGGTTTTTGGGTGGATTATCTATACCATGTATTCCAAATGAAAACAGGGAGATACTGGAGTCTAAAATTAGTCAAGAAGAGTTGGGCAAGCCATTGATAATATGAAATCAGGAAAAAGAGCAGGACCAGATGGTCTTCCAGCGGACCTCTATAAAAAATTTAAGGATAAATTAATAAAACCACTTTTGGAAATGGATTTAGAAGCATTTCAAAATGGTAATTTACCACCATACATGAATAATGCCTTAATTATACTGTTGCCAAAACCAGGTAAACCCCCTAATAAATGTGAAAACATGAGACCAATAAGCCTATTAAATGCTGATCTTAAGATAATCTGTAAAATTTTAGCAAAACGACTACAAGAAATATTACCAAATATTATTAACCGAGATCAGAATGGCTTTATAATGGGAAGACAAGGCTTCCATAATGTAAGAAGACTATTTAATATTATTTATTCCAATAAAGAAGCACTGGATAAAGCTCTCCTATCATTGGACACCGAAAAGGCCTTTGATAGGGTCGAATGGCCCTATCTTTTTGAAGTCCTACAAAGGTTTGGACTTGGAAATAATTTCATTAAATGGGTCCAGATAATATACAATAATGCTACAGCAGAAATCCTAACAAACAGCAATATCTCAAAATCAATAAAAATCAATAGAGGATGTCGACAAGGCTGTCCACTTTCACCTTTACTGTTTACTATGGCAATTGAACCTTTAGCGATGGCAGTACGTTTACATCCACAAATATATGGAATTAAAGTAGGACCAACAGAACATAAAATCTCCCTGTATGCCGATGACATAATTTTGTTTATGTCGAATTTTAAAAAATCAATTCCGACCTTGTTAAATTTAATAAAGAACTTTGGGGAAATATCAGGATATAAAATAAATAAAACAAAATCTTCAACATTAATGCTAAATGAGACCCAGAGAAATCACCCAGCTCCTGAGGTAAATCAATTCAATGTTGTAAATCAGTTTAAATATTTAGGAATTCAAATTTTGCCTAAGCTAGAATCAGTCGCCAGTGCCAACTATGAAGCCTTAATGACAGATATTAATGAGTTACTTCAGAGATGGATGTCACTACCAATGTCGATGATCGGGAGAATTAATATACTTAAAAGTAATATCTTACCAGAAATACTTTATTTCAAAACATTCCTTTACCACCACCTTCAGATCTATTCTCAAGAATTAAAAATAAGTTAGTGGAATTTATATGGAACAATAGGAAGGCTAGATTACGTTTGTCCTTACTATATTTACCATTTGATCGTGGATGTCTGAAATGTCCAAACTTTATGTTGTATTACTGGTCAGCACAACTGAGGTCTATGACATATTATTTTTCATCAAATGATCTCCCTCCCTGGACTGAAATGGAATCATACAATTTACCTTTACCTCTTCCCTTATTCATATACTCAGACTCAGCTAAAAAATTACAGAAACAAGTTAAAAATCCAATTGTAAAGCACATGATCAAAATACGGTGGGAAACCAAAAAATATTTAAAAGAACCACACTTACTGTCACAATTTAGCCCAATATGGGGTAATCAACATTTTACACCAGGGAGAGCGGATGCTGTATTTCAAGTATGGAATTTAAAAGGGATTCAAAAGATTCAAGACTTATATTTGTCACGTTCAGATAACATAATGTCTTTTGAAGAACTGAGGATTAAATGACTGTGTCAGCCAGTCAGCCGCTACCCGGCCTTGGATGCGCTCTGCAGAGCGTGCCCAAATGCCAAGTCACGTTTCGTTACCTTATGTGTAATGACAATAAAGTTGAATCTCAATCTAAATTCAATCTTAATATAACACATTTTTTTAAATATCTTCAGCTTAGAAATTTTATCCGATCAAATCAAAATAATGCTCTCACCCCACTTATTCATCCTTGGAAAAAATTTTGACGAAAGATAGTAAGAGAAAGGGTATTATTTCAGAGTTTTATAACTCATTGACACTATTCTCAAGTGAAAACTCACAGAAAAGACTGAATTATTGGAAAGAAGATCTGAAAATTGAAATTTCAGAGGAACAATGGGAAATGGCTTGTGCAGAAGCTCAAACCAAATCAATAAATCTACGTCTTAAACTGATACATTTTAAATCGTTAATGCGGATGTATGTTACACCAGTGGAGTTAAATAGATATAACAAAAACATACCAGATACATGCACAAAATGTATGGAAAGTAAAGGAACCCTATTTCACTGTTTATGGGAATGTAGAAAAATCAGAATGTTTTGGGAAGAGGTGAGGGTAACAATTGAAAAAAATAATTTCAAAACAATTCACATTGATCCCTAAACTGTTTTTGTTGGGCCTGTATCCAAAAAAAAAAACTTTAATAAGAGTGAAAGAGCATTCATAGACCTCGGTTTGCTTAATGCTAAAAAATGTATTGCACTACTGTGGAAAAAGACTCAGACCAGATGTGACTCAGTGGTTAAGACAGATGTTAACAAACCTTCCACTAGAAAGAATAACATATATACTGAAATCAAAGGAAAATGTGTTTGAGAATATATGGAGACCTTTCATTGATTATGTAAAAAAAATTAAACATAACTTCTGAAGAAGAAGGTGAATGATATCTGTGGACCTTGCAAATTCCAAACTGGTGAATGTACAGTTAGGCCCAGAAATATTTGGACAGTGACACAGTCTTCATGATTTGGGCTCTGCATGCCACCACATTGGATTTGAAATGAAACAACTACAACGGAATTGAAGTGCAGACTTTAAGGTTTAATTCAAGGGGTTGAACAAAAATATATGATTAAACATGTAGGAATTGTAGCTATTTTTATACAAATGCTCCCCATTTCAGGGGCTCAAAAGTAATTGGACAAATAAACATAACCCTAAGTAAAATGTTTTCAATATTTTGTTGAGAATCCTTTGCAGGCAAGAAGTCTGGAACCCATGGACATCACCAAACGCTGGATTTCCTCCACTGTGATGCTTTGCCAGGCCTTTACTGCAGCTGTCTTCAGTTGTTGCTTGTTTGTGGGTCTTTCTGCCGTAAGTTTTGTCTTGAGCAAGTGAAATGCATGCTCGATTGGGTTGAGAGCTTGTGATTGACTCGGCCATTGCAGAATATTCCACTTTGTTGCTTCAAAAAACTCCTGGGTTGCTTTTGCAGTATGTTTTGGATCACTGGTGAAGCACCGTCCAATCAAGTTTGCTGCATTTGGCTGAATCTGAGCAGAAAGTATATCCCTATACACTTCAGAATTCATCTGGCTGCTTCTGTCTTTTGTCATATCATCAATAAACACAAGTGACCCAGTGCCATTGGAAGCCATGCATGCCCATGCCATCACACTGCCTCCACCATGTTTTAAAGAAGATGTAGTGCTTTGGATCATGAGCTGTTCCAATTCTTCTCCAAACTTCCTTCTTCCCATCATTCTAGTACAGGTTGATCTTAGTCTCATCTGTCCAAGGAATGCTGTTCCAGAACTGGGCTGGCTTCTTCAGGTGTTTTTTCCGGCCTTTCTATTTTTGAGGCTGATTCATGGTTTGCACCTTGTGGTGAATCCTTTGTATTTACTCTCATGAAGTCTTCTCTTTATGGTAGACTTAGATACTGATACACCTACTTCCTGGAGAGTGTTCTTCACTTGAGTGGATGTTGTGAAGGGTTGTTCTTCACCATGGAAAGGATTCTGTGATCATCCACCACTGTTGTCTTCCGTGGACGTCCAGGCCTTTTTGAGTTCCCAAGCTCACCAGTGCACTCTTTTTTTCTCAGAATGTACCAAACTGTTGATTTGGCTACTCTAACATTTCTGCTATCTCTCTGATGGATTTCTTCTTTTTTTTTCAGCCTCAGGATGGTCTGTTTCACCTCCATTGAGAGCTCCTTTGACCGCATGTTGTGTGTTCACAGCAACAGCTTCCAAATGCAAACGCCACACCTGGAATCAACTCCAGACCTTTTAACTGCTTAATTGATGACAGGTTAACGAGGAAAGAGCCCATGCAGCCTTGTTTTTTTGGTTTTTTTTGCAGCCTTCTGAGTCAATTATCCAATTACTTTTGGTCCCTGGAAAAAGAGGCGGCTATGTATTAAAGAGCTGTAATTCCTAAACCCTTGCTCCAATTTGGATGTGAATACTCTCAAATTACAGCTGAGAGTCTGCACTTTAAGCCCATATTGATTATATTGTGGCACATATGTTTGGTTCATATTTCCCACAAGAGTGTGGCACATATGTCTGGTTCATATCTCCCACAAATGTATGGCTTATGTGGATTGGGGCTTCACGTCTGGAGGAACAAGAGTCTGGATTGACGGGGGCCGACAGGAGATGGCGAGGAGGTGTGAAGTCGGGCCCTTGTCTCAGAGAGGAGGCCCTGGGGGGGTTTCCGGAACACCAGAGAATAAGAGACAATGGTGAATCTTCAGAGACTTGCATTGTGATTGAATGTTTGCAGAAGCACCATGTGACTTGAGTTCTTAATCCCCCGGAGGTATAAGAGTGAGCTGTAACATTATTCTGCCTCTTCTTGCTTTTGAGAATGTTGGATGATTGTGTTCTGCAATAAAGCCGAACCTGAGGAATACACTCAAGTCTCGTCATTGAACACATCTTCCACACTGGTGACCCACGACAAAGAATGAGCAGAGAGAATTCTCCCGGGCGGAGCTCATCAGAGGCCGGCCTGATGGCTGCCTCCACGCTCCGGCTGCCCGATTTCTGGCAGCACAGCCCGCGCTCCTGGTTTAGCGTGGTCGAAGCGCAGTTCAACCTCCGGAGAATCTCAAAGGATGAAACGAGGTTCTACCATGTGGTGGCAAAGCTGGACAGTCACACGGTCCAGAGGGTGGAAGACCTGGTTAACCATCCACCGGACACCGACAAGTACGGCGCATTGAAGGAGGCGCTGATCAGCCATTTCACCCCCTCGGTGCAACAGCGAGCAGAGGGGCTCCTAGAGTTGATGGAGTCGGAGAACGACAGACCTGATGGTGAAGATGCTGAGACTGAAAGACTCCGAGGATGGCGAATTTATTTTCGCCCACCTTTTCCTCCGGACTCTGCCACCAGCAGTGAGAGTGACCCGGCAGACTCACCCCGATTGGCCAAGCGGGACTACCATGGGCTCAGCAAGGAGGCGCAGCGACTCGTCGACGCCCACAAGCGGAGCGCGGTTTCGGCCGCGGCAGCTGAGCAGAGGACGGCGCCCGGAGATGGTTTGGAGCCAGTGGTGGTGGCGCCAGATGAACCGATGGCGGCGGCGACAGGTGTCAGGCGACGCGGAGCTGAAGACGGCCTGTGCTTCTACCACCGCCGCGTTGCGGAGAGGGCACACAGATGTCTCCCACCGTGCCGCTTCAAGTGTCAGGGAAACGCCAAGACCGGGGGCCGGTAGCAGCTGCGTCCCTCGGAGAAGAAAATAAGCTGCTTTACCTGACAGATGCAACTCGGGGAAACAATTCCTCGTGGACACGGGCTCCCAGCTGAGTTTCGTCACGCCTACCTACGCAGAACGGCTGATGCCGTCTAAAGCTCCCTGGGTGTCAGTATCAGCAGCGAATGGTTCAGCGATTAAGACCTTCGGTGAGAGGACCATGCTTCTGTCCTTACAGGGCCGTTCATTCGAGTGGACCTTTATCGTAGCGGCAGTCAGTTTTAACATGTTAGGGGCTGATTTTTTGTGCTCACATGGTTTATTGGTTGATCTTGCTAATAGACGTCTGGTTAATGCACTTTCTTTTCATTCTATCCCCTGCACAGCTCGGGTGGCTCCGCCGACTGCACACGCCAACGTCACAGCTGCGGGTGGTAAGTTTCATGCTCTGCTCACTCACTTTCCAGCACTCACAGTTCCAAAGTTTTCGGCGACAGTGGCCAAACACGGGGTGGAGCATTTTATCACCACCACTGGGCCGCCCGTTTTTGCAAAAGCCCGGCGCTTGGACTCAGCTAAACTGGCAATAGTGCGCGAGGAATTTGCCAACCTGGAAAAACTGGGCATAATTAGACGCTCGAACAGCCCCTGGGCTTCCCCGTTACACATGGTCCCAAAGGCTGATGGCTCGTGGCGACCTTGTGGCGATTTCCGCAGGTTGAACAACGTCTCAGCACACGACCGCTACCCGATTCCGCACATCCAGGATTTCTCAGTTCATTTGGCGGGGGCGCGCATTTTTTCTAAAATAGACTTGGTGCGCGGCTACCATCAAGTCCCCGTGCGCGCGCAGGATATTCCCAAAACCGCAGTAATAACTCCGTTTGGGCTTTTTGAGTTTTTGCGGATGCCGCTTGGGTTAAAGGGCGCCACGCAAACTTTCCAACGCATGATGGATGCTGTTTTACGCGACCTGCCTTTCGTGTTCGTCTATTTAGACGACATATTGGTAGCCAGCACGTCCGAGGACGAACACGAAACCCACCTCACAGCGGTTTTTCGGAGACTGGCAGAGCACGGGTTGATAATTAACCCAGCGAAGTGCCAGTTCGGGGTGGCGCAAATCGATTTTTTGGGGCATCGCGTTTCGCCTGAAGGAGCGGTTCCCCTGCCTGAGAAAGTGCGCGCAATAACAGATTTCCCCTGACTTCAAACAATAAAAGCGCTGCAGGAGTTTCTAGGGATGGTTAATTTTTACAACCGGTTTCTTCCGAGCGCAGCGCGGCTCATGAAGCCACTGTACACGGCACTGAAAAAACAAAAGCCCACGAATAAGGTCGAATGGTCTCCGGAGCGGAAGCGCGCTTTCTCCCAGGTCAAATCAGCCCTTGCAAGCGCCGTTTTGTTAGCGCACCCGGTTCCAACTGCCCGTTTGGCGCTCACCACCGACGCTTCGGACCTAGCGGTGGGGGGCAGTCATTGAACAGTGTGTGGCAGGGACCTGGCAGCCTCTCGTTTTCTTTAGCAAATCCTTGCGCGATAACAAGCATAAATACAGCGCGTTTGACAGGGAGTTTTTAGCCCTACACTTGGCCATCCGCCATTTCCAGTTCTGGCTGGAAGGGCGTCGTTTCACCGCTTTCGTGGACCACAAACCATTAACTTTTGCGATGGCCAAGATCTCAGAACCTTGGTCAGGCCGACAACAAAGACAGCTAGCCGCAATATCGGAGTTCACCACCGATATCCAGCATGTTGCAGGCAAACACAATGTAGTGGCGGACTGTCTCTCACGTGCTGTGGCAACGCCAGGCCACGTGGGGGCAGACTCGGTGGCTGTGGGCCAGGGCAGTGACGTGGGAGCGCGCGCAGCCCCGGTCCACGTACGTTTGGATTATGCAGACATGGCTGCGGAGCAGGTTGGTGACGCGGATGTGTGCGCGCGCTCCAGTCTGGACCAACAGGGTTAAGGCTGGAGCACAGGGTGCAGCAAATAGGTATGCCCCCCTTAATGTGTGATGTCTCCACGGGACGGCCTCGTCCCGTGGTTCCAGCCGCGTGGCGCTGCCGCGTTTTTGACTCGGTCCATTCGCTGGCGCACCCGGGGGTGCGCGCATCGGTCAAGATGGTGGGGGAAAAATTAGTTTGGCCGGGGTTGCGCAAACAGGTCAAGGAATGGGCAGCGGCTTGTCTGGTGGGCCCGCTCCCCTCGTCTCAAGGGCACACACACCTTTTGACGATGGTGGACCGCACCACACGTTGGCCAGAAGCGGTACCTCTGGCGTCAACAATGGCGGAAGAGGTTGCGCGCGCGTTTTTAACAGCTTGGGTCGCGCGTTTTGGAGTTCCGTCAGATATAACATCAGACAGAGGCCCTCAATTTGTTTCCGAACTGTGGTCGTCTATGGCCCGCAGCTTAGGGGTGAAGGTACACCGCACTACCGCGTATAACCCGCAGGCCAATGGTTTATGTGAATGCTTTCATAGGTCATTGAAAGCAGCCCTCAGAGCATCGCTCACGGATACAAATTGGGTGGACAAACTGCCATGGGTTTTATTGGGGTTGCGTTCTGCACCTAAAGAGGATTTGCAAGCCTCCCCAGCGGAGTTAGTGTTGGCACAACCTCTCCGTTTGCCGGGGGAATTTCTCCCGGAAAATCCTGCGCCCAATTGCCCCCCAGCTCAGCTGTTGCAGAGTGGCACAGGATCAAACACGCTGCCTGGCCCAGTGCATCACAGTTTTCCACACGTTTTTGTGCCAGAGGCTTTGAAAAACGCAGAGTTTGTTTTTGTTAGACATGATGCACAACGCCCAGGGCTGCGTCCGCCTTACGATGGACCGTTCAGGGTGCTGGAAAAAAATGAGAAGCATTTTTTGCTAGATTTGGGGGGCCGAAGGGAGCTAATTTGCATAAACAGACTCAAGCCCGCTTTTGTCCTGGCTGATCAATGCGTGCAGTTGGCGAAAGCCCCCCGCCGGGGCAGGCCTCCGAGAAGGCATGCTCCTGAGCTCTCACAGAGATGTGCTAACAAATCTAATCCCCAGGTGCGAGGAGACGCTGCAGACGCAGTGAAGCCGGCCTACAGCAGATTCGGCAGGAAGCTAAGACCTAAGAGATTGGGGGATTGATTGTTGGTTATGTGGTAATGTTTTTTATGTTATGCATTTATGAGTATGTTTGTCCCATGCAGACGTTTTGGGGGGGGGGGGGGTCATGTGGCACATATGTTTGGTTCATATTTCCCACAAGATTGTGGCACATATGTCTGGTTCATATCTCCCACAAATGTATGGCTTATGTGGATTGGGGCTTCACGTCTGGAGGAACAAGAGTCTGGATCGACGGGGGCCGACAGGAGATGGCGAGGAGGTGTGAAGTCGGGCCCTTGTCTCAGAGAGGAGGCCCTGGGGGGTTTTCCGGAACACCAGAGAATAAGAGACAATGGTGAATCTTCAGAGACTTGCATTGTGATTGAATGTTTGCAGAAGCACCATGTGACTTGAGTTCTTAATCCCCCGGAGGTATAAGAGTGAGCTGTAACATTATTCTGCCTCTTCTTGCTTTTGAGAATGTTGGATGATTGTGTTCTGCAATAAAGCCGAACCTGAGGAATACACTCAAGTCTCGTCATTGAACACATCTTCCACAATATAATTGTATCCTGAATATGTTTTCGTAAACAGCTAAAATAACAAAACTTGTGTCACTGTCCAAATATTTTTGGGCCTAACTATATATTATGTATACTTATGTAATAGATTACCTAGACTAAACAGAGGAGCATTGTTGTTGACTTGCTTTTGTTAATGGTTGTTGTTGTTATTTTTAGTACTTTTTTTTATTTTTAAATTACTTTAGTGTTAGTGTTTGACTGTTTGTGTCATGTTTGTAAAAAAAGGTTCAATAAAAATATTGTGGAAAAAAAGAAATGTTACTTTTTGTTGCTTGCAAATGAAAAAAATGACAACTTCTTCGTACTTGCTTGAGTCGTAGATATTTTTAATTAATTATAACTAGTACACAGCCGTGCGTACCACATACATACCCACACCACCCGTGTGTGGTGTGGTGCTTCTAAGCACAGGGTGCTTAGTATGTAGTGCTGTAGCATAGTGTTGTGTCTGCCTGCTTCTGCATGTCTCTCGCTTCCAGCTGCAGCCGCTATCTAGCTCCTTGGAGTGAAAAGGAGGCCGAGTGTGTAAGTCCTCTCTGATGGTTTTACATCTCTATGCATCAAGACTCTCACGTAGCCTTCCAGCGGTACACCACGATAACTGGATCCTTGCGGTTCCAGGACAGAACAGTGAGGGATCTCGGAGCAGGTTGGAGCCCCAGAGGTACAGTGTGCAGGCCCACCGGCGTGTGGATATGCCCTAACACTTACCAATCCAACCATCTGCTGCCTTGTAGGTTGTGCCTCTGTAGGCAAAGGCTAGGAGAAGGTAACTCCAAAATCAAATCCACCTGCTGCCTTGTAGGTTGTGCCTCTTTAGGCAAAGGCCAGGAGTAGGTAACTCCAAATTCAAATCCATCTGTTGCCTTACAGATCTGTCTCCACACCGGAGAAAGGCTGCATCCATGCATGCCGCTCATCTTGTGGCAACCTTTGCACCAGGTGGCATGTGACATGCATTGGACGAGAGAGCGGGACTGGGAGTGCACAAACCTCTCTCACTTAAATCCATTCATGTGCAGGTTATCTTGCGAATCACATCACATCTATTATATCATGTCCTGGGGCGACGGGCACGTGGCGACGGGAACAGGCACAGGATGATGCTGGAAGTTCTTAGCTACAAACCTGCACTCAGGCGGCTCATGTGTGACGGTCGTTTGCCGTATACTGGGGTAGATGCGGCACTCGTATCCTGCATGAGTGACAGAGCAGCCTTCTTCAGGGACAGCACTGCTCTCCCCAGATGGGGAAGGGTACTGAAAAGGGATCCTAAACATTGCTTCTCTACTAAGAACCTGTTAGGCAGCCGCACCTGACTCGTCATCCAATACTGCGGCCGAAGACCAACACGAAAACACCAAATGATCTTTGCCTCATGGAATGTCAGAACCCTTCTAGACTGTGACAACAGACCATTGTTCTGTACTGCAATACTGGCAAAGATGCTGGGGCAGTACAGCATTGATATTGCAGCCCTCAGTGAGACCAGACTCGCTGGTGAATCTAGTCTGGAGGAGGTTGGTACAGGCTACACCTTCTACTGGAGAGGCAAGCCAGAAGTAGAATCCAGAACTGGAGGTGTGGGCTTTGCAATACGAACATCTATTGCTCAGAAGCTCGACAGACTACCTACTGCCATCAGCGACAGAATTATGTGCATGCGTATTGGTCTCTCCAAGGGACACCACTTGACCATTCTCAGTGTATATGCTCCCACCATGACATACAGCGACGAGGAGAAGGAAGCTTTCTACAGTGACCTTGACCAAGCCATCAGGTAGTAGTAGTAGTAGTAGAGTCAACTCCCTCTAGCGATAAGCTCGTAGTCCTTGGAGACTTCAACGCCCGGGTAGGCTGCGACAATGACGCCTGGAAAGGTGTTATTGCTAAACATGGTATCTGGAAGCTCAACTCAAATGGCCAGCTCCTTTTGGAAAAGTGCAGTGAGCACCAACTCACAATCACTAACACCCTCTTCCAGCAAGCCAACAAGTATAAGACAACCTGGATGCACCCTTGCTCAAAGCTGTGGCATCTCATAGACTACATCATCGTCAGACAGAGAGATGCCAGCGAAATCAAGCTTACCAGAGCCATGCGTGGAGCCGAATGCCGGTCTGACCACAGGCTGGTCAGAAGCAAGATGGCACTCCACATCAGGCCCAAGATACAAACCAGGAGAGTAAAACCACCACCCAAACTTCAAGTCTCCTGCATTAAGGACTCCCATATCCAAGAGGATCTGCAGAGGAAACTTCAGGAAACCAACGTACCTGAAAATTTCGAGGGTATGGAGGTCGAGGCAGCCTGGAAGCAGTTCAAGGATGCCATCTACTCTGCTAGTGCAGATGTCCTTGGATTCGCCAAATGCAAACACCAGGACTGGTTTGATGAAAATGAAATCTCACAGCTTCTGCACACGATGCACAAAGCTCACAGGAGCTACATTGACGACAAATCACCACCAGCCAAAAGATCGACCTACTTGAACGCAAGGCACACCTTGCAGAGAAAACTCCGCCAGATGAAGGAGTCATGGTGGGACGGTAAAGCCACAGAGCTTCAGGAAGCGGCTGATAAGCATAACCGTAAGCTCTTCTATGAAGGGCTGAGGGCGGTGTATGGTCCTAAGTCCACTGGTAGCGCACCCATCCAATCGTCTGACGGAAATAACCTCTATACTGACAAATCGGAAATACTACAATGCTGGGCTGAACACTTCAACACCCTGCTCAATAGGCCATCATCAATGTGTGAGGAAACCCTGGACGCCATCCCCCAGAGGCAGATACTGGCCGAGCTGGACCTCCCTCCTTAACTGGATGAAGTCAAGCGTGCCGTAAAACAGACATCTGCGGGAAAGTCTCCAGGTGCCGACGGCATCCCTGCTGAGATTTTCAAAAACGGCGGCGTGCATCTGCAGAACAAACTCCTACAGTTATTTACACTCATCTGGCAGCATGGCACAGTCCCACAAGAGTTTAAGGATGCTTCTATTGTACATCTCTACAAGCGTAAAGGAGACAACTCTGTCTGTGATAACCACAGAGGTATTTCCCTCCTGTCAGTTGCTGGGAAAATACTGGCATGCATTGTCCTCAACAGGATGATATGCTGTCTCACTGCTACGGTCTACCCAGAATCTCAGTGTGGATTCAGACCTGGAAGAGGTACAGTGGACATGATCTTCGCAATGCGACAGATACAGGAGAAAAGTAGGGAACAGAACATGGGCCTCTACATGGTGTTTGACGATCTCACCAAGGCATTCGACACGGTAAATAGACCTGGCCTGTGGAAGATACTTCACAAAGTTGGTTGCCCTGAAAAGTTCATTTCCATCATAAGGTCTTTCCATGAGGGAATGCAAGCAAAAGTCCAAGGGAATGGAGATACCTCTGACCCATTTCCAGTGACAAATGGTACCAAGCAAGGCTGTGTCCTGGCCCCAACACTCTTCTCCATTGCCTTTTCTTTCATGCTCATGGAGGCTTTTCGCGACCTGGATAAAGGAGTGCACATTCAGTTTAGAATAGATGGCGGCCTATTCGATCTGAGACGTTTACAAGCTCAGACGAAGACCATGTCAATGCTAGTCAGAGACCTTCTGTTCGCTGATGACTGTGCCTTAGTTGCACACACACTGGAAGATATTCAGCTCATCACCGACAAATTTGCCACGGCGTCAGAGAAATATGGTTTTACCATCAGTATTAAGAAGACGGAGGTCATGTACCAGCCAGCCCCCGGAAAATGCCATGTTCACCCTGTGGTAACTATCAACAACAGCCCACTCAAGTCCGTAGAGAAGTTTTGTTACCTCGGAAGCACCATCTCTTACTCTGCAACTCTTGACGAAGAGAACAACCAGCGACTAGCCAAGGCAAGTGGTTCCTTTGGCATGCTTAGAAGGAGGTTGTGGGATGAACGTGGTATCAAGCTCCACACCAAGATTAAAGTGTTCAAGGTTGTCGTTCTTGCCTCCCTCCTGTATGGTTGTGAGATGTGGACACCATATCGCCGACATATCAAGCTTCTTGAACAGTTCCAACTGCGATGCCTGAGATCCATATCGGTATCAAGCGGCAGGATAGAGTGACCAATACAGAGGTATTGGACAAATGCAAGTTACCCAGCATTGAAAGCCTGATCATCAAGGCCCAGCTGCGTTGGACTGGACATCTGGTCAGGATGAAGGACATTAGGATCCCAAAGGCAATGTTCCTCAGCCAAATGCAGCAAGTTAAGAGGTCAGTCGGCAGACCCCGTCTCCGTTACAAAGACATGTTTAAAGCCACCCTTAAATCCTGTGACATGGATAACAACTCTTGGCAACATAATGCCCAAGATCGACTCGCATGGCACCATCTGTGTATGCAGGGCGTCAAGCACTTTGAACAGTCCAGGACCACACACTTAATCAAGAAGAGAGCTCGAAGGAAGGCTTCAGCTATGCCATCTTCCAGCAGTAACACAACTCTCATCTGCAGTGTCTGCAACAGAGTTTGTCTGTCCAAGATTGGACTCATCTCCCACCAGAAGACACACCGGTGAACTATACTTCGCAAGATACTTATGCATCGCCAGCGACGCGAGACTCCATCATCACCATCATCACATACCCGTGCATACCCGTCCATGCCCACAGAAACCAAGTCTATGCTAGTATTTCTGCATGCCCGTTGCTGAAGGGTCTCCTCTTGTCTCAGATGGCTGTGCCGTACTGCTCGAACCTGAGGTGTTTCATCTTCACGGCATCTTTTCTGACGTGCAGCAGTTCCCCTCACTCTATTGCTCTCCATCTGGTGGGTCTTCTTCTTCGTTCAGACCACTGGTTGAGGGATAGGTGCATCGTAATTCCAGTTCATGGACAGGATCACGAAAATCGGTATGAGCAAAAAGTGGCTTTCGACCCTGTTCAGAAAAACCCGTGCATGCCCGTAGAAACCAAGAAACTGGAGCATCCGGAGAATATCAGCGCTTTGCTTGGCATTTGCATTATTATTATTATCGTCATTCTCATTCTTGCCTTGGTCTTGTCTCCCCATGACATCGTGACCTGTGTCCCCTGTGTGTGATTATCTGCACAGCCGGCCATGTCGTTTTCTGTAACCATGCCCTGCCGTCTGTTTGCCCCTGCTTGTTACTGTTCTGTGTTATGTTGCTTACCTGTGTCTATGTGTATGTCTTTTAGCGAGTCCTGCAGTCTGTATGTGGTCATATAGACATCCTTCTGAGACCATAGGAACAGCAGCCTTACAATTTACCTGATGTCATACAGACTACGGTTTATGTGATGTCATATGGCATCATGTAGACGGTCCTATAATCGCCGACATCATAGGAACATCATAGGACATCAAGCAAAGACGTCATAGGCCATCCTATGATGTCCTATGATCGTGACAGACAAACTGACAAGAGATTTCTTAAATTAAAAGAGTGATTATATGATTATTGGGTGGGGGTTATAACCCCTCCACCCCCCCAAAAAAATTACACTTATGCTTCTACTTAAATGCCCTACTTTCATGATATATCACTGTAGCCAAATATCCTTAACTTGTCTCATCCTCATCAGTGCAAATTAATTTTAGCTGGATAAGTCCTGACTGATAAAAAAAGTCTTTGAATATCAGATTGTCACACCACAAAAAAAACATGATGGGTAGAAGCAAAGAGCTTTTTCTAGACCTTTACAACTTTATTGTTTCAAAACATAATGATGGCATTGGTTACAGGCACATTTCTCAACTGCTGAAAGTTCCAGTGAGCACTCTTTCCATCATTTGGAAGTGGAAAGAACATCATTTCACCATAAACCAGCCACGACCAGGGGCTCCTTGCAAGATTTCTGACAGAGGAGTCAAAAGAATTATCAGAAGAGTTATCCAACAGCCAAAGACCACTCATGGAGAGCTCCAGAAAAATCTGGAGTTAGCAGGCACTGCTGTTTCAAAGACAACAATAAGTAATGCAGTTAACCGACATGGGCTCTATACCCATTCAACTCGTAAGACTCCATTGCTGAAAAAAAAAAAGCATGTTGAAGCTTGTTTAAAGTTTGCTGAACATTTGGGAAAGGCAGTAAAATACTGGGAGAATATAGTCTAGTCAGATGAGACCAAAATTGAACTTTCTGGATGCCACAACACACAGCACGTTTGGAGGAGAAATTGCACTGCATATCAGCCCAAAAATACCATACCAATAGTGAATTTTGGAGGTGGGAGCATCATGGTGTGGGGGTGTTTTTCAGCACATGGTACAGGCAGACTTCATATAGTTGAAGGAAAGATGAAGAGACAAATATAAAGAAACATCCTTGATAAGAACCTGCTGCCATCTGCCAAGATGCTTAAGATGAAATGAGGGTGGACATTTCAGCAAGACAATGATCCCACACACACAGCCAAGGAAACTCAACTGGCTCCAGAGAAGGAAAATAAAGCTGCTAGAATGGCCCAGTCAGTCACCTGACCTGAATCCAGTTGGAAATCTATGGAACGCACTGAAGATCATTGTTTATAGAAGACAACCACAGAACCTTCAAGATTTGAAAACACTGTGTGGAAGAATAGGCTAAAATCACTCCTGAGCAATGCCTGCGCTAAGTTTCTCCATACAGGAGGCGTCTCGAAACAGTTATTACCAACAAAGGCTTTTCTACCAAATATTAAATGAATTTCATCAAGCGTGTTCAATACTTATTCCCTGTGTCATACTACCTTATTAAATATAACTTGTTTTGTGAACACAGTTGCCTTGATTTCTTTTTATGTATGGATTACTTGGGTTGTTGCTGATAAATGGAAAAATCTGAGGTCAATGGCTCCATCAGAAATATGTTTAATGAGAAAAATGTTGACGTTGTGGCCGCACATGGCCAAAACATAATGAGCAGCATCTTAGATAAGAACAAAGGGCAGAGTTTCCTTGGAGATAACAGGAAGCTGTGAAAGTGTGATCTTTTGTGTGTCAGAGACTGCTAGGAGGATCCTTTGTGTGCCAGAGCCTGTGAGGGGGATGTTAAGGGATTAAGGAAGTGCATGCAATGTATCTTTGATGTGAATGCAATGTGACCTTTGATATGTAGAAGGACCTGAGTATTTAAGAGAAGAGTTCTGTCTGAGATGTCCTCTTTTCTACTATGCTCATGTGTGAGATATGAAATAAACTGCCTGAGACAAACTTGCCTCATCATTTACACACTCCACGCTGGTGACCCAAGACGAAGCATGCAACACGAAGAGAATTCCCCGGAGCCAGCCTCGTTGGGAGCCCCCAGCCAAGCATATGCCGTTACAATCCAGCTACCGGATTTTTGGCAGCACAATCCGCGCTCCTGGTTCCACCTGGTTGAGGCGCAGTTCGTCCTCCGGGGGATATCGGTGGATGACACGAAATTCTACCATGTGGTCGCAAAGCTCGACACCCACACGGCTCAGCATGTGGAGAGCCTGCTGGATCAGCCACCAGCCAGCGACAAATACGGCGCGTTGAAGGCCGCACTCATCCAGCACTACACACTCTCGGTTGAGGAGAGAGCAGAGAGACTCCTGATGCGGACCGGGTTAGGAGATTGCACGGCTATTGACCTGATGGAGAGGATGCTGAGATTGAAAGGCTCGGACGACCACCACTTCATTTTTATCCACCTCTTCCTCCGGAACCTTCCGTCAGCGATGAGAGCAGCCCTGGCCAGTTCGCCGTTGCTGGCCAAGCAGGACTACCGTGCGCTGGCCCGGGAGGCACACCTGATCCTCATGGCCAGCAGAGAGCTCGTGACCACGGTGGCGGCGACGGAGCTCGGCGCGACGGCCGGAGACGGCGAGGAGCCATCGACGGCGGTAGCAGAACCACCGACGACGGCGGCGGCGGGGGCCAAGGAACGCGGAGGAGACACCCTTTGTTTCTACCACCGCCGTTTTGCAGAGAGGGCACGCAAATGTATACCACCGTGCCAGTTCAAGCGCTCGGGAAACGCCAAGACCGGGGGTCGGTAGCAGCTGCGGCCCTCGGGGAGGAGAACAAGCTGCTCTACTTGACGGACGCACGCTCGGAGAGGCATTTCCTCGTGGACACCGGCGCCCAGTTGAGTTTCATCATGCCGTCCTACGCCGACCAGCTGGCAGGATCCAGCGGCCCCGAGATGGCAGCAGCAAACAGCTCGGAGATTAAGACCTTTGGTGAGAGGACTCTACTTCTGTCTCTACACGGTCGTGCATTTGAGTGGACTTTTGTCATAGCAGCATTGAATTTCAATATATTGGGGGCTGATTTTTTGTGCTCACATGGTTTGTTGGTTGATGTCGCTAACAGGCGCCTGGTTAATGCACTGTCTTTTGATTCTATTCCCTGTACAGCTCGAGCGTCCCGGTCAACAGCACAAGCCAACGTCACAGCTGCAAGTGGTAAGTTCCACACACTGCTCACTCAGTTCCCAGCACTCACAGTCCCGACATTTTCGGCAGCCGTCGCTAAACACGGGGTGGAACATTTTATTACCACCACCGGGCCGCCCGTTTTTGCAAAACCTCGGAGCTTGGACGCAGCTAAACTGGCCATAGTGCGCGAGGAGTTCGCCAACCTGGAGAGGTTGGGCATCATCAGGCGTTCAAACAGCCCATGGGCTTCCCCGCTACACATGGTCCCTAAAGCTGACGGTTCGTGGTGACCTTGCGGGGATTTCCGCAGGTTGAACAACGCCACAGCGCACGACCGCTACCCAATTCCTCACATCCAAGATTTTTCCTTTCATTTGGCAGGAGCGTGCATTTTTTCTAAAATAGACTTGGTCCGCGGTTACCACCAAGTCCCAGTGCACGCTGAGGACATACCCAAAACAACGGTGATAACTCCGTTTGGTCTATTCGAGTTTTTGCGCATGCCATTCGGGCTTAAAGGGGCTGCTCAGACGTTCCAACGCATGATGGATGCAGTGCTGCGCGATCTCCCTTTCGTATTCATCTACCTGGACGATATTTTGGTAGCCAGCGCGTCCGAAGACGAACACGAAACCCACCTCACGGCGGTTTTCCGGAGGTTGGGAGAGCACGGTTTAATAATCACCCCAGCGAAGTGTCAGTTCGGGGTGACGCAGATTGATTTTTTGGGGCACCGCGTCTCTCCCGAAGGAGCGGTTCCGCTGCCTGACAAAGTGCGCGCGGTAGCAGATTTTCCCCGACCACAAACGGTCAGGGCGTTACAGGAGTTTTTGGGAATGGTGAATTTTTATAACCGTTTCCTCCCCCGCGCAGCGCAGCTCATGCAACCACTGTACGCCGCGCTCAAAAAACAGAAACCCGCGAATAAGATCAAATGGTCCCGGAGCGAGAGCGGGCGTTCTCGGAAGTCAAGGCAGCCCTGGCAAACGTTGCGTTGTTGGCACATTCAGACCCAACGGCCCGCATAGCGCTCACTACTGACGTGTCAGATGTGGCCATAGGGGCGGTCGTGGAGCAGCGTGTAGCCGGGGCTTGGCAGCCGCTCGCCTTTTTCAGCAGGACTTTGCGTGATAGTGAACGTAAATACAGCGCGTTTGACAGGGAGTTGCTGCCTCTCCACTTGGCTATTCGCCACTTCCAGTTCTGGCTGGAAGGGCGCTGTTTCACCGCGTTCATTGACCACAAGCCACTAACATTCGCGATGGCCAAGGTTTCAGAACTGTGGTCGGGCCGGCAGCAGAGACAGCTGGTCGCGATCTCAGAGTTTACTACCGATATTCAGCATGTGTCGGGTAAACTGAATGTAGTGGCAGACTGCCTCTCACGCGCCGTGGCGGCCCCGGTCCGCGTGGGGATAGATTACACAGCCCTGGCTGCGGAGCAGGTTAGTGACACGGATGTGCGCGCACTCCAGTCTGGACCAACAGGGTTAAGGCTGGAGAGCAGGGTGCTACAAGACGGTATGCCCCCCCTAATCTGCGATGTCTCCACTGGGCGACCGCGTCCCGTGGTACCGGCCGCGTGGCGCCGCCGTGTTTTTGACTCGGTTCATTCTTTAGCGCACCCGGGAGTACGCGCGTCGATCAAGATGGTAGGAGAGAAATTTGTGTGGCCGAGGCTTCGCAAACAAGTGAAAGAGTGGGCAGCAGCCTGCATGGTGTGCCAACGAGCCAAAGTACACAGACACACGAGAGCTCTCTTGGAGCCGTTTCACAGCCCGGCTAAGAGGTTCGACCATGTTCACGTGGACCTCGTCGGCCCCCTCCCGCCATCACAGAGGTGCATGTACCTTCTGACAATGGTGGACCGCACCACGCGCTGACCAGAGGTGGTTCCACTGGCATCAACCACAGCCGATGAGGTGACGCGCGCGTTTTTGACAGCATGGGTGGCGCGTTTTGGAGTCCCGTCGGACATTACGTCCGACAGAGGCCCTCAAATTGTTTCCGAACTTTGGTCAGCAATGGCCCGCAGCCTGGGTGTCACAATTCACCCCACAACCGCGTACAATCCACAGGCTAATGGGTTATGCGAACATTTTCATAGGTCATTGAAAGCGGCTCTCAGGGCGTCACTGACGGATGCAAATTGGGTAGACAAGCTACCGTGGGTTTTATTGGGGTTGCGTTCTGCGCCTAAAGAAGACTTGGAAGCTTCCCCGGCTGAACTCGTTTTTGCGCAGCCACTTTGGCTGCCCGGGGAGTTTCTCCCGGATAATCCTGCGCCGGGCAGCTCCCCGTCTCAGCCGTTGCAGCATAGCACTGACACAGGCACGCCGCCGGGCCCCGTTCACCACAGTTTTACGCGCGTTTTTGTGCCCTCAACTTTGAAATACGCGGAGTTTGTTTTTGTCAGACATGAGGCGCATCGCCCCCCACTGCGACCACCTTATGATGGACCGTTCAGAGTGCTGGAAACAGGGGACAAGCATTTTTTGCTAGATTTGGGGGGTAGGAGGGAAAAGGTTGGCATAAACAGACTCAAACCCGCTTTTGTTGTGGCGGACGAGCAAGTGCTGTTGGCGAGGGCCCCTCGGCGTGGAAGACCCCCACGGGGAGCTTCCCAGAGTAAGATTTCCCCAGAACACCCGCAGGGACAGACAAAAGGTTTTCACCCCCAGACAGCAGCTCCCCAGCATGACAGCGCCGCGGAGGCTGTGAATCCTGGTTACAGCAGATACGGGAGAAGACTGAAGCCCAAGCAGCATGTGGATTGATGTGTAATGATTCTGTCACAGCATACAGATTGTTATTCTTTTGTTCGATCCAATATGCTCGGGGGGGGGTGGGGGGGGTGGCCGCACATGGCCAAAACATAATGAGCAGCATCTTAGATAAGAACAAAGGGCAGAGTTTCCTTGGAGATAACAGGAAGCTGTGAAAGTGTGATCTTTTGTGTGTCAGAGACTGCTAGGAGGATCCTTTGTGTGCCAGAGACTGTGAGGGGGATGTTAAGGGATTAAGGAAGTGCATGCAATGTGATCTTTGATGTGAATGCAATGTGACCTTTGATATGTAGAAGGACCTGAGTATTTAAGAGAAGAGTTCTGTCTGAGATGTCCTCTTTTCTACTATGCTCATGTGTGAGATGTGAAATAAACTGCCTGAGACAAACTTGCCTCATCATTTACACACTCCACAATGTGTTCAATTCTTATTTTCTCTGCTGTATATACAGTGGATATAAAAAACGTCTACACACCCATGTTCAAATGCCAGGTTTTTGTGATGTAAAAAAATGAGACCAATCTAAATCATTTCAAAAAATTTTCCACCATTAATGTGACTTATAACCTGTACAACCCAATTGAAAAACAAACAAATCTTTTAAGGGGAAAAATAGAAAACTTACAACAAAATATGCACACCCTTAAACTAATACTTTGATGCAGCACCTTTGGCTTTTAGGGTAGGAGTCTATCAGTGTTGCACATCTTGATGTGGCAATATTTGCCCACTCTTCTTCGCAAAAACACTCCAAATCTGTCAGATTGCAAGGGTATCTCCTGTGCGCAGCCCTCTTCAGATCACCCAACAGATCTTCGATCGGATTAAGGTCTGGACTCTGGCTGGGCCATTCCAAAACCTTAATCTTCTTCTGGTGAAGCCATTCTTTTGGTGATTTGGATGTGTGCTTTGGGTCATTGTCGTGCTGAGAGAGATGACGTTCCTCTTCATCTTCAGCTTTCTAGCAGAAGCCTGAAGGTTTTGTGCCAACACTGACTGGTATTTGGAACTGTTCATAATTCCCTCCACCTTGACTAAGGCCCCAGTTCCAGCTGAAGAAAAAAAAGCCCCACATCATGATGCTGCCACCACTATGCTTCACTGTAGGTGTGGTGTTCATTTGGTGATAAGCAGTGTTGTGTTTGCACCAAATATACCTTTTGGAATTATGGCCAAAAAGTTCAATCTTGGCTTCATCGGACCATAACACATTTTCCCACATGCATTTGGGAGATTTCAAATGTGTTTTTGCAAAATGTAGTCGGACTTAGATGTTTTTCAATTCAATTCAATTCAACTTTATTTATATAGCGCCATTTCACAACAACAGTCATCTCATAGCACTATCAACTGTAGGGGGAGCCCCCACAGTTGCAGAAAGACCCCAGCAATCAGGCGATCCCCTGTGAGCAAGCACTTGGCGACGGTGGAGAGGAAAAACTCCCTTTTAACAGAAAGAAACCTCCAGCAGAACCAGGCTCAGGGAAGGGCAGTCATCTGCTGCGACTGGCTGGGGGGTGAGGGGACAGAGAAGATGAAAAGAAAAGACATGTAGAGAGCAAACAGCACGATGGGGACTCAATCTATGGGAGAGAACAAACAGATGTTAATGACCAGCAAAAAAAAAAAATATATATATTTCATTGAGAGTGAAGAAAGGAGTGAGGCCCAGTGCATTATTGGAGGTCCCCCGGCTGACTAAACCTATTAGCAGTATAACTAAGGGAGGGTTCAGAAACACATGATCCCTCCCTAATTGTAGGCTATATCAAAAAGGTAGGTTTTAGCCCTATTCTTAAAAACAGAGATCGAGTCTGACTCCCGAATCCAGATTGGCAGCTGATTCCACAGGAGAGGAGCTTGATAACTGAAGGCTCTGCCTCCCATTGTACTTTTGGAGATTCTAGGTATTACAAGTAATCCTGCATTTTGGGAGCGTAGTGCTCAGTTAGGATAATACGGTAGTATCAGATCTTTTAAATAAAAAGGAGCCTGATTGTTTAGAGCTTTGTAAGTAAGAAGAAGGATTTAAACTTAATTCTAAACTCTATGGGAAGCCAATGAAGGGAGGCCAGAACCAGAGAGATATGATCTCTCTTTCTAGCACCTGTTAAAACTCTTGCTGCAGCATTTTGGATCAGCTGAAGACTTTTTAAAGATGTTTTAGGACAGCCTGATAATAAAGAATTACAATAATCTATTCTCGAGCTAACAAAAGCGTGGATCAGTTTCTCAGCATCACTCTGAGACAAGATGCTCCTAATCTTGGCAATATTACGCAAATGATAGAAGGCAGTCTTAGAAATGAATTTAATATGTGAATTGAAGGACAGCTCTTGATCAAAAATAATTCCAAGGTTCCTCACAAAGCTATTAAGAGAAAGAGTAACCGCATCCAAACTGAAAGTTTGATTTGGAAAGGTATTTCTAAGTTTTTTTGGACCAACAAGAATGACTTCAGTCTTATCTGAATTTAATAGCAGGAAATTACAACTCATCCAAGCTTTGATTTCCTTAAGACAGGCTTCCAACTTGGCTAATTGATTACTATCGTCTGGCTTCATTGACAGGTATAATTGTGTGTCATCTGCATAACAATGAAAATGTATACAGTGCTTTCTAATAATGTTGCCTAACAGAAGCATATATAAACTAAAAAGAGTAGGGCCTAGCACAGATCCCTGTGGAACTCCATGACTAAGCTTTGAGTTGAAAGAAAACTCATTATTTACATGAACAAACTGGAACCCATCAGATAAATAAGATCTAAACCACTGCAACGAAGTTCCATTAAGTCCAACATAGTGTTCTAATCTATCAAGTAGAATATTATGATCGATAGTATCAAAAGCTGCACTAAGGTCTAAAAGGCCAAGTACAGAAACAAGTCCATTATCAGATGCGATGAGGAGGTCGTTAGTCACCTTCGCGAAGGCTGTTTCAGTACTATGATGGATTCTAAACCCAGATTGAAACTCTTCAAGTAAACCATTTCCCTGCAGGTGGTCAAATAATTGCGTAGCAACAACTCTTTCTAAGATTTTTGAAATGAAAGGCAGATTAGAGATTGGTCTATAGTTAGCTAAAGCTCCTGGATCTAGCGTTGGCTTTTTGAGTAAGGGTTTAATTACAGCCGTTTTAAAAGCCTGCGGTACATGGCCTAAAGTTAATGAAGAATTGATTATATGAAGAATAAAGCTACCAATAAGTGGGAAGACTTCTTTAAATAACCTGGTAGGAATAGGGTCTAAAAGACAAGTTGAAGGTTTGGATGAGGAAACTATTTTGTCTAACTCACAAAGGTCGATTGGAGTAAACTCATCAAGACAGACATCAATTAAAGGAGTTGTAGTAGTTACAGTATTTAAGTTAACTGTGGGAAGAATCTGATTGATTTCATCTCTGATGGATGAAATTTTATTATTGAAAAAGTTCATAAAGTCCTGACTAGTAAGCTCTAAGGGAATGCTAGGATTGACAGAGTCCTGACTCTTTGTCAACCTGGCTACAGTGCTGAAAAGAAACCTGGGATTATTCTTGTTCTCTTCTATTAATGCAGAATAATAACTTGTTCTAGCTTTTCTACAAGATTTTTTTTATAAATTAAAAGATGATTTCTCCAAGCTAAATAGATTTCATCTAAATTAGTGGAGTGCCATTTTCTTTCTAATTGACGAGTCTTCTGTTTTAAGCTACAAGTTTCTGTGTTGAACCAAGGAGTTAGAAATCTCTGATTAGACATTCTTTTTTTAAGGGGGCCACCAAGTCTAGAGTCTGATGCAGAGAAGCTGTAACACTATCCACCATGTTATCAATTACAGAAGGAGCAAGCTGTCTATAGCTTATTTCCGTTGTGTTGACACATGGCATAGAGGAAACAATCTGCATAAATTTGGTAACAGCATCATCTGAGAGGCATCTACTGTAATAATATTTTTCTTTAGGAGCCAAATAGTCAGAAATAGTAAAATCAAAGGTTAACAGACAGCTTTGAGCAGACGGAAGCTTTTGAGCTTTGAGCAGACGGAAGCCTTATCTTCTTCCTAAGATAAGGCTTCCGTCTTGCCACTCTAGACGTGAGATTGTTGTCACATGTACTAAACAGCCAGTCATCTTCTCAAATTCCATCGAGTCGTGTATGACCCCTGGTGACTTCACACACCAACTTTCTCCATCCTTCTTGACCCCTCGTCCTTTCCTTCAGGAGCACTAGTGACATTCCCGTGGCTTCAGCAATGCCTTCCATCCATCTTTGTTGCAACCTTCCTCTTCGTCTTCCATCGCACCTGGCCAGTGTGAGACTTTTCTCCAGACTCTCGTCCTTCCTCATTATATGGCCAAAGTACTTTAGCCTCCTCTTCACAACTTTGCCTTCAAGAGATGTTTTAGGACTTATTCTGTCAAGTACCAACTTGTTGGTTTCCCTCCTGGTCCAAGGAATCTTCAGTCAGTACTTGCCAAAAATTTCTGCAGCTCCTTCAATGTTCCTGTCGGTCTCTTGGCAGCCTCCCTGTCCAGTTTTCTTCTCGTCTTTTCATCAATTTTGGAGGGACGTCCAGTTCTTGGTAATGTCACTCTTGTGCAACATTTTCTCCACTTGATGATTGTCTTCACTGTGTTCCATGGTCTACTTAATGCCTTGGAAATTCTTTTGCACTCTTCTCCTGAACGATACCTTTGAACAGTGAGATCCCTCTGATGCTTTGGAAGCTCTCTGAGGACCATGGCTTGTGCTGTAAGATGAGACTTCAAAAATGTCAGGAAAAGCCTACTAGACCAGCTGAACTTTATTTGGGGTTATTCAGATTAAATGGTGGCAGGTGTGTGATGACTTCCATTTAACCACTTGCACTCCGGGCAATTTTCCTAAAAATGCCAAAAAATAACGTGCCCAAAGTAAATCGAAAGCTGTTCTTCAACCCTTTGCAGCATCTTCATGGGGTTGGTCTCATTTAAAAGAAAACACTTTGAATTTTTTGGCAAAAAAAACATAATCTCTCTACGTGCTCCGGCCACTGAGTTACAGTCATCTAAACATACTGAACTTGAAGAAAAAAAATTTGGACACAGTGTTTTTTTGGATACAAATGCTTGTAAATAACACACAGCTGTCCGATCCGGCTGGAAAATGCAACAGAAATGTAGAACCAAGTGTTATCCAGTTGAGATCCAAATTTGGTAACAATACCACAAAAAATGAATATTTTACACAGCTTTGTTCTCAGGCTGTTCCCAGGCGTTTTGGAACTGTGCCAAATGGCACAGTTTGGAAAAACGTCTGTAACTTTTGAATAATTCAATGTAGAAGCTTCATTTTAGGCTCAAAGGAAAGGTCACACTCAGGGCTGTGTCTGTGTGTGTGGGGGGGGGTCGTCCCCCCCCCCCCGCTATCAAGGACAGAGTTCGGCCCTCGCTACATGACAGATTACACTCGTTGCATGTTTCCACAGCAACGCTGTCACAGCGCCCCCCCCCCGCTACTGTGTGTGTGTGGGGGGGGGGGGGAACGCGACGAACGCGACGCTGGTCCGCTCTGGTTCTGGTCTCGCGACTCGATCAAAACATAATTCCATTATTGCCGTTTTGTGCTTCCATGATTGCGGTTTTTGGCGAACGAATTTTCAAAACAAATAACAGTAGTAATTAAAAAAAGACTGGCGAAGGCGTGTGTGTCACTCAGCCTTCGTTGTCAGCCTCCGTCGGTCTATAATGACCATGGAAGAAATCATAACGTCTACTCTGATGGAACCAATACAAAATAAGCACCGCCTGGGGCCGAACATGCCGATCCACGAATGGCACTCCCTGTCACACAGGTTGCATTTGTGGATGGTCTCCATGCTGCTGGGTGTGTGGAGCTCTTCCTGTGTCCTTTTTTGATCCGCTCCAGCAGTCAGTCTTCACCCAGCCTTAAAAAAAAACAGCTCACAAACTTCTCTGCTTCAATTGGCTCACTGCATTCAAAGCGTTGGGAGGCGGGTCCTCCTTCCTAGGTTTTCATTCATTGGTTCGTCAAGGTTTCAGAAACCCAATTCAAGGCTCTTATTAGTGGAATGAGAGGTCAATCAGATGAACTAATCTGTTCGCGGCTGTGTTTGCAGATTTTTTTCCCAGTGGCGCTTGGAGGCCAGCACCCTCTCCATCTGCACCATCATCAGTATATCATGCGTCATGCGTCCGTGCGCGCACTAGTGCGCTCTTGTGCGCCCTCGTGCGTCCTAGGACGCAGAGACTTGCCCACCCGCGGAACAACGGAGTGCAAGTGGTTAACATGAGTTTGAATGTGACTGGTTCTTTCTGAACACAGTCACATCCCTAGTTATAACAGGGCGTGCATATTTATGCAAACAGGTTATTGGAAGTTTTTTTTTATTATTATTATTATTATTTTTCCCCTTAAAAGATTTCAGTTTGTTTTCAATTGGGTTGTACAGGTGATAGGTCACATTAATGGTGGAAAAAGTTTAAATGATTTATCTTGGTCTCATTTTTTTTACATCACAAAAATCTGGCATTTGAACAGGGGTGTGTAGACTTTTTATATCCACTGTACATACACCGACTACTCACAAAAAGTTAGGGATATTTGGCTTTCGCCTGAAACTTATGGGAAACGTAAAAAGTTCACGCTACAGTGATATTATATCATGAAAGTAGGGTTTTTAAGTAGAAGCATGCAATGGTGATTTTCTCACCTCAACCAATTTATTGAAACAAAAACTAACAACAGTGGTGGGTATACAACAACAAAAAATGTCAGTGTCTCAATAACATGTCGTGTGCCCTTGTGCATCAATTACAGCTTGACAACGACATCTCATGCTGTTCACAAGTCGACTTATTGTCTGCTGAGGCATGGCATTCCACTCTTCTTGAAGGGTGGCCCTCAGGTCATTGAAGTTGTGGGGTGCAGGGTTATGCACTTCTACACGGAAACTCAGCTGATCCCATAGGTTTTCTATGGGATTCAGGTCTGGAGGAAGTGCAGGTCACTCCATTTGAGGTACCCCAGCCTCCAGCAGTCGTTCCCTAATGATGCGACCTCAATGAGCTTGAGCATTATTGTCCATGAAGATGAAATTAGACCTGTGTGGTTCATCATGCAGGGGCACAATGACTGGATTAATGAAAGCACCAAGGTGCTCATGCCTGTACCTACGGCAGGGAGGCAAGGGGGTCCTGTAAAAAAGTCGCACTTTAGTGGCCTGGCATAGTTATTACAATACCTCTTTTCCCAGCTGCAGTGATGGTAAATCTTATCTCTTCTTCTTACTACTCTTGCGGGGTGAGGGTTGGGTGGCCATCACCATGCGTAGAGCCAGTCCGGTTAACCAGTGCGTGCCAACATTGCTGATTTTCGGCCAGTTCCTCTGCATCGTCAACAGCGACTCCGAGCTGTCGGAAGTCTCTCTCCACTACATCGAACCATCAGGTGTGTGGCTTGCCCCAAGGTCTTTCCCACCCTGAGGCCCTGGGTTTGAATGTGAGGATGGCTTTTTTTTGGGTGTTCTGGTAGGAGGCGGAGGACATGGCCAAACCAGCAGATATGCCGCTGTGTAATAAGGTGGGATGCTGCAGGCTAATGTGTGCGGGCTCAGAGCGCGTCATTAGAAGTGTGCTGGGGCCACCTGATGTTCTCGATGGTTCTGAGGGCCCGACTACCAAATCCATCTACTCCTTGAGGCCAGAGTTTTCTTCAGTGGCCATGTCTCTGACCCACAGAGTAGGATGAAGAGGACTGATGCATTGTGTATGAAGAAAAAGAAGAAGCCAACTCTGTCATTCAATCCATACAGCAAATCATGTACAGTAGAATGAAATTACGTTTCTCCTATCTACAATGTTAATCACATCTAGAATCAGAGGGGGTCACTGCCATGCAAGGCACCACCACAAACAACTTTTCCTTCTCCCATTCTATTATGTTGAGCACCAAGCTAGAATGCGGGAAGTACCATTATCATATGGTCTTTGGTATGACCCGGCCGGGGCTTGAACCCACAACCTCTCGGTTGTGGGGCGAATGCTCTATCAACTAGGCCACCACTCTGGTATATGCGGAGCTTCATCTTTCGGGAGACTGAACAACAGCGCCAGAGAGGTTTCCATAGTACCTGCAGGGCTGATGCAGCGAAGCCATGTCTGCGGTTGATCTTTGGTTTCATGTCCCCATTGTTGATCACTGTGGAGCTCAGATACACAAAGGGATTGACGAACTTGATGGCATCATTCCTGAGCTGCAACATGGTGGGTCCGGTCCATTGCTGACATGCATTAGCTTAGTCTTCATCCAGCTCACCTGAAGGCCCAGCTTTGCTGTCTTTTTGTGGTAGACAACTAGAGCATCTCTCAGCTGACTGCAGGATGGGCTGAACAGGATGGTATCATCAGCATATTCAAGGTCAGCCAGATGGTAATTGCCAAACTGCATGCCAGGGACCCTGGTCCTCAGATAGTCTATGACACAATTGAAGAAATCAGGAGAGGCCACACAACCTTGTCAGACAAGGAACCAGCAAGACTCCTTTCCGTTCACACAGACACAGCCTTCCAAGCTGCTGAAGAGCCGCTTAAACGGGGCTACAATCTTGGGTGGGGCTCCAAGGGTCTGCAGGATACTCCAAAGAGAAGCATGGTCCATGGTGTTGAAGGCAGCCTTAAGATCTATAAAGGCTATATAATAATAATAATTTATATATATATATATACACACACACACACACACATATATATATATATATATATATATATAAGCTAGTGATGGTAAAGGTGAGTTAAATTCGTGTTTATTTTGATAATAAAGCCATATGTGGAAATTTTGGCAAATAAAAATTCGATAAAATATGGCGATACAATGATAAAAGCCTTTAGTTCCACTTGATTTTGACCAAGCGAGCTGAAAAGGTGGTAAACAAACAGATACACACACAGAGGCATGTAGTGATTATGGTAAGCCTACATTGCTTTGCACTGAGGCATAATTAATATAACCAACAATTCATATCCCCTACGCCAATTTATACTCTTCCCCCCCCATGATTTCAGCAGTGTTGAGCGTATATACACAAGAATTAGTTTTTGTTTAATCCCCTGCCGGTCCCAAAAGGACTTAGATCGTAGATCCACAGGGGGTACTTTTGTTGTGTTGTGGTGTAGAATGTCAAAAGGTGGTCCTACAGTTGGTCTTCTATGGTTGTGAAAAGTCCCGCCAGCGTGTCAAAATCACATGACTGCTTCAGGATTCATTAAGATTTATTTGATTGTGTGAATATTAATTACAGAATACCTAAATACTGAAAATGAATGGGACATCCAACATTAGCGACTGTTTCAGATCCCTTGTTTGTTTGTCAGATCACTTATTTGTGTGATCTTTTATCACTTATATTCAAGATAGTGTATCTTGCACTTTGGGGAATGAGAGTTGTTCAGTCACCATTATAATTATTTTAGTTTATATCACTGTTCAGTGAAATATTGAATTTCTTCTGTGTATCGTCAATAAACTCATGCAGTACTATAACAGGACACGTTTACAAATATTTGAGACCCACTGTAGTGCATCATTTTATATTTTAGCAATATTTTGTTATTAAAAGTTTTTTTAAAACTTTAATGTTAAGATTGAGGCGGTGCTTATATTGTCGCGCTGGGGCAATACTGAGGCCAAATAATGATCTGAACCTTGAGGACGTGACTGGCAAAAACTAACTATGTGAGTGCCGTGGCTCTATTGTAAGCGTTTGGGGATTTTTTTTATTGATGTGAGAACATTATTTATTATTATTATTCCACCTAAACAATCACATTTTTGACCCTCTAAACATTAACCAAAATTCAATTTTTTTTTCCACACACACCTCAGACCCAGTGAAAAATTTTATAAACTGGAAAAAACATGTGCCCCATGCTGAAAATTTATCCAGCATATGGTTGATACATCCCGCATTTGTGGAGCATAGGTTGTAGGGCCTTCCCCCATGTTTTTTTTTTTTTTTTTTTTAACCTTTGCGGTCTGTACCAGTCAGAACACCAGAGGAGGTGGATCCAATTAGCTTATCGTTTGAACCCCAGAGCTCAGCTGTTTTTCATGATAAATCAGCCTCAGGGCAAAAACACACTCCATACATTATTTTTTTTTTCACTTTATTGAAAATAACTTTTTTTTCAATCACCATCAGTTAGTGTGCCTTTGACCCAGGTTGTGTGTGGCCGTTGTTTCTCCCGGCATATTCTATGTTAATTTGTCAGACCCGGTCCCCATCGGTGTTGCTCATTCATCAGTAAATATTTAAATTAAAATTATTTATTTTGGTATTTGAGCGTTTTTGTGTCTAGTTTGGATAGTCATTTAGTCAAACCGTGCATGTGGCCGCATATGATATACAGTTGATCTGAGCATTCTGCTCCACAATTATTAACTTTTAATTTTTAGATAGCCATGCGAGCACACCAAGAGGAGCGCCATCAGCGATGACAAGTCGTGGTCCTGCAAATGGACTCTCGTCTACTGCTGACCGGGAGGGCTGGGCTTGCTTCAATGCCAAGGACTGCATTCCACCCGCTGTACTGAAGAAGGCAGACCCCAAGTCGCTGCTGGCACTCCCTGAATTACCCTTTAGAAGTACGCAATCATGGCAACATTACAGTGTAACTTTTTTTAAGCATCACATCTTCACTATTCTCTCGTTCTTGTCAAATTTGTCGCTTTTCACTTCCTTTTTTTGTTTGCGAAACACTGTGGTGACTGACTGGTGACTGACCAGTCAGTCTCTGTGGTGACTGATTGGTCGTCATGCCGCGTATTATCCAATAAGCATGGTCATGATGCCATGTATTATATTCGTGTATTATGCTACTCCTGTTTGCCAGGGATGTGGAACTGTTTTCCATCATGTTGCATCAGACAGGATAGTTCGCTAACCTCGTTCTAATAGGAGGTAAGTAACATTAACACCATGTTATGTCTGCAACTGGAGTCAAGGATGAGAGTAATAGTGGAGGTGAACACACGTTTATTATATTACAGGACGCACTGTACCTGACCACACATACACCTGCTGCAGAGGTAAAGGCGGAGGAGCGCGCCCCTCCCACCTGCAGCCCTTCTTATACGCATGGGGTTGGCAGAACCGGAACATGGAGCCACCCCGTGCTACACAAATAAGAGCTCCACATACAACACAATACAAACAATAAATAACACTACATCCCCCCTGCAGAAAAGGTCCAAAACACACATATACAATCAACCCACCCCAATTTGGAACCCGAATCATTCGCTAAACAAAACCGAACTAAAAATCACAAAAGGGGCCTATGGCATTCACACAAAATAACTAAAATTTGGGGGGGATGGGTAGACTGCCATCCTACCCCACACACGGCGAGATGGGTTATTCTGCTGCCTATGATATATAAAAGTCCTGCTAAAAAAAAAAAAAAAAAAAAATTACTACCGTGTCTCCTACATAACACCAAAATAATCCCAGAACTATAAATACATATTAACAACTAACAACACATACACATCCATGGCTCAGTGAGGATGACCTGTGGCCCCCCAGACCCTTCACCAGTCAGTCCGCCCCTGGAGGTAGCTCGCTTCCCGGGCCACAGCGGATTGCCTCAATCCCGGTGCGCCTTCTCCACCACACCTCCAATCGTGCCAATCGTCTGGGGCCGTGTCCAACTGCCTTCTTGGGGGCACCCCGTAACTCATTAGGATGGCGCCACAAGCCATCCGACAGCAGAAGATAACCATCGTACCGCTCGCCCCTCACCTGCAGCCGGCCCTGGTACTGCTCTATCTTCTGCTTTTCTCTCATCCACCTGGACCTTGCCTCTGCCCGAGCCTAGTCTGTGACTCCAAACGGAGCCCCGCACTGCCTGCGGTGTCTCCGCCTGGCACTCGCTCTCCCAGTGCTACTCGGTCCTGCCCCGACTGCTTGTAAATCCGCGATGGACCCTGCCGATGTGGCTCCGTGTTCACCGGCCCGCTACAACTGTGCTCCAGGAACACCTGTGACCATCTTTTGGGCATCGCTCACCACCACAGGCTCTCTCTCATGCCGCCCAGTACCCTCGTCCAGGGCGACTCGGACACTGGCATCGTGGCCCTCCCACAGCAACCCTGAGCACGACAAGACCTGTCCACTTTCCGGTGTGCCCAGCAATTGCTCATCCCACACAGCGTCATCCCGAACTCTCGGAACCGATCGGTCCCACAGTCCACAGCCCGACCACTCTTCCCCAGCGCTGCTCCTAATGGAAAATCCGAGGCCATAAAACAGATTGCAGCCCATGATGTTCGTGCCGCTGGCCGTCACAACGAACTCCACATTGGCCATCTCCGCCAACTTGTACCGAGCTGTCAGTCTGACGGTACCCACTGTGGCAAACCGTCCTCCTCCATAGCCGCAAAGCGGCACTGAGTCACCTCCCATTCTGTAGTGGGGGAAACATTGTCTAACTGTAGCCCAGTTCAGCAGCGAATTCTCCGTCCTTGTGTCACTCAACATCGGTACTGGTACTCCGTCCAGCTCTACAGTGCAATGTGTGCACCCACTGGTACTTGGGGACACAGTACCAGTGGGCGCAGTATCCTTCCTGTGGTAATGTATCGTCACTTCCTGTGTTACTGACTGTCTGTGGTTTGCTCTCCTCGTTCTCCCGAGGATTTTGCCTTTAATTGTATTTTAATCACTTTTTTCCATCTACCGTTAGCTCTCACTTCTGTTTATCATGCCTCTTGCACCTGTGTGCACCCTCAGTGTCATCTAATCACCCTCTTTAGCCTTCTGTTCACCTTTCATCGGTGTTTTTGTTAGCTTCAGGTTAGCCACTAGCTATGGCTACTAGCTCTCCTTCCCCTTCTCCTCTGGTGTGCTCTCTCTGTCAGATGTTTAGCTACACCTCTGTCTCTTTTAGTGATAACGGTAAATGTAATAAATGTTGTCTTTTTGAGGTGCTCGAGGCGAGGTTGTCTGATTTGGAATCCTGGCTCCGCTGCATTGAAACACCGTTCGCGCCAGTTAATCTTGACGGCCGTCCCCTAGCTGCAGCGGAGCTCCCTAGCATAGGCCCTGTTAGAGGTCCTCCGGTCCTCCTCAGCAGTGAGGAGACTGGGTGGGTGACGGTGAGAAGGAAGCCTAGTTGCAAGGCCCCGGTTAACCACCAACCTGTTCATGTTTCTAATCGTTTTTCCCTGCTCAGTGACACACCTGCTGAGGAAAAAACTCTGATCATTGGCAACTCTGTAGTTAGAAACGTAATCCTGGAGACTCCAGAAGCCATAGTCAAATGCATTCCTGGGGCCAGAGCAGGCGACATCGAGTCAACTTTGAAAATGCTGGCTAAAAGTAACTGTAAATACTCCACAATTGTCATCCACGCCGGCATTAATGACGTCCGACTCCGGCAATCGGAAGTCACAAAACTTAACGTGGAATCGGTGTGTGACTTTGCAAAAACAATGTCTGCCTCTGTAGTATTCTCTGGGCCCCTCCCCAATCTGACCAGTGATGACATGTTTAGCCGCTCGTCATCCTTCAACCGCTGGCCGTCTGTGTGGTGTCCTGCAAACAACGTGGGCTACATAGACAACTGGAGCTCATTTTGGGGAAAACCTGGTCTTATTAGACGAGACGGCGTGTATCCCACTTTGGATGGTGCGTCTCATTTATCTAACAATCTGGCATCACTTTTATCCAAATTTCCAAAACCTTGACAACTCAAGAGTTGGGACCAGGAAGCAGAGTCGCAGTCTTACATGCCTCTCTGCAGCTCCTCTTCATCCACCACCCCTCAACTTAGCCCCTGTCTTCCCCATCAGAGAATCCCTGTCTGCTCCCTCCAAAGTAAATAAAAATATAATGTATAAGAATCCCAAAGTGATTAAACAAAAAGTTGGTAAAACTCAAATTAAACATGAAGCCTCTAAACTGAATGATTTGGCCTCTGTTCCTCCTCATAATTTAAAAATTAAATGTGGTTTGTTAAATATTAGGTCTCTAACTCCCAAGTCTCTGCTAGTCCATGATCTGTTAATTGAACATCAGATTGATTTAATATCCCTTACAGAGACTTGGTTAGGACAAGAGGATTATGTTGGTTTAAATGAATCAACTCCCTTTGGTTATTTAAACTGTCAAAATCCCAGAAGTTCTGGTCGTGGAGGAGGACTAGCAACAATTTACCATTCCAAATTACTAGTTAATGTAAAGCAAAAAACACGCCATCATTCCTTTGAGGGCCTGGTCCTCAGTATTGGGCACTTGAGCAATTTTAGGCTAAACCCAATTTTATTTGTCATAGTTTATCGTCCCCTATCAACCTACTCAGAGTTTTTATCCGAATTTGCCAAATTCTTAGCTGATATTAGTGCTGAAATCTGATAGAATAATTATAGTAGAGGACTTTAATATACATGTAGATGTAGATAGTGATTGCCTTAATATGGCATTTAATTCGATATTAGACACGATGGGGTTCTCAGAAAGTAAGAAATTCTACCCATTATCTCCACCATACGTTGGACCTTGTTCTGACATATGGCATAGAAATAGAAAATCTGGTAGTGTCTCCTCATAACCCTGTACTGTCAGACCATTATCTGTTAACCTTTAATTTTACTATTTCTGACTATTTGGCTCCTAAAGAAAAAATATTACTACAGTAGATGCCTCTCAGATGATGTTACCAAATTCATGCAGATTGTTTCCTCTATGCCATGTGTCAACGCAACGGAAATAAGCTATAGACAGCTTGCTCCTTCTGTAATTGATAGCATGGTAGATAGTGTTACAGCTTCTCTGCACCAGATTCTAGACATGGTAACCCCTTTGAAAAAGAAAAAGTCTAATCAGAGATTTCTAACTCCTTGGTTCAACACAGAAACTCAAGGCTTAAAACAGAAGACTCGCCAATTAGAAAGAAAATGGCACTCCACTAATTTAGATGAAATCTATTTTGCTTGGAGAAATCATGTTTTAATTTATAAAAAATCTCTTAGAAAAGCTAGAACGAGTTGTTATTCTGCATTAATAGAAGAGAACAAGAATAATCCCAGGTTTCTTTTCAGCACTGTAGCCAGGCTGACAAAGAGTCAGGACTCTGTCAATCCTAGCATTCCCTTAGAGCTTACTAGTCAGGACTTTATGAACTTTTTCAATAATAAAATTTCATCTATCAGAGATAAAATCAGTCAGATTCTTCCCACCATTAACTTAAATACACTAACTACTACAACTCCTTCAATTGACATCTGTTTGGATCAGTTTACTCCAATTGACCTTTTAGAGTTAGACAAAATAGTTTCCTCATCCATGCCTTCAACTTGTCTTTTAGACCCTATTCCTACCAGGTTATTTAAAGAAGTCTTCCCATTTATTGGTAGTTTTATTCTTCAAATAATCAATTCTTCATTAACTTTAGGCCATGTATCGCAGGCTTTTAAAACAGCTGTAATTAAACCCTTATTCAAAAAGCCAACGCTGGATCCAGGAGTTTTAGCCAACTATAGACCAATCTCTAATCTCCCTTTCATTTCAAAAATCTAAGAAAGAGTTGTTGCTGTGCAATTATTTGACCACTTGCAGGGAAATGGTTTATTTCAAGAGTTTCAATCTGGGTTTAGAATCCATCATAGTACTGAAACAGCCTTAGTGAAGGTCACTCATGACCTCCCGATCGCATCTGATAATGGACTTGTTTCTGTACTTGTCCTTTTAGACCTTAGTGCAGCTTTTGATACTATTGATAATAATATTCTACTTGATAGATTAGAACACTATGCTGGACTTAATGGAACTTCGTTGCAGTGGTTTAGATCTTATTTATCTGATAGGTTCCAGTTTGTTCATGTCAATAATGAGTTTTCTTTCAACTCAAAGCTCAATCATGGAGTTCCACAAGGATCTGTGCTAGGCCCTACTCTTTTTAGTTTATATATGCTTCTGTTAGGCCAGTGGTCCCCAACCTTTTTTGTGCTATGGACCGGTTTAATGTCAGACAATATTTTCAGGGACCAGCCTTTAAGGTATGGCAGATAAATACAACAAAAGAACATGATACAACTGGCATAAAAACTGTGGTATTTTCTAAATATAATAATAAACGTGAATCCACTGTGTACTCGTTTGCAACTTTATTAGCAGCGTCCTCTTAACCCCTTGCACTCCGGTCAATTTTCCTAAAAACGCCAAAAAATAATGTGCCCAAAGTAAATCGAAAGCTGTTTGCAGCATCTTCATGGGGTTGGTCTCATTTAAAAGAAAACACTTTGAATTTTTTGGCAAAAAAACATGATCTCTCTAAGTGCTCCGGCCACTGAGTTACAGTCATCTAAACATAGTGAACTTGAAGAAAATAAATTTGGCCTGGGTGTTTTTTTGGATACAAATGCTTGCAAATAACACACAGCTTCAGATCCGGGCTGGAAAATGCAACAGAAATGTAGAACCAAGTGTTATCCAGCTGAGGTCCAAATTTTGTAACAATACCACAAAAAATGAATATATTACACAGCTTTTTCCACAGGTAGTTCCCAGGCGTTTTGGAACTGTGCCAATTTGTGCCAAATGGCACAGTTTGGAAAAACGTCTGTAACTTTTGAACGATTCAATATAGAAGCTTCATTTTGGGCTCTAATGAAAGGTCACACTCAGGGCTGTCTGTGTGTGTGTGTGGGGGGGGGGTTGTCCCCCCCCCGCTCGCTACAGAGGATGGACTTCGGCCATCGCTACACAACGGATTAGCCTCATGTGGTGATGTGGGACAGCAGCGCAATCACCGCAGCTTCCCCCCCCTCGCTGCAGAAGAATAGCAGGGGTGGGGGGGGCGTTCACAGTCTGTACGCGGCGAACAACCCCTTGTACAGCGACAACAACTGCGCCGCGAAGCACAGTTGTAATTTACCGATCGGTCAAAAGTCATTTTGGATTACAATTTTCAGGGATAAAAAATAATTTGGCTTATAACACCTTACCTCTTCACAGCCACATTGTCCTGGCCGACTTCTCTTCCTCACTGTCAGACGAACGCGACGCTGGTCCGCTCTGGTTCTGGTCTCGCGACCAGGTCAAAACATAATTCCATTATTGCGGTTTTGTGCTTCCATGATTGCTGATTTTGGCCAACGATTTTTCAAAACAAATAACAGTAATTAAAAAAAGACTGGCGAAGGCGTGTGTGTCACTCAGCCTTCGTCGTCAGCCTCCGTCGGTCTATGACCATGGAAGAAATCATAACGTCTCATAACGTCTAATCCTTTTTTGATCCGCTCCAGCAGTCAGTCTTCACCCAGCCTTAAAAAAAACAGCTCGCGAACTTCTCTGCTTCAACTGGCTCACTGCATTCACAGCAGGCGGGTCCTTCTGGCTAGGTTTTAAGTCATTGGTTCTTCAAGGTTTCAGAAACCCAATTCAAGGCTCTTATTAGTCGAATGAGAGGTCAATCAGATGAACGCGGCTGTGTCTGCAGCTTTTATTTTCAGTGTGCGCTTGGACGCCACTACATCACCACCTACATCACCATCTACACCATGCGTCCTAGAGCGCACGAGAGCGCCCTCGTGCGCTCTAGGATGCAGAGACTTGCCCGTCCGCGGTACAACGGAGCGCAAGAGGTTAACATCATGACAACAACATAACATGAGTAACATCCTCTCTGCCCACAACGCTCTCTGGTCGCTGTAGTAACATTTAAACATGCCTTCAAAATAAGATACACAACAAACTCAAATATAAAGTGCATGAAAAATACAACTCACCACAACGCTGAATCAGTGGGAGCCCTGAACTTGTTTCTCTGCAACGAGACGGTCCCATCTAGGGGTAATGGGAGACAATGACACCCGAAGTGTGTTGCTTATGTCCAGTCTACTTCGTAATTTTGTTTTGGTTGCTGTCACTGCAGAAAACCCCGCTTCACACAGATAGGATGTCGGAAATGGCAACAGGGTTTTCAGTGCTGTTGTGGCGATCTCAGGGTATTCAGCAATGACTTTAATCCAGAACACCCGCAGAGCTGTTGTCTCGAACATACTTTTAAGGCCGCCGTCATTTGCGACCTCCAGCAGTTGATCTTCTTCTTGCACAGACATGTTGGATTCACCTGGTTTGTTGAGAAATGGGTTGCGCCTCCATTCTTTGGCAGTTTGTGTATTTTTTGTCATTGGGAAGTAGCACTCAAACTCTTTTAAAAGCAAAGACAGGCGATCGTGCACCAGCTGGGAGAATGAAGGCTCGGGCTCAGTCTCTTCCAAAATCCCTGCTAATGTTTGAAACATGTCAAATATACCTCCATTCACGCACCGTCCCCACAAATCCAATTTGGCTTTAAATGCAGCTACTTTATATGCCAACTTGAAGACAGTCGTCATTTTCTCCTGAAGTGACAGATTGAGTTCATTGAGCAGGCTAAAAATGTCGCACAAGTAAGCGAGTTTTGCGACTCATTCCTCGTCATGAGAGAAATCTCTGTAGCGGCTCTCGTAATGTCTGCCTTCTAGCAACGGCCTTTAATTTTAGCGGTAACGTATCATGTCACCGAGACATGCGTCTTGACGTGCATCAAGAGTGAGCCATAGACAGATGTAACTGTGAGAATCCGGTAATTTTTCAAAATAAAACATCATTCAGACTCAGATAATAAATAAAACGGACGTAATGCAAGTTATTTATGTTTTCTGTGCGGCCCGGTACCAAATGACCGGTCCGCGGCCCGGGGGTTGGGGACCACTGCGTTAGGCAACATTATTAGGAAGCACTGTATACACTTTCATTGTTATGCAGATGACACACAGTTATACCTGTCAGTGAAGCCAGATGATAGTAATCAATTAGCCAAGTTGGAAGCCTGTCCTAAGGAAATCAAAGCATGGATGACTTGTAATTTCCTGCTATTATATTCAGATAAGACTGAAGTCATTCTTGTTGGTCCAAAAAACCTTAGAAATACCTTTCCAAATCAAACTTTTAGTTATGCAGTTGGATGGATGCAGTTACTCTTTCTCTTAATAGCTCTGTGAGGAACCTTGGAGTTATTTTTGATCAAGATCTGTTTTTCAATTCACATATTAAATTCGTTTCTAAGCCTGCCTTCTATCATTTGCGTAACATTGCCAAGATTAGGAGCATCTTGTCTCACAGTGATGCTGAGAAGCTGATCCACGCTTTTGTTAGCTCTAGATTAGATTACTGCAACTATTATCAGGTTGTCCTAAAACATCTCTAAAAAGTCTTCAGTTGATCCAAAATGCTGCTGCACGAGTTTTAACAGGTACTAGAAAGAGAGATCATATTTTTTTTTTTGATTTTGTATACTTTATTGATCCCCAGAGGGGAAATTGAGGGCATCCACCTGGATGGATGAAGCAGCCACAGTACGGCGCTATCCCTTAACCACTCACACACACATTCACACCTAGGGCCACTTCAGAGTCTCCAATTAACCTAACCTGCATGTTTTTGGCCTGTGGGAGGAAACCGGAGAAATCCCGGAGTAAACCCAGGCAGATACAGGGAGAACATGCAAACTCCACACAGATCACTGTTGGTCAGGGGCTGGGATTGAACCAGGGATCCCATGGCCAAGGGTGAGTTGCTGTGCTGGTGCAGTGCTAACCACTGCTCCACCGCACCGGTGGCCTCCCTTCATTGGCTTCCCATAGAGTTTAGAATTAAGTTTAAAATCCTTCTTCTCACTTTTAAAGCTCTAAACAATCAGACCCCTTTTTATTTAAAAGATCTGATATTACCCTATTATCCTAACAGAGCACTACGCTCTCAAAATGCTGGATTACTTGTAATACTTAGAATCTCCAAAAGTACAATGGGGGACAGAGCCTTCAGTTATCAAGTTCCTCTCTTGTGGAACCAGCTGCCAATCTGGATTCGGGAGTCAGACCCGATCTCTGTTTTTAAGAATAGGGTTAAAACTTTCCTTTTTGATATAGCCTACAATTAGGGAGGGATCATGTGTTTCTGAACCCTCCCTTAGTTATGCTGCTACTAGGTTTAGTCAGCCGGGGGACCTCCAAAAATTGCAATGGGCTTTACTCCTTTCTTCACTCTCAATTTAATATTTTTTTTTTTTTTGCTGGTCATTAACATCTGTTTGTTCTCTTCCATAGACTGAGTCCTCATTGTGCTGTTTGCTCTCTACATGTCTGTTCTTTTCATCTTCTCTATACCCTCACCCCCCCCCCCAGCCAGTCACAGCAGATGACTGCCCCTCCCTGAGCCTGGTTCTGCTGGAGGTTTCTTCCTGTTAAAAGGGAGTTTTTCCTCTCCACTGTCGCCAAGCGCTTGCTCATAGGGGATCGCCTGATTGCTGGGGTCTTTCTGCAATTGTGGGGGTTCCCCCTACAGTTGAAAGTGCTATGAGATGACTGTTGTTGTGAAAATGCGCTATATAAATAAAGCTGAATTGAATTGAGTATGAATTACCGTCGGGGCAGGAGGGGTCGAGCTCTTGCGCGGGCTATCTTGTTCCGCTGACTGGCACACCCTTGCAAAATGATGTAGATGGCCACAATTGCTGCAGCGCTGCTCTCTTGCCACACACACTCTGGCCTTGTAGCGGTGTTTTGTAGATCCACAGACCATACACCTGGGCTCCCCCGGGGCAGACCTCATCCGTACAACGTTGGCACTCTCGGCATCATCCTCGACACTCCCATCGCTGTCCAGGTCCACTACCTGTGTAGCCATGGAGGATCCCAACTCTTGTGATGACAAGTGCTCACTTAGCTCCCGAGTTAGCTCATCCACTGCCTCCAGCTAGAGAGCCAACTCAATGGCCCTGGCCAGCGCCAACTCACACAGAAATGTGAGCAGCCCAGACCGGACTGCAGCACAGCTGGTGTGCTCTGCCAACTGGTTGTGAACCATTTCTTCCTCCAACAGTCTGAGCTGACACTCAGCGGCTAGCTGCCTCAAGTCCGATACAAACAGCTGGTTGGGTTCACCAACCTGTTGGCAGTGCTGTCGGAATTTAATTCTCCGGATGATGATGTTGTCTGACGCCCTGAAATGGCACGCCATTAGCTCAACTACTTCTTCACAATTGTCCGTGTCACCAAGCGTGCCCAAAATCCTCTGGCCCTCCATTCCCAGGTTGTGCACAAGCAACACACGTGGCCCTCAGCTTCTCCATCCTTCCCAGGTCCAATGCCACCATATACGTTTTAAAGGCTTCGTACCACCAAGACCACAGCACAGGCGGCTCACCTGGGAGCTGCAAAAACGGCCGAAATGATGCTCAAAACACTTCCATGGCTTTTTTTCTCGTCGCCAAATGTTATGTCTAGAACTGGAGTCAAGGAGGACAGCAATAATGGAGCTGAACACGTTTATTATATTACAGGGTACAGTGCACCTGACCACAAAATACAGTACACCTGCTGCAGAGATAAAGGCGGAAGAGAGCACCCCTCCCACCTGCACCGCTTCTTATACGAGCGGGGCTGGCGGAACCGGAACATGGAGCCACCACCCCGTGCCACACAAATAAGAGCTCCAAATACAACACAGTATGAACAATAAATAACTACACTACACATGTCTAGCTATAAAATGCTAAATGACGATGCTAAGTTGTGCTAACTGCAAATAAAATTTAGCAGACCATTGTTTCTTTGGCTTAAATTACTGCTGAGTTTCTTAGTCTTGTCTGAAAAAATTTTATTCTGCAAAAGTGCATGATGTAGTCACCATCACATACACGCAAAAGAAATAATACATTAAAATGGGTCGGAGAAGCAAGTTGGCTCTTAATGTAATTTATTTGATTTCTAATCTTTTTAATTTATCAAGTAGTGATAATGAATAAAGTTAAAGTCCTCACATGTATTTTATTACAATGTGGAAGATGTGAAAATGACGAGGCAGACTTCTTTTTCAGAGTCAGCTTTATTCACATCTCCATCATTTCAAGCAGAAAAAAAGGGAATGAATCAGTAAACTCTCATCCTTAAATATCAGGGACTTCACACCTCATAGATCACATGTCCCACAGACAACCTTGCATAATAAAGAGTCACAATGCATTTCACCACCTTGCATAATAAAGACAGTCACAATGCATTTCCCTCCATGATATCACTTCCACTGTCTCCCATGCATCCTTTAATCGACCCCCCACAGTCTCCAGCCTTGCATAACAAGGCTAAGCTTCCTGCCTTTGTTCTGACCTAAAATGCGAGTCACAGAACCGGTCCAACAGGTCCATTAAGTGTTCACCACACAAGCCCCCCCAGCATTTTAGAAAAACAGAACAACAAGAAAATAACCACATGTATGCCGTGATAGCATCAATACACATCAGTCCACATGCTGGATAGGCTTCAGCCTCCTGCAGAATTTGCTGTAGCTGGGGTTCACCGTCTCTGCGGCACTGTCACGCTGGGGATTTGCCATCTGGGGGCGAAACCCTTTGTCAGTCTCTGCGGGTGTTCTGGGAAAACATTACTTTGGGAAACATTACTGTGTGAAACCCTCCGTGGTGGTCTACCTCACCGCGGGGCCTTTGCCAACAGCACTTCCTCCTCTGCCACCACAAAAGCGGGTTTAAGTCTGTCTATGCCAATTTTCTCTTTCCTACCCCCCAAATCTAGCAAAAACTGCTTGTCCCCTGTTTCTAGCACTCTGAATGGTCCGTCATAAGGCGGTCGCAGCGGGGTTCGATGCGCATCATGTCTAACAAAAACAAACTCTGCGTTCTTCAAAGTTTTAGGCACAAAAACACACGGAAAACTGTGGTGCGTGGGGCCGGGCAGCGTGCATGATTTTATGTTACTCCGCAACAGCTGAGACGGGGAGGTGTTTGGCGCAGGGTTATCTGGGAGAAACTCCCCAGGTAGCCGGAGTGGCTGCGCAAACACGAGCTAACTAACTAACTAACTAACCTGCACTTATATAGCGCTTTTCTAGTCACAAAGACCACTCAAAGCGCTTTCATTAATACTAACCCTCTATTCTAAGGGCCTATAGGAAACAGATATCTAGGGACAATTTAGAACAGCCAATTAACCTAACATGCATGTTTTTGGCATGTGGGAGGAAACCGGAGCTCCACTGGTGAGGTTTCTAAGTCCTCTTTAGGTGCAGAACGCAACCCCAATAACACCCATGGTAACTTGTCAACCCAATTTGTATCCGTCAGTGACGCTCTGAGAGCCGCTTTCAATGACCTATGAAAAAGTTTGCATAACCCGTTAGCCTGCGGATTGTATGCGGTTGTGTGGTGAATTGTGACACCCAGGCTGCGGGCCATTGTCGACCAAAGCTCGGAAACAAATTGAGGGCCTCTGTTGGACGTAATGTCCGACGGAACGCCGAAGCGCGCCACCCAAGCTGTTAAAAACGCGCGCACCACTTCCTCGGCCATGGTTGATGCCAGTGGGACCACTTCAGGCCAGCGCGTGGTGCAGTCCACCATTGTCAGAAGATGTGTGCACCCCTGTGACAGCGGGAGGGGTCCAACGAGGTCCACATGAACGTGATCGAACCTCTTGGCCGGAATGTGAAACGGTTCCAAAGGAGCTCTCGTGTGCCTGTGTACTTTGGCTCGTTGACATGCCGTGCAGGCTGCTGCCCACTCTTTGACCTGTTTGCGGAGGCTCGGCCAAACAAACTTCTCTCCCACCATTTTGACCGATGCGCCCACTCCAGGGTGTGCCAAAGAATGAACCGAGTCGAAAACGCGGCGGCGCCACGCGGCCGGTACTACTGGACACGGCCGTCCAGTGGAGACATCGCAGATTAGGGGGGGCATACCGTCTTGCAGCACCTTGCTCTCCAGACTTAACCCTGTTGGTCCAGACTGGAGCGCGCGCACGTCCGCGTCATTAACCTGCTCTGCGGCCATGGCTGCATAATCTAACCCTATGCTGACTGGGGCCGCCACAGCGCGCGAGAGGCAATCTGCCACTACATTGAGTTTGCCCGCCACATGCTGAATATCAGTGGTAAACTCTGATATCGCGGCCAGCTGTCTCTGCTGCCGGCCTGACCACGGTTCCGAGACCTTGGCCATCGCGAATGTTAGCGGTTTGTGATCAACGAACGCAGTGAAAGCGCGTCCTTCCAGCCAGAACTGAAAGTGGCGGATAGCCAAATGGAGAGCCAGCAGCTCCCTGTCGAACACGCTGTATTTACGTTCGCTATCGCGCAAGGTCCTGCTGAAAAATGCGAGGGGCTGCCAAACCCCGGCTACATGTTGCTCCACGACCGCCCCTATGGCCACATCTGACGCGTCAGTGGTGAGCGCTATGCGGGCCGTTGGGTCTGGGTGTGCCGCCAAGGCTGCTTTAACCTCCGAGAACGCTTGGTCCCGCTCTGGGGACCACTCGATCTTATCCGCGGGTTTCTTTTTTTTTAGCGCGGCATACAGCGGCTGCATGAGTTGCGCCGCGCGGGGGAGAAAACGGTTATAAAAATTCACCATTCCCAAAAACTCCTGCAATGCCCTGACTGTCTGCGGCCGGGGAAAATCTGCCACAGCGCGCACTTTGTCAGGCAGCGGAACTGCTCCTTCGGGGGAGACGCAGTGTCCTAAAAAATCGATCTGCGCCACCCCGAACTAACACTTCGCTGGGTTGATTATTAACCCGTGATCTCCCAACCTTCGGAAAACTGTGGCCAGGTGTTTTTCGTGTTCGTCTTCGGACGCGCTGGCTACTAAAATATCGTCCAGGTAGACGAACACGAAAGGGAGATCGCGAAGCACCGCGTCCATCATGCGTTGGAACATCTGAGCAGCCCCTTTAAGTCCGAATGGCATGCGTAAAAACTCGAATAAACCAAACGGTGTTATTACCGCTGTTTTGGGTATGTCCTCAGCGCGCACTGGGACTTGGTGGTAACCACGGACCAAGTCTATTTTAGAAAAAATGCGCGCCCCTGCCAAATGAACCGAAAAATCTTGGATATGTGGGATTGGGTAGCGGTCGTGCGCTGTAGCGTTGTTTAACCTGCGGAAATCCCCGCAAGGGCGCCATGATCCGTCAGCTTTCGGGACCATATGTAGGGGGGAAGCCCACGGACTGTTTGAACGTCTGATAATGCCCAACCTCTCCAGGTTGGCAAACTCCTCGCGCGCTATGGCTAGTTTAACTGCGTCCAAGCACCGAGCTTTTGCAAAAACGGGCGGTCCGGTAGTGGTAATAAAATGCTCCACCCCGTGCTTAGCGACTGTTGCCGAAAATGTTGCCGAAAATGTGGGGACCATGAGTGCTGGGAACTGAGTGAGCAGTGTGTGGAACTTACCGCCTGCTGTTGTGACGTTGGCTTGTGCTGTAGGCGGGGCCACTCGCGCTGTACAGGGGACAGAATCAAAAGAAAGTGCATTAACCAGGCGCCTGTTAGCGAGATCAACCAACAACCCATGTGAGCACAAAAAGTCAGCCCCCAGCATATTGAAATTTACTGTTGCTACAACAAAAGTCCACTCATATGCACGGCCGTGTAGAGACAGAAGCAGAGTCTTCTCACCAAAGGTCTTAATCTCCAAGCCGTTCGCCGCTGTCACCAGGGGACCTCCGGAACCAGCCAGTCTGTCCGTGTAGGAAGGTGTGATGAAACTCAACTGGGAGCCTGTGTCGACGAGGAACTGCCTCCCGGAGCGTGCGTCCGACAAGTAGAGCAGCTTGTTCTCTTCCCTGAGGGCCGCGGCTGCTACCGACCCCCGGTCTTGGCGTTTCCCTAACGCCCGAACTGGCACGGCGGTACACACTTTCGTGCCCTCTCTGCGAAGCGGCGATGGTAGAAACAAAAGACATCCGGTCCACGCTCCCTGGCCCTTGCCGCCGCCGTCGTCGGTGAGTCTGGCACCGCTGCCTCTGGCCTCCTGTCGTCTCCGGTCGTCGCGCCGAGTTCCGCTGCAGCGGCCGTGGCTGCGCGCCACTTGGTGGCGTTGACAATCCGCTGCTCGGCCCAGCGCGCGGTAGTCCCGTAGGGCCAACAATGGCGAACTGTCCAGAACCGCTCTCGCCGCTGGCGGTAGAGTCCTGAGGAAGAGGTGGGTGAAAATGAAGTGATCATCATCAGAGTCTTTCAACCTCAACAACTTCTCCATCAGGCTCGCGGGCATGTCGTTTTCCCCCTCCATCAGCGTCAGGAGCCTCTCTGCTCGCTCCTCCGCCGAGGGGGTGAATTGCTGGATGAGAGCAGCCTTCAACGTGCCGTATTTGTCGCTCTCCGGCGGCTGGTCGATCAGGCTCTCCACATGCTGGGCCGTGTTGTTGTCCAGCTTTGCGACTACGTGGTAGAATTTCGTGGCATCTACCGATATCCCCCGGAGGTTGAACTGCGCCTCAACCGCATTGAACCAGGAGTGCGGATTGTTCTGCCAGAAGTCCGGTAGCTGGACTGTAACGACATTCGCTTGGCTGGGGGCTCCTGACGCGGCTGGCCCGGGGGAATTTTCTTCTTCCATGATACGTCTCGGGTCACCAGTGTGGAAGATGTGAAAATGACGAGGCAGAGTTCTTTCTCAGAGTCAGCTTTAGTCACATCTCCATCATTTCAAGCAGAAAAAAAGGGAATGAATCAGTAAACTCTCGTCCTTAAATATCAGGGACTTCACACCTCATAGATCACATGTCCCACAGACCACCTTGCATAATAAAGACAGTCACAATGCATTTCACCACCTTGCATAATAAAGACAGTCACAATGCATTTCCCTCCATGATATCACTTCCACTGTCTCCCATGCATCCTTTAATCGACGGCCCCCCCCCCCCAGTCTCCAGCCTTGCATAACAAGGCTAAGCTTCCTGCCTTTGTTCTGACCTAAAATGCGAGTCACAGAACCGGTCCAACAGGTCCATTAAGTGTTCACCACAACATTATCTTTTGTGTCTTTTACTTTCAGATCATGACCAATCTGTAATATTTTTACTACGAAGCAAATAGGTTAAATCAGGCCAGAATGGCAGGCTACAGGTCTACACAAATTTTCACTGATTTAAACTAACAGCTAATTTATAACTGTAGGTGACAGCCATGGGTAATTTTCTAATTTTCAGACTTTTTTTTTTTTTGCCATTCTCCTCTGTCTCAGGAAATATTTAACTTATTGATGTTTACTTTTTATTCATATGTGATTTAGAAGAAAAACATGAAATTCATGAGAGTCAAGTCTCAAATGCACATTACAAAACTATTTTATAACACTGGAAAATTGTGAGAGAAACCGGTACATGTAAAAAAAGTTTAAAAAAGAGATGGTCCTTTTATGTTATTGTCTAAACTGTAGAATTTACAGAAAATGTATATTGTGATATATACTGTTATCGTGATATAAGATGACTTCTATTGTGATATAAATTCTCTGTCATATCACACAGCCCTATATATATATATACTGTATATATATATATATATATATATATATATATATATATATATATATATATATATATACACACACACATACACTACCGTTCAAAAGTTTGGGGTCACTTAGAAATTTCCTTATTTTTGAAAGAAAAGCACTTTTTTTCAATGAAGATAACTTTAAACTAATCAGAAATACACTCTATACATTGCTAATGTGGTAAATGACTATTCTAGCTGCAAATGTCTGGTTTTTGGTGCAATATCTACATAGGTGTATAGAGGCCCATTTCCAGCAACTATCACTCCAGTGTTCTAATGGTACAATGTGTTTGCTCATCGCGTCAGAAGGCTAATGGATGATTAGAAAACCCTTGTGCAATCATGTTTGGTCTGCATTGCTGTAATTGCTGCAAATGGAGGATTCTTTGACGAAAGCAAAGTTTGAAGGAAAAAATTATTTTTTCAAATACAAATCATTATTTCTAACCTTGTCAATGTCTTGACTATATTTTCCATTCATTTTACAACTCATGGTGGTAAATAAAAGTGTGACTTTTCATGGAAAACACAAAATTGTCTGAGGTGACCCCAAACTTTTGAACGGTAGTGTATATATACGTATATATATAAAGATATAGGGAGAACATTGATACTGATAAAGTCCACATATGGAATATAATATTTGCTCCGCATCGTTTCAGCACGTTCAGGTCCCAAAAGTGGAATTCAGGACAGCCCTAGGTGATTCTTATCAAGAACTACAACCCTTTTTCAATAAGTTATGTGTATACATATTATTGGTGACAGCAATGTTCTCTCTACACCTGGGGCAAACATGTTTAAGACATGTATTTGCTTGTTTCAGTGATTTGTCTGTATGCAGGATTAGTGAGTGTGTGTATGTGTGACAGTGTTAGACAGGTTTGTAGAGGAATGCAGGACTGGTGTAATCCGGTCTCTGTTCATTTTCGTTATTGTCAAGTCAAAAGCCTGTGGGCCTTGTGCTGTGGGACCTTATGGCTTAGCCACAATTACACACATAAACTCTCACATAACACCACAGCTGAAATCAGTTTAACAACAGCAAAGTAGGACAGTAAAGCACCACAAAACAAAATATAGGTACAGCACATCGCTGACAGGCTGCATTCATTCCTTTAAAATAGCATTTTCTGTATTGAATTAACAGAGACAAAACTACAGATTCATTCACAGCTCACAAGCTGACCTTGCAATGTAAAATTAGTGTTTGTTTAAATCCACCCTACAAAGGCATCCACTTAGGTCACAACTGTCTACTCATGCAGCAAAATGTTTAACTTTTGTCTGCCCTCATTATAATTGAGGACAAACAAAAACCTAGACAATTAATAAAGAAAAGAAAGCAAATACTGCTATTGTTTATTCCACAAGTATTAAGATGCAAAGTTTATGGCACATATAAAAACATGAAAAAAGGGATTTAGTTTAAAACCTTGCTATCAAATCTATATCCATGGCAACATAATGAAAATATCACTTTCACAGATTATCTTGCTTTCAAAATAATTTATAACAGCAGTAAAAATCTTAGATGAATCCAACCACCCAATGCCACATGATTTAAATTATTAGTGTCAACAGGGCTTTACCATGAAAACTACTGAACCAGGCTACAGGCAGAAACAGATGAATACCCCCTTTCTCCATGGCAACATATTGCAGTCTTCCAACATATTGGTCAATACTACAAAGTGATAAACACATGCAGGAAAAAACTCTCTCTTTACCTGGGCAGGAAAATAATGTGAACTATCCATTAGAAATGGAGTACAACAGTATAAAAGGTTAAAGTTTGATAATGACTGCTCATAAAGCACACCACAAGCTCCATATTTGATAGCTTTGGCTATTGTAAAACAGATCCTATAAGAGTGCACTGCTTTACTACAGAGCCAGCTTTCCAAGCATATTTTGTTGTTTACTTTTGGTTCTTCAACCATCTAGAACAATCGATTTAATATCACATCTCTTGCATTTTCTAAGTCCTGTATTTTCTAAGCTGCTACTATCCAGCTATAAATCAGTCCCTCCAGGATTTTGCAATGTTGCGATCGCTTCAATTCACGCAAAATCAGCCAATCAGAGCGACTATTGCGCGACCATGCAACTTTATCCAATCACTGAAACTTTCCTGCAATTTTGGCCAATCCTCGTCAACGTCTGCCAATTTCACCAATCAAATTTGTCCCCAAATGGCACTCAAACACTCAGCCTAACCAATCAAATGTGTCGCTGCACCGCGTTCACTTCCATGTTTACAGTGGGTATTAACGGAACAAATCAGCAAAACCAGTGTGCCATTTAAAAAAAAAAACACTCACCCGCAAAGTTTCCAACACCTTCTCTTCCTCCGTCTCCCCCAGCCTGCCAGTGGACATCTAACCCCATCTCCATCCTCTCTGCGTGTATTAAGTGCTGGGTTTGTGTTCAAAAACGTCCGTCTGCCTCAAAAGCACCCCGTCGCAGGAGCGTGTGAGGACAGACGCCGTAAAACCACAAACAAAATGAGCAAATCTAACACTACAGCTAGTGTTTGAACATTTTATACATTTTTAGAGGTAAAATCATTACTACATCTTGTCAATGAGCTTTAAAACTGCGAATCTCCGGTCAGAACACGAAGAACCCCCCGTAAATGAAAGTTGAGTATCTGATGAGACAAGTGTGTGTGTCAAGACGTGGAGCAGATACACAGGTAGGAGTTAGGCACGGAAAGAGAATATTGTAATTTTTTTTTTTTCCTCAGAAAAACACAAACTCCGATAGACAATACAGAGCAACAGAATAAATTATTTTTTCTTCTCCGCTTGGTACCGAGTGGTTGGGGACCGTAGGTAGTTTTAAAATGAAGGTGCTGCCAATAATTTCCAAATCTATACTCTTTAACATGCATTCAATGCAATTTAGCTGTTGTAATGGATATTGTGTTAAAATCTGTATTTGCTGTTGCACAAGAGTTTCTGTATAGCAGAAGTTTCTGCTTAATTTACAAATCACCGTTTAATAGGAAATGTTTGACAATCCTGTGCCTTTCTTGTATTGTTATATAGAATATCACTGCAGTAAACTGGGAAAGGTTCCAAGGTTGTCATAGCCAGGAGCGGCACTGGGGTTAAGCTCCCAGTGCTCATAAAATGCTCCTTATGGCGTGCGTCTCGAAAAGCCTCTGACAACTAAGTCCAACTCCTAGCCTGCCCATTTGGTTTAGTCTCTAAGCCCGGCGGAACTGCTTTTACTAATAGGAGAAGGGGTGAGGGCGGATCTCTGGCGCCTTAAAACCAGATGCTTCGGGTAGATGGTGGCTCGTCAACCTGGGAAGGTAGCCCATCTAGGGAAAGGTAAACCCTGATTTCAAACCTCTGCTGCCTTGCGGCATACCCGGTCACGGGAAAGGCTTCGGGAGTCAACCCTGAGGAAAAATCCGGAGTCGGAGCCCCTAAGGCAGTTCTATGTTGTGCTCAACATCGTTCTGGCAACTCCTACAACGGCGCTGGTGCCAAACTGTAGCAGCCCTGCTGTTCCTTTGGATTCATCAGTGACGTGGAGAGGGGGGACATGCTGCATGGGCAACATCTTGTCCTCCATATCTTCCTGCCCAGGCTTGAATCTTACCAACGCCCAACGCTGGAAGGTAGAACACCGGATCACTGGAGAGGACACTCCAGCTTCGCCTTTGGCGTAGACAAAACACGGGGAATGACAGTTACCGGTTATAAGCCACTGCTCAACTGGCGCAGAGCGCGGCGCCAGGGGTTGTTCCCGACGGTGGGAGGGATCATCAGATCTCACTGGACAGCTACCGCCCGCCTCAAGCTGGGCAGCCCCCAGCCAATAAGGTGTTGTCCCGCCACAGCTTGCTTTCCTCATTGGGTGCATGGGGATAAGGAGAAGTCCGAACAGCAGGCTGAGAACCTTCGCACCAGGCAAGACAATAAAACAAAAGAGACCAACTCTAAAACTGGGAACTTGGAACGTCCGCACTATGATGACAGGACTCGCTGCTAACCTCAAGGACATCAACGACACCAGGAAGACTGCCATCATCAAAAATGAGCTGAAGAGACTGGGAGTGGATATTGCCACTCTCCAGGAAACACGGTTGGCTGACGCAGGCACACTGAGAGAGAAGGACTACACGTTCTACTGGCAGGGAAAGGGCAGTGACGAACACAGGGAACACGGAGTGGGCTTCGCAGTGAAGAACACCTTGCTGAAGATGGTGGAACCGGGCAGCACTGGCTCTGCACGACTCCTCACCCTCCGCCTGAACACCACTCAAGGCCCAGTCACCCTCGTCAGTGTGTATGCCCCAACACTGACAGCCACACCAGAGGCAAAAGACGAGTTCTACGAGAATCTCGCAACAACTGTCAGGATTGTCCCCAACTCTGAACAACTCATTCTCCTTGGAGACTTCAATGCCAGAGTGGGTGCTGACCACGACTCCTGGCCCTCCTGTCTTGGACCTTTTGGCGTGGGCAGAATGAACGACAACGGACAGCGGCTGCTCGAATTCTGCACATATCACGATCTGTGCATCACAAACTCGTTCTTCAAGACCAAGCCCCAACACAAGGTTTCCTGGCAACATCCGCGCTCAAAGCACTGGCACCAGCTGGACTTGATCCTGACCAGGCGCACCTCACTGAAGAACGTGCTAATCACCCGTTCGTTCCAGAGTGCAGATTGCGACACAGACCATTCATTGGTGTGTTGCAGGGTCAAGCTGCAGCTGAAGAAATTCCATCGTGCTAGACAACCTGGAAAGGCACGGATTGACACCAGCAAGATGGCCCAACCAGAACTTGTTGAGCAGTTTGCCTCCACCTTTGAGAAGGAACTTGGTGTACCACAAGAAGGAGAATCTGCAAAGCAGAAGTGGGAAGAGCTGCGAAACACCATCCACCGCACAGCCTTGGCTACCTTTGGGAGGAAGACCTCGAAGTCACAGGACTGGTTTGATGCCAAGTTGACCGAGATGACCCCCGTCATTGAAGCCAAGCGCTGAGCACTTGCTGAGTACAAGAAGTACCCAAACGAGAAGAATCTCCAGATTCTCAGGGCTGCGAGAAGCAAAGTTCAGCAGACTGCTCGGCGCTGTGCCAACGAGTACTGGACTCAGCTCAGCCAAGACATTCAAACCGCTGCCATAACAGGGAACATCCGTGGTATGTACGATGGCATCAAGAAAGCACTTGGTCCGGCTCAGAGCAAGATGGTCCCCCTCAAATCTTCCACTGGGGAGATGATCACAGAAAAGAACAAGCAGATGGAGAGATGGGTGGAACACTACTCCGACCTCTACTCTAGACAGAACACTGTGACACCGTCAGCCCTTGATGCCATCGACTGCCTGCCATCCATGGACGAACTTGACACCGAGCCAACCATCGACGAACTCAGCAAGGCCATTGATAGCTTGGCCGCTGGCAAGGCACCCGGCAACGACGGCATACCCCCCGACCTGATCAAGCACTGCAAGACCGCCCTACTGCTGCCATTGCATGACGTCCTCTGCCAGTGCTGGAAGGAAGGTGCCGTACCACAGGACATGAGGGACGCCAAGATCATCACCCTCTACAAAAACAAAGGGGAGAGAAGCGACTGCAACAACTACAGGGGCATCTCCCTCCTCAGCGTTGTTGGCAAAGTCTACGCACGAGTTGTTCTCGTTCGTCTACAGAAGCTTGCCGAACGTGTCTACCCCGAGTCTCAGTGTGGCTTCTGCGCTGAGCAATCGACGGTAGACATGATATTCTCCATCCGCCAACTCCAGGAGAAATGCAGAGAACAGAACATGCCTCTGTACATCGCCTTCATCGACCTCACCAAAGCGTTCGATCTGGTCAGCAGAGAGGGCCTTTTCAAGATCCTGACAAAGATAGGATGCCCACCAAAGTTGCAAAGCCTCATTGAATCGTTTCACACCAACATGCAGGGGATAGTGCAGCACGATGGCAACGTCTCAGAGCCATTCAACATACGCAGCGGAGTGAAACAGGGCTGTGTACTTGCGCCAACCCTCTTTGGGATTTTCTTTGCTATGCTCCTGAGGCATGCCTTCAGCACAGCAACAGAGGGAATCTACCTGCACACAAGATCTAACGGCAGGCTTTTCAACCTCGCCCGCCTGAAAGCCAGAACCAGAGTACGCGAGGCTCTAATCAGAGACATGCTGTTCGCAGACGACGCTGCAGTCGCAACCCACACACAGCAGGAGCTTCAGACCCTGATGGACCGCTTCTCCCAGGCATGCAAGAACTTCGGGCTTGCCATCAGCCTGAAGAAGACTAACGTCTTGGCGCAAGGCACGGAAGCACCACCAACCATCACCATCGACGACTACAAGCTGGAGGTCGTGAATCAGTTCACGTACCTGGGGTCCACGATCAGCAACAACCTCTCCCTTGATACAGAGATCAACAAGAGGATTGGAAAATCAGCCTTCACACTCGCTCGCCTCACCACACGAGTGTGGGAGAATCCCAAACTCTCTGTCAAGACGAAGATGGCAGTGTACAATGCCTGTGTCATCAGCACACTGCTCTATGGGAGTGAGACGTGGACAATATACGCCCGGCAGGAAAAGAGACTGAACTCCTTCCACTTGCGCTGCATTCGTCACATCCTGGACATATCCTGGCAGGACAAAGTGCCCAACACAGAAGTTCTGTCCCGCGCTGGCCTTCCCTCCATGTTCACTCTACTCAGGCAGCGCAGGCTCCGCTGGCTAGGCCACGTTCACCGTATGGAGGATGGCAGAATCCCCAAAGACGTCCTCTACGGAGAACTTGCAACTGGCAGGAGAGACGTTGGCCGCCCACAGCTACGCTTTAGAGACGTCTGCAAGAGAGACATGAAGGCCCTGGATATCAACCCAGAGCGCTGGGAGGACCTTGCAACGGACCGCTCCAAATGGAGAGGCACCCTGACCAGACAGCTCAAGGCAGGTGAAGAGAGAGTGACTGCTGCAGCAGGTGAAAAAAGGACCTGCAGGAAGAACCGCCACAGACCCAGCAGCACGGAGACCACCCACAAGTGCGACCTGTGTGACAGGGACTGTCATTCGCGCATCGGCCTGTTCAGCCACAGGCGGTGCTGTTCCAGCAGAGTAGACGTTTAGGATTCTCTTCCATGGTCATCATAGACCGACGGAGGCCGACGACGAAACTGGGAAAAAAAAAAAACCAAACATCCGATTTAAAATTTGTAATTCTTCCCACAACATTTAGTGCAAAAAAAAAAAACAAAACTCAAAACATCACAACTTTTTAAAAAAGCCCTATGGACAAGCCAACCACAGAGGAAAACGACCAACCACAACAACCGCGGTGTTCACCGTTTTGTGCGTGTGGCTTGTTGTTCACTTATGTGCCCCTATTGATTAATAAATAAACAGTTGAATGCAAGTGTATTTTTATTGCCAACAGCATGTTTGCACCCGGTACTAACGGAGGCAGCACCATGTGGGGCACTCTGTCTACAGACGGACTCCAGCAGGCAGTCAGTGGAAGAAGCGTCTGGACTCCTTGCTAACTACAGCTGTGGCAGTGAGCACTGAAAGGGCACAAAGTGTGTTATTTCCTTCTGAACAGAGTGTTTATAATTGAGCTCCAACAGCCAAACAGCTACTACGTAGTGCATTGCTTGTTTGAACGTAATTTTTCGGACAGTGGCAAAAATCACGGAGACAAGAGGGCAGGGCTGTATGGAGGCAGTCTGTTTAAATAAGCTGAGTGTCGCTGCAGTCTCCAGTCCACACATACCATAGTTGAAATACTGGTGATCCCGCCACTGTTTTATGAAAATGACGGTTGGTTTTTTTTGTTTGTTTGTTTGGTTTTTTTTAAACAGAATCAGCAGTTCATGCCTAGAAAGACTGGAGCTCCGCACAATTGTTACACACGCACATGAATTTGAGGCAGAGCTGGAGCGAATTTCTCACAGCTGCCATTGTTTGCCACATTATGAATCCTGTTTAAATTATGAGATCACAGGGTCCTAAAAACACTTACAATAATACCGCATACCGCGGTGTTGAGCTGTCCACCATCACCGCAGGGGAAATTCCTCTACCGCGACAGCCCTAAGGGAGGCCATCTTTTACAGCCTTTTCCCAATGGGCCTGACCTACTTAGCAGGACAGAGAGGAACTCTATACAAGTACAAAATATCAAATATTCAATAAAATATATTTTAAATAATTATCAATACAATAAATATTATATAAATCACACTAAATCAGTATATAGCAACTTTATTAATATTAAGCCTAAAAACTCAATGAACCCCTTAAAAACCACCCATAGCACTCCCCCTATCCAATTCTTCCCTTGGTCTCTCCCGGAACCTTTAAAATGGTGCTCGGACCCCTGGGAACCTGTTTTCCCGAACACCCTGGAAGAGACCAAGACAAGAAGAGGTCAGTGAATGCTTTCAATTACTTTGCACTTTAACTACACCAAAAACAAACAACTGCACAATACTAGGGATGCAAGTTATCGATTAATTCATTAATTGTTAATCGATTCACCTTATCGACTGATTAACGATTAAATGATAAGCGGCAATTTTCCTGAGAATCTGAATTTTCCTCAGTACAATACGGTCTATCTTTAACATACAAAGTTGGGGGGGTCATGTGATGGCGGCGAGGTAAGCGCATCGTGTTGGGCTGAGCGCCATGCCACTCTGCTACAAATACTTATTTAACCTGTCTTCAACCATGCATTGGCTCTTAATTTTGTTATGAGTGGCATGTGTTATGTCCTTAGAAAGCTTTTGGCCACAATCTTTTGACAAAATGAGAAGAAACCGAGCAAACAAAGACAAAAAGGACACCCTCGCTGAACCCAATAAGGGCTCTCAAGATGGCGCTTTGGCCGACCCCGACATCCACGATGGTCTGGACCCAGCTCTGGTTAAAGTTCTTAGCCTGATGACGGAAAATATTATAAAAGTGATTGACGAAAAACTTAGTTCTCTGGCCAAGACAATTCACAAGCAAGCTGTGGAGCTCCAGTGGGCTGGCAACTGGCTTGACGAAGCCGAGGCTAGGCTGCTAGCTGCTGAAAACACCACCACCGCACACAAGCCCTGTATTGCTGAGCTGGAAAAACAGGTCGGCACCTTGACAGAGTCTGGATATGGCAGAGAACTACAACAGATGCTTACATGTTCAGGTCGTTGGCCTAGCAGAGGACATTTAGACAGGGCAACCAGCAGATTTTTTTGAGACATGGCTGCCCAATGTCCTCACGTTGACCAAGCCGGGCATATTAAGCTTGCAAGAGCCCAGCGCTCCCTTGCACCCAAACCAGACCCGAACAAATGTCCCAGATTGCTGCTGCTCTGGTTCCACACATTCCGAGACAAACAGAGGGTGATGGAAAGCGGCACGCAAAGCCAGTCAGGACGGTGGCCTATTCTACAGTGGATCCAGGCTGTTATCTTTCAGTGATTTCTCCTCGGCAGTGATGAAGAAACCCAAGGCATATGACGCAGTGAAGCAGCTGCTGCGGAAGCATGGGATACCTTAGGCCATGCTATTCCCGGTTACTCTAAAGGTGACCCATGGAGGCTCCAGAAAGAGATTCACCACCCTGGGGCAGGTACAAGATTACACTGACTCCCTGCCTGTTTAATATTACTATAACACGACATTGTGGCTAATGCCTTTTTTCTTAATGCCAGTTTGAATACTATGGTCACTTTTGGCTGAGTGGCACCGTTGCTTGAAATGTGAACTATCCCCCCCGCCACACTTTCACCGTTGTGAACTTGAAAGCTATGGATTTGGTGAACAGTCCCTGTTCCTTTGGGGAAAGACCCTTGGACTGTTTTTGTTCCGTTTGTTATGTTTACTTTCTTCTGTTTTTGTTTAGCTCGGGTTTTGTACAGGTGATATTTAAGACTGGTGATGGTGTAGCACACTCTATACTCCCTTAATACAGTTGGTCTAGGTTTCCGAATATATGGACCATGTGGTGTAGGAGGGGGTGTTGAAATGGGCGGGCTTGGGCTGGTCATAGTCATAGTCCTCACAGTCGACAGTTTATATGCTTAGCTTGAATACTATTAAGCTGTGCTCCTGGAACATCCGGGGTCATCAAAAACCAGCAAAGAAATTGGCAGTGATGTCATATCTGAAAAAAGAAGATGTCTCTTGCTTTTTTACAGGAGACTCATTTGGAGGACAAGGATATTTCTAAATTACAGATGGGATAGGTGGCACAGGTTTTCACAGCTTCCTACTACTCTTTCAGTAGGGGTGTGGCTATTCTGGTTAGTAAAAAGCTTGTATTTAGACCTCTTGCGTGTATTAAAGATAGTCAAGGTTGATATATAATTGTCAAAGGAGTACTCTCAGGAAAAAAACGTGACATTCATGAATCTATATTGCCTACAGGGCTATTCCCCTGATTTTATCATTAAGGCCTTTGCTGCACTTTCTGAATTGGCATCTGATGATTGCTTTGTGGAAGGAGATGTTAATTGTTATCTCAACCCTTCACTTGATAAACTCCCACCGAGCATACCACCTCCTTCTGCCCAAGCTAGAATGTTCACTTCCATGTGCTGTGATATTGGGTATTCTGATGTATGGAGGGAGCTTCACCCCACTAATTTTAGAGTTTACCTCCCCCCACACACACAAAAGTTATTCCAGAATTGATTTTTTCATTCTTTAATCCAAAACATTTCTGGTTCAATAATCTACAATAGGTAATATTATTTTATCTGACCATGCTCCTGTGTCGCTGGTCAATTCTCTCTCCAAGGATAGAGCACTGTCAAGGTGCTGGAGAATTCAAACCTCCCTTCTTAAAGATAATTTCATCTCCTTTTTCACCTCTGAATTTAAGATTTTTTTATTCAATTAATTCATCGTCTACAAAAAACCCTCTGTCCTCTGGAAAACATGTAAAGCCTTTTCTCGGGGCCTCATTATTTCATATATAACATGGGCAGCTCAGTGGAACAGTGGTTAGCACTGTGGCAACACAGTAAGAAGGTCATGGGATCAATTCCACCCCTGACCATCACAGGTTCGATCCTACCCCCTGACCATTGGTAGCCCTTTTGTGTGGAGTTTGCATGTTTTCCCTGTGTCTGCATGGGTTTACCCCGGGTACTCCGGTTTCCTCCCACAGGCCAAAAACATGCAAGTTAGGTTAACTGGACTCTAAAGTGGCCTTAGGTGTGAATGTGTGTGTGAATGGTGACGGGACTGGCACCGTACCATGGATGCCCTGAATTTCCCTCTGGGGATTAATATAGTGTACAAAATACAAAAAAACCCCACCTAAAAAGCGTCAAAAAAATGAACAATGCAAGCTACTTGAATCCAGATCAGCTGATTTAGAGAGGCTCCATATTTCAGCCCCAAGCCCCAGTTTGTTCGAGGAGCTGACTGCTACATGTATTGCATTGAGTACTCTTTTGATTCAAAATTCAGAACATACTCTTAGATTTACTAAACAAAGGCTTTATGAGTTTGGGGATAAGCCTGGCAAGTGTTTCGCTAATCTTGTTAAAAACCGTTCGGATTCTCAAACAATTGTTTCCATTATTAATAATAATGGTGTCAGATTATTTGATGCCAAGTCTTTTAATAAAGAATTTGTATATAAATCCGAGCTACCTGACAATGTCCTAGGCTTAATGCAAACATTTTTTAGACCTGGAACTCTGTAAAGTTACAGAGGACCAAAAATTACAACTGAACGCTCCAAGCACAAGAGAAGAATCTATACTTGCCCTGAAATCTATGCCATCTGGAAAGGCCCCAGGGCCAGATGGGTTTGGATGTGAGTTTTTTAAGTTTAGTTTTATCCTCCTAGATCAGGGGTGGGCAGTGAGGGCCATTCCACTGCAGGTTTTTTGTTCCACCCAGTCTCTTCAGCAGGCGTGTGCTCTGATCAGCTTCAAGGATTGCTAATCATTGAAAACACCTGCTGAAGAGACTGGGTGGAACAGAAAACCTGCAATAGAATGGCCCTCCATGGCACATGATTGCCCACCCCTGTCCTAGATCCTCTTTTAGCTATGTTCAACCATTCATTTGAAAGTGGAATCCTACCTCAATCACTCAGAGAGGCCAATATTTCTCTTAAAATTCAATTCAACTTTATTTATATAGCGCCATTTCACAACAACAGTCATCTCATAGCACTTTCAACTGTAGGGGGAGCCCCCACAGTTGCAGAAAGACCCCAGCAATCAGGCGATCCCCTGTGAGCAAGTGCTTGGCGACGGTGGAGAGGAAAAACTTCCTTTTAACAGGAAGAAACGTTCAGCAGAACCAGGCTCAGGGAGGGGCAGTCATCTGCTGCGACTGGCTGAGGGGTGAGGGGATAGAGAAGATGAAAAGAACAGACATGTAGAGAGCAAACAGCACGATGGGGACTCAATCTATGGGAGAGAACAAACAGATGTTAATGACCAGCAAAAAAAAAAAAAAAAAAAAATATTTCATTGAGAGTGAAGGAAGGAGTGAGGCCCAGTGCATTATTGGAGGTCCCCCGGCTGACTAAACCTATTAGCAGCATAACTAAGGGAGGGTTCAGAAACACATGATCCCTCCCTAATTGTAGGCTATATCAAAAAGGAAGGTTTTAACTCCATTTTTAAAAACAGAGATCGAATCTGACTCCCGAATCCAGATTGGCAGCTGGTTCCACAGGAGAGGAGCTTGATAACTGAAGGCTCTGCCTCCCATTGTACTTTTGAAGATTCCAGGTATTACAAGTAATCCTGCATTTTGGGAGCGTAGTGCTCTGTTAGGATAATACGGTAGTATCAGATCTTTTAAATAAAAAGGGGCCTGATTGTTTAGAGCTTTGTAAGTAAGAAGAAGGATTTTAAACTTAATTCTAAATTCTATGGGAAGCCAATGAAGGGAGGCCAGAACCAGAGAGATATGATCTTTCTTTCTAGTACCTGTTAAAACTCCTGCTGCGGCATTTTGGATCAGCTGAAAACTTTTTAAAGATGTTTTAGGCCAACCTGATAATAAAGAATAACAATAATCTAATCTAGAGCTAACAAAACCGTGGATCAGTTTCTCAGCATCTCTGTGAGACAAGATGCTCCTAATCTTGGCAATATTACGCAAATGATAGAAGGCAGTCTTAGAAACGAATTTAATATGTGAATTGAAAGACAGATCTTGATCAAAAATAATTCCAAGGATCCTCACAGGGCTATTAAGAGAGAGTAACCGCATCCAAACTGAAAGTTTGATTTGGAAAGGTATTTAAGTTTTTTGGACCAACAAGAATGACTTCAGTCTTATCTGAATTTAATAGCAGGAAATTACAAGTCATCCAAGCTTTGATTTCCTTAAGACAGGCTTCCAACTTGGCTAATTGATTACTATCATCTGGCTTCATTGACAGGTATAATTGTGTGTCATCTGCATAACAATGAAAATGTATACAGTGCTTTCTAATAATGTTGCCTAACGAAAGCATATATAAACTAAAAAGAGTAGGGCCTAGCACAGATCCCTGTGGAACTCCATGACTGAGCTTTGAGTTGAAAGAAAACTCATTATTGGCATGAACAAACTGGAACCTATCAGATAAATAAGATCTAAACCACTGCAACGAAGTTCCATTAAGTCCAACATAGCGTTCTAATCTATCAAGTAGAATATTATGATCGATAGTATCAAAAGCTGCACTAAGGTCTAAAAGGACAAGTACAGAAACAAGTCCATTATCAGATGCGATGAGGAGGTCGTTAGTGACCTACACTAAGGCTGTTTCAGTACTATGATGGATTCTAAACCCAGATTGAAACTCTTCAAGTAAACCATTTCCCTGCAGGTGGTCAAATAATTGCGTAGCAACGACTCTAAGATTTTTGAAATGAAAGGGAGATTAGAGATTGGTCTATAGTTAGCTAAAGCTCCTGGATCTAGCGTTGGCTTTTTGAGTAAGGGTTTAATTACAGCTGTTTTAAAAGCCTGCGGTACATGGCCTAAAGTTAATGAAGAATTGATTATTTGAAGAATAAAGCTACCAAAAAGTGTGAAGACTTCTTTAAATAACCTGGTAGGAATAGGGTCTAAACGACAAGTTGAAGGCTTGGATGAGGAAACTATTTTGTCTAACAGGTCATTTGGAGTAAACTCATCAAGACAGATATCAATTGAAGGAGTTGTAGTAGTTACTGTATTTAAGTTAAGGGTGGGAAGAATCTGATTTTATCTCTGATGGATGAAATTTTATTATTGAAAAAGTTCATAAAGTCCTGACTAGTAAGCTCTAAGGGAATGCTAGGATTGACAGAGTCCCGACTCTTTGTCAACCTGGCTACAGTACTGAAAAGAAACCTGGGTTTATTCTTGTTCTCTTCTATTAATGCAGAATAATAACTCGTTCTAGCTTTTCTAAGAGATTTTTTATAAATTAAAACATGATTTCTCCAAGCAAAATAGATTTCATCTAAATTAGTGGAGCGCCATTTTCTTTCTAATTGACGAGTCTTCTGTTTTAAGCTACGAGTTTCTGTGTTGAACCAAGGAGTTAGAAATCTCTGATTAGACTTTTTCTTTTTTAAGGGGTCGACCAAGTCTAGAGTCTGATGCAGAGAAGCTGTAACACTATCTACCATGCTATCAATTACAGAAGGAGCAAGCTGTCTATAGCTTATTTCAGTGTGTTGACACATGGCATAGAGGAAACAATCTGCATAAATTTGGTAACAACATCATCTGAGAGGTATCTACTGTAATAATATTTTTCTTTAGGAGCAAAATAGTCAGAAATAGTAAAATCAAAGGTTAACAGACAATGGTCTGACAGTACAGGGTTATGAGGAGACACTACCAGACTTTCTATTTCTATGCCATATGTCAGAACAAGGTCCAACGTATGGTGGAGATAATGAGTAGAATTTCTTACTTTGAGAAAACCCCATCGAGTCTACTATTAAGATAAGATAAGATAAGATAAGCCTTTATTAGTCCCACAACGGGGAAATTCCAGGATTGCAACAGCACAGGGATAGCAACACTCAGAGCAACAATCAGAAGGCAAGAAAAAAAAACAAGCAAGCAAGAGCAGCTAATAAACATATGTACGTATTACTATAAAATATATATATATACACACACACACAGACACACAGTGCAGAGCATTGTAGCTGGATGGAATAAATATATGAATATATGAACACACAGTGCAGAGCATTGTAGCTAGATGGAATAAATATGTAAATATATAAACACCCACAGTACGGAGCATTGCAGCTAGGTGGAATAAATATGCAAGTATATAAACACACACAGTGCGGAGCAATGTAGCTAGATGGAATAATATGTAGATATATAAATATATAAACACCCACAGTACGGAGCATTGTAGCTAGATGGAATAAATATGCAAATATATAAACACACACAGTGCAGAGCATTGTTGCTAGATGGAATGAAACAGCATAACCGTCTACTTAGTTATCCTACATGGTATGATTATGTGCCCATACATATTCTCACCCTCCATAGCGACCGGTATGTTCCTAGTTGTATGCCGGAGAGGACCATTGTGTAAGTCTATTGCATCTTTTGCATTCAAAAAACTATTAGTTTGTTACGTCTTTTTGCTATCTCTGCGAGCAGCCCTGCTTAGGTTGTACAGTCTGACAGCCGTTGGTAGGAAGGACCTACGAAACCTCTCGGTTGTGCACCTGGGATGATGTAGTCTGCTGCTAAATGAGCTCCTCAGTGCATTCAGTATGTCCTGCATAGGGTGGAACTCGGACTCCAGCAGAGATGACAGTTTAGCCACCGTCCTTCTCTCTCCTATCTCCTCCATCGGATCAAGGCGCTGCCCCAGGACAGAGCTAGCTTTCTTAATCAGTTTGTTCAGTCTCTTCCTATCGGCTGCAGTAATGCCACTGCCCCAGCAGACCACTCCAAAAGTGATGGCTGATGCCACCACCGTGTCATAGAATGACTTCAGCAGCGCCCCTTGTACACCAAAAGACCTGAGTCTCCTCAGCAGGAACAGCCTGCGCTGTCCCTTCTTGTAGAGTGCGTCAGTATTGTGTGACCAGTCTAGTTTATTGTTCAGATGAATACCCAGGTACTTATAGGATGTCACCATCTCGATGTCTGTTCCCTGTATATTTACTGGTACTGTGAGGGGCTGCCCATGCCTGCGGCAGTCCACCACCAGCTCCTTAGTTTTCCTCGCGTTGATCTGGAGGCAGTTCCGATGGCACCAGTCCACGAAGTCCTGGATAAGCCCTCTGTACTCAGCTTCATCTCCATTGGAGATGAGGCCAACGATCGCAGAGTCATCAGAGAACTTCTGTAGATGGCAGTGTGTTGTGTTGTGTGAGAAGTCCGCAGTATAAAGAGTGAACAGGAAGGGAGCCAGCACCGTTCCCTGGGGGGCCCCCGTGCTACTGATGATCGTGTCGGACACACAGTCCCGGGTTCTCACAAACTGAGGCCGGTTCGTGAGGTAGTCCAGGATCCATGATGACAGGTGCTGGTCCAACCCTGCGCGCAGCAGCTTGTCCTTCAGGATCATCGGTTGGATGGTGTTGAAAGCACTGGAGAAGTCAAAGAACATGATCCTCACCAAATTCCCGGGCTTCTCCAGGTGGGACAGAGAACGGTGAAGGAGGAAGATCACCGCATCCTCCACCCCAATGCCATGCTGGTAGGCGAACTGGAGTGGATCCATCGCTGGTTCCACCAGGGGGCGGAGGTGAGCAAGGAGCAGTCTCTCCAGGGTCTTCATCAAGTGGGACGTCAAGTGGGACGTCAATTGAATTAAATGCCACATTAAGGCAATCACTATCTACATCTACATGTATATTAAAGTCCCCTACTATATTTATTCTGATTTCAGCACTAAATCCGCTAAGAATTCAGCAAATTCAGATAAAAATACTGAGTATGTTGATGGAGGACGATAAACTATGGCAAATAGAATTGGGTTTAGCCTAAAATTGCTCAAGTGCCCAATACTGAGGACCAGGCCCTCAAAGGAATTATAACATGTTTTTTGCTTTACATTAAGTAGTAATTTGGAATGGTAAATTGTTGCTACTCCTCCTCCACGACCAGACTTCTGGGATTTTGACAGTTTAAATAACCAGAGGGAGTTGATTCATTTAAACCAACATAATCCTCTTGCCCTAACCAAGTCTCTGTAAGGGATATTAAATCAATCTGATGATCAATTAACAGATCATGGACTAGCAGAGACTTGGGAGTTAGAGACCTAGTATTTAACAAACCACATTTAATTTTTAAATTATGAGGAGGAACAGAGGCCAAATCATTCAGTTTAGAGGCTTCATGTTTAATTTGAGTTTTACCAACTTTTTGTTTAATCACTTTGGGATTCTTATACATTATATTTTTATTTACTTTGGAGGGAGCAGACAATGATTCTCTGATGGGGAAGACAGGGGCTAAGTTGAGGGGTGGCGGATGAAGAGGAGCTGCAGAGAGGCATGTAAGACTGCGACTCTGCTTCCTGGTCCCAACTCTTGAGTTGTCAAGGTTTTGGAAATTTGGATAAAAGTGATGCCAGATTGTTAGATTAGGCTTCATGTTTAATTTGAGTTTTACCAACTTTTTGTTTAATCACTTTGGGATACTTACATATTATAGTTTTACTGTATTTACTTTGGAGGGAGCAGACAGTGATTCTCTGATGGGGAAGACAGGGGCTAAGTTGAGGGGTGGTGGACAACAGACAAATAAAGGGCAGAAAGAAATCAAAAGGAAACCAAAAAACACAACAGGAAGATATAAATACAGAGAAAAGTCCAAACTCAGTTCATGACACGTATAATTTACAGTTTGTGAATAATCCTGACGTAACTATGAAACTGCACAAATCCTATCACCTTAAAGCCTGGAGATCCAGTCGCACCATAGGGGGTCATGTCCACCTAACATCCCCCCTTATTCCAATTCTCGACAGCTCAGATTTCTCGCCAGGTCATCATGACGGCAGAGTCGAACATGGTATGCATGTGGATTGACAAAACTGGGAGACATGTTTGCTGGTCAGATTTTGCTCTCCTTACTGCAATTATAGCAGCGATTTGGCTTACAAAAGAGTGAGTTTTTCAGATACCTACAAATCAGGCACTTTGTCCTAAAAGATACCACTCCAACAACCAACAGTATGACCACCTCTGTCGAAAGTGCCCTGTGCTCCCAGATAACTAAAAAAACACATTAGTATTTTCTATAAAGCATTTACTTCAAATCTACGTGTAACCTCTCAAACTACTAAAGAAGCCTGGGAGAGAGACCTGGGCATTTCTATAGATGACTCAGCTTGGCGAGAGGTCTGGACCCATGCTATGGATATATCCGTTTGTAATCAAGCCAAATCTATTCAGTATAGAATTGTACATCGTGTGCATATATGTACCGGAGTGGTGGCTCAGTTGGTAGAGCATCCGCCCCACACCTGGGAGGCAGGGGTTCAAATCCCGGCCGGGTCATGCCGAACCATATAAAAGTGGAACTTCCTGCCGTCCAGCTTGGTGCTCAGCAATAATGGAATGGAGGAGGGAAATTTGTGGCGGCGCCTTGCATGGCAGCGGCCCTCTGATTCTGCACTTGGGGTGTGTGCACTTGGGGTGTGTGTGATTAACACAGTAGAAAGGTAAAACACAATCTTGTTCTACTGTACATGATTGGTTGTACAGTTGAATGACAATAAGGGTGATTTAATTTAATTTAATATTACTCCAACTCTTAAAAACAAAATGGATCTCAATTCCTCCCCAATGTGTTGGAAATGTAACACTGAAATTGATGATTATGTACATTGTTTTCGGTCATGTGCAAAGATACAACAGTACTGGCTCCATATTGTAACTGTACTGTCCATTATTTTTGGGAAACCAATACTGCTGGACCCTATGTGCCTCTTACTTGGTCTCCCTGATGTTTACATAAAATAGTAAACATAAGAGACCGGTCAAATGACTAACTTTTGCTGCAAGGAAGAACATTCTGCTCTTTTGGGGCAAGGATGCCACCCCAACAAAGCACTCATGGCACAGTCTTATAATGGACTCTATCCCCAATGAGTACATTACCTGTATGCTTCACTCAAAGGTGGATACAGTGGAGAGAGAAAATAAAACACTGGATCTCCTGTGTGTCAATGCCAGAGGTGCATACAGTGCCACAGCTCTATCCCCACTTGGCACATCAAATCACAACCTGGTTCTGTTATCCCCTCCAAGTACGTTCCCCTTGTGCAAAGGCAGCCTGCTTGCACACGGACTATGAGGAGGTGGACACAGGAGGCTGCTGATACACTACAGGACTGCCTTGAGACGATGGACTGGGATATACTCTGTGAACCACATGGGGTGGACATAGACAGTATGACCAACTGCATCACAGAATACATCAGATTCTGTGAAAACACAACCATGCCAGCCCAGATCATGCGCTGTTTCCCTAACAACAAACCATGGATCACCAGTGACCTGAAAGCACTTCTTAACAAGAAGAGGGCTTTTAGGTCTGGAAACAGTGGGGAACTGAGTAGAGTGCAGTGTGAACTGAAAGAGATGCTGAGGATGTATAAGGACAGTTACTAACTAACTAACTAACTAACCTGCACTTATATAGCGCTTTTCTAGTCACAAAGACCACTCAAAGCGCTTTCATTAATACTAACCCTCTATTCTAAGGGCCTATAGGAAACAGATATCTAGGGACAATTTAGAACAGCCAATTAACCTAACATGCATGTTTTTGGCATGTGGGAGGAAACCGGAGAAATCCCGGAGTAAACCCACGCAACACGGGGAGAACATGCAAACTCCACACAGATCACTGTTGGTCGGGGGCTGGGATCGAACCCACGATCCCACGATCCCCACAATCCCCCGGCCAGGGGTAAACTGTGCTGCCGCAGTGCTAACCACTGCGCCACCGTGCAATAAACTCCAGCAAAGCAATGTGAAGGATATGGAAGGGAATGAAACCCATCACTGGGTGTAAGGGGGATGGACAGACAGACATAGGGGAGCCTCAAGAGAGCTGATGAGCTGAATCTGTTTTTAATACGTTCAACTGACCATCTGTCACCCCCACAACACAGCCAGACCCCCACACACCCCTCACTCTTTTGTGCAGCCTCTCTCTCTCTCTCTCTCTCTCTCTCTCCCCCCCCCTCCTCTGAGAACATCAGCACCAACCCCCACATCACTGTGACAACAGACCAGGTTAAGAAACAACTGGAGAGACTCCATCAGCGGAAGGCTGCGGACCCTGATGGCATCTCCACCAGGATCTTGAGGACCTGTGCCAACCAGCTACTTCCTGTACTGAAACACCTATACAACCTGAGCCTGAGCCTGGAGAGAGTAACGGTGCTGAGGAAGACGTCATGCCTGGTTCCTGTCCCCAAAGAAGTTGTCTCCACTGACCCTGAATGACCATCAACCAGTTGTCCTCACACCACATGTGATGAAGGTCCTAGAGAGACTGGTCTTAACCCACCTGAGACCGCAGGTGAAGGTGTGGCTGGATCCTCTGCTGTTTGCATATCAGCCCCATTTAGGAGTTGCTGCAACAAGCCCTTTTGCACCTGGATGGTGGAGGAGACACTGTGAGAATCCCGTTCTTTGATTTCTCCAGTGCATTTAACACCATCCAGCCACTGCTGCTGAGTGAGAAGGTGCAGGGGATGGGGGTCGACAGCTCTGTGACCTCCTGGATTACTGACTACCTGACAGGCAGGCCACAGTTTGTCCGGCTAGGTAGTGTCTTGTCTGATGTGGTGGTTAGTGATACAGGAGCTCCACAGGGGACTGTGCTTTCTCCTTTTCTCTTTACTTTATGCACCACTGATTTTCTGTACAACACCGAGTCATGCCACCTGCAGAAATTCTCTGATGACTCAGCTGTTGTTGGGTGTATAAGAAGGGGAGAGGAGGGACAGTACAGGGCACTGGTAGACAGATTTGTGGAGTGGACCGAGCATCTGGGTGTCAAGATTAGCAATGGACTGGACTGGAAATCTAACACCAATGCTGCGTACAAGAAGGGGATGAGCAGAGTCTACTCAAGATATTGGAGCTTTTCTACCAGACCATTGTTGCCAGCGCCATCTTTGCTGCTGTCTGTTGGGGTAGCAGTATCAGAGCCAGCAACACCAACAAACTTGACAAGATTATCAAGAAGGCTGGCTCTGTGATTGGCCTCAGGCTGGAGGCTGTTAAGAATGTAGTGGAAAGGAGGACACTGAACAAATTATCCATCATGGACAATCTTGATCACCCCCTCCACCACACACAGAGCGGAGCACTTTCTCCAACAGACTGCTTCAGCTTCGCTGCCGAATGGTCAAATACAGGAAATCTTTCCTGCCACATGCCATTTCACTGTACAGTAACTCACTCTAATGTTAAATTCTAGTCATAGCAATGCTGCCATACTGCACCTTGCAGTCTAACTGATACCTCACATTTCACCCTGCACCCGATAGTCCTGCATTGTACAGTGAGAATGATTCATGTATTCAAATGGGTCATCTTCAAATGGGACATACAATAAGAACAACAAAAATATGTAGAACACATAAAAGAACAACCAAAAGTGTGTAGGCTGAAGCTAGAGCTTATATAGTGCCTACCCAGTTACAATTTTAAAATCAATAACATAAAAATTGAAGTTATACCCAAAATCAACAAAGAAAATCAAATAGAACAAACAGACAAAAAAAAACCCTTTATAAGTTATTACAGGTTTATCTCCTAGCATTTACAGTGAGATATTGAAAGATTTTCTCATCTTTGTACAATTTTTTGAATTGCTTCAGAGTAGAACATGTTTTAATATTTTCAGAGCAACAGTTCCACAGTTTAACTCCAGTGACAGACATGCAATGATACTTTGTATTTGTTCTAACCTTTGGCTTATTAAAAACAGAGTTACCTCTTAGCTCATATTTGCTTTCCCTTTTTTAAACAGTCTCTGAATATTAACAGGTAATTGGTTATTTGCTCTGTACATGATTTGAATGACATTGTAATCTACTAGCTCTCTAAATTTAAGAGTATGTAATTGAATGAATACTGAATTTGTTGGTTCACAGTAAGGTTTCTTTGATAAAATGCATATAGCTTTTTTCTGTAGTAAAAAGATTAAGTTTATGTTTGTTTTGCATGTGCTTCCCCAGATCTCCACACAGTATGTCATAAGGCACTATCAGTGAATTACATAAAACACAAAGAGATTTCTGATACAGGACATCCTTAACTTTATACAGTACAGCAATGGATTTAGACATTTTAGTTTTGACATAGGGCAGTGCGGTGGCGGAGTGGTTAGCACTGCGGCAGCACAGCAACTCACCCTTGGCCGGGGATCCTGGGTTCAATCCCAGCCCCCGACCAACAGTGATCTGTGTGGAGTTTGCATGTTCTCCCCGTGTCTGCGTGGGTTTACTCCGGGATTTCTCCAGTTTCCTCCCACATGCCAAAAACATGCAAGTTAGGTTAAATGGCATCAAACTGGGGATTCTAAATTGTCCTTAGGTATGACTGTGAGAGTGAATGGTTGTCTGTCTCTCTGTGTTGGCCCTGCGATGGACTGGCAATCTGTCCAGAGCAGGGGTCAGCAACCTTTATCACTCAAAAAGCCATTTGGACCCGTTTCCCACAGAAAAGAAAACACTGGGAGCCACAAAACCCTTTTGACACTCAAAATGAAATAACACTGCACATACAGTTAGGCCCAAAAATATTTGGACAGTGACACAAGTTTTGTTATTTTAGCTGTTTATGAAAACATATTCAGGATACAATTACATAATCAATATGGGCTTAAAGTGCAGACTCTCAGCTGTAATTTGAGAGTATTCACATCCAAATTGGAGCAAGGGTTTAGGAATTACAGCTCTTTAATATGTAGCCGCCTCTTTTTCAAGGGACCAAAAGTAATTGGACAATTGACTCAGAAGGCTGCAAAAAAAAATAAAATAAAATAACAAGGCTGCATGGGCTCTTCCCTCGTTAACCTGTCATCAATTAAGCAGTTAAAAAGTCTGGAGTTGATTCCAGGTGTGGCGTTTGCATTTGGAAGCTGTTGCTGTGAACACACAACATGCGGTCAAAGGAGCTCTCAATGGAGGTGAAACAGACCATCCTGAGGCTGAAAAAAAAAAAGAAGAAATCCATCAGAGAGATAGTAGAAATGTTAGGAGTGGCCAAATCAACAGTTTGGTACATTCTGAGAAAAAAAGAGTGCACTGGTGAGCTTGGGAACTCAAAAAGGCCTGGATGTCCACGGAAGGCATCAGTGGTGGATGATCACAGAATCCTTTCCATTGTGAAGAACAACCCCTTCACAACATCCACTCAAGTGAAGAACACTCTCCAGGAAGTAGGTGTATCAGTATCTAAGTCTACCATAAAGAGAAGACTTCATGAGAGTAAATACAAAGGATTCACCACAAGGTGCAAACCATGAATCAGCCTCAAAAATAGAAAGGCCAGAATTGACTTTGCCAAAAAACACCTGAAGAAGCCAGCCCAGTTCTGGAACAGCATTCTTTGGACAGATGAGACTAAGATCAACCTATACCAGAATGATGGGAAGAAGAAAGTTTGGAGAAGAATTGGAACAGCTCATGATCCAAAGCACTACATCTTCTGTAAAACACGGTGGAGGCAGTGTGATGGCATGGGCATGCATGGCTTCCAATGGCACTGGGTAACTTGTGTTTATTGATGATGTGACAAAAGACAGAAGCAGCCGGATGAATTCTGAAGTGTATAGGGATATACTTTCTGCTCAGATTCAGCCAAATGCAGCAAAGCTGATTGGACGGTGCTTCACCAATGATCCAAAACATACTGCAAAAGCATCCCAGGAGTTTTTTAAAGCAACGAAGTGGAATATTCTGCAATGGCCGAGTCAATCACCAGATCTCAACCCAATCGAGCATGCATTTCACTTGCTCAAGACAAAACTTAAGGCAGAAAGACCCACAAACAAGCAACAACTGAAAACAGCTGCAGTAAAGGCCTGGCAAAGCATCACAAAGGAGGAAACCCAGCGTTTGGTGATGTCCATGGGTTCCAGACTTCAGGCAGTCATTGCCTGCAAAGAATTCTCAACAAAATATTGAAAAGTAACCTTTTACTTAGGGTTATGTTTATTTGTCCAATTACTTTTGAGCCCCTGAAATGAGGAGCGTTTGTATAAAAATAGCTACATTTCCTACATGTTTAATCATATATTTTTGTTCAACCCCTTGAATTAAACCTTAAAGTCTGCACTTCAATTCCGTTGTAGTTGTTTCATTTCAAATCCAATGTGGTGGCATGCAGAGCCCAAATCATGAAGATTGTGTCACTGTCCAAATATTTCTGGGTCTAACTGTAACACTTTTTTTTTTCTCTTTATGCTATGTATAAACAAACTATAATGTGTTGCGTTTATGAAATCAATGAACTCCTGCAGAGAAAATGAAATTACAATTCTGCATGCAACAAAAACATTTTGAACTCCGAAAAAAAAAAAATAGACGTTGGGTTGAAGGTTACTTTCAAGTAAAATACTCAATATCTATTTGAGTCCTTCTTGCATTTATGAAAAAAACGCCATACTTAAATTATCCACCGGCAGCAAACCAAAAATGCCGTCCTCTTCTGTGTGCCGTCCTTTTACTGGTGCATGCAGTCAGCTGTCAAACTGAACTCTGAACTCACAGAATCGTTTCCCAAACGATGTTTGCATTGCGATGATTGCAGAATGTAAATACTCCAAATTTATCATGTTGTGAGCTTGTTTGAACTCTCTCAAACTGGGGAAGTGAGACACTGTACCTTTCTGTAAATCTCTGGCAAGCACCGTCAACTTGCGCTCGAATGCCAAAACCTCCAACATGTGCAGGGTGTGCGTCCTTTCCCCTGAAGAGTTGTGTTCAGCGTGTTCAGGTGCGCTGTCATATCTACCATGAAGTGCAGCTTTTCCAGCCACTCTGGCTGTTCCAGCTCAGGAAAGGTGAGCCCTTTGCTGCCCAGGAAAGTTTTCACTTCTTCCAGACACGCAGCAAAGCGTTTCAGCACCTCCCCTCTGGACAGCCACCAGACTTTGTTGTGCAGCAGGAGATCAGAATATGTGCTTTCCAGCTCGTCCAGAAACAAATGGAACTGACGGTGATTAAACTTTAACACGTTTTATTTAAATTTTACAAGATCACCATAATCTTCAAATTTAGAATTACATGTTAAAAACTAGTGAACTAAAATAAGATACATTTTAATTAAATACTCATTATTTATTTTCCAAAGCCACAGGGAGCCACAGCAGAGGGATGAAAGAGCCACATGCGGCTCTGGAGCCGCGGGTTGCCGACGGCTGGTCCAGAGTGTACCCTGCCTCTCGCCCAAAGATGCTGGGATAGGCTCCAGCCGCCCCCCCCCCCCCGAGACATGCCCCCCGCGACCCGAAAAGGATTAAGTGGAAGAAGATGGATGGATGGATGGATAGTTTTTACATAATTTACGTGTGATTTCCAGTTTAGTTTGTAATCAACAATGACCCCTAGGAATTGGCACAGTTTCCAAAACTGTCAATTTCAACATTGTTTATTTTAATTTTTCTGTGATTATATAATTTGCAGTTTCCAAATATTATACATTTTGTTTTTCCAAGGTGAATAGATAATTTATTGGCAGTGAACCATTGATTGATTTAAGTTCATTTTCTACTGAATCCAGAAGCTGCTTAAGATTTTCTCCACTACAAAAAAAAGTTGTCATCTGCAAATAAAATACACTTGAGCAATATAGACACAGAACATAAATCATTAATATACAAAATAAACAGCAATGGACCAAGTACAGAACCCTGTGGTACCCCACACACCATCTTCAGTAACTCAAGAGTCTGTATTATTCACATGAACATATTGATATGTCTTCTAAATAGCTGTGTAACCATCCATCCATCCATCCATCCATCTTCTACCGCTTTTCCGGAGGTCCGGGTCGCAGAGGCAGCAGTTCAAGCAGAGAAGCCCAGACTTCCCTCTCCCCAGCCACCTGCTCCAGCTCTTCAGAGGGGATACCAAGGCGTTCCCAGACCAGCTGGGAGACATAGTCTCTCCACCGAGTCCTGGGTCTGCCCCGGGGTCTCCTCCCAGTGGGACGTACCTGAAACACCTCAAGTGGGAGGCGTCCAGGAGGCATCCTAATCAGATGCCCATACCACCTCAACTGACTCCTTTCAATGCGGAGGAGCAGCGGTTCTACTCTGAGCCTCTCCCGGATGACTGAGCTCCTCACCCTATCTCTGAGGGTGAGTCCAGCAATCCTACGGAGAAAGCTCATTTCAGCCGCTTGTATCCGCGATCTCGTTCTTTCGGTCATTACCCAAAGCTCGTGACCATAGGTGAGAGTAGGAACGTAGATTGACTGGTAAATCGACAGCTTTGTCTTAGAACTAAGCTCCCTCTTCACCACAACAGACCGGTACAACGTCCGCATCACTGCAGATGCTGCTCCAATCCGTCTGTCGATCTCTCGCTCCATTTTCCCCTCACTCGTGAACAAGACCCCAAGATACTTAAACTCCTCCACTTGGGGCAGGAGCCTGTCCCCAACCCGGAGAGGACAATCCACCTTTTTCCGGCTGAGGACCATGGACTCGGACTTGGAGGTGCTGATTCTCATCCCAGCCGCTTCACACTCAGCGGCAAACCGTCCCAGCAAGAGCTGTAGGTCATTGCTGGATGAAGCCAACAGGACAACATCATCTGCAAACAACAGAGATGAGATCCTGCGGTCACCAAGCATGACACCCTCCATTCCCTGGCTGCGCCTAGAAATCCTGTCCATAAAAATTATGAACAGGATTGGTGACAAAGGGCAGCCCTGGCGGAGTCCAACTCTCACTGGGAATGACTCCGACCGAGTGTTGGCAATACGAACCAAACTCTCACAACGGTCGTACAGAGACCGAATAGCTCGTAACAACAAGCCCGATACCCCATACTCCCGAAGCACCCCCCACAAAAATCCACGAGGGACGCGGTCAAATGCCTTCTCCAAGTCCACAAAACACATGTAAACTGGTTGGCCAAACTCCCACGAACCCTCAAGAATTCTCGAGAGGGTAAAGAGCTGGTCCGATGTGCCACGGCCAGGACGAAAACCACATTGCTCCTCCTGAATCCGAGGTTCGACCAACGGCCGGACTCTCCTCTCCAGTACCTTGGCATAGACCTTCCCAGGGAGGCTGAGGAGTGTGATCCCTCTAAAGTTGGAGCACACCCTCCGGTCCCCTTTTTTGAAGAGAGGAACCACCACCCCGGTTTGCCATGCCAAAGGCACTGCCCCCGACCTCCACGCAATGTTGCAGAGGCGTGTCAACCATGACAACCCAACAACATCCAGGGCCTTGAGGTACTCAGGGCGAATCTCTGTGTGTAACCAGTCAAAAGCAATTCCTCTGATGCCATACTTATGTAATTTACTGATGAGTAATTTATGGTCAACTGTATCAAATGTCTCTTGTAAGTCCAGAAATATTCCAACTGTGTATTCTCTTCTATCTGCTGCATCCATGATCTGTTCAACAAAGTCCATGAGTGCCAGTGAGGTGGTCCGGTTCTTCCTGAATCCATACTGTTGTTCGCAGAGTATATTGTGCTTATCAATGAAATCATTTAGTCTCTTAAATATTTTTTCCAGTATTCTGGAGAACTGAGGTAACAATGAAATGGGTCTGTAGTTTGACAATAAGTGTTTGTCACCAGTCTCATACAGAGGAACGACTCTTGCTATTTTCATTTTCTTTGGAAATTTACCAGCAGTAAGTGACATGTTGCATATGTAAGTGAAGTGTTTAACAATACAATCAATAATACATTTAAACAAGAACATACTGAAATCATTACAATCAATTGATTTTTTGTCTTTGAATTTGTCAACAATGTCAAGAATTTCTTTTTCATCTGTTTCTTTCATAAACACTGAGTAAGCATTTATGTTGACGACATTGTCAGTGCCACTTGTATTTGCTAATGATACAGTGGAGTTGGCGATCTTTTTTCCTATATTAACATATTCATTAAACGTGTTGGAGATCAAGCTATTTTCATTGATTATTCCATTTTCTGAATTTAAATAAGAGATGTGGTTGCAGGGTTTCCTCTGGTAACATTTCTGTGAGGTGGCCTGCCTCCCTAATAAAGTTTGCTGCCACGCCTATAATATATTAATTGAAGAAAAATATTAAAGAAACGCTCCGCAAGCGCGCACACGAACAAAGCACGTGACTGTCATCCGCACGGAAGCGCCCCACCCGCCCGCCACCCATGTGACCGTTTCTGCAGGCAGACCGTGTCTCTGTTCCGTTGCTGTCCGAGAGAAGCTGTGAGCTTATTAAAGTACTTTAAACGCAGAAAAAAGTACAAGAAATAAGCAGTGGAGGCATTTATGGTGGTTTTAACCCGCTGATAACTGGAACAACAATGAGAGTTGCTTCGCTAACAGGTCTGGTTAGGCTTCATTGCAGGGAAAGGCAAGAGCGACTGATGAATCGCTGAGGATTTACTTCATCAGCTACTTACAAAATTAACTAATAATTTATGTTCATTATTATGCACCTGGCAAGTTAAGATGACAAAAATTCACGAAGTCAGTGACTTGAATCCATCCACAGACTTAGACAAACTAAACGTGCCAACATTTGGATTTCAAAATAAGGGAGGTTTTTCCTGCCATCAGGTTGGTGAGGAGAGTTCTAAAAAAAAAACTATAAATACATACAAATATTATAACAGAAATAACTGCATATTTGGTCATTTAAGTTAATTTATTTCTTTAAATATAATTTTAACAATTAGATTTCTTTGAATTCAGAATTAAAGTTATTGTTTTGTTCTGGCTCTACAAAATTATGGTCAAGTTTAAATTGTATGAGGAAAAAAGTAAAAAAAATTGCCACATTCTGTTTCAAATTTATTAGAAAAAGAGTAATTTTACAATAATCTGCCTTTGTCCATCAGACAGGCCTCTTCACTGTCCAGTTTTAAAACTCCTCTTAAACCCCATTTTTATTCTCTGGCTTTTGACACATTTGATTATTTTTTTTTTGTTCTTATTGTCTCTATTGTATGACTATTGTCTGTGCTGTTTTGTACTTTAGCTGTATTTTATTGTTTCATATTTTATTTATCATTTATATACAGCACTTTGTGTCATCTGTTGTTTTTAAAGAGCTTTATAAAGTTGGATTACAAAAAGATAAAAATTAGCCATAAAATAATCCACAAATTTATAATAGTCTCAAATGTAAAAGAAAAGTCATAATTTTACAAGAAAAAAATTCAAATTTGAGGAAAATGGTTGCAAATTTAGATAAATTTACAGAGAAAAGTAGAAAACTATAAGAAAATTGTTATAAATTTTGGAGAAGAACCTCAAACCTTCAAGACTGAAGTCATTACTCATGTTTTTAAGTGGGTACTCTTTTTACCCTTAACTAGAAATTTTTGGTTGTCTACTTTTATTTATTAATTTCAAAGCACTGCTTTTACATGAGTAGAATTTCTGGCTACTATAGCCACCTCTGATCATACAATTTAAGTATGCATGAGTAAGTAACTATTATGAATGTTTTTTTTCCCCTCCCCTTTCCTACTCTTTGTCAATAGAAAAAAAGAAATACTAGTACAAAAATACACATTTTGGTTGTATATGTAAACCATGAAAAAAAATCCCACAGGACAAAACATGACATTTGGTATTTTCTAGCCTGTTTCTATACCACCATAGACAGAGCAAGAACCTGAATTAGACAGGGCTCAGAGAGGGAAAGATGAGACAGAAGAGAGGAGCCAAGGAGAGGAAAGTGTTCAGGCAGAGGGTCCAGGAGAGGTGAGAGCAGAGGAAGGAGAGAAGGATGACATCAGTAAAAAGTCCAAACACAGGACATCTGGGTGGGACCCCAACTGGCCTAATATTCCAACATTCAAGCCTTGGTAGTACAATACTTCAAACGGTAGGTTCCATTATGCAATATTACTGTGCAAAATTTAAAAAAAAGAAAAAGAAAAAGAAACAGTGTAAAATTAACATTTCCAGTTACAATCATGTCATGTGTTTTCTGCCCCCTGGAAAAATATGTTGCCACCGCGCCAAGCCAGAGGAAACACTGGGTTGGAATTTAGTTTTCCTCTCTTTGTTATATAATTTAACACCTTCCATATATTACATGTATTAGTTTTGTTATTTTCCAATAATTTACTAACACATTTTTTTACTCGATCTTAAGATACTAATGAGTGTATTTTTATAAGTCTTGCATTTCTTTTCAGCTTCCACAGTTCTTAATTTCAGAAACGTTTTGTATAACAAGTGTTTCTTTTTACAAGCATTTTGCATGCTCTTGGTGATTCAAGGCTTATCTCTGTATTTAACTTTAGTTTCCTTTACAACTAGAAATGCTAGCAATGTTTATTATATAGTTGGGATAAAATAAAGACAAATTCTCCATATGCTGTGTCAATGTCATCAACATAAACCCCGCTCCAGTCTTGTAATTTCAGATCATTTCTAAGACTGTTGATTGCGGTTTCTGTTACAAGTCATTTAAAAACCTTATCTATTTCAATGTTATGTGTTACACCAGTGTCTGAAGAAACAAAAACAGGCAGATGGTCTGTCACATCATTGACAATAAGGCCAGCAGTTACATTCCCCTCAGTTACATTTGTTAAAATGTTTTCAATAAGCGTTGCTGAATGTGTTGTTGTTCTAGTGGGGTATGTTATTGAAGGGTAGAAACCCATACAAAACATGGAATTTATGAATTCACTTATTTGGATATGGTCATTTGGATTTAGTAAGTCAATATTAAAGTCTCCACAAATAAATACCAGCTTCGTATTACCTACTGCACTGAAAAGCTCAATTTTTCTTTGAAAATGTCAATATCGGTAACCGGTGCTCTATAAACACAACTTATTACAATGGGGTTTTTTTGTAGTCGTTTTAATTAATTCCACAATTACACACTCCATGATGTTTTCCATTTCAAAAGACATTATCTACAACTTGGCTTTGGTAGCAGGACCTGATATATAAACCAACACCATCACCCCTTTTTATTGATCTGCTTGTGGTATATAAATAATAGCCTCTCATTTGCACTGTATGAAGTTGGTCATTTTTTAGCCAAGTTTCAGAAATTGCAACAGCAGAAAAATTTGTGTTATACTGCAACAAACTGTCCTGGATTTTGGAAAGATTCATGTTGAGACTTCTACTATTAAAGTGTATTATTGACAATTATTGGTCAGAAATTGTATTTTTTAGTTGGTCTGAGCTTAAGTATTTACACTGATGTTTTATACTGTTGAAAAAGTGATTTTCAGGATCGTTTCATATTCAACACTGTGTGGCTTATGCTCAGTATATTTGTATCCTTTAAAAATGAGGTAATTTCCTATAAAAGTTTACATCTTAATTATTCCAGTCAGTGGAAACAAGTGCACAGTTTATATCTCTCAGACAATAATGAAATGTCAATCATTTCTGGTTGATTTTTGGCTCTATTGATTTTGGTGTACTGTTACGGGGATGGCGTGGGTGAATAATGAGTCTGTCATACCTTAAGTAGGCTATGTCCCCCCATGCTCTTGCAGCTTTCAGCTCTGGCATTAATTCTTTTCTCTTTCTTCTTACCGAATCAGTGAAGTTCTCATTGATGAAGATTTTTGTTCCTTTGAGGGACTTGGCTCTTTGAAGAATGATCATCCTGCCCTTGTGCTGCAAGGAACTTGACCACAATGGGCTTCAGTCTTTCTCCTCCAGGTTTCCCGGTGCGGTGGGTTCTCTCCATCTTGATCCCTGGTGGTAACTGTAGTTTCTCCATGAGAATATTTTCAATCTTCTCCTCTGTGTCGGCCCAGGTCTCTCCTGGTGCTTCCACAACACCATCAAATACCAGATTATTTCTCCGGGATTGTCCTTCCAGATATTCAAATTTGTCGGTGACAGTCAACAGACTGTCACACACTTTAAAAACATCTGATTGCAGCGCATTGTTGTGGTCTGCTTGTTTAGACAAATCAGTTTTTGTCATCTACGCCTTTCTTGGTGAACTGTAGACTAGTTTTAATGTCCTGCAACTCTCTCGTCATCGTGTCCACTCTTGCATTAGCTGAATCCATGATCACTTTGATGAGGCTTTTGAAAGTTTCCTGCTGTTAGTTTAACAATGCAGAAAACAATTCTTTTTGCTGTTGCAGTATGTCATTTACCTGTGAGAGACACACATATTCCTCCTTGGATCTGGCCTTTGCTTTTGGCTTAGGTGGCATTTTGCCGCAGTTTTGCGATAATTTGCAGTGGACAAGGAGACGAGTCTGTTTCCAAGAATATTTCAGTGTCGAGGAAAAATTCCAGCAGCAACAACAACAGGAATGCGTGTAAGGCCTGGTGCCAGGCCTGAAGCCTAATGGAGGCGGCTGCAGGGCCTGGTGGTGGTAACTGCCTGTGAAGCCTCTGCAATGTATATAAAGTTATCTAGGCAGATTTACTTTCCCTGGATAATTCCTTTTTCTATTATGTTGTGTGTGTTTCTGTCGTTTTGGTCATCTACTGTCACGCTGCTGTTACGCTGTAATTTCCCAGTTTGGGATCAATAAAGTACATCTATCTATACTTTCTATAAAGTCTGGGACCCCTATTTAAAATACATAGGACCCACACTGTCTTCTGCCATACCACTAGGATTTCCTAAAAGACCCTAGCCAGCCTATGTGGTTGTAAATCCTAGTCTGTCATATAAGCTGTACCTGTGTAACCCTTTTTCTATTTTTTTTTTTTACTTTTCTATCTGAGATGCCTGCCTGTGACTTGGGGAGAAAGGGGTGATGGAGATGTTGCCCAACACTACTTACAGTGGGGTAAAAAAGTATTTAGTCAGCCACCAATTGTGCAAGTTCTCCCACTTAACCACTTGACGCCTGTTGTCGCGAATTCGCATCAAACCGCTTCTGCTCCAAATGCAACCAAAATACCGTCTGCATACCTGCCAACTTTTCAAACCTGAAAAGCCTAGTAGCTAGCCGGGGTCCAGGGGCCGATGCTAATGCTAATAACGCTAATGCTAATAATAATAATGCTAATATTTGCCAAACAAATATTAGCATTAAATCTAGTTAAATGTAGCTAACAACCTCATATTTCTTCAACTTTCAAACCTGAAAAGCCTAGTAGCTAGCCGGGGTCCAGGGGCCACAGGCCCCTGTAGGTCCAGGACAAAGTCCTGGTGGGGGGTTCAGGGGGGTGAAAGCCCCCCAACGCCAAACAAATATTAGCATTAAATCAAGTTAGAATGTAGCTAACAACCTCATATTTCTTCAGCTTTCAAACCTGAAAAGCCTAGTAGCTAGCCGGGATCCAAGGGCCGCAGTGTCAAACAAATATTAGCATTTGACATAGAAGTCACATATTAATTATATTAAAGGTAAAATATCTAAATCAACTGCAATACTACACAGAGCGAAATATTTGCTGAATCAACAACCCACATTATATACTTTGTATCATTCATTAATACTCCCATACATGACATAGTACTGAAGTATGGGGAAATACATATAAAACAAACATATATCCAGTCTTTATGCTTCAGAAGAGAGCTATTAGAATAATAAACAAAGCTGCTTACAGGGAACTAACAAACCCACTTTTTCTTAAATTAAAAGCTCAAGTTGAAAGATCTGGTTGACTTTAAAACTGCAGTAATAATGTTTAAAGCTAAGAATCTATCACTGCCCGCAAATATCCAAAAGCTGTTCCAAATAAGGGAGAAACAATATCATTTCAGAGGAGCATTTCAATTCAATTCAACTATATTTATATAGCGCCATTTCACAACAACAGTCATCTCATGTATATTTCAAAAACCTTCAGTGAGAACTACCACCAAGCAACACTGTGTGTCAGTGCAAGGAGTCAGATTATGGAACGATTTTGGACCTGAATTAAAATCATGTACAACGCTTGGACAATTTAAACAAAAACTAAAGGAAGAAATACTCCAAACATATATACATGACATGTAAAATCACATAAGGATTGTCATATCCAGTCTGTGTTGTGTTGTTACTTAGTTTTTTTTGTCACATTTTGTCTTAGCTTTGTTCTGAATTGTAATCGCTCTTGTTTTGTTTTTCTTTTGAATTCTTGGATGGAATATGGGTGGGCAATATAAGCTGCGGCTTCAGCCATCACCCATTTCAGATAACTTATGTTGAACTGTATAATCAAAGGAGTTATTGTTTAATTTGACCTTGTTGGATTTTTTCGCCTTTGTTATATTCTGTTTCTTTTTAATCTTTACTTTTAATCTATCCGAAATAAAGATTCATTCATTCATTAAATTTGCATTCAAAAGACTATCTTAACACTGCATAGAACTTTGAATAGGCCAGATGTGATGTATTATGAATACTAGAAAAGCACTCGGACAGCGCAGACCTCCGCCAAGCGCCACAGTTCCCCCCATACAGTGTTTAACATCATAAATAAAATATTGAAAATGGTCCTATCTCGCAATGTTAAATAAAAAAAAAAAAGAAAAAAGAATCCTTTAAAAAATTCCTGGATCCAGACGGTGATCCGGATCACCACCAAAATCTAATCATCTGTAGGATACCCCATTTCTGACAATCTGTGAAAATTTCATGAAAATCCGTCCATAACTTTTTGAGTTATCTTGCTAACAAACAAACAGACAAACCAACGCTGATGATCACATAACCTCCTTGGCGGAGGTAACCAGAAGACTAGAGATATCAGCAGGCACAGGCACGTGCGTAAAAGATGGCAAAATCGCTCTGATATTTTATGTGTTTACATGATACACCAAGCATGACAAGGCTTGCAATTACACAGCACATGTTCTTCAGAATCTTAGGCATTATATAAAATGTATTCTCCCTTTAGATGTCGAATCCATGGTCCATTTGCCAGGGCTGAAGTGCAGTCGTGCGAACGTCTGCAGCAGTTTACATCGTGTTTACATCTCGCCATGTGCACACGCCTCTCCGGGATTTCGCGCGAGAATAGAAACCTCAATACCCTCAATAGCGATAGCGTTAGCTTAGCAAACGCTTCAGGTAAAGCGTAGCAGCGAACCACGAAAAGAAACGCTACTGACGCTACTATGTTCTAAATTTAGATACGATTCCTAACGATCTCGTGTTTGGAATTGCTTTTGTGTTTTTTTTACGATTTAAAATTTTTGACTGAATTTTTAGTGAAAAACCGTAATTTTGATTAATAAAGCCGTAACCCGGAATGGGGTCTTGAAAACCGGAACCATTACGGCAAAACCAGAGTAGTTGGCAGGTATGCGTCTGTATTCCTCCACTTCTGGTTGGAGCACTTCCAACACATACCTAGGAACCTTTTGCAAGCATTAGTTTCTCGTAGGAACGATCAGAGACGGCGCACCATCCATTTCCTGATTGCTAGGGTTAGGTTTAGGGTTAGGATTATAGTTTGGCAGTCATGAGAGTTGAAAATACTGAAAATAACTTTGTTGCATACATAAAAGACTCTTCATACTTGAGATGGGAACGGGTGCTTTTTTACCTTTTTTTAACCATAGATGCCTGTTGTCGCTAATTTGCATCATACCTAAAATTATATCTATTTTATGTGCTATAGTCAAATTAACTTTCTCATCTTAATTTAGCATCTACTTGAAAGCAAAAACACAAGTGAAATTTTTTTTTCATAATTGGAAATAAATTCAGGTGTTAAGGGGTTAAAAGATGACAGAGGTCTCCAATTTTCATCATAGGTAAACCTCAACTATGAGAGACAAAATAAGAAAAAAAAATCCAGAAAATCACATTGAAGGATTTTTAATGAATTAATTGGTAAATTCCTCAGTAAAATAAGTATTTGGTCAATAACAAAAGTTCATCTCAATACTTTGTTATATACCCTTTGGCAATGACAGAGGTCAAACATTTTCTTTAAGTGTTCACAAGGTTTTCACACACTGTTGCTGGTATTTTGGCCCATTCCTCCATGCAGATCTCCTCTAGAGCAGTGATGTTTTGGGGCTGTCGCTGGGCAACACGGACTTTCAACTCCCTCCAAAGATTTTCTATGGGGTTGAGATCTGGAGACTGGCTAGGCCACTCCAGGACCTTGAAATGCTTCTTACGAAGCCACTCCTTCGTTGCCCGGGCGGTGTGTTTGGGATCATTGTCATGCTGAAAGATCCAGCCACGTTTCATCTTCAATGCCCTTGCTGATGGAAGGAGGTTTTCACTCAAAATCTCACGATAGATGGCCCCATTCATTCTTTCCTTTACACAGATCAGTCGTCCTGGTCCCTTTGCAGAAAAACAGCCCCAAAGTATGATGTTTCCACCCCCATGCTTCACAGTAGGGATGGTGTTCTTTGGATGCAACTCAGCATTCTTTCTCCTCCAAACACGACAAGTTGAGTTTTTTCCAAAAAGTTCTATTTTGGTTTCATCTGACCATATGACATTCTCCCAGTCCTCTTCTGGATCATCCAAATGCTCTCTAGCAAACTTCAGACGGGCCTGGACATGTACTGGCTTAAGCAGGGGGACACGTCTGGCACTGCAGGATTTGAGTCCCTGGCGGCGTAGTGCGTTACTGATGGTAGCCTTTGTTACTCTGGTCCCAGCTCTCTGCAGGTCATTCACTAGGTCCCCCCGTGTGGTTCTGGGATTTTTGCTCACCGTTCTCGTGATCATTTTGACCTCACGGGGTGAGATCTTGCGTGGAGCCCCAGATCGAGGGAGATTATCAGTGGTCTTGTATGTCTTCCATTTTCTAATAATTGCTCCCACAGTTGATTTCTTCACATCAAGCTGCTTACCTATTGCACAATCTTTCCAGCCTGGTGCAGGTCTACAATTTTGTTTCTGGTGTCCTTTGACAGCTCTTTGGTCTTGGCCATAGTGGAGTTTGGAGTCTGACTGTTTGAGGTTGTGGACAGGTGTCTTTTATACTTATAACGAGTTCAAACAGGTGCCATTAATACAGGTAACGAGTGGAGGACAGAGGAGCCTCTTAAAGAAGAAGTTACAAGTCTGTGAGAGCCAGAAATCTTCCTTGTTTGTAGGTGACCAAATACTTATTTTCCACCATAATTTGCAAATAAATTCTTTAAAAATCAGACAATGTGATTTTCTGGATTTTTTTTTTCTCATTTTGTCTCTCATAGTTGAGGTATACCTATGATGAAAATTGGAGACCTCTCTCATCTTTTAAGTGGGAGAACTTGCACAATTGGTGGCTGACTAAATACTTTTTTGCCCCACTGTAATACCTGATTTTACTGTTCTGACCTGTCGTACCTGAGCTGTTCTGTGTTATGCCTGTTTTTTTTTTAAAGGAAAATGTTCAATAAACATATTTTAAAAAAAACATAAAAAGTTAATTACTGTTTTTGGTATACTGAATAAAACCTGAACATCATATTCCTCAATGATTTATTGTACTATTTGTATATTTTTATTTATTTTTTTTTACTACAGACAATGGCATTTTTTGTACTTTAATAAATTTTGTACCATATAGTGTGTACTACGTGCTGGTACATCTCAGTTAATTACAAATGTCATGATTTTTAATTTATTTTAAAACTATTACCAATATAAATTTATCTTTTTTCAGTTATATTACCAAAAAAAAACTTTCACGTTCTAATTTACTGAGATGCACTTGTAGACCATTTTAACAGGAAAATAAACTGTGAGCTGCTTCATCATTCATTATCACAGTACCCCAGCAATCCAGACAAACCCAGAACGATCTGGGCTCCTCTGTTGTCTGTTACCTCAGTGGTAACTGGAATCCAGTCTGCTTTCCGGTCTTGCGGCAAAAGGACAGGTTTTTGTGCTTGTGTCATCGTTTTTATTTGCTCCGGTCAGTTTCTCCGCTATGTTAATTTGAAGTAGGTGGAACATCGAATTCGCATGCTATCAGAACTTGTTGTGGTGCTGGAGGTGCTCAGATGTAACCCGGAAAGGCGATTTTTTTCAGTGCATGCGCTCTGGGGGCTTGGCATCTTCTTTTGCTTTTTTGGTTGAAAAGCGGCAGTGGGTGACCGCGTGCGCCCCCGCCAGGACCATTTCATAGAATAAGCTTCCATTGAAAAGGACTGCGGAGTTATCAATTAATTGACAACCAATTTCATTTAGTCAACTAAATTCTTCTTGACAATAAACAGTCAATTAATCATTAACATCCCTATACAATACACATTAGTCCTCCATTTTCACCACACGTTTACCTTCTTGCAGGTGCTGCAAATCAACTCACCCGCCAGCCTGGAAAACAGAATGTTTTAAAACTGTTTAAATGTTCAATAAATAGGACAACTGTGGTGTGTTCTTATAAAAATATCAATAAATAATTCAGACCTGTTGTGTTAAAAGTTATTCATGTGCAAATGCTTAAAAATGCAAAGTACCAAAGTGCAAATTTATATACAAGTGCTCAAATATCTAAAACCCAGTTTTTATAAGTAACGAAGGACCTCTTCATTACACGAATCATGACGAAAAGGAGGACATGCAGAAGGCTGGTGTTACAGAGGAAGATGCAAATGCAGGAACAAGCCCACATACTGTAATGGTGCATCTTTGTGCTTTGTGGAGACCCTAGAGGCGGAGGAGGATGAGAGAGGAATATGAAGATTTCCACCTCTACACTTTGTTGACTTCACCAAAGCTGCAGAGCTTTGGTATGGTCCCCATGCCCCCGTCCTAATTTGGGGCATGAACAACAAACAACTAATTGGGTTTTTTTGTTGCTAGTGTAGCACCCAACCCATGTAGCTATTTAATTAAAAGGTAACAAACCAGTATTAAAGTTGTAGTACTGTGGGTAGGGCCCTGGGTTCCTTAAATTTAGACTTTAATATTTTCGGTGCCTCCACTTATTGAGAAATAAATCAATGAAGATGTATATATTTTCCCAATAAGATGAAAAAACGTAATTTACAGCAAGACACAATTTAACTAAATTATATGGAAAGACAAAACAAAATGAATTAAAACAGACACAAACCAGCAATTTTAAAGTCAATTGAACTGATTTAGTGTAGATTTCAATGTTTAAAAATATTTACAGCAGTTTTAAATTGAAATCACTCATTCACACACATCAGCCCTGTTTTCCTAAAAGTCTCAAAATACTAAAATATAGTTTGAAAAAAATCCCTCCCACTGCAAATGTTGCAGTAGCTACTCAATTTTATTGAAGGTCAGAAACAGAAGGATCAGCGGGGAAAAACATCACCTGGAATGTTAGCTGAGGAGAACCGTTGGTTGGGAAAAACGATGTTGAGAATGACCGTTAGTGGGCTGCACGGTGGCGCAGTGGTTAGCACTGCGGCAGCACAGTTTACCCTTGGCCGGGGGATTGTGGGGATCGTGGGATCGTGGGTTCGATCCCAGCCCCCGACCAACAGTGATCTGTGTGGAGTTTGCATGTTCTCCCCGTGTTGCGTGGGTTTACTCCGGGATTTCTCCGGTTTCCTCCCACATGCCAAAAACATGCATGTTAGGTTAATTGGCTGTTCTAAATTGTCCCTAGATATTTGTTTCCTATAGGCCCTTAGAATAGAGGGTTAGTATTAATGAAAGCGCTTTGAGTGGTCTTTGTGACTAGAAAAGCGCTATATAAGTGCAGGTTAGTTAGTTAGTTAGTAGTTAGTACAGCCGTTAATGGGGAAGGAGCCCGTCGCTGGAGAGTCAGATCGCTGGGCTCAGCCATTGGTGTGGAGAAGAGCAGTGGGTGATGACAGAGCTGTTGCTGGGAAAAAGAGATGGGGATCTAGGGGCCCTAGACAAGCAGTGAATTCCGGTTGGTGTCCAGATTGGTTTCTTTTATCTCCCTTCCTTTCTGGCTGTCAGCAATCAAGCCTTTCTAATCAGGGTGTAACTGCGTTATCCCAATGACACAGAAAGACAAAATCACCTTCAGCCTTCTGAGACCAACTGCTGCCTCTCCCTGAGACTGCAGCCTTTTAGGGCGCAAAACTTGTAACCGTTATTAATTGCTCCGCCCATCTGCCTTCTAGACAAAAATGGACTGGTTCCCCAAAACTTACATTCCAAAGCACTTGTCAATCAAAACACTAGGTTACATCGTAAATAAATTATTAACAGCTTTTTGTACCATCGATTGTACACTCAAACTTATTAGAAAATTATTGCAAAATACAATAACTTTAAAAAAAATAAACCATTTTCAATTTCACATTTTAAATTAAAATAAATTAAAGTTGCACTATAAATGATGCAAAAGTGTGGGTTTAATATAAAGGGTCAGTCTTAAAAGCCTACATCTTGAAAGGCAAAGGGTTCTTGTCATTGCTGAATACTGACTTTTAATATCCAATTAAATTAATTAATTATTTAAGAGAACAGCACCACATAAAGAGACAAACACAATGAGAAATTGGATATTTTGTGAACCCTCCTCCCATTAGATGCCTGTGAGCAGCACGATAAATTAAGAAAAACAATATTTATACTGTAGATGTGATGTGCATTCCTGCCAAGAGGCAGAACAAAATCCCAGCCACCAAAACCCAACAAACAAAATGAGCTGTGTAAATCAGTTCATTTCAGTTGGGGCGGGGGGGGGGGGGGGGGGTGAAGCTCTGTCTTTGGTGGGGGAATTCAGCAACAGGTGAGGTTTTTTTTCCAAATTACTTGTGAGTTGCCAGTGATCTCACATGTTTCACCGTAAAAATAACTAGACAAGAACATCACACATTTTTGGCAGTTTTGGAGAGCTGCTGAATGTTGGACAGCTTTCTGGCATTGCAAAAAATTTGAGAACATTTCAATTTTTCTCAGCACAAAGATGCACCATTACAGTATGTGGGCCTGTTCCTGCATTTATCAATGGCTTGTTTTGTTCGCCTACACACCGTCAGCATTTAAAAGAGATACCTCCTCTCCAGTTAATGGTTGATACATTGTTCAGGCTAATTGTTGCATGCACTGGGACTAGGACAACCTGACTTTATAACTTAGTAACCACAGCCATGTGTTTTTGTTTTTCTCCTGAGGTTGCATTATTTATGCCATCTTCTTTGTTTCATTTGCACATAGAAACACCACCCTATCCCAGAGTGGTGATATAACCCTCAGCTAATCATTACCTTCAATACTCTTATTTACTGTATTGTTGACTATTTTCCTTTAAATTTACCAAAAGTCAAGGGTGTTTCATAGGTAAAGAAAACAGCAAATCATTACAAGTACTTGCAGGAAGTAAGTTTAAATCAGAAACAGTTTTAAATTTATTACTAAAAGAAAATACTCAAATTATAAATTACCAGAGCCTAAGACTGCCCTGAATACTAGTTTTGGGGGTCTGAATAATTGGCAGCATTCCAGAGCAAATAATCTGAGTATTCTGTATTTTTCACTCTCAGTAAAATAAGCATTTTCAGAAATGTGACTTTTTATAATATTTTTGCAACTGTCATAAATTTGCAGCTTTTGTCCATTTGAGCCATTTTTTCTTGTAAAGTTCCTACACCTTTTTTTAAAAAGATATAATTGTGTTGTTTTCTCCTTAATCTGCAGCTTTTCTTGTAATTTTAGCATTTTTCATAAGTAAAATTTGGTAAAGGAAAACTTGTAACTTAACAGGTCAAACTCAAGCAGTTAGGAGTAAAATAATACCAGAATATCCCATTACCAAACGTGAAATTTAAATATCAATGTTAAGCGATGAATATCTAAGTAAACAAATGGATACAGCCCTACCAGAAGCATAAAACTATTTTCCTGAATGGTGAGAAATTATACTACACAACAGAGGTCTTCTAAAGTGTTTTGCCCCCTTTGAAATAGATGTGCTGAAATTTCCCGATTCGTTTGATTCATTTTGATGCAGCCCTTTGCATTGATGCAGAACGTTACTGATCGTCTGAGACCCCCGCCCCCGCAAAAAAAAAAAAAAAAAACACACATACATGCATGCATGCAGCAAGAGAGGATGGCTGCCCAAAAAAAATTGCTTTATCAAGCAGCCCCCAACCATTTTTGTTTCACAGACCAGTAAGTTTTAAACAAGAACACTCTGAGGTGAGTGCAATATCCCCTGCCTATGTATTCTTTGAAGATCCCAATACTTAATGATGGACAGCAGTTTTCAACTTTTCAATATAATTACTGTGGCAGAACCAAATTATGATAAACCCATCAAACCCAAACCCATAGTCTGAGGTCAGGATCCCAAGGTGAACTTGTGCCTGGTCCTGTCCCACCTCAAGTCCATCACCACCCCTCTTCCTGGACCCGCTGCAGTTTGCCTACCGAGCCAACAGGTCTGTAGACGACGCAGTCAACCTGGCCCTCCACTCCATCCTGCAGCACCTGGACTCCCCGGGAACCTACGCCAGGATCCTGTTTGTGGACTTCAGCTCCGCATTCAACACCATCCGCCCCGCTCTGCTCCGGGACAAGCTGTCCCTGCTCAACGTGCCTGACTCGCTGCAGCTCGACGGCTGCAGCGCGTCGTGCGCACTGCAGCCTTAGTCTGTCCCTGGCAGTGGCTCCTGCGTACCACACGGTTATGGAGGTGGTGAGGATGGACTCGATGATGGCTGTGTAGAACTGCACTAACATCTTGGTGGGTAGCTTGAGCTTCCTCAGCTGCCGCAGGAAGAACATCCTCTGCTGGGCTTTTTTGATGAGTGAGCTGATGGTCGGCTCCCATTTGAGGTCCCTGGTGATGGTAGTGCCTAGGAAGCGGAAGGAATCAGCAGTGGTGATGGGAGAGCCTGGGTCCATCCAGACTAAAACCTCCCGTCACATGAACAGCTTCTTCCCCTCTGCCATCAGACTGCTGAACACTAAGTGACTTATTGACTCTCGTGCACTATGTACAGCAGCTCAACCAGACTCATGTCAATCATCACTGTTTTCTTCCTGCATTACCGACTGCACTATATAGTTCTCCACAGTATCTGCTGCTGGCTAATATATTTTAACTGTTGACCAGTATCACTTAATCTTATCCTACACTTTATTACATGTATAGTTTATTTCTTTTATCTTATCATGTTTAATGTTGCAGCATTGTACCGAGACAAATTCCTAGTTTGTGTACTACATGAACAATGGCAATAAACCTGATTCTGATTCTGATTCTGATTCTGTACTAGGTTTAGTGGCCCTAGCTTTGCTCGTTTTATAGTAATAGTGTAAATGGAATGTTAAACCTTGGCCTTTGATCTTTTGACGCCAAACCCATGGTCAGAGGTCAGGATCCCAAGGTGAACCTGTGTACCAGGTTTGGTGGGCCTAGCATTACGGGTTGTACAGTGATAAGGCATAAGGACTGCTAACCTTGATCTTTGGACCCCAAACCCATAATCAGAAGTCAGGATCCCAAGGTGAACCTGTGTAGCAAGTTTGGTGATGTTGACATTTGACCTTGTGATCCCAAAACCATAGTCACAGATCACTGTCACAGGGTGAACCTGTGTACCAAGTTTGGTGACCCTAGCGTTACTCGCTGTACAGTAATAAGACATATGGAATGCCAATGCTAACCTTTGACCTTTTGACCCCAAATCCATAGTCTGAGGTCAGGATCCCAAGGTGAACCTGTATACCAGGTTTGGTAGCCCTACTTTACTTATTTTATAGTAATAGCAAATATAGCATTTACCATAATGCAACTGCAATATTAAGTTTGACCTTTGACCCCCTGATCCCAAATCCATAGTTAGGTCAGGGTGTAAATCGTCCAAAATGTGTATGAGATACAACTACTGTATTGATTTGAAAAGCCTTACATCATTTCTTTCAGTAGCTGTGTTTAAAAGATTAAAGGAAAATCTGACCTCTGACCTGAAGGTCATCCAATGAGAGTGAAATTATAATATGTGCATCATCAGAGTATATCAAACCATGATACCAAGTTTCAAAACAATCAGAACAAAACTGTAGGAGGAGTTCATTTCACAAAAGTGGGACAGATGGACGGACTGACATATAGCACAATCCCCCTTTGGGCTTTGTCCAGCGAGGGATTAAAAAAATAAATAAATAAATAAATCATACGTGTGTGTTTCTGTGCATGTGCTTGCACTTCTATTTTGTGGGGATGTGAGCTTTTGTATCGCATTTAATGTCCAGCACCACACAAAGTGGGATACTTTTTTTCCAGTGGGGCTATCACGGAAAAGAGGTGCAGAGCATCACAGGGTAAGAGTTAAGGTGGGGCCAGGATGCACCAATGACCAGAGAGCAGAGCTGAAGAGAGACTGCCCAGGACTGAACCAGGACAGCCTGGTGTCGGCTGCTGTGGAGCTGGAGATGGTAATGCTACGTGTCCACCTAGGCATCTTTTTTCTTTCAGTAGTTATTGCATTTACAAAATTAAGAGAAAATCTGACCTCTGACCTTGACCTCAAGGTCATCAGATCAGAGTCAAATTGCAATATGCACATCAGTGTATATTAAACCATGGTAACAAGTTTCAAAACATGTGGAACAAAACTGTAGGTGTCGTTGATTTCACAAGACAGTTACTATCTATCAACTGAGGTGAAATAGGAGATCATAAGTCAGGGGTTACAACTCCTGCAAAAATCATCCAATCTGAGACAAATTGCAATATGTGCATTATTAGTGTAGATCAAACTGTAGTGCCAAGTTTCAAAACAATAAGAATAAAGCCGTGGGACAGACGGACAACCCCATAACATAATCCCCCTTCGGTCTTTGCCCAGAGGGGTCGCTGACCAGCAGGGATAAAAAAAACTTAAGACGTAACATAGAGATGCATCGAGATGCATCATTTCATTTGAATCCTTAACACCTGAATTAGGGCTGTGCGATATAACAATATGTGACTCGTGCTGACAAAATGAGTCACTTTGAGGAAATTATCAAAACTGAGGTAACGTTTTTTTTCTATATTCTGTATTGAAAGACCTTCAAAATGATATTCAATTTGAAGGAATTGCACAAAAACGGACCCGGAAAAAGACGATTTGTTTATATTTTGGCTAGGTTTGAAACTCGTGTTCAATCGGTCGCGAGTTATGTCTTCCGCAAAAACATATGTATTTTTAGAAAGTATGTTTTCCAAGCTTTCCAATGATACCAGGCACTCATGGGGGTTTTCCCGGGACTTCTCGCTAGCAAACAAAGAGTTATGATTTATGACTTCTCATGCTGCAGCTCATGACGACACAGTGCGCATTCCGACTCATTTAGCACGGGTCACATATATATCAATGACATGATAAAAAACATCTACCGTTTCATATAAAATCATTTATATTGAGATTTAAAGTAGGGGTGGGGAAGAACAATCGATTCAGTGATGGATCACAATATTTGCCACTGGTGACAATGCATCAATCCATAAACGCCCACCAATTGATTGATCTTTTATTTTTTTTAAAAAATGCACACACATATATTTTTGGATTATCAGTTAATCAATGGCATTTTCAGTCCAATAGATGGCGCAACACCCAGTGAAGTGAAGTTATAGCTCGTCTTGTGATTTGCAAGCAGCTTTGAAAGTTAGGAAGCAGTTAGCTCAAAGCTAGCTCAAATGTCGGGCCTTTTTTTTGGATTTTATAACAAAGATGGAAGGAAAGACCTTCACATGGTACATAACCCGCAAGAAGCGCTCCACAAAAAAAAAAGAAAAAACACTCGGAATACGGTGGGCCGCACACGTCTTGGAACAGCATTAGCAATGGCTAAGCTAAAGAGACACAGGCATGGAGCTTTTTCTCAGTACCAAGTAAGTAAAGTTTATTTATGAAGCGCTTTCCAGAGTCATACAGTCACAGAGTGCTGCACAATAAAATGGAATAAAAGGAAGTTGAGATAAAAATAATTAAAAAAAATACAAAAACAAGTTAAAACACGAGATTAATTTAAAAATATCAGACTTACCATTAAAAAGCAGTTGAAACTCAATGGAAAGATTTGTTAAACAAAAAAGTTTTTTGATTTTTTTGATTTGATTTTGTATACTTTATTGATCCCCAGAGGGGAAATTGAGGGCATCCACCTGGATGGATGAAGCGGCCACGGTACGGCGCTATCCCTTAACCATTCACACACTCACACCTAGGGCCACTTTAGAGTCTCCAATTAACCTAACCTGCATGTTTTTGGCCTGTGGGAGGAAACCGGAGAAATCCCAGAGTAAACCCACGCAGATACGGGGAGAACATGCAAACGCCACACAGATCACTGTTGGTCAGGGGCTGGATCGAACCAGGGATCCCATGGCCAAGGGTGAGTTGCTGTGCTGGTGCAGTGCTAACCACTGCGCCACCGCACCGCCCATCACCGCACCCTTTTCAGCTGCTTTTTAAAAGTTCAGAGTCAGCTAGATGTATCTGGAGTGGGAGTCAATTCCAAATATCGTCCACCACCCTCCCTGTGTGCAAAGATGTGTCTCTATGGAAAATGAAGCCCAGAGAATATTATGAACAGTTGGCTGCACGGTGGCGCAATGGTTTAGCACTGTGGCAGCACAGTTTACCCTTGGCCGGGGGAATCGCGGGGATCACGAGATCGTGGGTTCGATCCCAGCCCCCGACCAACAGTGAGCTGTGTGGAGTTTACATGTTCTCCCCGTGTTGCGTGGGTTTACTCCGGGATTTCTCCGGTTTCCTCCCGCATACCAAAAACATGTAGGTTTAGGGCGCTTGCGCACGCAGCGACCGGCAGCCGGTGGCTTGTCACCAGACTGCAAACCAAATCTACCTACGGGTACAAATAAGTAACAAAAAAAAAAAAAAAAAAAAAAAAAAAAAAAAATTTTACTTTGGGACATGATTTGAGGTTGAATAAGGTGAAAAAAAATTCAGATATATGGGATCACGATACTAGATTAGCGCGATCTACTGATTATCGTTGAATCATGATAGGATCGAATCGTGACCCAAGAATTGCAATCCACATCGAATCTCGAGGTCCTTCGCGATTCCCACCCCTAAAAGATGCATACGCCATTTCTACTCGTCATCGCTCACCTCTCCCCCACAGTGCATCAGGTGTGTGCAATAGTGGGTTCTGGTGGTTAGCAGATAACTGCAAGCTAATGTTTTGGTCAAACAGCCACTACTTCTGTTTGCCAGGGATGTGGGACTTTTTTCCAACCGTGCTGCATCAGAAAGGATAGTCCTATAGCCTATTAACTGGGGTAAATCAACAGTCTTACCTATAAATTGTAATTTTTCAAATATATCCATTATTCCAATACAATCAGGTAATATTAAATATTTAGGAATAGATATTTCCCCCAAGCTGTCTGTTACTGCGACGAAATCCCATTCCCCTTTTAAAAACAATACAAGACAACCTTACGCGCTGGAGAACATTACCTATATAACTAATGGGAAGAGTCGCAACCGTTAAAATGATGGTCCTTCCTAAAATCAACTATTTATTCTCAATTGTTCCTACCCAACCATCTATAGCCTGGTTTCAGTCTCTAGACTCAAATATAAGTAAATTTTTATGGAAGGATAAACCATCACAGATCAGTTTAAAAACCTTCAAAAAACAAGAGTGGAGAGGTTTAGATTTACCAATTTTTTTAAAATTACTTCTTAGCCAATAGACTGCAGTTTGTTTCTAAATGGACAAAATCAACCCCACTAGGAAACCCATGGTTAGATGCTGAACAGGTTCTCTGTGGGTCGCTAAATATCTCTGACTTACCTTTTGAGTCCCTGTATGAAACGCCATGACTGTTTTAAAAGCATTAATATCAGCTCCTCTCTGACAGACTGGTGGAAATTTTTAAAAATAACAGGATCCTCACTTGTCCCCTGTAAACTCACACCCTTTTGGAATAATCCTGATATCCTGCAACAAAAGAGGACGTTAAACTTTCCACTACGGCATGAGAAGGGAATAAAACACTCAGAGCATCTTATTTGAGGTGGAAATTTTATCCAATTTCAGGAACTAGTGTCACAGTACGACATTGGTGATGAAAAGTTTCTTGAACATCAACAGCTTCAATCCATAATAAAAGCAAGATTCAATCAGACAGATTTAGAGGTACCAGTTAAGGTGTTTCTAAATCTTCATTCCCCTAAATTGATATTGAAAATACACGGACTATTATCAAAACTGGATGAGTCAGTATCTCGTCCAAAATCAAAATGGGAGACAGACTTATCGATCAATAAGGATAAAAGCTTCTGGACACAAATATGTTTAAACACTTTTTAAGATGACAAAAAACTCTAATTTACAACTCATACTGTGCAAAGTTCTACATAGAACTCATTACAAAGGACAAAGGATGTTCAAAATGGGCCTGAATCACACAAATATCTGCTGCTACTGCACCAGCAACATCCCGGATAGTAATATGCATGCTATGTGGTCCTGTACACCAGTCCAAAAGTTTGTGCAGAAGACAAGTGAGGATTTGCTGGCATGACTTGGGTATCATATCCCATCCTCGCCCACACTTTGCATATTAGGTGATTTAAGTGAAATAAATACAGAGGCAAGGATGTCACACCGCTTTATGTGTCACAAAGAAAACTATCCTCATGAATTGGAAATCAAGAAATAATTTATGCACGACTCACTATAATAACCTATCCATCCATCCATCCATCTACCGCTTTTCTGGAGGTCCGGGTCGCGGAGGAAGCAGTTCAAGCAGAGAAGCCCAGACTTCCCTCTCCCACGTCACCTGCTCCAGCTCTTCAGAGAGGATACCAAGGCGTTCCCAGATCAGCTGGGAGACATAGTCTCTCCACGAGTCCTGGGTCTGCCCCGGGGTCTCCTTCCAGTGGGACGTGGGGGGGCGTCCAGGAGGCATCCTAATCAGATGCCCATACCACCTCAACTGACTCTTTTCAATGTGGAGGAGCAGTGGTTCTACTCTTGAGCCTCTCCCGGATGACTGAGCTCCTCACCCTATCTCTGAGGGTGAGTCCAGCAATCCTAGGGAGAAAGCTCATTTCAGCCACTTGTATCCGCAATCTCGTTCTTTCGGTCATTACCCAAAGCTCGTGACAATAGGTGAGGGTAGGAACGTAGATTGACTGGTAAATCGACAGCTTTGCCTTAGAACTCAGCTCCCTCTTCACCACAACAAACCGGTACAACGTCCGCATCACTGCAGATGCTGCTCCAATCCATCTGTCAATCTCTCGCTCCATTCTCCCCTCACTCGTGAATAAGACCCCAAGATACTTAAACTCCTCCACTTGGGGCAGAAGCCTGTCCCCAACCCGGAGAGGACAATCCACCTTTTTCTGGCTGAGGACCATGGACTCGGACTTGGAGGTGTTGATTCTCATCCCAGCCGCTTCACACTCAGCGGCAAACCGTCCCAGCAAGAACTGTAGGTCATTGCTGGATGAAGCCAACAGGACATCATCATCCGCAAACAACAGATGAGATCCTGTGGTCACCAAGCATGACACCCTCCATTCCCTGGCTGCGCCTAGAAATCCTGTCCATAAAAATTATGAACAGGATCAGTGACAAAGGGCAGCCCTGGTGGAGTCCAACTCTCACTGGGAATGAGTCCGCCCAAGTGTTGGCAATACGAACCAAACTCTCACAACGGTTGTACAGAGACCGAATGGCTCATAACAACAAGCCCGATACCCCATACTCCCGAAGCATCCCCCACAACAAACCATGAGGGACTCGGTCGAATGCCTTCTCCAAGTCCACAAAACACATGTAACCTGGTTGGCCAAACTCCCATGAACCCTCGAGAATTCTCGAGAGGGTAAAGAGCTGGTCCGATGTGCCACGGCCAGGATGAAAACCACATTGCTCCTCCTGAATTCGAAGTTCGACCAACGGCCGGACTCTCCTCTCCAGTACCTTGGCATAGACCTTCCCAGGGAGGTTGAGGAGTGTGATCCCTCTAAAGTTGGAGCACACCCTCTGGTCCCCTTTTTTTGAAAAGAGGAACCACCACCCCGGTTTGCCATGACAAAGGCACTGCCCCCGACCTCCACGCAATGTTGCTGCGTGTCAACCATGACAACCCTACAACATCCAGGGCCTTGAGGTACTCGGGGCGAATCTCGTCCACCCCCGGGACCCGGCCACCAAGGAGATTTTTAACCACCTTGGCGACCTCAGCCCCTATGATAGGCTAGTCATCCCCCTTGTCCACAAGCCCTGCTTCCTCTGTGGAAGGCGTATCAGTGGGATTGAGGGTAGAAAGCTGAAGATGAAGAAGAACTTTATCTTTCAGCACGACAATGACCCAAAGCACACATCCAAATCAACAAAAGAATGGCTTCATGAGAAGAAGATTAAAGTTTTGGAATGGCCCAGCCAGTGTCAAGACCTGAATCTGATCGAACATCTGTGGGGTGATCTGAAGAGGGCTGTGCACAGGAGATACCCTCGCAATCACACAGATTTGGAGCATTTTTGCAAAGAAGAGTAGGCTAATATTGCCACATCAAGATGTGTCACGCTGATAGACCTCGACCCAAAAAGACAGTGCTGTAATAAAAGCCAAAGGTGTTGCAACAAAGTATTAGTTTAAGGGCGTGCATATTTATGCAAACAGGTTATTGTAAGTTTTTTATTTTTCCCTTGAAATGATTTCAGTTTGTTTTTCAATTGGGTTGTACAGATTATAGGTCACATTGATGGCTGAAAGAGTTTTGAAATGGTTTACCTTGGTCTCATTTTTTTTCATCACAAAAACCTGGCATTTGAACAGGGGTGTGTAGAGTTTTTATATCGACTGTATATTGTCAAATACGATTACTTATATTGTGATATGAAATTTTGGTCATATCGCACAGCCCTAGCCTGAATCGTAATAGAATCAAATTGTGACGTCACTGAAGACTCACACCTCTACTTTGTAAAGTGTCTTGAAAAGGGCTACATAAATCTAATTGTACAACAGTTAGTTCAAGGGTTTCCTCTGGTAACATTTCGGGATGGCGGCCTGCCACGCTTTTATTTATTCCGCCACTCTATGAGGAAATATAAATTTAAGGAAAAAGAATATGAAGGAATGACAGTCCGCAAGTGCGTACATGAACAACGCGCATGACCATCATTCACTTGGGAGTTCAGAAGCGCCCCACCCACGTGACCGCTCCAGTCGCCAGGCAGAGTGTCTCGCTAGCGTCACTGTCCGAGAGAAACATGAGCTTATTAAAGTACTTCGATGGCAGTAAAGGACATCGATGGCCTCATTCACACCTTCACGGGCTACCTCAGCTTCTGTGTGGACAAATCCGTTCCCACCAAGACCATACGGCGTCACTCAAACAACAAACCCTGGATCAACCCTGAGATTAAAACACTTCTGAGAGAGAAGAAAAGGATCTTCAGGTCGGGGAACAGGGAGATGCTGAAGTCCGTACAGAGGGAGCTGAGGAGAAAGATCAGAGAAGGCAAGGACAGCTTCAGGAAGAAGATGGAGGACAAGCTGCAACAGAGCGACATCAGCGGGGTCTGGAGAAACCTCAAAACCATCTCGGGGCTCCAGAATACCTCCCCCCAGGCCACGGGGGGCAGGGAGTGGGCGAACAACCTGAATCTGTTTTTCAATAGATTTGACCAACCGCCCTCCCCCCTGTCTGCACAACAACCACTGCTGCCTCTAAAGAAATCAAGTCCTGCTGCCCACTCCCCACTCCACCAACACCCCCCCACTCCCAACACACAGCCCCCCATCCTGACCCTGACCAGGACCCAGGTGAGGACGGAGCTGAGGAAGATCAAAGCGAGGAAGGCGCCGGGACCGGACGGCATCAGCGCAAAGCTCCTCAAGTCCTGTGCAGACCAGCTGTGTGGGATTGTGACGTACTGTATATCTTCAACATGAGCCTGAAACTGGGGAGGGTACCACAGCTGTGGAAAACATCTTGTGTGGTACCTGTACCAAAAACTTCCCACCCCAAAGACCTGAACAGCTACAGACCGGTGGCCTTGACGTCCCACTTGATGAAGACCCTGGAGAGACTGCTCCTTGCTCACCTCCACCCCCTGGTGGAACCAGCGATGGATCCACTCCAGTTCGCCTACCAGCATGGCATTGGGGTGGAGGATGCGGTGATCTTCCTCCTTCACCGTTCTCTGTCCCACCTGGAGAAGCCCGGGAATATGGTGAGGATCATGTTCTTTGACTTCTCCAGTGCTTTCAACACCATCCAACCGATGATCCTGAAGGACAAGCTGCTGCGCGCAGGGGTGGACCAGCACCTGTCATCATGGATCCTGGACTACCTCACGAACCGGCCTCAGTTTGTGAGAACCTGGGACTGTGTGTCCGACACGATCATCAGTAGCACGGGGGCCCCCCAGGGAACGGTGCTGGCTCCCTTCCTGTTCACTCTTTATACTGCAGACTTCTCACACAACACAACACACTGCCATCTACAGAAGTTCTCTGATGACTCTGCGATTGTTGGCCTCATCTCCAATGGAGATGAAGCTGAGTACAGAGGGCTTATCCAGGACTTCGTGGACTGGTGCCATCGGAACTGCCTCCAGATCAACGCGAGGAAAACTAAGGAGCTGGTGGTGGACTGCCGCAGGCATGGGCAGCCCCTCACAGCACCAGTAAATATACAGGGAACAGACATCGAGATGGTGACATCCTATAAGTACCTGGGTGTTCATCTGAACAACAAACTAGACTGGTCACACAATACTGACGCACTCTACAAGAAGGGACAGCGCAGGCTGTTCCTGCTGAGGAGACTCAGGTCTTTTGGTGTACAAGGGGCGCTGCTGAAGTCATTCTATGACACGGTGGTGGCATCAGCCATCACTTTTGGAGTGGTCTGCTGGGGCAGTGGCATTACTGCAGCCGATAGGAAGAGACTGAACAAACTGATTAAGAAAGCTAGCTCTGTCCTGGGGCAGCGCCTTGATCCGATGGAGGAGATAGGAGAGAGAAGGACGGTGGCTAAACTGTCATCTCTGCTGGAGTCCGAGTTCCACCCTATGCAGGACATACTGGATGCACTGAGGAGCTCATTTAGCAGCAGACTACATCATCCCAGGTGCACAACCGAGAGGTTTCGTAGGTCCTTCCTACCAACGGCTGTCAGACTGTACAACCTAAGCAGGGCTGCTCGCAGAGATAGCAAAAAGACGTAACAAACTAATAGTTTTTTGAATGCAAAAGATGCAATAGACTTACACAATGGTCCCCTCCGGCATACAACTAGGAACATACCGGTCGCTATGGAGGGTGAGAATATGTATGGGCACATAATCATACCATGTAGGATAACTAAGTAGACGGTTATGCTGTTTCATCCCATCTAGCAACAATGCTCTGCACTGTGTGTGTTTATATATTTACATATTTATTCCATCTAGCTACAATGCTCAGCACTGGGTGTGTTTATATTTATATATCTATATATTTATTCCATCTAGCTACATTGCTCCACACTGTGTGTGTTTATATACTTGCATATTTATTCCACCTAGCTGCAATGCTCCGTACTGTGGGTGTTTATACAGGTATATTTACATATTTATTCCATCTAGCTACAATGCTCTGCACTGTGTGTTCATATATTCATATATTTATTCCATCCAGCTACAATGCTCTGCACTGTGTGTCTGTGTGTGTGTGTGTGTGTGTATATATATTTTATAGTAATATGTACATATGTATATTAGCTGCTCTTGCTTGCTTGTTTTTTTTTTTCTTGCCTTCTGATTGTTGCTCTGAGTGTTGCTATCCCTGTGCTGTTGTAATCCTGGAATTTCCCCGTTGTGGGACTAATAAAGGCTTATCTTATCTTATCTTATCTTACTTTAATTGTGGATAAAGGAGAAACCTCCCTCCCGAAAAGCCTCATACAGTATCGGTAGCGCTGAGCTATCGGTCGGACCTTTAGCTCAGCGCGATCGTGCTGTGTCTCCCATGCTCGAACTGTGTAGTTGACTGGTAGGTCGCGGGTTCGTGTCCCCGAGTGGGCGAACTGCGCAGGATGATATCAGTCACAATGGTGCCGTGAACCCGGGATGGGAGTGAGGTTTAAGGGGGAGAGTGTAACGGATGCCAACTAGCACTGTTCGGCGTAGAACGTTAGTAAAACCTCCCTCCCGAAAAGCCTCATACAGTATCGGTAGCGCTGAGCTATCGGTCGGACCTTTAGCTCAGCGCGATCGTGCTGTGTCTCCCATGCTCGAACTGTGTAGTTGACTGGTAGGTCGCGGGTTCGTGTCCCTGAGTGGGCGAACTGCGCAGGATGATCTCAGTCACATAAGCAATGGAGGCATTAATCATGGTTTTAACCTGCTGGTAACGGGAGCAATAATTGAAGAGTCGCTTAGCTAACAGTGGTTCGGAGCTCGAGTAGGTTCATTTTGTCTTCTTTTTAATTATTAGTTTGTTTTTCTTGTGTCAGACAAGAATAAAAAGGAGATGTTTTTACCTTTACCTTAGTTAAAACATTAACTAATTTATGTTCATTATTATGTACCTGGCAAGTTAAGATGACCGAAATGCACGAAGTCAATGACTTTAATCCGTCAGCAGCCTTCAGACAAACTGAATGTGCCAACATTTGGATTTCAAAATAAGGGAGGTTTTTCCTGCTGTCTGGGTGGTGAGGAGATTTCTTAAAAAAAAAAAAAAAATATCTAGAAATATTATAACAGAAACAATGGCATCTTTGGTCATTTAAGTTAATTTATTTCATTAAATACAATTTTATTAATTTTTTTTTCTTTGAAATCAGAGTTAAAGTATTGTTCTGTTCTGGTTCTGCAAAATTATGGTCAAAAATTTTTTATAAGGAAAAAGTTAAAAAAATTACTACAGCTCTTTCAAATTTATATATATAAAAAAAGTAATTTGATTTAAAAAAAATAGACAAAAATTGGTCATAAAATAATTCACAAATTTATAGTAAAGTCTCAAATGTACAAGAAAAGTCAATTTTACAAGAGGAAATTGCACATTTGATGAAAATGGTTTCAAATTTAGATAAATTTACAGAGAAAGGTAGAAAACTATAAGAAAATTGTTATAAATTTTGGAGAAAAACCTCAAACCTTCAAGACTGAAGTAATCACTCAAGTTTTTAAGTAGGTGCTCTTTGTACCCTTAACTCAACTTGAAATTTTTAGTTGTCTACTTTTAATTATTAATTTCAAAGCATTGCTTTTACATGAGTAGAATTTCTGGCTACTATGCCCACTTCTGATCATATAATTTAAGTATGCATGAGTAGGTTCGATGAAAGGACTAGCTGTTACAATCCCTGCTGTTTTCACCACTTCTGAGTCCGTGGGGAGTTCTTGAGAGATGGCTGCTATAAAGCTTCACCACTGAGACACATCCGTCAGTTGTGTACCTCAGCATCACAGGGTATTTCAGCCATTTATCACAAGACATCCTCCACTGAGGCAGGCCCACCACAGGATGATCAAACCTGGGTGTGTGTCCCGCGGTTTAGCCATTTGCCTGAGAAGCGAAGATGGTATCTCTCCTTTTCATTCACAGCCAGCAACTGGTCCTCTTAGCAGTATCAACCAGCTCTTGATAGCCTGTAGATCTTCTTCTTCTTTTAGATTTGATTGGCGGTTGGCAACCAGCTTACAGGTTCATTACCGCCACGTACTTCACTCTATTTTTATAACCATCACTCTATACATAATTCAAGAAATCTCTCTTTAATCTAATTTTCTTCTTCTTCTCTCGGTTACTGGCGGATATCAAACTACTGAAAGATGCATACCGCCACCTACTGTACAAGAGTGTGTAACATTATGTCATTTGAGCCCGACCCCTAAATTCTATTACTTAATCCTGTGTTATTTAAAAAGGAGAAAAGCGCCCTTCTCGTAATTCTTCGTGCTTCTCCATCTCTATCTGTTCCCAGAATCCCAGTTAAATCCCACTCCCTACCGGCCTCTCCAACTTCATTTTTCATTCTCTCTCTTTCATTTCCATACTTGTCCATATCCCCATTTCATTGTCCCATTTCATTCATCCCCCATTTCATTGTCCCCATTTCCATATCATGTCCCCATGTCCATATGCCCATTTCATTCATGAACACCCCCATATTCATTGTCATACTTGTACATATCCCCTACAGTTGATAGTGCTATGAGATGACTGTTGTTGTGAAATGGCGCTATATAAATAAAGTTGAATTGAACTTGTGACAGTGTAATAAGATGTGCTCGACATTTTCTTTTACTCCACATTTTCTACATTTGTCACTTTTGCTTTTCCCTATGATGAATAAAGTGCCGTTTAAACCTGTGTGATCCAGTCTGAGTCTTGCCATAATGATGTCTTCCCTCCTGTTTTGTTGTTTTATAATTCTTTATTGCAATAGATTTTTGTATTTTGTAATACAATCTACCTTTATGATCTTCATCCCATCTTTTTTGCCATAGCTCAATTCCTTTTTTCTTGATTACCATTTTCCCTTCTCCTTTTCCAAGTGACAATGGTATAGTTATTTCTTTCCCAAGTGCACTTTTTGCTAATTTGTCTGCACAATCATTCCCTTTCAACCCTTCATGTGCAGGAACCAAACAAAACTGAACATCTCCACCACCCATGTGTACTCTAAATAAACTGTGATATAGCTCAATGACCAAGTCTTCCCTTGTAGATTTTAGTGTCTGTATGGTTTTTAAAGCTGCAAGTGAATCTGTGCACACCACCACCTGGTCCGGTCTGACCTCCTCCACCCACTGCAAACCAATAACTAGAAAAGCACTCGGAGAGCGCAGACCTCCGCCAAGCGCCACAGTTCCTCCCATACAGTGTTTGTGTGTACGTTTTCAGATTCCTTGACCATGAAAACATATGACTAGCAATTTGATTGACAATGATATGATTAGTGGTTCAGTAGTTATTCACGAAAATGACATTTTCCGTAATGGCGGCCACAGTTCCCCCCATACAGTGTTTGTGTGTACGTTTTCGGATTCCTTGACCACAAAAACATATGACTAGCAATTGGATTGACAATGATCAGATTAGTGGTTCAGTAGTTATTCAGGAAAATGGCATTTTCCGTAATGGCGGCCACAGTTCCCCCCATACAGTGTTTGTGTGTACGTTTTCAGATTCCTTGACCATGAAAACATATGACTAGCAATTGGATTGACAATGATAGGATTAGTGTTTCAGTAGTTATTCACGAAAATGGCATTTTCCGTAATGGCGGCCACAGTTCCGCCCATACAGTGTTTGTGTGTACGTTTTCAGATTCCTTGACCATGAGAACATATGACTAGCAATTGGATTGACAATGATAGGATTAGTGGTTCAGTAGTTATTCAGGAAAATGACATTTTCCATAATGGCGGCCACAGTTCCCCCCATACAGTGTTTGTGTGTACGTTTTGAGATTCCTTGACCATGAAAACATATGACTAGCAATTGGATTGACAATGATGGGATTAGTGGTTCAGTAGTTATTCAGGAAAATGGCATTTTCCGTAATGGCGTTTTTCTTCTGGACGGTGAACCGGATCACCACCAAAATTTAATCAGTTCTTCCTTGTACCATTTCCAACAATGCCTGAAAGTTTCATCGAAATCCGTCCCAAACTTTTTGAGTTATCTTGCTAACCAACAGACAGACAGACAAACCCCGGCAAAAACATTACCTCCTTGGCGGAGGTAATTATTGCCACCATCTCTGCTGTATACATGGATCTACTGTTGGGGGAGTCTTATTGAGATGGTCACTTTAAACTCTGGAATGTACTATACACTCCAATTCCAACAGAACCAACAGAGCCCTCTTTGTTCTTTGAACCGTCAGTATAGCGCTGTAAGTAGTTATAGTAATTATTCCTGAGGTAAATGCTTGTTTTAACACCAACTTCACTCATATGCCAATCCTTTTTCCTCATTGGCAGACTGATGTCTACTTCTTTTCCAGGAAACAGCCAAGGGGCAACATTACTCACTGGACTGGTGTTAGCTATATCAACAGTGTCTAGTCCATACATTCTGGCTTTTCTTTCAATTGTCCACCCAAACCTGTGTCCCTGGAAGTTAGAATATTCCCAGCAGTCTTGTCGTGTTGTTTTTGAAATGGTCGCTCCCTCACTTCCTTTCAGCTTGACCCAGTATGATAATGCGAGTTTATCTCTTCTCAAATCCATTGGCATTTCTCCTGCTTCTATTAAAACTGCATTGTTGAAAAATCAGGAAAATTATTGGCATGGCAGATTAAACAATTAGAATCTAAAACACCAATTACCATTATTACAAGTAACGGACAGGTAGTTATAGATCCTTTAGAAATTAATAGTGCCTTTAGAGATTATTATGAAAAACTATATGATACAAAAAAATGAAACTGACTTAACAAAACTAAATGGGTTTTTGGGTGGATTATCCATACCAGGTATTCCAAATGAAAACAGGGAGATACTGGAGTCTAAAATTAAGATAAGATAAGATAAGATAAGATAAGCCTTTATTAGTCCCACAACGGGGAAATTCCAGGATTGCAACAGCACAGGGATAGCAACACTCAGAGCAACAATCAGAAGGCAAGAAAAAAACAAGCAAGCAAGAGCAGCTAATATACATATGTACATATTACTATAAAATATATATATATATACACACACACACAGACACACAGTGCAGAGCATTGTAGCTGGATGGAATTAGTCAAGAAGAAGTTGGGCAAGCCATTGATGATATGAAATCAGGAAAAAGAGCAGGACCAGATGGTCTTCCAGTCAACCTCTATAAAAAAAATTTAAGAATAAATTAATAAAAACACTTTTGGAAATGGTTTTAGAAGCATTTCAAAATGGTAATTTACCATCATACATGAATAATGCCTTAATTATACTGTTGCCAAAACCAGGTAAACCCTCTAATAAATGTGAAAACATGAGACCAATAAGCCTATTAAATGCTGATCTTAAAATAATCTGTAAAATTTTAGCAAAACGACTACAAGAAATATTACCAAATATTATTAAACAAGATCAGAATGGCTTTATAATGGGAAGACATGGCTTCCATAATGTAAGAAGACTATTTAATATTATTTATTCCAATAAAGAAGCACCGGATACAGCTCTCCTATCATTGGACGCCGAAAAGGCCTTTGATAGGGCCATTTGACCCTATCTTTTTGAAGTTCTACAAAGGTTTGGACTTGGAAATAATTTCATAAAATGGGTCTAGATAATATACAATAATGCTACAGCAGAAATCCTAACAAACAGCAATATCTCAAAATCAATAAAAATCAATAGAGGATGTCGACAAGGTTGTCCACTTTCACCCTTATTGTTTACTATGGCAATTGAACCTTTAGCGATGGCAGTACGTTTACATCCACAAATATATGGAATTAAAGTAGGACCAACAGAACATAAAATCTCCTTGTATGCCGATGACATAATTTTGTTTATGTCGAATTTTAAAAAAATCAATTCCGACCTAATAATGAACTTTGGGGATATATCAGGATATAAAATAAACAAAACAAAATCTTCAATATTAATGTTAAATGAGACCCAGAGAAATCATCCAGCTCCTGAGATAAACCAATTCAATGTTGTAAATCAGTTTAAATATTTAGGAATTCAAATTTTGCCTAAGCTAGAATCAGTCACCAATGCCAACTATGAAGCCTTAATGACAAATATTAATGAGTTGCTTCAGAGATGGATGTCACTACCAATGTCGATGATCGGGAGAATTAATATACAGTGGAGTAAAAAAGTATTTAGTCAGCCACCAATTGTGCAAGTTCTCCCTCTTAAAAGATGAGAGAGGTCTCCAATTTTCATCATAAGTATACCTCAACTATGAGAGACAAAATAAGAAAAAAAATCCAGAAAATCACATTGAAGGATTTTTAATGAATTAATTGGTAAATTCCTCGGTAAAATAAGTATTTGGTCAATAACAAAAGTTCATCTCAATACTTTGTTATATACCCTTTGTTGGCAATGACAGAGGTCAAACGTTTTCTGTAAGTTTTCACAAGGTTTTCACACACTGTTGCTGGTATTTTGGCTCATTCCTCCATGCAGATCTCCTCTAGAGCAGTGATGTTTTGGGGCTGTTGCTGGGCAACACAGACTTTCAACTCCCTCCAAAGATTTTCTATGGGGTTGAGATCTGGAGACTGGCTATGCCACTCCAGGACCTTGAAATGCTTCTTACGAAGCCACTCCTTCGTTGCCCGGGCGGTGTGTTTGGGATCATTGTCATGCTGAAAGACCCAGCCACGTTTCATCTTCAATGCCCTTGCTGGTGGAAGGAGGTTTTCACTCAAAATCTCGCGATACATGGCCCCATTCATTCTTTCCTTTACACGGATCAGTCGTCCTGGTCCCTTTGCAGAAAAACAGCCCCAAAGTATGATGTTTCCACCCCCATGCTTCACAGTAGGTATGGTGTTCTTTCTGCTCCAAACACGACAAGTTGAGTTTTTACCAAAAAGTTCTATTTTGGTTTCATCTGACCATATGACATTCTCCCAATCCTCTTCTGGATCATCCAAATGCTCTCTAGCAAACTTCAGACGGGCCTGGACATGTACTGGCTTAAGCAGGGGGACACGTCTGGCACTGCAGGATTTGAGTCCCTGGCGGCGTAGTGTGTTTCTGATGGTAGCCTTTGTTACTTTGGTCCCAGCTCTCTGCAGGTCATTCACTAGGTCCCCCCATGTGGTTCTGGGATTTTTGCTCACTGTTCTCATGATCATTTTGACCCCACGGGGTGAGATCTTGCGTGGAGCCCCAGATCGAGGGAGATTATCAGTGGTCTTGTATGTCTTCCATTTTCTAATAATTGCTCCCACAGTTGATTTCTTCACACCAAGCTGCTTACCTATTGCAGATTCAGTCTTCCCAGCCTGGTGCAGGTCTACAATTTTGTTTCTGGTGTCCTTTGACAGCTCTTTGGTCTTGGCCATAGTGGAGTTTGGAGTCTGACTGTTTGAGGTTGTGGACAGGTGTCTTTTATACTGATAACGAGTTCAAACAGGTGCCATTAATACAGGTAACGAGTGGCGGACAGAGGAGCCTCTTAAAGAAGAAGTTACAGGTCTGAAAGAGCCAGAAATCTTGCTTGTTTGTAGGTGACCAAATACTTATTTTACTGAGGAATTTACCAATTAATTCATTAAAAATCCTTCAATGTGATTTTTTGGATTTTTTTTTCTCATTTTGTCTCTCATAGTTGAGGTATACCTATGATGAAAATTGGAGACCTCTCTCATCTTTTAAGTGGGAGAACTTGCACAATTAGTGGCTGACTAAATACTTTTTTGCCCCACTGTACTTAAAAGTAATATCTTACCAAAAATACTTTTATTTCAAAACATTCCTTTACCACCACCTTCAGATCTATTCTCAAGAATTAAAAAAAAGTTAGTGGAATTTATATGGAACAATAGGAAGGCTAGATTACGTTTGTCCTTACTATACTTACCATTTGATCGTGGAGGTCTGAAATGTCCAAACTTTATGTTGTATTACTGGTCAGCACAACTGAGGTCTATGACATTATTTTTCATCAAATGATCCTCCTCACTGGACTGAAATGGAATCATACAATTTATCTTTACCTCTTCCCTTATTCAGAAACAAGTTAAAAATCCAATTGTAAAGCACATGATCAAAATATGGTGGGAAACCAAAAAATATTTATAAGAACCACACTCACTGTCACAATTTAGCCCAATATGGGGTAATCAATATTTTACACCATGGAGAGCGGATACTGTATTTAAAATATGGAATTTAAAAGGGATTCAAAAGATTCAAGACTTATATTTGTCCCGCTCAGATGTCTTTTGAAGAACTGAGGATTAAATTCAATCTTAATAGAACACACTTTTTTAAATATCTTCAGCTTAGAAATTTTATTCGTTCAAATCAAAATAATGCTCTCACCCGACCTACTTATTCAACTTTGGAAAAAATTTTGATGAAAGATAGTAAGAGAAAGGGTATTATTTCAGAGTTTTACAACTCACTGACACTAAACTCAAGTGAAAACTCACAGAAAAGACTGAATGACTGGAAAGAAGACCTGCAAATTGAAATTTCAGAGAAACAATGGGAAATGACTTGTGCAGGAGCTCAAACCAAATCAATAAAAGGCACGTCTTAAACTGATACATTTTAAAATGGTTAATGCGGATGTATGTTACACCAGTGGAATTAAATAGATATAACAAAAACATACCAGATACATGCACAAAATGTATGGAAAGTAAAGGAACCCCATTTCACTGTTTATGGGAATGTAGAAAAATTAGAATGTTTTGGGAAGAGGTGAGGGTAACAATTGAAAAAATAATTTCAAAACAAATCACATTGAACCCTAAACTGTTTTTGCTGGGTCTGTATCCAGAAAAACATAACTTTAATAAGAGTGAAAGAGCATTCATAGAACTCAGTTTGCTTAACGCCAAAAGACTCATAGACCAGATGTGACTCAGTGGTTAAGACAGATGTTAACAAACCTTCCACTAGAAAGAATAACATATATACTGAAATCAAAGGAAAATGTGTTTGAGAATATATGGAGACCTTTCATTGATTATGTAAAGAAATTAAACATAACTTCTGAAGAAGAAGGTGAATGATATGTGTGGACCTTGCAAATTCCAAGCTGGTGAATGTACAGTATATTATGTATTCTTATGTAATAGATTACCTAGACTAAACAGGGGAGCATTGTTGTTGACTTGCTTTTGTTAATGGCTGTTGTCATTTTTATTACACTTTTTTTTGTTATTTTGTTATTGTTCTTTTTAATTTTTAAATTACTTTAGTGTTAGTGTCTCAGTTCAATAAAAAATATTGTGGAAAAAAAACCTGCATTGTTTGGTGTTGTTTTGATTGCTCCAATGCACAGGTGAAGCACTCTATGCTGCATTTTATTTTTCCAGAGCCATCTTTGCTGCTGCTCCATAAATCATGCATCCATAGTCTATTGTCGATCTCATTAGTGCTCTGTAAATGTCAATTAATGCCTGTTTATCTGCACCCCATTCATGTCCAGCTGCAGTTTTTATGAGATTTATGACTTTTTGGCACTTTGTCTCCAGATTTTCAACATGAACTCTCCATGTATATGCACTATCAAACCACAATCCTAGATATTTGAACTCGCTCACTTTCTCTGTTGGTTGACTGTATAATGTTAATGGTTCTGTACCAGTTCTGCGTTTTTTTGTTAAAGTCATATAGCAGGTTTTACTGTTTGAAAATTTAAATCCCCACTCATATGACCACTTTTCCACTTTCTACATTGCTTTCCTGATGTTTTTGAACACAAATTTCTCATTTCTTCCCCTTGTCCATATGGCTCCATCATCTGCATATAGTGCTGTTTTGATGTATCCCTCTTGATCCCCAAACATGTCATTAATCATTATGTTGAATAAAACTGGGCTTACCACACTCCCCTGAGGAACACCATTTTCTATTTCAAAGTCATGAGAAACTTCTGATGCTACTTTAACCCTAATTTTCCTGTTTGTTAAAAAATCCATTATCCAATTATACATCCTACCACCAATGCCCATTTTATTCAGTTTGATAAGAAGTCCATCCCTCCACAGTGAGTCATAAGCTTTTTCAATATCCAGATAAACTACAACCATTACTTCTTTCATTTTGAGTCTTTTCAATATCATTACTTACCCTAACTAGAACATCCACTACTACTTCTTCTTTTAGATTTGATTGGCAGGGTGTACCCTGCCTCTCGGCCCAAAGATGCTGGGATAGGCTTCAGCCCCCCCGCAACCCGAAAAGGATTAAGCAGAAGAAGATGGATGGATGGTGGTTGGCAACCAGCCTACAGGTGCATTACCGCCATGTACTTCACTCTATGATGTCTGGCTTGAACTCCACCAAATGCTCTGAAACTAAATGTGTCAGATCAGAGGAGCCTCTGTGATGCTGTCACTGATGATGTCACAAAGGCATTCTAAGAATTGAAATGGGAGTGTTTACTATTCCAAAGCAACAGTAACCATGGTGACCAGGCTTATGATTCATTTACAAACATTTACATATTTAAATATGTTTACATATGTAAATGTGTGCGTGCATAAAAACACAGCACACAGTACATCCTGGAGTCCAAGGACGGGAGCCACGGCATGAAGAGGCAGCAGCTCTCTGCTGAAGAAGAAGAAGGTGATTCGAACAGGACACAAATTCGCCTTGATCCGGTGGAGGAGATAGGAGAGAGAAGGACGGTGGCTAAACTGTCATCTCTGCTGGAGTCCGAGTTCCACCCTATGCAGGACATACTGAATGCACTGAGGAGCTCATTTAGCAGCAGACTACATCATCCCAGGTGCACAACCGAGAGGTTTCGCAGGTCCTTCCTACCAACGGCTGTCAGACTGTACAACCTAAGCAGGGCTGCTCGCAGAGATAGCAAAAAGACGTAACAAACTAATAGTTTTTTTGAATGCAAAAGATGCAATAGACTTACACAATGGTCCCCTCCGGCATACAACTAGGAAAATACCGGTCGCTATGGAGAGTGAGAATATGTATGGGCACATAATCATACCATGTAGGATAATAGACGGTTGTGCTGTTTCATCCCATCTAGCAACAATGCTCTGCACTGTGTGTGTTTATATATTTACATATTTATTCCATCTAGCTACAATGCTCCGCACTGGGTGTGTTTATGTTTATATATCTATATATTTATTCCATCTAGCTACAATGCTCCGCACTGTGTGTTTATACTGTATATCTACATATTATTCCATCTAGCTACATTGCTCCGCACTGTGTGTGTTTATATATTTACATATTTATTCCATCTAGCTACAATGCTCCGCACTGTGTGTTTACATATTCATATATTTATTCCATCCAGCTACAATGCTCTGCACTGTGTGTCTGTGTGTGTATATATATATTTTATAGTAATATGTACATATGTATATTAGCTGCTCTTGCTTGCTTGTTTCTTTTCTTGCCTTCTGATTGTTGCTCTGAGTGTTGCTATCCCTGTGCTGTTGCAATCCTGGAATTTCCCCATTGTGGGACTAATAAAGGCTTATCTTATCTTATCTTATCTTAAATTCAACTAGGAGGAATGGAGGTGGTAAGCGAGGAAGAGGAAGTTTGGAGCACGGTGGAGTCTAAAAGAAACAAACGTAGACGTCAAGAAACTCAATCAAGACCGTTATCAAGAGCTGAGGAATCAGAGGATGAACGATCCCAGAATGAAGAGAAGGAGTGGAAAGTAATCATTAAACTTACACAGGAAGGGGCATCGTTTTGTGAGTGGAACCCAAATAAGCTCACAAATGCAATTAATGGCTTACTTGGAGAAGTTTTAAATGCAAGGGTTCTTCGTAGTGGTTCATTGCTGGTAGCATGTAAAGAAAGTGTTCAACAAGGAAAAACAAGAGTCACTCGGAGGGTAAAAATGTGCAGTGTTCAGTATTGGAAGGAAATAAGGCAATGACAGGAGTGATATCAGGCATCTCAATGGCTGTCTCAACTGATGAAAATGAAGAACTTACCTGGAGCAAAACTGACAGAGGTACAGAGATTGAAAGCTAATAGAAATGGCGAAAAATGTGATAGTTTGTCAGTAATGTTAAAATTTGATGAAACAAGACTGCCAAGTAAGGTGTATATTGGCTACATGAGCAATGAAGTCAGACTTTACGTTCCTCCTCCACTCGGATGTTTCAAATGTCAAAAGTTTGGTCATGTAGCAGCGATATGCAAAGGTAGACAACAATGTGCCAGATGCTCTGGTGAACATGAATATGGCAGGTATGAAGAGGAGCCAAATTAAAGTGCTGTAACTGTGGTGGGGAACATAGCTCTGCATACCAAGGTTGTGAAGCCTGCAAAAGAGCAGCAGAGATTCAGCAGATAAGTCTCCAAGGGACTAACATATGCAGAAGCTGCGAAAAAGGTGCCAGCTAAAAAAGTAGGAGTGGACTAACAGGGAAAGCGTGCAGACTTGCAGTGCATGCAGTAGAATTAAGGAAGATACTCTGGTTTTGAAGGAAAAAATTTTTGTCCTATTTGTGGTAGATGTGATAAACTGCACTGCGCAGACTTCCAAGAAAACAGAAAAAATCAAAATCATTGTGAAAGCAGCAGAAAAATATCTTGGCATTAAGGGACTACAGTGGGAAGCAGTTGAGGACTTGTTAATTGGGGGACCTTTAAGTTCAAAGACATCATGGGCTGGTGGATCAACTGCCAATCAAGTCTAAAAGAAGAAGAAGAATGAGATGAGACGCAGATATGGACTACAGCTAGAAGAAGAATAATGAGATGAAATGCAGATACGGGATTAAAAAAGAAGAAGAACGTCACAAAGCTATAAGGAAAACATCACAAAGCTGAGGAAAACGTCACAAAGCTCTGAGGAAAACGTCACAAAGTTATGAGGAAAAACTGACACACAGAAAGACATATGTGGAGCGTGTGGTGGTAATGTACCTGTAAGTTGGTTGCCAACCGCCAGTCAAATCTAAAAGAAGAAGAAGAAGAAGAATTATATCATCACTTTATATATTATTCAAGAAATCTGTGTGTCCGTGTGTCTGTCTGTGTGGATCTTCCTCTTCTAAAACCATTCCGATATTTAGGAAATGGCAATGTCCTATGAAGACTATACGATGTCACAGACATCCTACATGATGTCATAGTATGACATCATGTAGGATGTCATAGTCATCATGTAGGATGTTTGATAGTCTGTCTATGACATAGACTATCAAATGCCGGAATCCTTTGATGTTCTGATGATGCAACACCCCCCTCCGAGGCAGAACTACCACAGGTTGATCAAGCCCAGGTCTGTTACTGGTTGGGCTCCAGGCTGGAGACTGCAGGAGGGTCCATGCAAAGCTGTGCCTCATCCGAGGTGCTGATACCCTGATGACTGTGGGGTTCTCCTGCCTCTGGGCTTCACTCGACTGACATGGCCTACTTCCAAAGAAGTATTGATCAATGTGAGGCCTGTTGCTGAGCTCGCCAAGGTATTTCCGTGCCCTGGAGGATTTTAGGGCCTCTCTCTGTTGTTAGCTTTGACCAGCCCCATACATAGCTCTGCAGCTTTGTCCTGCCAGTGTTAACGGTTCATCAGTTGTGGTGCTGGATGTTGTCAGTTCCATTCCATGGTCTGTTAGTGTAAGATCCATAAATGATGGGTCATCTTGCATCCCTGCTCTCGCAGACCATGGGGGGGGGGGGGGGTCTTCCTCCTTGAACTTTGTAGCAATGATGGGTGGATCCAAAAACGCTAATCAGCGATGGGTCCTGCTGGTATAAGCCGCTAACCCACACCAGCCCCATTGGGGTCTATTCCCTCCTGTCAGCAGTCTCTCCAGGCCGTCATCAGGTCTTTCCCTGATTGTCACCTGCCCTTTCACAGCAGTCACTGGGTCACCCCAGAAATCAAGGTTCGATGAAAGTACTAGCTGTTACAGTAAATTACTATTATGCATGTTTTTTTTCCCCTTTCCTACTTTCTCAATGGAAAAAAAAAAGACTAGAATAAAAATACAAAAAAAGACAGTTTTTTTGTCATTTATGTAAACCATGACTAAAAAAAAAAATCCTGCAGGAAAAAACAAGACATTTGATATTTTCTAACCTGTTTGTATACCACCATAGACAGAGAGAGAACCTCATTTAGACAGGGCTCAGAGAGGCAAAGATGAGACAGAAGCGAGGAGCCAAGGAGAGGAATGTGTTCAGGCAAAGGGTCCAGGAGAGATGAGAGTAGAGGAAGGAGAGAAGGATGACACCAGTAAAAAGTCCAAACACAGGACATCTGAGTGGGACCCCAACTGGCCCAATATGCCAACATTCAAGCCTCGGTTGTACAATACTTCAAATGGTAAGTTCCACATGCAAAGTTACTGTACAAAATTTTAAAAAAAGAAATAAATAGTATAAAATTAACATATTGTGGTTACAATAGTGTCATGTGTTGTCTGCCCCCCCCCGAAAAATATGTTGCCACCGCGCCAAGGTCTTTAAGCCAGAGGAAACACCGAGTTCCGTCCGAGCAATTTGACTGGACAATAGGGATTCCAGGAGTTACTAAAACCCACGATAATTGCACTCCAATGTTTGACTGGATATGTATCACTCCACTTCAAAGGTGTTCATGTAACTGTTAATTACTAACACTAATTTACTGTCAACTAACTCTCAGTGACAACTGCAATACTGTGTTGAATACCTTAACTTCCACAGAGAGGTGCTGTTTGAAAAGATTTACCTTACCCGGAAGTCCCACCCTTTTGGAAAAAAAAGCTTTATTCAGCTTACAGTCTGCCCTTGTATCAACATTGTGACGCTATTTCAGGGTTTCCGCTGCTAACATTCCCTCTACAATACAGAGCATCAAACAGAGGAGTGGCTGAAGAAAATCGACAGGTCTGGGCTGCCTGGAAAATACAAGTGCTGGATTTATGGGCATGGCCTGCTTCCGACACTTATGTGGCTGCTCACCGTGTATGAAGTGCCGTTAACATGAGTTGAAGGACTGGAAAGGAAACTGAACAAGCACCTCCGTAGAAGGTTAGGAATACCTCTGAGTTTTACATCTGTGGGGCTATACGTAAGGTCTGGACAGCTTCAGCTTCTGTTGTCTTCTGTAGTGGAGGAATTCAAGGTCGCCAAGTGCAGACTTTCACTGACAAACCGGGACTTTAAGGACCATCTTATTCGAGAAGTAGGAATTCAAACAAGGTCAAGGCAAAAGTGGTCTGCCAATAAAGCCACCAGTCAAGCAGAAGGTTCCCTTATTACCAAGGAGATCATTAGAAACCCCTGCATTGGATGTCAAGGCTTAGGAACATCTCATTTTCAACAGTGGTCAAAGTCTACCCCTCAGGAAAAAAGAACCTTAATCCAGGAAGAAGTCAGAAACCTTGAAGAGGAGAGGAGGAGAAGAGCTAAAACCATCAAGCTCGGAATTCAAGGATCCCGGACAAGGTAGGAACTGCCTACATGGAAAATCTCATGGGCTGACCTATGGTGACTGGAGCCTTTCCAGATTTCCTTCCTGCTTAGAGCAGTATATGATACCCTTCCAACCCCGGTTAACCTGCACAAGTGGGGATTGAAGGAGAACCCCCTGTGTAGCTTGTGTGGACAAAGAGGGACCATGCCACACACTCTGTCGGGGTGCAACATTGCTCTAGTGCAGGGGAGATATACGTGGCGCCATGACAGGGTGCTAACAACACTGGCAGAAATTTTGGAACAGGAACGAAGAAGGAAACATCCAACCAAAACACAACCATTGCTCAACATCATTGGCTTTGTGAAATAGGGGCAGAAGCCAGTCATCTTGGGAGGTGCAAAACAAAACCTTTTGCAGTCCGCCAAGGGCTGGGAAATAAAGGTGGACCTTGGGAGGGGACTCCACTTCCCAGAGGAGATACTTTCCACAACCCTGAGACCAGATATTGTCATGCGATCTCAGGAAGGTAGGAAGATTATTCTGGTGGAACTAACAGTCCCATGGGAGGAGAATTGTGAGGAGGCAGCAGAGAGGAAGAAAGCCAAATACCAACAGCTGGCCCAGGAATGTCAAGACAAAGGGTGGATGACATGGCTATTTACAGTGGAGGTGGGGTGTCAACAGTTCCCAGCCCAATCTGTGTGGAATCTGATGATGAAAGTAGGAGTTAGAGGGCACAAGCGGAAAATCGCTGTTCAAAGGTTGGGAGAAGCAGCTGAGAGGGCCTCCTGTTGGCTCTGGCATAAGAGGGAGGACACTAACTGGAAGCTGGGAGGAGAGGGGCAGTGAACTGGCCACTCACTGCCAACCCACCACTCAGAGAGTGTTGTGGTCAAGGGTCGAAATACTCGAGGATGACTGGAAACCACCTGAAGACCTCCTCCTGCCAGCTAAGGCTATATCCATTTTTTTTTCTGGTTCCGGTTCCGCCGGACTGGCGGCGCCACACGAGTTGGCTGCCCGTTGCAACAGCCTTTTTTTTAATCTTCCTTCTTCTTTCTACACCTTTCACTCTATATATATATCACGGACACACAGATCGCCCCAAAGGTCTCCCGAGTCGGCGGCCGGAGCCACTGTTTACAGCAGGAGACGTTACAGCAGGAAGAGCTAGTGCTAGCTAGCACTCAACCTCCACCCGGTGCTAACGGAGAAACTCGACATACCGGGAACTGTAGCGAAAATGACGTGGGTGCCGGGCTGGAGTTTAGGCGGCGTGCAAGAAATATAAGACAGAAGAATAAAGAGCGATGGCAAGAACCAAGCAGACCACCCGTAAAATCTACTGGAGGAAAAAGCCCCCCAGGAAGCAGCTAGCCACCAAGGCTGCTCGGAAAAGCGCTCCGGCCACCGGCGGAGTGAAGAAGCCTCACCGTTACAGGCCCATGGCTCTGAGAGAGATCCGTCGCTACCAGAAATCCACGGAGCTGCTCATCCGTAAGCTGCCCATCCAGCGCCTGGTGAGGGAGATCGCTCAGGACTTCAAGACCAACCTGCACTTCCTGAGCTTCGCCGTCATGGCTCTGCAGGAGGCCAGCGAGGCCTACCTGGTGGGTCTCTTCTTCGCTAAGAGGGTCACCATCATGCCCAAAGACTTCCAGCTGGCCCGCCGCATCCGCGGAGAGAGAGCTTAGACTTTCTGCTGCACATTCACCAACCATAATGCTCCGCACTGTGTGTCCATATATATATACTGTATATATATAAATATATAGTAATATGTACATATGTTTACCAGCTGTTCTTGTTTTTTCTTGCCTTCTGAGTGTTGCTATCCCTGTGCTGTTGCAATCCTGGAATTTCCCCATTGTGGGACTAATAAAGGCTTATCTTATCTTATCTTAAATGGATATTTTATGGCATTTCTGATGTATTTTATAACCACGTGGCGCACTGCCACCCCTGAAACTATGCCGCCACGCTAAGGAAATATAAATTTTAAAAAAGTAAATTGAGGAATGATGCTCCGCAAGCATGCACATGACCAACGCGCATGACAGTCATCCGTGCGTCGGAGTTCGGAAGTGCATCGCCCACGTAATCAGTCGCCAGGCAGAGTGTCTCTCTCTGGCATCGCTGTCCAAGAGAAGCATGAGCTTTTAGCGCAGAAAAAAAGCATAAGAGGTATGTAAGCAGTGGAGGCATTTATCATGGTTTTAACCTGCTGGTAACGGGAACAATAATGAAGAGTCGCTTAGCAAACAAGTGTGGTTTGGCTTCATATGCAGGCTTCATATGCAGGGAAAGGCAAGCGTGACTGATGAATTGCTGAGGATTTACTTCACCAGTCACTACAATATTAACCAATTTATGTTCATTATTATGTACCTGGCAAGGTACAAAACAATATAGCGTGCACTATAGCGCTTGATCATAGACACTCAAAGCGCACGTCTCAAGCGTGCGCTTTGAGCGATATAGCGCTTTATCATAGCGTGATTAATATATATATATCAGTTTTATCAAGCGTGCGCTATAGCGCATGATCATAGACATTCATAGAGTGACGGAAATGGGGCTGCCAATCCGCGCTAACGGCTTCTCCGGCCACCACCGAGCATTTAAACATTTTTACACATTCATACCCAGTGTTATGGGCACTGGAGGCAATGCGGGTGAAGTGTCTTGCCCAGGGACACAATGGCAGGATATCTGGGGAGAGCGTGATTCGAACCGCCAACCATCGGGTTATTAGACGACCTGCTCTACCTGCTGAGCCGCTGCCGCCCCACTTTTTCCTCAACTTTCCCTCTTTAGGAAAGCTATGGAGGCTTACCCCCTCTCTTTATTTCCCTTTGATTGGAAATTACATCCAAAAGCCGCGCAATGTGGCATTTTCACTGACAAATGGCAGTAGTTCGTAGCTTCGCTTCTTGGCTTGCATAAGACAGAAAAAACGGCTGCAACCATTCTACGTCACTATCCAGAATGCATTGCGACGTAAATAAAAATGGCGATTTACATCGTAATAAAGTTTTTTTAAAAATACATAAAACTGGGAATTATTTTCAAAAAAATTATATTATAGTTATGTTACTAACATAAAAATAAAGCATATAGAGCTAACATGCCAATATAATCGGAGTTCCTTTTAAAATGTACAAAAAGAGATGGTTGCGGCGGATGATAAAATAAGCAGCGAAGTGAGGTTTTAAATAGGTTTATTATCATGCCGCCATCACGGAGCTCGCTCCATGAGCGAGCCCGGAGGCTCTCCAGCAAAGTGCGCAGATGAGCAGTCGTCAGAGTGAGAGAGAGAATGAACATGGATTTCAGTCCGCTTATATACACAGTCACAGACAATACATGAAAGGCATGGTATCATCAAAGAGACTGCAGACAGGCATGGGACATTTGCATTTGAGAGACACACATAACAATAAGGAGATTGCTGGCCGTAATTCGCCTCAGCTCCGGAACTGCAGGACAAAAGAGGTTACAAGGCACATCTACATATTGTTATCAGTGTATAGACACAGTAAGGGCAGGAAGCATGAACACAATGCATGAATGGCACATTAACATCACAGTACTGAGCCGGAAAAAGCCAGAAGAAGCGGGGCTGCCTGTTGACATTAATACACACATTTCACTGTTCTGTTAATTGCTTTAGCCGAGCGCTGTGTCTGTCCCAGTCTGCTGTGGGGGTTACGCCACAATGGTCCTTTTATTGGTTATCTATCTATCTATAAATTCAAGAAATCTGTCAGTTTGCGTGTGTGTCTGTAACGATCATACGACATCATAGGACGGCCTATGATTTCTGCATGATAGGACAGCCTATGATGTTCCTATGATTTTGGCATGATAGGACAGCTTAGGATATGACGCCTGCCTTGATGTCTTTATGATGTCATATAGACTGATGCCTGCCTTGATGTCTAAAGTCATACAGACCATGCTGTTCTATGATGTTCCTATGTCAGTGATGCCTGGCTTGCTGTCTACATGATGTTATATAGACCATCACTCACATTCATAGCACTCGCTATGGCGGTCCTACACAGGGACATCATGTGAAGCAGTAAATCTGGAAATCTCACTCAGTAAGTCAGAAGGCAAATCAATAATTAAAAAATTATATAGTGGAAAAGTGGCAAGAATATTGGCACTCAATAGATACAGGAAGACATCTTTATGACTTTCAAAAGCAGGTAAACTCTGGAATGGGAGCTGGCAGAAACAGGAACGCAGAGATACTCATCATCCAATTAAGAAGAGGACACACTAATTTAAACCAGATGCTACATAAATGGACAGCAATAGAGTGATGACAACTGCTGCACATCAGGAAAGATCCCGTGAAGATGAAACAACTGAGGTTCAAGCAGTACCTCCCAGGCATGACTGTGCTGCACGTCAGAACAGATGCCGTGAAGATGTAACACCTCAGGTTCCAGCAGTATGTCGGAGGCATGTCTTGCTTACACCCGCTTTCTATGGACATGCAGAAATACATGCTTATACTTGGTTTCTATGGGCATGCACGGGTCCTTTTACTGGTTATCGTAAATAAAGTATAGAATTTACTGGAAATGTATATCGTGATATACAGTATATCGTTACTGTCAAATATGACTACTTATACTGTGATATGAAAGTTTGGTCATATCGCACAGCCCTAATCCACAAGTTTATAATAAAGTCTCGAATATACAAGAAAAGTTATAATTTTACAAGAGGAAATTACAAATGAGGAGAATGACTGCAAATGTATATAGATTTATAGAGAAAAGTAGAAAACTATAAGAAAACCGTTAAAAAATTTTGGAGAAAAACCTCAAGCCTTCAAGACTGAAGTCATTACTCAAGTTTTTAAGTGGATGCTTTTTGTACCCTTAACTAGAAATTTTTGGTTGTCTACTTTTAATTAATTTCAAAGCACTGCTTTTACATGAGTAGAATTTGGTCATATAATTTAAGTATGCATGAGTAAATTACTATTATGAATGATTTTTCCCTCTTTCCTACTCTCTCAATGGAAAAAAGAAACACTAGAATAAAATACAAAAAATACACATATTTTTTGTCATTTATGTAAACCATGACAAAAAAAAATCCTGCAGAACAAAACATGACACTTGGTATTTTCTAACCTGTTTGTATACCACCAAAGACAGAGACAGAACCTGAATTAGACAGGGATCAGAGAGGGAAAGATGTGACGGACAAGATGAGGAAAGGAGAGGAAAGTGTTCAGGCAGAGGGTCCAGAAGAGGCGAGAGCTGAGGGAGGAGAGAAGGATGACACCAGTAAAAAGTCCAAACACAGGACGTCTGGGTGGGACCCCAACTGGCCCAATATTCCAACATTCAAGCCTTGGTTGTACAATAATTCAAATGTAAGTTCCATATACAAAGTTACTGTGCAAAATTTAAAAAAAGAAACTGTATAAAATTAACATATTCCGGTTACATTGTCATGTGTTTTCTCCCCGGAAAAATGTTGCCACCGCGCCAAGGTCTTTAAGCCAGAGGAAACACTGCATTTCATGTCTGTTTAAAAAGCAATAGGCAGTGCTAGAGTTGGATTTATTGCCTCAATTAACAAACCACAATACCTTTGTGGTGATGGACTCTTCATTTCATCTGAAAATGCCAAGAAAAGTGAGCGAGGTGTGCTAAATCGTGAGCATGCTAACTACTAGCCACCAGCTAGCTACCAGCATTGGTTATGTTTTGATCTCGGGTCTTTTGCAGTACCGACTCAACAGGTACGTATGTACTGTATATGTTTTATAAAGACTTACTTTTGCACTTCACAATATTTAATTTGTTTACATGCATGTGAAATAACAATAGATGTCGTCATGCTGATTGAGATGTTTGGCAACAGTCACTGGCTCCATTTAGAAGGGACTATTTTTTTCTCAGCTGTGCAAAATAACTGGTTAAACAAACAAATAATATTTTGTCCAGTATTAAAATTAAAAAATTAAATCACCCTTTATTGTCATTCAACCATACAACCAATCATGTACAGTAGAACAAAATTGTGTTTCTCCTATCTACAGTGTTAATCACACACACCCCATATATAGAATCAGAGGGGCCGCAGCCATGCAAGGCGCCGCCACAGATTTCCCTCCTCCATTCCATTATTGCTGAGCACCAAGCCGGACGGCAGGAAGTTCCGCTTTTATATGGTCTTCGGCATGACCCGGCCGGGATTTGAACCCCTGCCTCCCGGGTGTGGGGCGGATGCTCTACCAAATGAGCCACCACTCCAGTATTGCTGTCATTTAATAAAATTGTGCTTGCAGAACTGTTGTATAAAAGCAATATTACACTCGAGGTCGTTGCGATATCATGAATATACCAACTACAGGAGTGACACTTTGACATATCACAGCCGCAGTTACTATATTCATTGATACCATTCTCCCTCTCGTGTAATATTGCTTAATTTTTTTATGCTTAATGAAGTATTCAATTCAATTTATTTATACAGCGCCAAATCACAACACAGGGTTATCTCAAGGCACTTTACAAAAGGCTGGGTTTAGGCCACACTCTCAAATCTATAGAAACCAGCAGAGACCCCATAAGAGCAAGCACTGCAGCGATACAGGCAAGGAAAAACTTCCCGCTAATGGGCAGAAACCTCGAGTTGAACCATAGCTCATAGAGGATGGCCATCTGCCTCTACCAGCTGGATTGAAAAGAAGTACAAAGTATAAAGTACAAAATAATTAAAAAGACAAAATGAATCTACTTGAGCTATATGGCACACAGTAATCGACAATCTGAAATAATATGACAGCTATAAGCTGCTGAAATGGCAGAGTATAAAAACAAAAAAAAAGCAAAAAATTATATTTTATAGCATAGCTGCAGTAATCACGGAGAAAAAAATAATGTTGATATATTTAACCTGGAACGACATGAATAGAAAAAATATTGTAAGCCTCCAGTAGTTAACAGTATTGTTCATATAGGCAGTCAATGTCCTGGAGTGAATTATGATATGGAATCATATTTGTTCTATTTACTCACTCACAAAGAAAACTAAGATGCAGTCTCATTGGATGAGTTCTTAACGAATGCCATGGCTTCCTCTGGCAATGTAAACTCTCGCTGCTGGCCTCTGTATGTTATGCACAACGGGCAGGATATAATAGACCAAATCTGACTCCCTCAATCTCGCACAGCTGGCGGCGAACATCACTGAAGGCGGTGGGGGCCCGTACCATCTTGGGGTTGTGGTCTGGGAAGACAGAGATTTTCATATTATAGAGTTTTATCCGCTGCAGCTCTCTGGCTCTCTTGAAGATATCAACACAGTCCGTGTAGTAGTGAAGCTTTACCACAATAGCGCGGGGGCGACCTCCAGGTTTCGGCTTTGGCATAAGAGAACGGTGGGCATGATCCACAAATGGCTCCTCATCCAAACTGAAAGCCTCCCTCAGTAGTTTGGATACACTGGCCGCGGACAGGGGGGTGGGGTCATCCTCCGGGACACCAATAATCTTTATATTTTGACGATGAGCTCTCGACTCCAGATCTTCACATTTATTCTCCAGTCTCATGCATTCCATGATAGATGGAATGCATGATGGAACCATGATAGATGGAACCATGATAGATGGAACCATGATGCAACCATGATAGATGGAATGCATGATAGATTCCATGATAGATGTTCCACTTTATACTGGAGAGCAACAATGTCGTTGGAGCAAGTGGAGAGAGAGTGCTCCATCTCAGTAACCGTAACTTTAAGCCCCACGACGTCCCAGCTTCATGGAGGAAATAATACCAGACAGCTCTGTTTTCAGAGTGAGCAGTTCGGGCTTGGTAGACATTAAATTGTCACTCCGTGCTGCTTCAAGCTCGGTCTTAAATATCACTGCAACCTCATTACGAAGGTCGGAAAGAATCTCTGTTTTGAGCGCAGCGATGTCTGCAGTCAGAGGTGGCATGTTGCAGGTGCTAGCAAGCGGAGCAGAATCACTGTAGGGCAGTGAGGCTGCATGCGTGACAGGCCACAGGCTAGGCTGAGAGATGTTTCCTGGCTTATTATGTTTTGGAGGCATTTTCGCGAAAAGAAAGCCAAGGTGACCAAGTCGAAAAAGTATTAGTACAAGCTTAAACTGTAGGAAGTGATTTAAATGGTGCCGTTTGAAAGAAAAATAAATTCGCTCTGCAGGAGCTCCCTCACATGCGTCTCACTCCATGTTCGCCGAGCTGGAAGTCTCTTATACCCTTTTTTTTTTTAATATTGCACACACCACTGAAGCAAAAAACTGCATTTCAATTCTCCTGTATGTCTTGTACATATAGTAGTATTGACAAATAAAATCTTTGAATCTTTTAGCTTTTATAACATGCAAAAAACACAATTCAGGAACACCTTACCAGACGCTGCAACCTTAAACAAAGAATTAAAGGAAATGCATTAGAGTGATGTCAGTTAACGCTGGGAAACAAAAAATATATTATCCTGTCACACAGCTCAGGAGTTTGTTGAAGCTTTCTTCTCAGATTATGACCTTCACCACTTAATGACATACGCAACTGTCTAACTCTTGCCTGCCCGATTTATATACTGTATGCCGACTGTGGTGAGAAAAGAAAACGTAAACAAACTAAAGGTAGCAAAGTCTCTGTCCTCCACTTCACCTTGGCAACAGTCAGTGAGGATTTCTGAGGCTTTAAGACAATGGATTATTATAAATAAAATGAATGTCACCATTTACATAGGGCCACCACCTAAAAAACACTTCTGTTTTGAAACACCACAGAAAATAAAGAGAACAGATTCTGTTAATACTGAGTCATGGCAAGAATCTCAGGCATGTTTTGACTGCCATGGTGGCATAATACAGATTGAACAAACATGCTTTAGGCAATGCAAGGTTACTGGAAAATTTGTGTCTTTATTTTAATATCAGTGACCTAAAGATTCCATTAGGGGTGGGAATCTTTAGGCACCTCCCTGAGCGATTCAGGGAGCTCCGATTCAATTCTAAAATGATTCTTGATGAATCCTAGTGTATCACTTTCTTCCTATTCAGGATTTTTTTTCTCCCACAAGTAACACAGCCCTTCAGTCAAAAATACACAGAATTTCTAACATATAAATATTTGACTTCTAATGAAAAATGGAAGTAATCCTATCCGCTGTATTCTGTTAGGGCTGCGACAAATAGTCAATGGCAAAATTTGTCGACAATTAAGTAGTCCACACATCGTTAGTGACATCATCATGTGTATTCCCACGGCATGCAATGCCAAACTCAACAATGTTTCATTGTAGCCAACTGAAGTAGCTCAGAGTGAGACATCACGCTTTTCCCAGCTCTTTGGTGCGCTGACACAGCATGCGTGCTCATGACCAGGAACACAGCAGGGGAACCAGCACCATGACAGAGGCTGAAGCGGAGCTCACGCGAAACAACATTTCAACGTTCCAAAGTTTGGGAAAATTTTGTACTTGACTCAGCCAACAAAACTGTTCAATGCTAGCTCTGTAAAGTGAGCCTTGCGTACCATAGGGCCACTATGGCGATGCACAAGCATTTGAAGAGGAAACATGATTTGGAAGAGTCAGACACCCCGCAGTAAGATAATTCGCTCCCATCCTAGTAGCTAGCCTATTACTGTAGGTGCATGTGTGGAATATACGCTGAATATATATGCTGCCATCCAGAACCCACTTCGCCCACTTGATGGAGAAGAAATATGAGACAACCCTTACAAACGTAAGTGATTTTCTCTCTCGTGTGCGCGCACACACACACATTTAACAAATGTTGAATGTTATGCATTGTTTGTTGTCCACAAAATGCACTTTAAGAAAAAAGTTTATTTTATTGCTGATTGCAATTCTTGTTCTTGTTCACCAAATGCTCCATTTTTTTTTAAAGGAAAAGGTTTTATTTTTCAGAATAAGAAGAAAGAGATTGGTTTTTTTTGTGCAGTTCTTAATGACTAGTTATTATAATAGTTGGCGACTAGCCGACTATTGAAATACGTAGCTGTTAGTTGCAGCCCTATCTTCTGTGGTTTCTTGGTTTTGGTCTCATTATGGGGTGTGGAGCCTGCGGTGTCGGAGGGATGTTTAAGTGGCAGGGTGTTATGAAGGCACCCTTTCCAGGTTAGGTGGGTGTTTTGGCGTCACTTGCTCGGTGGTCTTTTTTCCCTTGAGCTTCGTGGGGGTTGGGGTGCTGCCATGTGCTTGCTTTTGGTGTGTGTGGGGCTTCGAATATCCTCCGTCTCCCATCATGCGTCATACTATAAACTCTCCAGATGCAACAATTTCATATTTCTGTGTGCTTTTTTTCCCCATTCCGTCAAAATTAATTCAGTTATTAATTAATATTTAAGAATCAAATTGACATTTGTTCATCAATTTTGAATCGTCAATCAACTTTATTAATAAAGCACTTTAAAAAGCAACACTCGCTACACAAAGTGCTGTAAAACAGGCAGTCCCTCCAGGATTTCGCTGGATGTTTTTATAATTGTTGCAGCCAAAAAAGCCTGAATTTGCGGGGGCTTTTTAAAAAAGTTGTGATAAAATTTGCAAAGTTTTTAGTATTTTTTGCACTAAAAGTTGTGGCAAGAATTACAAATTTTAAAGCAGATGTTTTTTGGTTTTTTTTTCCCAGTTTACTGCAGTAATATTCTATATAACAATACAAGAAAAGCACAGGATTGTCAAATTTCCTATTACAGTGACTTGTAAACTTGTAAATTAAGCTCAAACTTCTGCTATACAGAAAAACTCTTGTGCAACAACAAATACAGACTTTAACACAATATCCATTACAACAGCTAAATTGCATTGAACGCATGTTAAAGAGTATAGATTTGGAAATTATTGGCAGCACCTTCATTTGAAAACTCCCTACGGTCCCCAACCACTCGGTACCGAGCGGAGAGGAAAGAAATAAATATTCTGTTGCTCTGTATTGTCTATAGGAGTCTGTTTTTCTGGGAAAAAAAAAAGTTAACAATATTCTCTCTATTTCCATGGCCGACTCCTACCTGTCTGTCTGCTGCACGTCGGTCTTGACACACACACCTGTCTCTTCAGACACAGACACAGATCTTTCATTTATGGCGGGATGGCGGGGGGGGGGGGGGCCGTCCAGACTGGAGATTCTCAGTTTTAAAGCTCATTCACCAGATATAGTAATGATTTTACCTCTAAAGATGTATAAAATGTTCAAACACTGGCTGTAGTTTTTGCTCATACAGTGTCTCTCCTCACGTGAGCTCCTTCAACGGGGTGCTTTTAGGGCAGGTGGATGTTTTTCAACACAAACCCAGCGCTTCATACATGCAGACAGGACAGAGACATGACGTCCACTGGCAGGATGGGGGAGATGGAGGAAGAGACGTGTTGGAAACCTCGCAGGTGAGTGTTTTTTTTTTTTTGTTTGTTTAAAATCCCACACTCTGTTTGCTGATGTGTTCCATTAAAACTCACTGTAAACACAGAAGTGAACGCGGTGCAGTGATGCATTTGGTTGGTTAGACTGGGCGTCTCAGCATCAGTCAGACAAATTTGACTGGTGAAATTGGTGGAAGTTGATGACAATTGGCCAAAATTGCGGGAAAGTTGCGGTGATTGGCCGAAGTTGCAAGGTCACATGATAATTGCGCTGATTGGCTCATTTTGCGTGAAATGTGATCGCAACATCGCAAAATCCTGGAGGGACTGAAGAGGACATAAAAACAAAAGCAAGAAGCAGGACACTAACACAAAAACAATATAAAGCCAACAAAAACAATATAAAACTCACCAGGAGTAGAAACCAGTCAATAAAAACAATAAAACAATACAATAAAAGGTAAAAGAAGGTAAAAGAAGACATCATCCATGTCTGCATCACAATAAATTATTTCCCCCACCCCCAGTTCTCACAGAGAGGTGCAGTAACAACTGACCAAGTATATTCAGTAGAGATGGGAATTAATAAGATTTTATCAATACCAATGGCATTGTCGATTTTGCTCATCAATCCGATTCTATATTGATCCCCTTATCAACTCTTGATCAGTTTTCCATGTGGGGGAAAAAGCTGGCCTTCACAGGATTTCGGCATCAATGCAGAAGTTTTATCTTTCCGACATTAAAAAATGCTTCTCTTAAAAAGATATAATAAAATCAAATATAAAAGACTGTAAACGTAAAAATGGGCATTTAGCCTTTTAATATTTGTTATGTTTAAATGATGGAAAGCAATATAAATAAAAAGGCAGTATAAATGGAATACTTGGATGATTAGAAACAACTGCACAATTATATATTAGCAATCAAAAATATACATGCTGTACTTGGGTGTAATTTTTGCATTTTTTAAAAATATATACAGTCTACATGGACAGTGCATATACAGCCACAAATGCATAAAATAACTGTATATTAACATACTGGTAAAACCTCAAGACATCACTCATTCTGGGAAAATGTCTAGTTCAGTATTGAATGAATGAATGAATTTATTCAGTGGTAATAATAATAAACATACATACAATACAATAAGAACACACAAAAGAACAATTGAAAGGGTGCAGGCTGAAGCTAGTGCTTACATAGTGCTTACCCTGTTACAATTTTAAAATCAGTAATATAAAAATTTAAGTCATACCCAAAATCAACAAAGAAAATCAAATAGAACAAGTAGACAAAACAACAAACAAAAACCTTTAAGTTATTACAAATATATCTCCCAGCATTTACAGTGAGATACTGGGAGATTTTCTCATCTTTGTACAATTTTTTGAATTGCTTCAGAGTTGAACATGTTTTAATATTTTCAGAGCAACAGTTCCACAATTTAACTCCAGTGACAGACATGCAATGATACTTTGTATTTGTTGTAACTTTGGCTTATTAAAAACAGAGTTGCCTCTTAGCTCATATTTGCTTTCCCTTTTTTTAAACAGTCCCTGAATATTAACAGGTAACTGGTTATCATTTGCTTTGTACATGATTTGAATGATATTATAATCTACTAGATCTCTAAATTTAAGAGTATGTAATTGAATGAATATTGGATTTGTTGGTTCACAGTAAGGTTTCTTTGATACAATGCGTACGACTTTTTTCTGTAGTAAAAAGATTAAGTTTGTGTTTGTTTTGTATGGGTTTCCCCAGATCTCCACACACTAAGTCATAAGACACGATCAGTGAATTATATAAAATACAAAGATTTCTGACACAGGAGATCCTTAACTTTATACAGTACAGCAATGGATTTAGACATTTATTTTTGACATGCTGCGAAGGTCGCAGGTCAATGATTGATATTGTTATCGTGTCATCAGACCTGCGACCGTATGTCTTGGCCACCCGGGTAAAGAGAGGTGAAGAGCTTGGATCCGATGGCAGGGGAGGAAGCCATTCAGACCTGGTAGACCCAAACATATAGTGAGGGTGTGCTGGGAACGTCTGGCTGAGGCCCCTGTCCGGGAGGTCTTCAACTCCCACCTCCGGAAGAACTTCAACCACATTCCGAGGGAGTCTGGAGACATGGAGTCTGAATGGGCCATGTTCTCCACCTCTGTTGTTGAAGCGGCGGCCCAGAGCTGCAGCCGCAAGGTGGTTGGTGCATCTCGTGGTGGCAACCCCCGAACCAAGTGGTGGACACCAGTGGTGAGGGGGGCCATTAAGCTGAAGGAGTCCTATCAAGCTTGGCTGGCTTGTGGGACTCCCGAAGCAGCCGAGGTGTACCAGCAGGCCAAGCAGAGTGCAGCTCAGGGTGGTTGCTGAAGCAAAAACTCGGGTATGGGAGGAGTTTGGTGAGGCCATGGAACACAACTTTCGGTCGGCCTCGAAGAGATTCTGGCAAACTGTCCGGCGGCTCAGGAGGGGAAAGCAGCTCCCTGTCCACACTGTGTATGGTGCGGATGGGACACTGTTGACTTCGACTGGGGATATCGTCGGGCAGCGGAAGGAATACTTCGAGGATCTCCTCAATCCCACTGACACGCCTTCCACAGAAGAAGCAGGGTTTGGGGACGAGGGGGATGACTCGCCTATCACAGGGGGCTGAGGTCGCCAAGGTGGTTAAAAATCTCCTTGGTGGCCGGGCCCCGAGGGTGGATGAGATTCGCCCTGAGTACCTCAAGGCCCTGGATGTTGTTGGGCTGTCATGGTTGACACGCCTCTGCAACATTGCGTGGAGGTCGGGGGCAGTGCCTTTGGCATGGCAAACCGGGGTGGTGGTTCCTCTCTTCAAAAAAGGGGACCGGAGGGTGTGCTCCAACTTTAGAGAAATCACACTCCTCAGCCTCCCTGGGAAGGTCTATGCCAAGGTACTGGAGAGGAGAGTCCGGCCGTTGGTCAAACCTCGGATTCAGGAGGAGCAATGTGGTTTTCGTCCTGGCCATGGCACATCAGACCAGCTCTTTACCCTCTCGACAATTCTTGAGGGTTCGTGGGAGTTTGCCCAACCAGTTTACATGTGTTTTGTGGACTTGGAGAAGACATTTGACCGCGACCATCGTGGTTTTTTGTGGGGGGTGCTTCGGGAGTATGGGGTATCGGGCTTGTTGTTACGAGCCATTCAGTCTCTGTACGACCGTTGTGAGAGTTTGGTTCGTATTGCCAACACTCGGTCGGACTCATTCCCAGTGACAGCTGGACTCCGCCAGGGCTGCCCTTTGTCACCGATCCTGTTCATAAGTTTTATGGACAGGATTTCTAGGCGCAGGCCAGGGAATGGAGGGTGTCATGCTTGGTGATCACAGTGTAATACCACTGGGTAATTGGGTAAAAGGGTAACACCCACTAACACCAGCGCTTGCCAGATTTTTGTGTGTAACCCTTACTAACACCCACTCACCCTACTCACTTTAGGTGTAGTACCCTTTTTGGTAGTATTGTGTTATGGCAATGTAGTTACCTTAACTTTTCTACCTGGGCAGAGGGATAATTGGGCCAGGTGAATGAATGAATGAATGAATTTTATTTATTTCGGATAGTACATTACAGGTTAAAAGAAACTGTATAATATAACAACAAGGTCAAATTAGACAAAGACTCCTTCTACTATACAATTCCACGTGAGTTATCCGAAATGGGTGATGGCTGAAGCCGCAGCATATATTGCCTACCCATATTCCATCCAAGAATTCAAAGGAGAAAAAAGAGAAAACAAGACAAGAGCGATTACAATTTAAAACAAGGCTAAGACAAAATGTGACTGAGAGAAAAAGAAAACTGAGCTAGTCTAAGTTAAGCGGTTACTATTCAAAAACAAATCTAAGACATAGTGTCACAGAGAAAAAAAGAAAAAAAGAAAAAACTAAGCTACAACACAACACAGGCTGGAAATGTCAATCCTTATGTGAGTTTACATGTCGTCTTGTAAATATGTTTGGAGTATTTCTTCCTTTAGTTTTTGTTTAAATTGTCCAAGCTTTGTACATGATTTTAATTCAGGTCCAAAATCGTTCCATAATCTGACTCCTTGCACTGAAATACAGTGTTGCTTGGTGGTTGTTCTCACTGTAGGCTTTTGAAATATACATGTTCCTCTGAAGTGATATCGTTTCTCCCTTGTTTGGAACAACTTTTGGATATTTGCGGGCAGTGATAGATTCTTCACTTTGAACATTATTATTGCGGTTTTAAAGTCAATCAGATCTTTCAACTCGAGTTTTTTGTTTAAGAAAAAGTGGGTTTGTTGGTTCCCTGTAAGCTGCTTTGTTGATTATTCTAATAGCTCTCTTTTGAAGCATAAAGAGTGGATATATGTTTGTTTTATATGTATTTCCCCATACTACATTACAATATGTCATGTATGGGAGTATTAATGAATGGTACAAGGTGTATAGTGTGGGTTGATTCAGCAAATTTTTCACTCTGTGTAATATTGCAATTGATTTGGATACTTTACCTTTTATATAATTAATATGTGGCTTCCAACACAGTTTGTTATCAATTATTACTCCAAGGAATTTAGTTTCGGATACCCTTTCAATCTCTACACCATTTACACTGAGTTTGGGTACTGGGTAGTTGTGATGGTTGTTAAAGACTATAAATTTTGTCTTGCTTAAATTGAGCGTTAATTTGTTTGAATCAAACCACAGTTTCAGCTTTCCTAATTCCTTTCCGAGTGTATCCAGAAGTTGTTCCAAATTGTTTCCACTGCATAGCAGATTAGTGTCATCAGCAAACAATATTAAGTCCATTTTTTTCTGAAACTTTACATATATCATTTATATACATATTGAATAATAATGGTCCCAAAACTGAACCCTGTGGGACTCCACAGGTGACCTTCAGTAACTCTGAGTTTTTGCTGTTAACACATGCAAACTGATATCTATTCTTTAAGTAACTACTTAACCAGGACAGTGCTACCCCTCTAATACCACAATTTTGTAGTTTCTTTAATAGATTGTGATCTACTGTATCAAATGCTTTTTTAAGATCCAGGAATACTCCAACTGAATACTCTTTATTTTCAATGGCTGTTGATATTTTTTCTGTAAATTCCATTAAGGCATATGCTGTTGTCCTTTTGTGTCTGAACCCATATTGCTGCTCACACAATAAATCATTCTTCAGTATGAAGTTGTCAATTCTCTCATAGAATATTTTTTCAAGTATCTTGGAAAATTGCGGTAATAGTGAAATTGGTCTGTAGTTGGAGAGTTCCCCTCTGTCGCCTGTCTTGTAAATCGGAATTACTTTAGCTATTTTCATTGCATTGGGAAATATACCTGATTGGAGAGACAGGTTACAGATATACGTCAGTGGTTTCACTATGCATTCGATAACAGTTTTGACTAGTAGCATGTCAATACCATCGCAGTCAGTAGATGTTTTACTTTTGAACGATTTAACAATTTCAATGACCTCTCTTTCGTCTGTGTTCTTTATGAAGATGGTGTCTTTTACAGCAGTGTTATTGCATATTGTATCACCTGTAGGCGCCGTAGAGGGTATTTCTCGGGCCAGTTTAGGTCCAATGTTAACAAAAAAATTATTAAATTCATCTGCAGGTGAAGCTATATTCACATTCGGAGTCGATTTATTATTTTTTGGAATATTAGTTGGGTAGCTAGTATTTCTGCTTTTATTTCCAAGGATACTGTTGATTATTGTCCATGTATTTTTAATATTGTCTTTGTTTTTTTCCAGTTCTTTACTGTAATAGTCTCTTTTACTGCATCTTATTATATATTTTAACTTATTTTTGTATGTTTTATACCGTTGCTCTGCTTCTTTTGTCCTTTTCTTTATGAAAGCTTTATATAATAATTTTTTCTTTTTACACGCCTTTTGTAGTCCTTTGGTTAACCATGGTTTGTCAGCAAATTTGTGTTTAAGCTTTTTTTTAACTAATGGGCAGTTTTTTTCATAAAGAGTGGTTACAATGTTTATAAATGTGTCATAGGCTTCATTTACATCTGATACATAGACTTCTGTCCAGTCTTGCTTCAGCAAGTCCTCTTTAAAAGAACTGATTGCGTTTGGTGATTTGTGTCTGAACGATTTTGAGATTTTTTCTGGGTTGGGCCCCGTGTGGCCATGGATAAGTGCAAAGATTGGCAAGTGGTCGCTTATATCATTTATCAATAATCCACTTTCTATTTTCTTATCGAGAACATTGACAAACAGGTTGTCAATAAGTGTAGCAGAGTGAACTGTGATTCTACTGGGATGTGTTATTGTGGGATATAGACTCATGCTGTACATAGAGTTCATGAACTCTGTAACTACATTTTGTTGATGTGGATTAAGTAGGTCAATATTGAAATCTCCACAAATTGCTACCATTTTCTTACTAGTAATATTATTGTACAGCTCGACTAATTTATCCCGGCGTTCTGTATATGCAGCTTATGATTAGATTTTTTGTTTTGTCTAGGTCAATCTCAACAGTAACACATTCCAAAATCCCTGGTAGTGCTGAGGACATTTCATTTACAAGCTTACATCTATATAGGTCATCAACATACAGTGCAACACCACCACCCTTTTTTTGAGATCTGTTAATGTTAAACATCTGATATCCCTCTATTGCCATCAGGGGAGCCTGGTCTTCATTAAGCCAGGTTTCCGAGACTGCAATGGCTGTGAATTTTCTGTTTAGCTGTTTTAAATAGTCCTGAATCTGTGAGAAGTTTTTGTTAAGACTTCTGCTATTGAAGTGTATTATTGACAGTTTACCATCTAATTGCACTTGACTTTTGAATTGCTTTTCAGTGTAATATTCACAGTGGTTATGAATATTATTGAAAAAGTGGTTACCGGGATCAATATCATTCTCCATCTCTTGTGGTTTATGTTCAGCATAGTGGCATATTTTTAGAGTTTGAGTTTCCTCACTCTGTGTTTCATAGACAGTGTTCATTTGTATTTATCTAAGTCAGTAGCATCTCTGATCATTATACTTTTTGCTTGCTCAGGTGTTCCATTTAGTTTAATCCAAATTCTACAGTTTTTTGTCCAGGTTGACTGTATCCTATTTTGTTTTTTTAGCATCCGTGCCTGCCGTGCTAATTCAGCGGGTTTTTTTGTCAGGTGTTCATTTAGGTAAACTTGAGTTTCCTTTAGTTTTTTGGCCTGCCTCAGTATGTCATTTTTCACCCTCCTGTTCACAAAGCGCATCACAATTGATTTCTTTGTTTTGTTATCTTTCTTCGGTAAAGCATAACAGGCTGAGATCGCATTGGCTTCTACCTTAATGTCTTTATCATTAAGGAACTGAAGCACTTGGTTTTCTAGGGACATTGATTCATTTATGGAAGCATGTTCACCACTCAGTCCTGTTGCGGCATGGGCGTACGACTGATATCTGATGTCTAGTCCACTTATAACTAGGTCATCAATGCGAGGTCAGACCGACTCTGGGTTCGTAGGAGCCTGGGAGGTGCAACAACAGATGACACTGACACACGGTGTATGGAACTTGCAACTATGTACATTATTTACAATTATGTACACAAAAATAAATACATAGCGCGATAAAAGAAAATACAATTCATAAACTCCAAATTATATTTACAATGTGTTCAGTTCTTTTTTTGTATCAGTCCCAGGTGACTAGTGGAATCACCTCTAGCAGTCTCTAGGGTTCAGGCTTCGGCTCGCCATCCAGATCTGGAGATTGTTAGAAAAATACCCGATTCTTTGATTGAAAGATCCAAGAACAAACCGGAGATTTCTTCAATTTAAAGGACGGTACATTTATTTAGAAGTCACATGTAAAGCAAGCAGCGCTGGGTGCAGCGTATGGGAGAGCCTGGGAGGTGCAACAACAGATGACACTGACGTACGGTGTATGGAACTTGGAACTATGTATATTATTTACAAATATGTACACATAAATAAATACACAGCACAATAAAAGAAAACACAATCCATAAACTCCAACTTATATTTACAAAATTCACAGTCCTGTTGGTTCAGTTCCAGGTGACCAGTGGGGTCACCTCTAGCAGTTCCTAGGATTCGGGCTTCGGCTCGCCATCCAGATCTGGAGAATCCACAGTCTTGAGAATCCAGCACAAAAAAAAAAGCCTGACCTATAAAATTGGTCAGAACACAAAGAGCTTAATCTATAATCTAAGTCAATTTCCCCAAATCAACAAATGTGCATAAAACAAACACATCTACCATTCAAACCCATCAACATGGTGCTATAACGATGAGTAAAGTGCATTTGGAACACTTGACATCACAGGACATTTGTGCAGTGTGCTGCACCAAGCTAACATCACATCTAGCACAACAATTTATCACAATTTTACACTTTAAACACACAGACCACAGATTCATCATTCACCATTAAACAACAATGAAGGGCAAGGGAATTGGGACCTTTCCTAACCGTTACAGCTCTGAAAAATGCCCTTTTCTGATGGAAAAACCTAGCCGAAATTAGCATTGGCGATTAGCATGCTAAGCTAGCGATTAGCATTCCCATACACAATGAATGGATAGCACTCACCATGCTAAGTGGCTCGTGCGTCAGGGGTTCCCACGCTCAACGGCGTCGACAGCCTTTGTATCCCAATCTTAAAATTTAATAAATGGGGCGTTAGAATTTGCTAATACAGCAATGTCTCATTGCGTGTATTAATTTAGGCTTACCAATCTCGAATTTTCTCCAAGGCAAAGACTGTTATCAGCACGCTAGCTCACCATCTCTGTGAGTGATCGTCTCTCTCGGTCGGTGCCTTCCGCTGTGTCTGACAGCGTTCTGTGGCTTACGCACAGACTGAGGAAGAGAGTGCGTGACCCCATTGGCTGGCGTGACCCAGCAACGGCGCAGCCATTAGTTGCTCAAAATACCAACACACATATTAGGAACTTGATCAGAAGATTCTAGAAAATGTTCCTAACTATTTATGAATATATACAGTGGGGCAAAAAAGTATTTAGTCAGCCACCAATTGTGCAAGTTCTCCCACTTAAAAGATGAGAGAGGTCTCCAATTTTCATCATAGGTATACCTCAACTATGAGAGACAAAATGAGAAAAAAAAAATCCAGAAAATCACATTGTCTGATTTTTAAAGAATTTATTTGCAAATTATGGTGAAAAATAAGTATTTGGTCAATAACAAAAGTTCATCTCAATACTTTGTTATATACCCTTTGTTGGCAATGACAGAGGTCAAACGTTTTCTGTAAGTCTTCACAAGGTTTTCACACACTGTTGCTAGTATTTTGGCCCATTCCTCCATGCAGATCTCCTCTAGAGCAATGATGTTTTGGAGCTGTCGCTGGGCAACACAGACTTTCAACTCCCTCCAAAGATTTTTTATGGGGTTGAGATCTGGAGACTGGCTAGGCCACTCCAGGACCTTGAAATGCTTCTTACGAAGCCACTCCTTCGTTGCCCGGGCGGTGTGTTTGGGATCATTGTCATGCTGAAAGATCCAGCCACGTTTCATCTTCAATGCCCTTGCTGATGGAAAAAGGTTTTCACTCAAAATTTCACAATACATGGCTCCATTCATTCTTTCCTTTACACGGATCAATCATCCTGGTCCCTTTGCAGAAAAACAGCCCCAAAGCATGATGTTTCCACCCCCATGATTCACAGTAGGTATGGTGTTCTTTGGATGCAACTCAGCATTCTTTCTCCTCCAAACACGACAAGTTGAGTTTTTACCAAAAAGTTCTATTTTGGTTTCATCTGACCATATGACATTCTCCCAATCCTCTTCTGGATCATCCAAATGCTCTCTAGCAAACTTTAGACGGGCCTGGACATGTACTGGCTTAAGGGTCTGACACTGCAGGATTTGAGTCCCTGGCGGCGTAGTGTGTTACTGATGGTAGCCTTTGTTACTTTGGTCCCAGCTCTCTGCAGGTCATTCACTAGTTTCCCCCGTGTGGTTCTGGGATTTTTGCTCACCGTTCTCATGATCATTTCGACCCCACGGGGTGAGATCTTGCATGGAGCCCCAGATCGAGGGAGATTATCAGTGGTCTTGTATGTCTTCCATTTTCTAATAATTGCTCCCACAGTTGATTTCTTCACACCAAGCTGCTTACCTATTGCAGATTCAGTCTTCCCAGCCTGGTGCAGGTCTACAATTTTGTTTCTGGTGTCCTTTGACAGCTCTTTGGTCTTGGCCATAGTGGAGTTTGGAGTCTGACTGTTTGAGGTTGTGGACAGTTGTCTTTTATACTGATAACGAGTTCAAACAGGTGCCATTAATACAGGTAACGAGTGGAGGACAGAGGAGCCTCTTAAAGAAGAAGTTACAGGTCTGTGAGAGCTAGAAATCTTGCTTGTTTGTAGGTGACCAAATACTTATTTTCCACCATAATTTGCAAATAAATTCTTTAAAAATCAGACAATGTGATTTTCTGGATTTTTTTCCCCTCATTTTGTCTCTCATATTTGAGGTATACCTGTGATGAAAATTGGAGACCTCTCTCATCTTTTAAGTGGGAGAACGTGCGCAATCGGTGGCTGACTAAATACTTTTTTGCCCCACTGTATTTGTTTAAATATTCATATTCAAATTATTTATTCCCATAGTGAAATGAATGTCCCCCCCTTCTTCTTAAAGCGGTATCGACATTCATAATTCTAGTCAAGTTTTTACACTGGGTTACAACAGGATCTCATCTCTGTTGTTTGCAGATGATGTTATCCTGTTGGCTTCATCCAGCAATGACCTACAGCTCTTGCTGGGACGGTTTGCCACTGAGTGTGAAGTGGCTGGGATGAGAATCAGCACCTCCAAGTCCGAGTCCATGGTCCTCAGCCGGAAAAAGGTGGATTGTCCTCTCTGGGTTGGGGACAGGCTCCAGCCCCAAGTGGAGGAGTTTAAGTATCTTGGGGTCTTGTTCACGAGTGAGGGGAAAATGGAGCGAGAGATTGACAGACAGGATTGGAGCAGCATCTGCAGTGATGCGGACGTTGTACCGGTCTGTTGTGGTGAAGAGGGAGCTTAGTTCTAAGGCAAAGCTGTCGATTTACCAGTCAATCTACGTTCCTACTCTCACCTATGGTCACGAGCTTTGGGTAATGACCAAAAGAACAAGATCGCGGATACAAGCGGCTGAAATGAGCTTTCTCCGTAGGATTGCTGGACTCACCCTCAGAGATTGGGTGAGGAGCTCAGTCATCTGGGAGAGGCTCAGAGTAGAACCGCTGCTCCTCCACATTTAAAGGAGTCAGTTGAGGTGGTATGGGCATCTGATTCGGATGCCTCCTGGACGTCTCCCACTTGAGGGGTTTTGGGCACGTCCCACTGGGAGGAGACCCCGGGGCAGACCCAGGACTCGCTGGAGAGACTGTGTCTCCCAGCTGGTCTGGGAACGCCTTGGTATCCTCTCTGAAGAGCTGGAGCAGGTGGCTGGGGAGAGGGAAGTCTGGGCTTCTCTGCTTGAACTGCTGCCTCCGCGACCCGGACCTCCGGAAAAGCGGTAGAAGATGGATGGATAGTTTTGACATAATTTGTGTGATTTCCAGTTTAGTTTATCAACAATGACCCCAAAGAACTTGGTTTCCAAAACTGTGTCAATTTCAACATTGTTTATTTTAATTTTTCTGTGATTATATAATTTGCGGTTTCCAAATATTACACATTTTGTTTTTCCAAGGTGAATAGATAATTTATTGGCAGTGAACCATTGACTGATTTGTTTAAGTTCATTTTCTACTGAATCCAGAAGCTGCTTAAGATTTTGTCCACTACAAAAAAAGTTGTCATCTGCAAATAAAATACACTTGAACAATTTAGACACAGAACATAAATCATTAATATACAAAATAAACAGCAATGGACCAAGCACAGAACCCTGTGGTACCCCACACATCATCTTCAGCAACTCAGAGTCTGTATTATTCACATGAACATATTGATATGTCTTCTAAATAGCTGTGTAACCAGTCAAAAGCAATTCCTCTGATGCCATATTTATGTAATTTACTGATGAGTAATTTATGGTCAACTGTATCAAATGCCTTTTGTAAATCCAGAAATATTCCAACTGTGTATTCTCTTGTATCTGTTGCATCCGTAATCTGTTCAGCAAAGTCCATGAGTGCCAGTGAGGTGGTCCGGCTCTTCCTGAATCCATACTGTTGTTTGCAGAGTATATTGTGCTTATCAATGAAATCATTTAGTCTCTTAAAAAATATATTTTTTAAGTATTTTGGAGAACTGAGGTAATAAGGAGATGGGTCTGCAGTTTGACAATAAGCGTTTGTCACCAGTCTTATACAGAGGAATGACTCTTGCTATTTTCATTTTCTTTGGAAACTTACCAGCAGTAAGTGACATGTTGCATTTGTAAGTGAAGTGTTTAACAATACAATCAATTATACATTTAACCAAGAACACACTGAAATCATTACAATCAGTTGACTTTTTGTCTTTGAATTTGTTAACAATGTCAAGAATTTCTTTTTTCATCTGTTTCTTTCATAAACATTGAGTAAGCGTTTATGTTGACATTGTCAGTGCCACTTGTATTGTCTGATGATACAGTGGAGTTGGTGATCTTTTTTGCTATATTAACAAAATATTCATTAAACATGTTGGAGATCAAGCTATTTTCATTGATTATTCCATTTTCTGAATTTAAATAAGAGATGTGGTTGGAATTTAGCTTTCCTCTCTTTGTCATATTATTTAACACCTTCCACATATTACATGTATTAGTTTTATTTTCCAATAATCTACTGTAATATGTTTTTTACTCGATCTTAAAATACTAATGAGTTTATTTTTGTAAGTCTTGTATTTCTTTTCTGCTTCCACAGTTCTTAATTTCAGAAATATTTTATATAACAAGTTTTTCTTTTTACAAGCATTTTACAGGCCCTTGGTGATCAAAGGCTTATCTCTGTATTTAACTTTACTTTCTTTACCACTAGAGGGCAATGGTTATTATATAGCTGTGATAAAATAAGATAAGATAAGCCTTTATTAGTCCCACAACGGGGAAATTCCAGGATTGCAACAGCACAGGGATAGCAACACTCAGAGCAACAATCAGAAGGCAAGAAAAAAAAAAAAAAAAAAAAAAAAAAAAAAAAAAAAAAACAAGCAAGCAAGAGCAGCTAATTTCCATATGTACATATTACTATAAAATATATACACTCACCGGCCACTTTATTAGGTACACCATGCTAGTAACGGGTTGGACCCCCTTTTGCCTTCAGAACTGCCTCAATTCTTCGTGGCATAGATTCAACAAGGTGCTGGAAGCATTCCTCAGAGAGTTTGGTCCATATTGACATGATGGCATCACACAGTTGGCGCAGATTTGTCGGCTGCACATCCATGATGCGAATCTCCCGTTCCACCACATCCCAAAGATGCTCTATTGGATTGAGATCTGGTGACTGTGGAGGCCATTTGAGTACAGTGAACTCATTGTCATGTTCAAGAAACCAGTCTGAGATGATTCCAGCTTTATGACATGGCGCATTATCCTGCTGAAAGTAGCCATCAGAAGTTGGGTACATTGTGGTCATAAAGGGATGGACATGGTCAGCAACAATACTCAGGTAGGCTGTAGCGTTGCAACGATGCTCAATTGGTACCAAGGGGCCCAAAGAGTGCCAAGAAAATATTCCCCACACCATTACACCACCACCACCAGCCTGAACCATTGATACAAGGCAGGATGGATCCATGCTTTCATGTTGTTGACGCCAAATTCTGACCCTACCATCCGAATGTCGCAGCAGAAATCGAGACTCATCAGACCAGGCAACGTTTTTCCAATCTTCTATTGTCCAATTTCGATGAGCTTGTGCAAATTGTAGCCTCAGTTTCCTGTTCTTAGCTGAAAGGAGTGGCACCCGGCGTGGTCTTCTGCTGCTGTAGCCCATCTGCCTCAAAGTTCGACGTACTGTGCGTTCAGAGATGCTCTTCTGCCTACCTTGGTTGTAACGGGTGGTTATTTGAGTCACTGTTGCCTTTCTATCAGCTCGAACCAGTCTGGCCATTCTCCTCTGACCTCTGGCATCAACAAGGCATTTCCGCCCACAGAACTGCCGCTCACTGGATATTTTTTCTTTTTCGGACCATTCTCTGTAAACCCTAGAGATGGTTGTGCGTGAAAATCCCAGTAGATCAGCAGTTTCTGAAATACTCAGACCAGCCCTTCTGGCACCAACAACCATGCCACGTTCAAAGTCACTCAAATCACCTTTCTTCCCCATACTGATGCTCGGTTTGAACTGCAGGAGATTGTCTTGACCATGTCTACATGCCTAAATGCACTGAGTTGCCGCCATGTGATTGGCTGATTAGAAATTAAGTGTTAACGAGCAGTTGGACAGGTGTACCTAATAAAGTGGCCGGTGAGTGTATATACACACACACACACACACACAGACACACAGTGCAGAGCATTGTAGCTGGATGGAATAAATATATGAATATATGAACACACAGTGCAGAGCATTGTAGCTAGATGGAATAAATATGTAAATATATAAACACCCACAGTATGGAGCATTGCAGCTAGGTGGAATAAATATGCAAGTATATAAACACACAGTGCGGAGCAATGTAGCTAGATGGAATAATATGTAGATACATAAAAACACAGTGCGGAGCATTGTAGCTAGATGGAATAAATATATAGATATATAAATATAAACACACCCAGTGCTGAGCATTGTAGCTAGATGGAATAAATATATAGATATATAAATATAAACACACCCAGTGCAGAGCATTGTAGCTAGATGGAATAAATATGTAAATATACATGTATAAACACACACAGTGCAGAGCATTGTTGCTAGGTGGGATGAAACAGCATAACCGTCTATTTAGTTATCCTACATGGTATGATTATGTGCCCATACATATTGTCACCCTCCATAGCGACCGGTATGTTCCTAGTTGTATGCCGGAGAGGACCATTGTGTAAGTCTATTGCATCTTTTGCATTCAAAAAACTATTAGTTTGTTACGTCTTTTTGCTATCTCTGCGAGCAGCCCTGCTTAGGTTGTACAGTCTGACAGCCGTTGGTAGGAAGGACCTACGAAACCTCTCGGTTGTGCACCTGGGATGATGTAGAATAATAGACACAAATTCTCCATATGCTGTATCAATGTCAACATAAACACCACTCCAGTCTTGTATTTTTAGATCATTTCTAAGATTGTTGATTGCGGTTTCTGTTACAAGTCGTTTAAAAACCGTATATTTCAACGTTATGTGTTACACCAGTGTCTGGAGAAACAAAAACAGACAGATGGTCTGTCACATCATTGATAATAAGACCAGCAGTTACATTCCCCTCAGTGACATTTGTGAAAATGTTATCAATAAGCATTGCTGAATGTGTTGTTATTCTAGTGGGGTATGTTATTGAAGGGTAGAAACCCATACAAAACATGGAATTTATGAATTCACTTATTTGGATATGGTCATTTGGATTTAATAAGTCAGTGCTGAAGTCTCCACAAATAAATACCAGCTTCTTATTACCTACTGCACTGAAAAGCTCAGACAATTTTTCTTTGAAAATGTCAATATCGGTACCTGGTGCTCTATAAATACAACTTATGATGTTTTTTTTAGTTGTAATTAATTCCACAGTTACACACTCCATGATGTTTTCCATTTCAAAAGACATTATCTACAACTTGGCTTTGTTAGCAGGACCTGCTATATAAACCAACACCATCACCCTTTTTTTTTTACCTGCTTGTGGTATATAAATCATAGCCTCTCATTTGCACTGTATGAAGTTGGTCATTTTTTAGCCATGTCTCAGAAATTGCAACAGCAGAAAAATCTGTGTAATATTGCAACAAACTGTCCTGGATTTTGGAAAAATTCATATTGAGACTTCGACTATTAAAGTGTGTTATTGACAATGATTGGTCAGAAATTGTATTTTTTAGTTGGTCTGAGCTAAAGTATTTACACTGATGTTTTATACTGTTGAAAAAGTGATTTTCAGGATTGGTTTCATATTCAACACTGTGTGGCTTATGCTCAGTATATTCGTACCCTTTAAAAATAAGGTTGTTTCCTATAAAGGTTTGCATCTTAATTATTCCAGTCAATGGAAACAAATGCACAGTTTAGATCTCTTAGATGATAATGAAATGGCAATCATTTCTTTTTTTTCCCCACAATATTTTTTATTGAACCTTTTTTTTTTTTTTTACAAACATGGCACAATCAAACACCAACACTAAAGTAATTTAAAAATAAAAAAAAAACACTAACTACAAAAAAAAAAACAAAAAAAATGTACCAAAAACACCAACAACCATTAACAAAGGCAAGTCAACAACAATGCTCCTCTGTTTAGTCTAGGTGATCTATTACATAAGAATACATATTATACATTCACCAATTTGGAATTTGCAAGGTCCACACATATCATTCACCTTCTTCTTCAGAAATTATGTTTAATTTCTTTACATAAGCAATGAAAGGTCTCCATATATTCTCAAACACTTTTTCCTTTGATTTCAGTATGTATGTTATTCTTTCTAGTGGAAGGTTTGTTAACATCTGAGTCTTTTTCCACAATAGTGCAATACATTTTTTGGCATTAAGCAAACCGAGGTCTATGAATGCTCTTTCACTCTTATTAAAGTTATGTTTTTCTGGATACAGACCCAACAAAAACAGTTTAGGGTTCAATGTGAATTGTTTTGAAATTATTTTTTCAATTGTTACCCTCACCTCTTCCCAAAACATTCTGATTTTTCTACATTCCCATAAACAGTGAAATAGGGTTCCTTTACTTTCCATACATTTTGTGCATGTATCTGGTATGTTTTTGTTATATCTATTTAACTCCATTGGTGTAACATACATCCGCATTAACCATTTAAAATGTATCCGTTTAAGACGTACATTTATTGATTTGGTTTGAGCTTCTGCACAAGCCAATTCCCATTGTTCCTCTGAAATTTCAATTTGCAGGTCTTCTTTCCAAAAATTCAGTCTTTTCTGTGAGTTTTCACTTGAGAATATTGTCAATGAGTTATAAAACTCTGAAATAATACCCTTTCTCTTACTATCTTTCGTCAAAATTTTTTCCAAGGATCAATAAGTAGGTCGGGTGAGAGCATTATTTTGATTTGAACGAATAAAATTTCTAAGCTGAAGATATTTTAAAAAAATGTGTTCTATTAAGATTGAATTTAATCCTCAGTTCTTCAAAAGACATTATGTTATCTGAACGTGACAAATATAAATCTTGAATCTTTTGAATCCCTTTTAAATTCCATACTTTAAATACAGCATCCGCTTTCCCTGGTGTAAAATATTGATTACCCCATATTGGGCTAAATTGTGACAGTAAGTGTGGTTCTTTTAAATATTTTTTGGTTTCACACCATATTTTGATCATGTGCTTTACAATTGGATTTTTAACTTGTTTCTGTAATTTTTTAGTCGAGTCTGAGTACATGAATAAGGGAAGAGGTAAAGGTAAGTTGTATAATTCCATTTCAGTCAAGTGAGGAGGATCATTTGATGAAAAATAATATGTCATAGACCTCAGTTGTGCTGACCAATAATACAACAAAGTTTGGACATTTCAGACCTCCACGATCAAATGGTAAATATAGCAAGGACAAACGTAATCTAGCCTTCCTATTGTTCCATATAAATTCCACTAACTTTTTTCATTCTTGAGAATAGATCTGAAGGTGGTGGTAAAGGAATGTATTGAAATAAATAAAGTATTTTTGGTAAGATATTACTTTTAAGTATACAATTCTCCCGATCATCGACATTGGTAGTGACATCCATCTCTGAAGTAACTCATTAATATCTGTCATTAAGGCTTCATAGTTGGCACTGGCGACTGATTCTAGCTTAGGCACAATTTGAATTCCTAAATATTTAAACTGATTTACAACATTGAATTGATTTACCTCAGGAGCTGGGTGATTTCTCTGGGTCTCATTTAGCATTAATATTGAAGATTTAGTTTTATTTATTTTATATCCTGATATTTCCCCAAAGTTCTTTATTAAATTTAACAAGGTCGGAATTGATTTTTTAAAATTCGACATAAACAAAATTATGTCATCGGCATACAGGGAGATTTTATGTTCTGTTGGTCCTACTTTAATTCCATATATTTGTGGATATAAATGTACTGCCATCGCTAAAGGTTCAATTGCCATAGTAAACAATAAGGGTGAAAGTGGACAGCCTTGTCGACATCCTCTATTGATTTTTATTGATTTTGAGATATTGCTGTTTGTTAGGATTTCTACTGTAGCATTATTGTATATTATCTGGACCCATTTTATGAAATTATTTCCAAGTCCAAACCTTTGTAGGACTTCAAAAAGATAGGGCCATTCGACCCTATCAAAGGCCTTTTTGGCGTCCAATGATAGGAGAGCTGTATCCGGTGCTTCTTTATTAGAATAAATAATATTAAATAGTCTTCTTACATTATGGAAGCCTTGTCTTCCCATTATAAAGCCATTCTGATCTTGGTTAATAATATTTGGTAATATTTCTTGTAGTCGTCTTGCTAAAATTTTACAGATTATCTTAAGATCAGCATTTAATAGGCTTATTGGTCTCATGTTTTCACATTTATTAGCGGGTTTACCTGGTTTTGGCAACAGTATAATTAAGGCATTATTCATGTATGGTGGTAAATTACCATTTTGATATGCTTCTAAAACCATTTCCAAAAGTGGTTTTATTAATTTATTCTTAAATTTTTTATAGAGGTCAACTGGAAGACCATCTGGTCCTGCTCTTTTTCCTGATTTCATATTATCAATGGCTAGCCCAATTTCTTCTTGACTAATTTTAGACTCCAGTATCTCCCTGTTTTCATTTGGAATACACGGTATAGATAATCCACCCAAAAACCCATTTAGTTTTGTTAAGTCAGTTTCATTTTTTGTATCATATAGTTTTTCATAATAATCTTTAAAGGCACTATTAATTTCTAAAGGATCTATAACTACCTGTCCTTTACTTATAATACTGGTAATTGGTGTTTTAAATTCTAATTGTTTAATCTGCCATGCCAATAATTTTCCTGATTTTTCACCTTGTTCATAAAAAGTTTGCTTCAATCTTAGAAGACTCGAGGCAGCTCTATTCACTGATTTTTTGTCATATTCAGCTCTCAGAATCAGTAATTCGTTCTCTAGCTGTGGGTTACTTCCTGCATACACCTTTTCTTGAAGAATTTTTATTTTAAGTTCGAATTGGACTCTCTCCTCTCGAGTCTTCTTAAATTTTGAACCTGTATAACTAATAATATGCCCCCTAATAAAAGCTTTGAAAGCCTCCCACCTTATACATGCCGTTGTTTGTGTAGTATTAATATCAAAGAACTCATCTGTTTTTCTATGTACTTAACAAATTCCTCATCCTGAAGCCATTTATGCTGAAAATGCCACCTACCTGTATCCTTTGTCAATTTCTTATCTACATATATTAGACAGCAAGGTGCATGATCAGAGATCACAATGTTATCATAGAAACAGTTTTGAATGTTGGACCTTAATTCTGTAGAGATCAAAAAGTAGTCAATACGTGAGAATGTCTTATAGGTATTAGAATAACAAGAATAGGCTTTGACTTGAGGTTTCATTTCTCTCCATATATCTAGCAATCTCAATTCTTTCATAAAATGATTAATGGTCATCCTGCATCCATTGTGCGTACAGTCCAGTCCTGTTGATCTGTCTATACTGGGATTCAATGTACAATTAAAATCCCCTGCTATTACATGTTGCCCTGTAAGTGATGATAAAGTAAGGAATAAATTAACAAAGAAGTTTTGATCATCAGTATTGGGGCCGTATAAGTTCACCAGATTTATATTTTCTAATAACAAAGATCCTTGGATGATTAGATATCTTCCAAATTTGTCTCCAATTACATTTTTCACTTGAAGTGGGACTGTTTTGTGTATGAGAATCATAATTCCCCTAGCTCGGGATGAAAATGATGAGGTGAACACATTTCCTTGCCATCTTCTCCTAATTCTTTTTACATCCTCCTCTATTAGATGAGTTTCTTGTAAAAATACAATTTTTGAATCTATGTCTTTTATTTTATTCATAACTTGTTTGAGTTTTTTTTAGATTTTGTAGACCTCTGCAATTCCATGAAGTTAAATTAAGACTAACGTTTTGATCTATGATCAATAAGGAGATTGAGATTACCTTGCAATATGAACATGCTCATACAGAGAAACAAAAACATGGATGGTTCAACATTCATCCTACAAACTACACAAAAACAAATTCCCTTTCCCCACATTCGTGGTAATCCCCCCAAAATCAAAAAAATTGTCTCCCGTTATAGCTAATGACTGTTCCACACCTGCGAGGATCAGTTAAACCACTCTCTCTTTCTCCTCTCAATCACCCTGACTCTACTACTATTTTAATGACATTAACTCTCTTCTGTAGTTTTTCCAACATAACTTCAAAGTTTTATAGCAACTTTGTACATCATAGCTTTTTTTTTTTTAATAGTACAGTCTGTATTTTGTAGACATGTTACATGTTTCAGATCAATCAGATGCCTGTACAAATGCTTAAATGTTCTACCTTTATCATGTTCATGCTTAGCTCCCACCAGTCTCCTCTTGGATCTGCTTAATGAGCTCCTGCGCCTCTTGAGGGGTCTTGAAGATATGGGTTCTACCCTTATATGTGACCAGCAGTCTTGCCGGATGAATCACTCCGTGACGAATCCCGAGGTTGCGCAGCTCTTTGCGGGCGGGGTCGAACTGCCTCCTTAATTGTTGAATTCCTGTGGCCAAATCTGGGTAGAACCGCATCTGTTGATCCTGGTATTTAATTTCCCCTTTAGCTTGCGCCGCGTTGGTGACCGTCATCTTGTCCCTGAAGTTGAGGAACTTCATAATCAGCATCCTCGGTGGTGTCTTATTATCTCTCAGTGGGCCGATTCGGTGAGCTCTCTCTAAAATGACCAATGACTGCAGGTCTGCGTTGTTCAGCGCTTCTGGAATCCACTTTTCCAAAAAGGAACATGGGTCCCGTCCCTCTGCTCCCTCCGGGAGACCCACCAGCCTCAAATCATTCCGTCGCGAGCGGGATTCTAAGTCCAGAATGTTATCTTCCTGACGTTTCCATTTTAATTCCAGTGTTTGCAACTTTGATTGTAAGCTGGTGACATCATCTTCAGCGCTTGAAATTCGGAGCTCCGCCTGCGATACTCGTTCCATACAGTCGCTTATTTCCTTTCTCATACCTTCTATCGCTGCTATAATCCCATCAAATTTAGACGAAAAGTCTGCTCTCATGGAGCTGATGGCAGCGAGCACCGCACTCGTCCCCTCCTCAGCAGTTCCCGCTCCGCCGCTGGCTACATCCTCCGCCATAGTCTCTGGAGATTTTTCTGCTTTGTCACGAGCGTGGAAGTCTGTTAGTTTGGATTGTTTTGTCGAATTACTTTTTCCTCCGCCTGATTTCCCAGCCTTGGTCTTTACCATATCCGCGCCTAAACGCTGGGATGGGTTTTTGTTCCAATTAAGAGAGTTTTAGCCAACTTTTTATTTGTAGGAGCAGAGCAGTGTGAAACACATCTTCCTACGTGGCCGCCATAACCGGAAGTCGGCAATCATTTCTGGTTAATTTTTGGCTCCATTGATTTTGGTGTACTGTTACAGGGATGGCGTGGGTGAATAATGAGTCTGTCACACCTTTAGTAGGCTATGTCCCCCCATATTAATCTGTAACCTACATCACATGTACCACCTACCCAAACTCTAGCTGCTGTACGGTCATGAATGGATGCAACCTTGCACTACAAACTTCATTACAGCTCCATGTGCAGCTAGCATCAGTGGGTTATACTGGCAAGGAGCGGAGGACGAACAGGTTGGTAAAAAAATATCAGAGCTACCTGTTGCCGTCATCGGCTAAAAAGAATGAGCTCATATTTAAATATCAGATGTTTTTAGTTGAATTTTGAGAGTTAAAAAACAAAGTAAACCTAGCCTGCAAGGCTGCTAGCGTTGCGCTAATATACTACTAAAAATAATAAGCCAATATTAGCTTAATTAAGCTAATATTAAGCTAATATTACTCTAATATTACTGTCAATAACGGAGGTGTTGCTGTTTGGGAATCAGGTGCGGGTGCACTTCGTAGACTGTTCAACACATTGCAGTCTTTCATTTTATCCCATGCTGCTGTGTCAAGAGATGTTTCTACTCATGTTTATCATATGCCATGCTGCTCATGTTTACCCTTCACTTCTGCCATTATCCCACAGTAACGATGGTGTCATGGCATTGCTTGGTCATACAAATACCAATGAGGCGTATGATAAAATAAGGCAGCGAAGTGAGGGTTTTAAGTAGGTTTATTCATCATACCGCCATCACGGAGCTCGCCCCATGAGCGAGCCCGGAGGCTCTCCAGCAAAGTGTGCAGATGAGCAGTCAAAAAGAGAGAATGAGTTACAGAGTAATGCAGCTTATATACCCAACTACAGACAATACATGAAAGGCATTCACAGCAGTAGGTATGGACTAGGGATGGGCATAATTTACCGATTAACCGATAATTGATCATTAAGAATTTCACCGAGGAAGTTCATTTTCGTCGACAAACCGTTTTTTTTTTTTTTTAAACAATCCGAGGCCTAGTGTACGGCCGTCCTCAAACAATGCAATGGCAAAATTTGGGCACCAGGGGGCAACATTACACCATCGCCGTACCCTGGCGTGCCTCAGTTGATACACGCGGGCTTCCGTAGGGCAATCGCCAAATCATTAAGCGGTTACGGCGAAGTGTTGCGTGGGACCATTTCAATTTAAAAAATGACCAGGTGTACTGCAATCACTGCAATGCAGCGTACAAATATACCTCATCGACAGGGTCCATGGAACACCCTTATTACGCAAAGAAACCGCCAACAGTGGTTGCGCGCTGAGTAATGGCGGTCGTGAAGATTCTTTTTTTTTTTCAGAAACTTTATTGAGAAGGTCATGAAGATTCGGTGTACACACGTCGAGGGAAGCTGCAGGAGGCGGCGTAGTAGCTCGACGGGAAGACTATTTCGCACAAAATGGCACAAGAGAACAGCAAAAAGTTCTGCGTGGCTAGACTAAGTAACACGAGCGATAGAGCAATGAATGCGGTCTTCGTTTGTTGGGTGGCCGCTCGGCAGGGAGACAAGGTGGGTAAAACGTCTCGGCCAATCAGCTTGCGGGGTGAAACGTCTCGGCCAATCAGCTTGCGGGGTGAAACGTCTCGGCCAATCAGCTTGCGAGATTCCCGAGCCGAGCCAACACGAGAACAGAGAGAGGGCTCTCCGTGCACCTGATGTTATAATGTAGTCTACCTGCCTTGTTACGTACCTAAAAATGTTAATGATTAACCGATTATTAATCATTAATTCTCCCGACGATCGGTGAAGAAAATTTCACCGAATGCCCATCCCTAGTATGGACATTTGCATTTGAGAGACACACATAACAATAAGGAGATTGCTGGCCGGGATTCGCCTCTGCTCCGGAGCTGCAGGACAAAAGAGGTTACAAGGCACATCTACATATTGTTATCAGTGTATAGACACAGTAAGGACAGGAAGCATGAACACAATGCATGAATGGCACATTAACATCACAGTATTGAGCCGGAAAAAGCCAGAAGAAGCGGGGCTGCCTGTTGCCTATTTAAAGGGGACCTGGGAATCAGTACCTCCACCTGCAACTGGATCATGGATTTTCTGACCAACAGACCCCAGCATGTTAGGTCAGGCCCCAACCGTTCTTCCGTCATCACACTCAACACTGGTGTACCACAGGGCTGTGTGCTCAGCCCATTCCTCTACTCCCTCTTCACCCATGACTGCAGGCCTATGTATGGATCCAATTCCATCATAAAGTTCGCAGATGACACCACGGTGATTGGACTCATCAGGGACAACGATGAGTCAGATTACAGGGCAGAGGTTGAGCACTTGGCTACTTGGTGCGCTGACAATAACCTGCTCCTTAACACCAGCAAAACCAAGGAGCTCATAGTGGACTACAGGAAGGAGAGGGGAGAGACACATGACCCCATCCATATCAATGGCATAGCTGTTGAACGTGTCCCCAGCTTCAAATTCCTGGGGACCCACATCTCGGAGGACCTGTCCTGGTCAGTTAACACCACCAGCCTGATCAAGAAGGCCCATCAGCGCCTCTTCTTCTTGAGGACACTGAAGAAGAACCATCTGTCAACTGACATCCTGGGCAACTTCTACCGCTGCGTGATAGAGAGTACCCTGACCAACTGTGTCACAGTCTGGTATAGAAGCTGCTCTGTCGCTGACCGTAAGGCGCTGCAGCAGGTGGTGAAAACCGCCCAACGCATCACAGGGACTCCACTTCCAGTTATAGAGGACGTCTACAGGAAAAGATGTCTGCGCCGGGCATGCAGCATTCTTAGGGACTCCAACCATCCTGCTCATGGACTGTTCCAGCTTCTCCCCTCCAGAAGGCGTTTCAGAAGCCTTCGGACTAGAACCAGCAGGTTTAGGAACAGTTTCTTTCCAACAACTGTCACGTTATTGAACTTAGTTCCCCGCTGACTCTCTTACCATCATCTCTTACCATCCTCACCTGTACATAACTGCCCAGCTAACTTATTGTACATTATTTGCACATAACAGTACTCTTAACTTTCTGCACTGCTGCATATATTTGCTTAAATTGCACATACTGTTAATTACCGTATATACTGCACTGCTGTCCTTTGCACTTCTGATTGGATGCTAAACTGTGTTTCGTTACCTTGTATTCATACATGTGTAATGACAATAAAGTTGAATCTAATCTAATCTAATCATGGCAGCGTGTGACATGATGACGCATGCCGTTTTAAAAAAAAGTGTTTAAACCCACAGCATCGATAACAGTAGGGGTGCGCCATAGTGCATTGTTCACAATAATACCGGTATAAATTTTGATACCACTCTAAAACTGAATATTGCGATATTTGGGGTCTGCTGCGTAATGATGTCACACCGTTATGCTACCGACGGGTATTACACATTGGCATAAAAACGGCAAAACAAACATGCCGTGGGAAGTGGCAACTCCAAAGTTAGGCCATCTACACCCAGTTGAGTGGAAATATTTAAGTTTAACTGTTTCAGACCGCTGTCATGTTAAAAAAAAAAAAAAAAAAATGGTGTAGCAATGTGGATAATCTGCCTGCATGTTTCCGCATGTCAATAACACAGCTGGAGCAGTATTAATGTCGGACAATGTGCCGCTCAAAGTGTCTGCTCTTGTATTTTAGTTCAGTTTTGGCTGCTTCGTCTGGATTTTTTTCAACCACCCAAAGAGGGGAAAAAAAAAAATCGTACGTTGCAACGAACTGCAACAGCTGCTGTTTATAAACTGGAGAAATGAGAGTTTTGTTTTTGTTTTTCCTGAACATGTTGAAGATAAATAACGCTGACCCGAGAAACTGCACTTTTTGCATAAATTTAAAAGAAAAAAAAAACAATTCTGGAATATCGCGAAAATATCGTTATCGTGAAAATTCACAAAAATATATCATTTTTAGGCTATATTGCCCTCCTTTAGATAAGAGGAATTGATAACATCAGCAATGTACAATTCCGGGGGCTCAAAAAAAAAAAAAAATTAGAACTGGTTCTCAATTCCCATCCCTAATATTCAGAGGGGTTTGTTTTTACCCATAAAAAACACTCCATATAGGAACCCAAAACAATGCAGTAATTTAATATTCATTTGAAACTTCAACTGCTACCATCTAGTATCTACTGTAACTGACTCGAGTTCTTCCAATCTTCAGTTTCCCCATCAGGTAAACTCATGGGGTTGCTTTTGTGACATTCAGTTTCTCATTGGATGGATCCCAACTCCACAATGGTGGAGAGCAGCTATTTAGAGTAGTCCTTATTCAGCTCTGAAGATCAGCAACACCTTATAACACAAAATTAACTCAGTACAGAACTGTGTCATGTGCACCTTGCTTAGTCCAAGGCAGATTTACATAGCAGCCTCAGCCATGCCAGCCAAATGCCAGCTAAACTTAATGTCAGCCATCAATACACCAGAGCTGAACAAAAATCAAGGACCTAACATCTTATGGCAAAGCTCATCAAAAAACTTCAAAAATCCCATCAAGCTTTGACTGTCTATAGTGCACAACAAACCCTACAGTCCCAAAATGGACTGATTCTCAGGATGCAAACCAACTCAAGCACAACTGATCAATAGTACAACCAGGCCATGGGTCACAATCAGAAAGCTACACCAAAAATCTTGTACGTTCCCTGTAATAATGAGTCTATACGTTCCTGCATACAGATTGTTTTTTTGTTTGTTTGTTTGTTTTACACATACCTTACACACAAAGGGACTACTTTTATGGGGTATGGAGCTTTTAGCAGGGTCTCTGATGTCACTAAAAAAAACTGTTTAAATTGAGAAAATAACCTGTGTGATATCACCGTTGCTGCCTTTGGTGCAAACGTCAACAGAAAGGCAGTTACATATTACAGTTAAAATGAACAGTCCGTTATAAACCAGGAATGCAAATTTTCGAAATATGTCTGCTTGTCAAGCAACATGGATTGAATAAAACTAGTGCAGTACCCGTAGAACTCAAGTATTCCTGTCTGAAACAGGTATCCCAATCAGGCTTTACAGGCCCAAATGCAGGCTGTGCTTGAAAGTGGACTACAAAGAGGTGTAGCTTATATGTAGGCAATCACATGTTAGACTTTGACAAATATAAAAGAGAGTAAATGGCCTTAAGATTTATTTGATTGTGTGAATATTAATTACAGAATACCTAAATATTGAAAATGAACGGGACATCCAATATTAGCGACTGTTTCAGATCTCTTGTTTATTTGTTTGTCAGATCACTATTTGTGTGATCTTTTATAACTTATATTCAAGATGATACTGAATCTTGTACTTTGGGGAATGGGAGTTGTTCAGTCATTATAATTATCTTAGTTTATATCACTGTTCAGTGATGGAGTTCAGTGTAATATTGAATTTCTTCTGTGTATCATCAATAAACTCATGCAGTACTATTACAGGACACATTTACAAACATTTGAGACCCATTGTAGTGCATCATTTTATATTTTATCAATATTTTGTTATTAAAAAGTTTTTCAAAACTTTAATGCTAAGATTGAGGTGGTGCTTATATTGTCGCGCTGGGACGAGACTGAGGCCAAATAAAGATCTGAACTTTGAGGGGGTGACTGGCCACGGCTCTACTGTAAGCGGTTTGTTTTTTTTATTGATGCGAGAAGATTATTTATCATTATTATTATGCCTAAACAATTGCATTTTGGACCCTCTAAACGTTAACCAAAACAATTTTTTTTCGCACATACCTCAGACCCGGTGAAAACTTTTATAAACTGGAAAAAAATATGTGCCCCATGCCGAAAATTTTCTGATGTATCCAGCGGATGGTTGATATGTCCCACATTCATGGAGCAAAGGTTGTAGGGCCTTCCCCCATGTTTTTTTTAACCTTTGTAGTCTGTACCATCAGCCGTCCATGCTGTTCTGATACACACGTGGACAAAATTGTTGGTACCCCTCTGTTAATGAAAGAAAAACCCACAATGGTCACAGAAATAACTTGAATCTCACAGAAGTGGTAATAAATAAAAATTCTATGAAAATTAACCAACGAAAATCAGACAATGCTTTTGAATTGTGATTCAACAGAATTATTTTAAAAAACAAACTCATGAAACAGGCCTGGACAAAAATGATGGTACCCCTAGAAAAGATTGAAAATAATGTGACCATAGGGACATGTTCAACCAAGATGTGTCCTCTAACATCACAGGTGTATACAAACTTGTAATCAGTCAGTCGGCCTATTTAAAGGGTGACAAGTAGTCACTGTGCTGTTTGGTGACATGGTGTGAACCACACTAAACACGGACCAGAGGATGCAAAGGAGAGAGTTGTCTCAGGAGATTAGAAAGAAAATTATAGACAAGCATGTTAAAGGTAAAGGCTGTAAGACCATCTCATACTGTGAATACTTTCCAGATTAAATCACCCTTTATTGTCATTCAACTGTACAACCAATCATGTACAGTAGAACGAGATTGTGTTTTACCTATCTACTGTGTTAATCACACACACACCCCAAGTGTAGAATCAGAGGGCCGCTGCCATGCAAGGCGCCGCCACAAATTTCCCTCCTCCATTCCATTATTGTTGAGCACCAAGCTGGACGGCAGGAAGTTCCACTTTTATATGGTCTTCGGCATGACCCGGCCGGGATTTGAACCCCTGCCTCCCGGGTGTGGGGCGAATGCTCTACCAACTGAGCCACCAGTCCGGTAGATGCACTGTATGCCAAAATGTCAGAACACCAGAGGAGGTGGATCCAATCAGCTGGTCACTCGAACCACAGAGCTCAGCTGTTTTCCATGATATCAGCTTCAGCGCAAAAGCACACTCCATGCATTCTCTTTTTTCACTTTATTGAAAATAACTTTTTAACTGCCATCAGTTAGCATGCCTTTGAGCCAGGTGTCGTGTCTCGCTGCTACTTCTCCCGGCATGTTCTGTGTTGATTTGTCAGACCTGGGGCCTCATGTACAAAGGGTACCTGCGCACAAAAACATGGCGTACGTCCTTTTCTACGGAAACTTTCAGATCTATCAAGAATGAAATGACCATGGAAAAATGTGCAGCCCCACGCCAACTTCACAGCTGGCGTACGTACATTTCTACTGTTATTGGTCCAATGGTGACACTTAGAGGTGATGTTGGGAGACTGATAATGACATGAAAATTACTGTACACACCAGAGACACATGATGAACAAACATCCAAGTGTGCGCAATTAGATGAGTGGATATAAAAGCAAGCACAAAGAAGTGCAGAAAATGCCTCTAACAACAGAGGATTAGAGGATATTGCAAATTGCGTAGTGAGAAGAGAAAGGGTATTTATTTCGTGACCGAAGATTTTCTGGCTCAGGATGATGACTGACTTGTCAGCCGGTTTAGGTTTCCACGGGCAGTCTTTGTGCAACTGTGCTCAGAGCTACAGCTGCTCTTGGAGCGCGACACGACAAGAAGCCGTGCGCTGCCCGTCCCAGTGCAGGTACTGACAACTCTGAGGTTTCTGGAAATGTGCATTCCAGAGAGAGCTGGCAGACCAATCGGGAATTTCCCAGTCAACCCTGAGCCGAGTGATGCCAGCTGTGTGGGATGGCATTATCCGGCTATCACCCAGGTACATAATATTCCCATACAATGCAGCTGAATAGGCCAACATCAAAGCGCAATTTGCAGCGACACCCAGTTTTCCCAATGACTAACGGACAGCATTGTTGGGAACAAACTACAAGCTGGCACTGTGCGGATGGTTGGCTTCTTGGTGAGTAAATTCATGTAATTGTCCTAATAAAAACCCACCTCATGCGCAACGCATCTGTGTGCCCCACAAATATCACCCTGTCTTCAAGGCTTCATTACAACTCCGTGGTTTGAGTAACTGACTTTCTTTCTTTGCTGATTAAACTTCAGTTTCACAGCATTCTATCAAGCCCCCAATTGTTTCTGTGTGTACAGTAGTAATGTCAATAAACATGCGTAAAGTTTGAAATGCAACAGTGTCACCCATTCCCCAGCGCACTTCATTCATTTAGTAGTGTGTGCAATCCATGTAAGTTGCATATAACTATAAAGGATGACATTTGCATTTTGGACATAAAATATGTACTTGTTGAGTCTAATATGATCTGCTTTTAACTGACAGGTGACCGTGGCTACCCACTAAATAGGTTCATATTAGCTTCTTTTTGTGACCATTTTCCTTGAATTCAACCAGCTGATCCACCCGTCTGGTCACAAATTGATTGATTGATTTATTCATCATTTAAAATAACATTGTATAACAGATACAACATACATTTAAAAACAATGGGATGACACAATAAAGTGTGCACACTTATTTCCACTGTGGTCCCTAGAAGAGCTTGAAGCTGGTCTCGTACCTGGAACCTTCTGCTTTCAAATCTGGCAGTTTAACCACTGAGCTATATATGGCACGAATCATAGCGATCAGCTGACGCTTCTGCATCTTTGCATCTAACTGCATATTCAAATAGAGGCGTGTCAAGGGAGGAGTCCGATATTTCCTCACATGCGTTCAATTTCAGGAAGATCAATATGTACAAAACAAATGTGCTTGAATTCCTGCGTACAGACGGTTTCATACATCTGGATTTTTTTTTGCTTATGGCATTTTCTTGATTTAAACGTACGTCATCTTTCCGTAGGAAATCCACGCAAGTCTTTGTACATGAGGCCCCAGGTCCCCGCTGACCCTCCGCCCAGTCTGCTCACGCACCTCATGTTCTGCACATATGCCAAATTATCCTTTAGACCTATGCAATCACGGCAACTTTATAGTATAATTTTTTAAGCTTTAAATCTTCAGTATTATGTTTTTCTTGTCAAACTTGTCGTTTTTCACTTCCTTGTTTTGTCCAGGGAACACTGTGGTGACTGGCAGGTCGTGATGCTGCGCATTATCCAATCAGCATGATTGTGATGTCGCGTATTATCCAATAAGCACGGCCGTGATGCCACGTCTTATCCAATCAGCATGGAGTCAATCCGAAACCCTGCCCACACTTCTTGAAGACAGGGCATGAAGAGACACAGAGCGGTGGCTAAACTTTTATTGATAAAAATTACATATTTTGATTGAGTGACTCCATACTCAGGGATGCACACCCTCGTAACCTCGGCAAAACCCGTATAAAACCTTGGGTCAGTCTGACGAATGGTTCAAGAGATATGCGTGGATGAGACAGACACAAACACACACAGATTTGATGCATTAATAGATAGATAAATTCTGAGCTACAATATATTGTGATAAACCTGTTTTTGAATATTTACTCAGAGAAAAGTGCAATGTTTGTCTGTTGAAAGGTTGCAGCTCCAAAGTGTAGGCTACAGCAGAATGAGTAGCAATGCTATTATGTGTCCACTTCGCCTGTTTCTCCACTTCCAATTCAGTGTCTATGTGAAATGCACCACATAGCATTTGGCTGCAGGATTCTGGTTGTGGTAGGTCAAGTGGCCTGTGTCATATTGTACCATTCAGGATAATCAGAGTGTAAATTTGAATTCAGAGTAAAAGTGAATATTGCAATATTATACAATTAGTACCACCAAAGATCCAGTCGCTGTCAGACTTCTTGCCACCACCACCACCACCACAATTCATCACCATCAACAACGAACCAGTTGAGATCGTCAACGACTTTGTCTACCTCGGATCTAAGATCACCAGCTCCTGCTCGTCAAACCAAGAGATCACTCGCCATCTGCAGCTGTCTCGCAGTGCTTTCGGCCACCTTTAGAGAGTCTGGCGGAGTGGGAAGACCTGCACGTCCACAAAAGTTGTGAATCTTGAACACCTGTGTGATCCCCGTACTCTTTTACATGTCCGAGACCTGGAACCTCTCCACCACAACCACCAATCTGGATACATTCCATCGGACCTACCTCCGTAACATCCTCGGCATCTGATGGTTCCACCAGAGCACAAACGATGAGGTTTACAGGAGGGCTGGCTGCCCCATCCCCATCATCATCAGAAAAGGGAGGCTGTGGCTCCTCGAACATGTGGCCAAGTTGAAAGACGGGACACCGGCAAAGCAGGCCCTCTCTGCCAGTACTCATCCACCTCCCCAGGGCTGGCATCACCCTAGACTGTCCTGAATGACCCAGGTCGCAATGATAAGACCTCTGGCTGACCTCATTGCCCTAGCCCAAGACCGCCCTGCCTTCAGATGATTGGCTGCAACGGTCACTTAAGTGGCCAGGCGAGGATTAAGTAATTAAGTACCAACCAAGCAATTTGACTGGACAATAAGGACTCCAGGAGTTACTATATTCCCTGGTAATCGCAGTCTGATGTTTCACTGGATACATCTAACTTTGCTTCAAAAGTGTTCTAATAACCATTAATTACTTATCGTTATTTACAGTCAACTCTGTCAACTCCATCAGTGGCTTCTTATATGTGAGAATTGCAGTGTTTCCCCTACCATTGTACTGGGGGGCGGGGTGCCCCATTACAATGGTAGGGGGAACACTGCAATTAAGGAGCCCCCTCCCTCCCAGGCTGTAAACCTAGGGGAAACACTGAATTGTAATACTGTGTTGGATACCTGACTTTCGACAGTGATGCACTATTTGAAAAGACATCCAACTCTGCAACCCATAAGTCCTACCCTTGTTAACATCTGCAAGATATTTCACTTCTGTTTATAAAAAAAAAAAAAAAAAAAAAAAAAAGACAAGCTAGAGTTGGATTTATTGTCTTGAGTAGCCAACCATAATACCTTTCAGGGTTTCCACTGGTAACATTTCTGCATATTGGAAAGATTTTTTGTCTGGAAGTGATCCATCTTTAGCTCCATACATTATCTGCATAATTTTAAAATAATATAAGTCATTAAATTTCATTATACAGGAATTTATAAACAAAGGCTGTGTATGTGCATAATAATCGGTTTTATTTATTATACACATGGCTCATTTTTGAAGAAAAATTATTGGATTTAAATCCCCATAGTTCTACACAATAAGACATAAGGTAAAATAAGTGATCAGTAGAGTATTCACAAGGCTCCATTATTTAATTAGTGGTGTTGGCATAATCATGTTAATCGCCCATTAACGCTTTGCCCCATTAACGGCAACAAATTTTGTGATTGCAGTTAACGGCAGAAAGCGCAAACAGTACTTTTTGGCCTAGTGGCTCTCCATAACAAAGCCGCTCTCACCACAGACACTGTACACGCCATGCAGACATTGCGAAGTCAAACAAGCTGGATTACAGCCATGGAAATCCCCAAAGCGCTGTCATGTTTAAGTTTACAACGTTATCTGTTGGAGCTTTCACCTAGATAACTGTTACAGCCTCCTGCGAAAATTCGCCTGGATGTTGGGTTGTTCTTTTTCTGTGGAAGCTGGCTAGCTGGCTAGTAGTGACATACTAGGTTGTTGCTGACCTCCAGCAGCTGACACTGACAAAAACTCCCCTGTTTTCAGGGTTTCCTGTGGTAACACTTCTGGGTGGCAGACTGCCACCCCTGAAAATTTTCTGCCACTCTAACAGGAAATATAAATTTAAGAAAAATATATGAAGCAATGACGGTCCGCAAGCATGCACACAAATAACGCACGTGACCGTCATCCGCGTGGAGTTCAGAAACACCCCGCCCGCGTGTTCCAGTCAGCAAGCACTGCAGAGTGTCTCACTACGAGCATCGCTGTCTGAGAGAAACACAAGCTTATTAAAGTGCTTTAAACGTGGGGGAAAAAAAAAAAAATCAGAAGAGGTTTGTAAGTAGTGAAGGCATTTATCATGGTTTTAATCCACTGGTAATGGGAGCAATAATGGAAGAGTCGCTGAGCTAACACGTGTGGTTAGTTTTTTGTTTTTCTTATTTCAGACAAGAATAAAAAGGGTTAATATTGATTAACTAATTTATGTTCATTATTATGTACCTGGCAAGTTAAGCTGACCGAAATTCACGAAGTCAATGTGACTTTAATCAGTCAGCATCCTTCAGACAAACTGAACGTGCCAACATTTGGATTTCAAAATAAGGGAGGTTTTTCCTGCTGTCTGGGTGGTGAGGAGATTTCTAAAAAACTATACAGTAAATATATAGAAATATTTTAACAGAAATAACTGCATCTTTGGTCATTTAAGTTAATTTATTTCATTAAATACAATTTTATTGATTTTTTTTGTGAAATCAAGAGTTAAATTATTGTTCTGTTCTGGCTCTGCAAAATTATGGTCAAAAATGTAAATTGTTATAAAAGTAAAAAAAAAAAAATATCACCGTCTGTTTCAAATTTATTTTAAAAAAAATGGTAATTTTATTTTAAAAAATAGACAAAAATTAGCCATAAAATAATCCACAATTTATAACAAAGTCTCAAATGTACAAGAAAAGTCAATTGCACAAGAGGAAATTACAAATTTGATGAAAACGGTTTCAAATTTAGATAAATTTACAGAGAAAAGTAGACAACTATAAGAAAATTGTTATAAATTTTTGAGACAAACCTCAAACCTTCAAGACTGAAGTCATTACTCAAGTTTTTAAGTGGGTGCTCTTTGTACCCTTAACTAGAAATTTTTGGTTGTCCACTTTTAATTTACTATATCCACTTGATATTTTCTAACCTGTTTGTATGCCAACATAGACAAAGAGAGGACCTGAATTAGACAGAGCTCAGAGAGGGCAAGATTAGACAGAAGACAGGAGCCAAGGAGAGGAAAGTGTTCAGGCAGAGGATCCAGGAGAGGTGAGAGCAGAGGAAGGAGAGAAGGATGACACCAGTAAAAAGTCCAAATACAGGACATCTGGGTGGGACCCCAACTGGCCCAATATTCCAACATTCAAGCCTCACTTGTACAATACTTCAAATGGTAAGTTCCATATGCAAAGTTACTGTGCAAAATTAAAAAAAAAGAAATAAATAGTATAAAATTAACATATTCCAGTTACAATAGTGTCATGTGTTTTGCCCCCCCCCCCCCCAAAAAAAAATATGTTGCCACCTCGCCAAGGTCTTTAAGCCAGAGGAAACATTGGTTTTCATCCTCATAGCTTTGGGTCCAACTGTTGGTAGGTGAGTACCAGTCTTAAACAATTCTCAAGCTGTGTTCGTAATGTCCATTCACTCCCCCGCCGTTTTTGCAGCACGGTGGGGTGTCATCACGGGTGAGATAGTTGTTTGTTTATGTTTGCAATTTTTCTGCTAAAAGAGAAATTGTGTCTGTTGTAGCACATGAGGTCCATGGCTTTGTGTTGATCTGCTTAAAAGTTGTGGATGTTTGCTATGGGAGAAAGAGCAAGCTCCATTTGTGGCTGCTGGCTGGTTGGATGCTGAGTAGTGTCGCAGTGACGTTAATGAGCCCTGGCATTCCGTTGTTTGCACATACAGTCTACTTTTGAGAATTTTCTAGAGAATATTCTGTACATATGTTGAGAGCTTTAATAAACCTGCAGGTGAAGACAGCAAGCATATTTGTCCACTCCCATGTTCATAACAGTAAGACAAGCTTGAAAAATTACCAACTTAAGGTACACTGCATCTGTATGAGAAAAACATGTGATCATTAACTCAACATTCCAAAAGACTAATCGCGATTAAAAATTTTAATCGTCCAAAACCACTATGTTTAATACATTTCTGACTTTATACAATATTTCTACCGACGTTGAAATTTTTCCTTTAATGTAATCAATAATATGTTGTTTACATGTTAATTTATGATCAATGATAACACCAAGAAATTGTCTCAAAAACTCTTTCAGTACTTGTATTACAAATTTTTAATTAAATATTGTTGATATCTTTTCAGCTTCTAAAAATCATAAATTTAGTTTTCTTAATATTAATAGACAGTTTATTTGCATCAAACCAGGATTTGAGTATTTCCAGCTCCTTTTCAACATGATCTACAAGTTGTTTTGTGTTTTTACCAGAACACAATAAAGTGGCGTCATCTGCAAAAATAACAAATGTTAACAAATCTGTAATATTCTAAATATCATTAATATAAAGTAGAAATAATTTTGGACCAATCACTCATCCTTGTAGCACTCCACAAGTAATTTCCCTAAATCCTGACACTGCATCTTTAATTTGTACACTGTTGCCTGCTTTGTAAATAACTTTCAATCCATGAATGAGCTGGGCCACATGTCCCAGAATTCTCAAGTTTTCTGAATAAACATGCATGATCAGTAGTATCAGTATAGTCAATAGTAAAGGCTTTCTGGAGATCAACATAAATACGTACAAAACATTCATTTTCATTGGCCTTTGCGATTTCTTCTACCATCTGCATTACTGCATAAGTGGTGGTTCAATTTTCTCAAAATCCATACTGGTTATCACTTAATAATTTATGCTTACCTATAAAAGAATCCAATTATGTCTCGAATAATTTCTCTAAAATTTTTAAAACTGCAGAAGGAGGGATACTGGTCTGTAATTGCCCATGCCGTGCTTATCCCCATTCTTATATACTGGAATTACCATTTCCAATTTCATTTTATTTGGAAAAACACCTTTTTGAAAAGATAAATTGCACATATAGGTCAAAGGTTTAACAACAGAATAAATAACCTCTTTCACAATTACCATATCAATAGAATTTATGTGAGTGAATGTTTTGTTTTTTAAACAATTTCTACTGTCACATTCATTTACCCCACATACAAACACTGATCTAATATTACTTTTAATCAAATGATTAAAAAAATCTTTTTTGTCAGCAGGGATAACAATATCTATCGCCAAATTAGTGCCAATACCTACAAAGTAATTATTAAATTCTTAATAGTTTCCAAGTTGCCCACTATTTCTTTGAAACCATTCAAAAGATAATTTGGAAATTCAGATGTACTCCTCCTATTCCCAATAATACTATTACTTTCCAAGTTCTCTGAATATTCATTTTACTGTCCTCCAATATTTCACTGTCATATTTCTCCTGTAATCTCATCATAGTAATCTATTCTTATACCACTTATATTTTCTTTGCTTTTATTAGTTCTGTGTTGCAGAAATTTCTTATATAATAGGCTATTCTTTTTACATGCTATTTTTAGACCTTTAGTCATTGATGGCTTCTCATATCTATTTTTAACGCAAAATTTTCTAACGGGACAATGAAGCAATATTACACAAGAGGTAGTATCAATGAATATAGTAACTGCGGGTGTGATACGTCTAATGCCCTCCAACGTATCACACCCATATTTTTCATGATACTGTACGACCTCGAGTGCAATATCGCTTTTATACAACAGTTCCGAAAGCACACACGCACGCGTGCACATGCACACACACACAAACTTTCGACTGCGTGAGACTTTGTGTGGCTTCCTGTGGTAACGTATCGTCACTTCCTGTGTTGCTGGCTGTCTGTGTGGTTTGCTCTGTGGTTAGCTCTCCTCATTCTCCTGAGGATTTTGCCTTTAATTATATTTTAATCACTTTTTTCCTTCTACCGTTAGCTCTCACTTCTGTTTATCAAGCCTCTTGCACTTGTGTGTGCACTCAGTGTCATCTAATCACCCTCTTTAGCCTTTTGTTCACCTTTCATTGGTGTTTTTGTTAGCTTCGGGTTAGCCACTAGCTATGGCTACTAGCTCTCCTTCCCCTTCTCCTATGGTGTGCTCTCTATCAGTTGTACAGCTACATCTCTGCCTCTTTTAGTGATAATGGTAAATGTAATAAATGTTGTCTTTTTGAGGCGCTCGAGGAGAGGTTGTCTGATTTGGAATCCCGGCTCCGCTGCATTGAAACACCGTCTGCACCAGTTGATCATGACGGCCGCCCCTTAGCTGCAGTGGAGCTCCCTAGCATAAGACGGCCTTGCTAGCAGTCCTCCGGTCCTCCTCAGCAGCGAGGAGACTAGGTGGGTGACAGTGAGAAGGAAGCCTAATCGCAAGGTCCCGGTTCACCACCAACCTGTTCATGTTTCTAATTGTTTTTCCCCACTCAGGAAAAAACTCTGATCACTGGTGACTCTGTAGTCAGAAACGTGAACTTAGGGACTCCAGCGGCCATAGTCAAATGCATTCCTGGGGCCAGAGCAGGCGACATCGAGTCAAATTTAAAAATGCTGGCTAAAAGTAACTGTAAATACTCCACAATTGTTATCCACGCGGGCATTAACGGGCATTAACGACGGGCATTAACGGCGTCCAACTACGGCAGTCAGAAGTCACAAAACTTAACGTGGAATCGATGTGTGACTTTGCAAAAACAATGTCTGCCTCTGTAGTATTCTCTGGGCCCCTCCCCAATCTGACCAGTGATGACATGTTTAGCCGCTTGTCATCCTTCAACCGCTGGCCGTCTGTGTGGTGTCCTACAAACAATGTGGGCTACATAGACAATTGGAACTCATTTTGGGGAAAACCTGGTCTTACTAGACAAGACGGCATCCATCCCACTTCGGATGGTGCGTCTCATTATCTAACAATCTGGCATCATTTTTATCCAAATTTCCAAAACATTGACAACTCAGAGTTGGGACCAGGAAGCAGAGTCGCAGTCTTACATGCCTCTCTGCAGCTCCTCTTCATCCGCCACCCCTCAACTTAGCCCCTGTCTTCCCCATCAGAGAATCATTGTCTGCTCCCTCCAAAGTAAATAAAAATATAATGTATAAGCATCCTAAAGCGATTAAACAAAAAGTTGGTAAAACTCAAATTAAACATGAAGCCTCTAAATTGAATGATTTGGCCTGTTCCTCCTCATAATTTAAATAAATAAATAAATATTAGGTCTCTAACGCCCAAGTTTCTGCTAGTCCATGATCTGTTAATTGATCATCAGATTGATTTAATATCCCTTACAGAGACTTGGTTAGGGCAAGAGGATTATGTTTGTTTAAATGAATCAACTCCCTCTGGTTATTTAAACTGTCAAAATCCCAGAAGTTCTGGTCATGGAGGAGGAGGAGCAACAATTTACCATTCCAAATTACTACTTAATGTAAAGCAAAAAACACGTGATCATTCCTTTGAGGGCCTGGTCCTCAGTATTGGGCATTTTAGCAATTTTAAGCTAAACCCAATTTTATTTGCCATAGTTTATCGTCCCCCATCAACCTATTCAGAGTTTTTATCCGAATTTGCTGAATTCTTAGCTGATTTAGTGCTGAAATCAGAATAATTATAGTACGTGTAGATGTAGATAGTGATTGCCTTAATATGGCATTTAATTCAATATTAGACTTGATGGGGTCTTCTCAGAAAGTAGGAAATTCTACCCATTATCTACACCACATGTTGGACCTTGTTCTGACATATGACATAGAAATAGAAAATCTGGTAGTGTCTCCTCAAAACCCTGTACTGTCAGACCATTGTCTGTTAACCTTTGATTCTACTATTTCTGACTCGTCAATTAGAACGAAAATGGTGCTCCACTAATTTAGATGAAATCTATTTAGCTTGAAGAAATCATCTTTTAATTTATAAAAAATCTTGTAGAAAAGCTAGAACGAGTTATTATTCTGCATTAATAGAAGAGAACAAGAATAATCCCAGGTTTCTTTTCAGCACTGTAGCCAGGCTGACAAAGAGTCAGGACTCTTGTCAATCCTAGCATTCCCTTAGAGCTTACTAGTCAGGACTTTATGAACTTTTTCAGTAATAAAATTTCATCTATTAGAGATAAATCTGATCTCCTGGATTCTCCTGATTCTCCTGGATCTCCTGGATTACTGACTACCTGACAGGCAGATCACAGTTTGTCCGGCTGGGCAATGTCTTGTCTGGAGTGGTGGCTAGTGATACGGGAGCTCCACAGGGGACTGTGCTCTCTCCTTTTCTTTTTACCTTATACACCACTGACTTTCAGTACAACACTGAGTCATGCCACCTGCAGAAATTCTCTGATGACTCAGCTGTTGTGGGGTGCATAAGAGGAGGAGAGGAAGGGGAGTACAGGGCACTGGTAGACAGATTTGTGGAGTGGACGGAGCAGAATCACCTGGGGTTGAATGTCAGCAAGACCAGAGAGATGGTGATTGACTTCAGGAAGAGGAAGACTCCTTCTCAGCCACTGCAGATTAGGGGGGAGGATGTGGGAGTGGTTGAGGACTACAAATATCTGGGTGTCAGGATCAGCAGCAGGTTGGACTGGAGATCCAACACCGATGCTGCGCACAAGAAGGGAATGAGCAGACTCTACTTCCTGATCACCCCCTCCACCACACACTAGATAGACAGCGAAGCACTTTCTCCAGTAGACTACTACAGCTTCGTTGTCAAACGGCCAGGTACAGGAAATCTTTCCTGCCACATGCAATTTCACTGTACAATAACTCACTATGATGTTGTATTCTGGTCATAGCTATGCTGCCACACTGCATCTTACAGACTAACTGGTACCTCACATTTTCACTCTGCTCCTGATAGTCCTTCTTTGTGCAATGGGATGATTCATGTGTTTATACGGGTCATCATATATTAAGCTATGATGTATATAGGTTTTATAGTCGTGTTAGTTTTACTTTCCATGGGTAATCCCGTTGTCTGTCATGTGTGTGTTTCTGTTGTTTGGTCGTCTCCTGTCATGCTGCTGTTACACTGTAATTTCCCAGTTTGGGATCAATAAAGTACATCTATCAATAAAATCAGTCAGATTTGTCCCACCATTAACTTAAATACAGTAACTACTACAACTCCTTCAATTGATATCTGGATGAGTTTACTCCAACTGACCTTTTAGAGTTAGACAAAATAATTTCCTCATCCAAGCCTTCAACTTGTCTTTCAGACCCTATTCCTACCAGGTTATTTAAAGAAGTCTTCCCATTTATTGGTAGCTTTATTCTTCAAATAATCAATTCTTAATTAACTTTAGGCCATGTACCGCAGGCTTTTAAAACAGCTATAATTAATCCCTTACTCAAAAAGCCAACGCTGGATCGAGGAGTTTTAGCTAACTATAGACCGATCTCTAATCTCCCTTTCATTTCAAAAATCTTAGAAAGAGTTGTTGCTACGCAATTATTTGACCACTTGCAGGGAAATGGTTTATTTGAAGAGTTTCAATCTGGGTTTAGAATCCATCATAGTACTGAAACAGCCTTAGTGAAGGTCACTAATGACCTCCTTATCGCATCTGATAATGGACTTGTTTCTGTACTTGTCCTTTTAGACCTTAGTGCAGCTTTTGACACTATCGATCATAATATTCTACTTGATAAATTAGAACACTATGTTGGACTTAATGGAACTTCATTGCAGTGGTCTAGATCTTATTTATTTGATAGGTTCCAGTTTGTTCATGTCAATAATGAGTTTTCTTTCAACTCAAAGCTCAGTCATGGAGTTCCACAGGGATCTGTGCTAGGCCCTACTCTTTTTAGTTTATATATGCTTCCCTTAGGCAACATTATTAGAAAGCACTGTATACATTTTCATTGTTATGCAGATGACACACAATTACACCTGTCAATGAAGCCAGATGATGGTAATCAATTAGCCAAGTTAGAAGCCTGTCTGAAGGAAATCAAAGCCTGGATGACTTGTAATTTCCTGCTATTAAATTCAGATAAGACTGAAGTCATTCTTGTTGGCCCAAAAAACCTTAAATACTCTTCCAAATCAAACTTTTAGTTTGGATGCAGTTACTCTCTTAATAGCTCTGTGAGGAACCTTGGAGTTATTTTTGATCAAGATCTGTTTTTCAATTCACATATTAAATTCATTTCTAAGACTGCCTTCTAACATTTGCGTAATATTGCCAAGATTGGGAGCATCTTGTCTCAGAGTGATGCTGAGAAACTGATCCATGCTCTTGATTTTTTTGATTTTGTATACTTTATTGATCCCCAGAGGGGAAATTGAGGGCATCCAACTGGATGGATGAAGCAGCCACTGTACGGCGCTATCCCTTAACCATTCACACACACATTCACACCTAGGGCCACTTTAGAGTCTCCAATTAACCTAACCTGCATGTTTTTGGCCTTTGTTAGCTCTAGATTAGATTATTGTAACTCTTTATTATCAGGTTGTCCTAAAATATCTTTAAAGAGTCTTCAATTGATCCAAAATGCTGCTGTAAGAGTTTTAACAAGTACTAGAAAGAGAGATCATATCGCTCCGGTTCTGGCCTCCCTTCATTGGCTTCCCATAGAGTTTAGAATTAAGTTTAAAATCCTTCTTCTCACTTTCAAACCTCTAAACAATCAGGCCCCTTTTTATTTAAAAGACCTGATACTACCCTATTATCCTAACAGAGCACTACGCTCCCAAAATGCTGGATTACTTGTAATGCCTAGAATCTCCAAAAGTACAATGGGAGGCTGAGCCTACAGTTATCAAGCTCCTCTCCTGTTGAACCAGCTGCCAATCTGGATTCGTGAGTGAGACTCGATCTCTGTTTTTAAGAATAGAGTTAAAACCTTCCTTTTTGATATAGCCTATAATTAGGGAGGGATCATGTGTTTCTGAACCCTCCCTTAGTTATGCTGCTAATAGGTTTAGACAGCTGGGGGACCTCCAATAATGCACTGGGCTTCACTCGTTTCTTCACTCTCAATGAAATATTTTTTTTTGCTGGTCATTAACATCTGTTTGTTCTCTCCCATAGATGGAGTCCCCATCGTGCTGTTTGCGCTCTACATGTCTGTTCATCTTCTCTATCCCCTCACCCCCCAGCCAGTCGCAGCAGATGACTGCCCCTCCCTGAGCCTGGTTCTGCTGGAGGTTTCTTCCTGTTAAAAGGAAGATTTTCCTCTCCACCGTCGTCAAGTGCCTGCTCACAGGGGATCGCCTGATTGCTGGGGTCTTTCTGCAATTGTGGGGGTTCCCCCTACAGTTGAAGGTGCTATGAGATGACTGTTGTTGTGAAATGGTGCTATATAAGTAAAGTTGAATTGAAACTTATGGCTAACCACAGACGATCAAGATGTGGAAGCACCATCCCTAGGGAGCCGTCACCAGCAGGTAAAGTATTAAGTCCACAGCTACAGGGACACCACCTCTGAGACCGCCCAAGTCCAATCTGAGGGGTCAACACTGTAAGTGTGGTGTCACAGTGTACGATCCCCTCAGCCGGGTAGGCCAGGGCAATCACAGGCCGGCACCCTGCAGCCAGTTGTCTGTAAATAGTAAATAAAAAAAAATATATATATATATTTCGTTATTTGGGCATTTTTGTGTTGTCGTTTAAGGCCCCGTCACACCTAGACAATTCAGGCAACGTTTGCAAAACGTATGAAAAATTTGGAGAATACGCTGGCATACGTCCAATCAGTAGCCATGGTTACATGTGCAAAATTTCTTCAATCTGATCACAATTCAGATCAGAACTTTACTGTTTACATGGATCCTGAAAAAGTTTATCCGATTAGGACGTGCGTTTCCATGTGTCACGTGTTTGAACGGACTAAATCATTTTGACATGTGCACAATTATCCGACATTCCAGAAATAGTAGAAGAAGCAACTTCTGATGTAAACAAACCCCACTTCATGTCTCTCTGTTTTTGAAATGGACCTGTATTGTGTTATTCAGACTGTACTTTTGCTTCTGCTGGTCTCCGTAATGAAGCTCCAAGCCCAGCAGTACATACTTCTGCATATGACAAACAGAGGGAGACAGCAGGATGATACAGACCAGTTCTGTTTTACTCCCGCTAGCTGCTGTAAAGGCGGAAATACATCACGTCGACATGTGGCTGACATACAGACATGCGTAGTAAACATATTTTCTACCCAAACTTCTGAATAAGTGTTTATATGCACACTATCAGATTAACGATTGGCATAACCCACACGTCTCAATCGGAAGGAAATTTTGATCCAAATGAGTGTGATCGGGTCAGAATATTGAGACTGGCGTGTTTACATGAAGCATTTTCATTCCGATCAGGCTTTTAATCCGGTTACTTGTGTCCATGTAAACATGGCTAGTTATGTTTTGTCTAAGTTAAGGGCACACTAAAGAACGCTGAAGCACGCTAGTATATGTAGTTCGCCGAGCTCCTCTCAGCATGCAGAAAATTTTCTGACATACCCAACGTATAGCTGATACGTCCCGCATTCGCAGAGCAAAGGTTGTAGGGAAGTTATGTATTCATTTACAAATGTTACTTGTCAGCAACTCACAGTGGTTCAAAAGTCTAAATACGTCAAGATTAACGTCTAGCGTACCCAAAAATTACTTCTAACATATGAGTAACGCTCTTTGAACTTATATGCAACTTACTGAATGGGTCTCTAATTTACAGCTACCCTATAATAGCGTATTTGCAGCGTTGGTTCACAGGAAAAACCCGCAAAGAGCTCTGCCTGCAGCGCATAGACACACACAGAGAACTAAACATGTACTTTTTCGTATAACAGGACCTGTCGGGGATGTGTCTGAGTACTTTGAAGCTACAGGATAAAGATCCAAATCACTGTTTAGCCCCCCCCCCCCATTTTTTTTACCTTTGACTGCAGTCTGCAAGAAATCATCAATTTACACCCTCAACTACAGACAAAGTCTTTCATGACTGGGCTGGAAGGGGAGTTGTCACAATAGAGGATTTATTTATTGACAATATATTTGTATCTTTTGATCAATTAATCATTAAAGGCCAAATGTCACGTAATTTTTTTTTTCTAAATGACAACGAATTTAGATAAAATACACATAGCTTAAACCAAATATTCATACCGGAGACCATATCACCCACCTGTATTTACATAATTGCACAAAATACACCAGGTGAAGGCCCCACCTTGCTTGCTGGCTTGTGACAGCCAGTCCAGACCACGCCCATGTTTTTGACATCACCAGTTGTACCCTGGCTGCCCTGCCTATCCACATTCACACTTATCAACATTGGACAATCATGACGGAAAGTGACAGCGATTGTGAACAAATTAGTTTAGTTTTGTCTTTTTTTTGTCTTTTTTTTTTGTCAGTGGTTCAGACAGTGACAGAGGCATAGAACCTTACCGGTTCGAGCCGTCCGAGACGGAATCAGATGCTTTGTCTGATGACAACAGTTCCAACGATGACCAGAGAGCAGAACCAGTGGAAAATGTCATTGAACTGGACATTAATCGCCTCCAGAATTGCGAAGCCGGAGGGGGTCTGTCGAGGGCGTCCCATAAATATTGATTTTTCGGAAGCCATTATTATTACAGTGGAGGAGAGCCGCTGCTGTCAAGAAATTGACCAGATCAATATGAAAATGGAGGCGCATACCTGTCAAGGGAGACGTTTTCGCCGTATTTTGGTGCCAAGCGCGGCTGTGGGGGACGGCGCAGTGGTTTGGGACACTTTTCTGGGAAATGTTTTAAATGTAGTTCGTGTTGTTATTGTCAACTATTTTAAGTAAAATACGGGGAAAATGCAATTTTAGCAAAAACGGGCGTATTGCCATTTCTGTACGCCCAAAAGAAAAAATATACTGGAAAAAAAACAGTGTCTTGAGGAGCACTCCTGTGTGTGATCACTCACAGCTGGGGCGGGCTGATCGCTCAGCGGGAGCAATTCTCACTACCATGAGAAGTCATTAGGACAATGGTTTAACACGTTGAGCTGTGCAGCGGTTGCGGAACAGACAGAGATCCCAGAGAGGTGTGCCTTGTTGCTCCGCCGTTGCTTATAGCCGCTTTTTACGGTGTTGAAGTACGGCGAAAACGTCTCACTTGACAGGTAAGAAAACATTTCCCAGGGAAGTGTCCCTTATTACCCAGCTGTCCCTGATAGTCCCGTTTTAAGGTATGGGTGAAATATCCAATTTTTTTGTTGTTGTTGCTCACTTCAACCTTCCAGTCTCCATATAAACAATCAATTGAAATACCCCAAGCATCAAACTAGGGTACAATCGATTTCGTCACTTCAGCCTTCTTCCCCAGGCAATTCCAGGGGCCGTGTCAGGCCAAGCGCGGCAGTTTTAAATTAACGAATATTCCGTTGTTACTGAAGCATATGCACCAAGACCCGAACGGATCGGTTCCCTTTTACAGTGATCCCTCGCTACTTCGCGCTTCACCTTTTGCGCCCTCAGTGCATCGCGGATTTTTCAAAAATATTCATCAAAAATTCAAAATTGAGAAATAATGGGCGGGCACTAGCAGAAGGCAGGGAGACTACATTAGACCATCAGGTGTCAACACGGAGAGCAGCACAACTCTCTGTTCGCTGTTGTCGTGTTGGCTGGGCTCGGAAATCTCGCAAGCTGATTGGCCGAGACGTTTCACCCCGCAAGCTGATTGGCCGAGACGTCTCACCCACCTCCTCTCCCTGCCGAGCACCCATGAAGGGAAGGAAGACCGCATTCATTGCTTTTTATCGCTCGTGTTACTTAGTCTCGCCGCGTGGAACTTTTTGCTGTTCTCTTGTGCCATTCTGTGCGAAATAGTCTTCCCGTCGAGCCACTACGCCGCCTCCTGCAGCTTCAGCTCTATCGGAAGCTGCCCTCGATGATCCTGCACCTCCAGCACCTCACGATGAGGCGTCACCTGAGGAGCAGTAAAGCTCTCATTAACCTGTGCAGTAAATCATTTTCATCTTGAGTTACGTATCTTGTTATAAGAATAAAAGAGTTCTAAAAACATATTTATGTACACTTTGTTTACATCTACGTATGTATGTACACGTACACACACACACACACGTATCATATGAGAGTGAGAGAATGAACGTACGTATTGTTTATGGATGACGTCATTGGGGTGACGCTACTTCGCGGTTTTTCACTTTTCGCGGTCGGTTCTGGAACCCATTAACCGCGATAAGTGAGGGATCACTGTATATCTAGTTTCAAGATATTTAAAGTACCCTGTTACGTGACATTTGGCCTTTAAATTTAGTATTCCTCGCTCCCATTTCTTTAGATTTTTGCAGGTCCGTAGTTTTATATCAGCATCATTCACTCACTTCCCATCTCAGCCACCCAACTCTCTCAGACTCCATTTTGAAACTTAAACTAAACTCCAAATGGACTACGGGGAGGGTCCATCCATTACTTAACACATACAACTTGGAAACCTTCATATCACTAAAGACTCAGTGGGAGGGGGACCTGGAGTTGAAAATTCCTGAGGAAATTTGGGATAAAGCAATAAAAGAAGCCAGTTTAGAAAGCTTGGGATCAGTCCGCCAAGGTCTCCGCCTTTGACTGCCACCTAATCCACATAGCACCGGACTTCCATGATCCCTCCTGCAGGTGGTGAACCTACTGGAGGGCGGACCCATGTAACTCCTTCGGGCTGAGCCCGGCCGGGTCCCATGGGTGGAAACCCGGCCACCAGACGCTAGCCTTCGAGCCCCTCCCCCAGGCCTGGCTCCAGGGTGGGGCCCCGGTAACCCCATACCGGGCGGGGTACACTGAATCCTTGATATACAATTTATCATGAGAGTCTGTTGGATCGTTCTTCGTCTGGCCCTTCACCCAGGACCAGTTTGTCTTGGGAGACCCTATCAGAGGCAAATTGCCCCGGACAACATAGCTCCTGGGATCACTGGGGCACGCAAACCCCCCCACCACGATAAGGTGATGATCCATGAAAAAAGAAAAGAAAAGAAATTTATTTTTCTTCAATTGGTCTGAGTCACATGGTTATCCAATTTAAGGTTATACATCACCTCCATTGGTCTAAAGTGAAACTTGCAAAGTTCACGCCAAATATCGATCCCAAGTGCAACCGATCCAGACAATCACCAGCCACCCTCACACATATGTTTTGGTTCTGCCCAAAACTAGACAACTTTTGGCAATTGATATTTAAAACACTTTCACATATTTTACAAATAATTCTACAACCATCTGCCATCACTGCAGTATTTGAAATAACCCAACAAGATGCTCTTTATAAACATCAAGTAACGAATGCAATAGCCTTTGGTACTCTCATAGCCAGATGACTGATACTCCTCAAGTGGAAGAGGAAACTACTTCCCAACTTTTAAAATGTGGTTAATGACCTTCTGCATCATTTGACTGAGAAAATTCATCACTCAACGAGAGATTGTGCTCAAAATTTTCGCACTACATGGGAACCTTTTTTAAAATATACGTAGAAATTAGATGTTAGTTTTGGAGACCCATAAAACTCAGCATCGATCATTATTATTTTTCCATCCTCCCATCACTACTGTCCAATTGGCATACAGTGGTGTGAATAAGTGTTTGCCCCCTTCCTGATTTCTCATTTTTTTTAATGTTTGTCAAACTTAAATGTTTCAGATCGTCAAACAAATTTAAATATTAGACAAAGATAACACAAGTAAACACAAAATGCAGTTTTTAAATGAAGGTGTTTATTATTAAGGGGGAAAAAAAATCCAAACCTACATGGCTCTGTGTGAAAAAGTGATTGCCCCCTAAACCTAATAACTGGTTAGGCCACCCTTAACAGCAACAACTGCTATCAAGCATTTGCGATAACTGGCAATGAGTCTTTTACAGCGCTGTGGAAGAATTGTGGCCCACTCATCTTTGCAAAATTGTTGTAATTCAGCCACACTGGAGGGTTTTCGAGCATGAACCGCCTTTTTAAGGTCATGCCACAGCATCTCAATCGGATTCAGGTCAGGAATTTCACTAGGCCACTCCAAAGTCTTCATTGTTTTTCTTAAGCCACTTGCTGCTGTGTTTTGGATCATTGTCCTGCTGCAGAACCCAAGTGTGCTTCAGCTTGAGGTCACGAACAAATGGCCAGACATTCTCCTACAGGATTTTTTGGTAGACAGCAGAATTCATGTTTCCATTTACCACAGCAAGTCTTCCAGGTCCTGAAGCAGCAAAACAGCCCCAGACCATCACACTACCACCACCATATTTTACTGTTGGTATGATGTTCCTTTTCTGAAATGCTGTGTTACATTTATGCCGGATGTAATGGGACACACACACCTTCCAAAAAGTTCAACTTTTGTCTCGTTAGTACACAGTATTTTCACAAAAGTCTTGGGGATCATCAAGATGTTTTCTGGAAAAACTGAGACGAGCCTTCATCTTCTTTTTGCTCAGCAGTGGTTTTTGTCTTGGAACTCTGCCATACAGGCCATTTTTGCCCAGTCTCTTTCTTATGGTGGAGTCATGAACACTGACCTTAACTGAGGCAAGTGAGGCCTGCAGTTCTTTGGATGTTGTTGTGGAGTCTTTTGTGACCTCTTGGATGAGTCGTTGCTGTACTCTTGGGGTAATTTTGGTCAGTCAACCACTCCTGGGAAGGTTTGCCATTGTTCCATGTTTTCACCATTTGTGGATAATGGCTCTCACTGTGGTTCGCTGTAGTCCCAAAGCTTTAGAAATGGCTTTACAATCTTTTCCAGACTGATAGATCTCAATTACTTTGTTTCTCATTTGTTCCTGAATTTCTTTGGATTGCAGCATGATGTCTAACTTTTGAAGATCGTTTTCGTCTACTTCACTTTGTCAGGCAGGTCCTAATTAAGTGATTTCTTGATTGAGAACAAGTGTGGCAGTAGTCAGGCCTGGGTTTGGCTCGAGAAATTGAACTCAGCTTTCCAAAGATGTGATAAACCACAGTTAATTTATGTTTTAATGGGGGCGGGGCAATCAGTTTTTCACACCGGGCCATGTAGGTTTGGATTTTTTTTAACCCTTAATAATAAACACCTTCATTTAAAGACTGCATTTTGTGTTTCCTTGTGTTATCTTTGTCTCATATTTAAATTTGTTTGATGATCTGAAACATTTAAGTGTGACAAACATACAAAAAAAATGAGAAATCAGGAAGGGGGCAAACACTTTTTCACACCACTAAGTAATTATCTAGTCGTATTTTATTTATTTTTATTTTCCTTTCTATGTGGATGGTAATATATGGCTGTTAACAAGATCAATGTCAAGTGACTGAATGATACAGTACTGTTAGAGGGATGAGGCTTTGTTTGAGCACGGGTGTGAGGGGGTATGTTTTGCCCTTTTTTCTCCCCTGCCTGTGTATGTTTTTATGTACCACGTATGCTAAATACTAATAAAAAAACTTGGAGCAAAAATGTTCCCAAACTTTGCAATATTTGTTTCTCGTGAGCTAAGCTTCAGCCTTCGTCATGGTGCTGCTTCCCCTGCTCTGTTCCCAGTCATTAGCGCACATGCTCTGTCAGTGCATCAAAGAGCTGGGAAAAGCATGATGTCTCAATCTGAGTTACTTTAATTGGCTACGGTGAAATATTATTTAGCATGGCATTGCATGCCATGGGATACACACAATGACGTCACGCGTGGACAAATTAATTGTCGACAAATTTTGCCACTGACTATTTGTTGACTAGTCGTTGCAGCTCTAGTATTAGCAAACCACTTGTTTTATAATAAGCATTAGTAAAAATATTATCAACTAGAAAAGCACTCCGAGAGCGCAGACCTCCACCAAGTACCTCAGTTCCCCCTAATATTGGGATTTTCCCCAAATATAATAGTCCTACATTTATTTTATCTATATTTTCAGATTCATTGACCATCAAAACATACCTTTAGCAATTGGATTCACATTGATATCTTTATATCAATCAATCAATCAATCAGCCCGATCTGAACCCAAGTGGTGTTCAGTTTTTGGACTTCTGTGCTAACCACAGTCTGTCCATAACGAACACCATGTTCAAGCATAAGGGTGTCCATATGTGCACCTGGCACCAGGACACCCTAGGTCGCAGGTCGATGATCGATTTTGTTATCGTATCATCAGACCTGCGACCGTATGTCTTGGACACCCGAGTAAAGAGAGGTGCAGAGCTGTCAACTGATCACCACCTGGTGGTGAGTTGGATCCGATGGCAGGGGAGGAAGCCATTCAGACCTGGTAGAACCAAACGTATAGTGAGGGTGTGCTGGGAGCGTCTGGCTGAGGCCCCTGTCCGGGAGGTCTTCAACTCCTACCTCCGGAAGAACTTCAACCACATCCCGAGGGAGTCTGGAGACATGGAGTCTGAATGGGCCATGTTCTCCACCTCTGTTGTCGAAGCGGCGGCCCAGAGCTGCGGCCGCAAGGTGGTCGGTGCATCTCGTGGTGGCAACCCCCGAACCAAGTGGTGGACACCAGTGGTGAGGGGGGCCATTAAGCTGAAGAAGGAGTCCTATCAAGCTTGGTTGGCTTGTGGGACTCCCGAAGCAGCTGAGGTGTACCGGCAGGCCAAGCGGAGTGCAGCTCGGGTGGTTGCTGAAGCAAAAACCCGGGTATGGGAGGAGTTCGGTGAGGCCATGGAACAAGACTTTCGGTCGGCTTCAAAGAGATTCTGGCAAACTGTTCGGCGGCTCAGGAGGGGAAAGCAGCTCCCCGTCCACACTGTGTATGGTGCGGATGGGACACTGTTGACTTCAACTGGGGATATCGTCGGGCGGTGGAAGGAATACTTTGAGGATCTCCTCAATCCCACTGATACGCCTTCCACAGAGGAAGCAGGGTTTGGGGACGAGGGGGATGACTCGCCTATCACAGGGGCTGAGGTCGCCAAGGTGGTTAAAAATCTCCTTGGTGGCCGGGCCCCGGGGGTGGACGAGATTCGCCCTGAGTACCTCAAGGCCCTGGATGTTGTTGGGTTGTCATGGTTGACACGCCTCTGCAACATTGCGTGGAGGTCGGGGGCAGTGCCTTTGGCATGGCAAACCGGGGTGGTGGTTCCTCTCTTCAAAAAAGGGGACCGGAGGGTGTGCTCCAACTTTAGAGGGATCACACTCCTCAGCCTCCCTGGGAAGGTCTATGCCAAGGTACTGGAGAGGAGAGTCCGGCCGTTGGTCGAACCTCGGATTCAGGAGTAGCAATGTGGTTTTCGTCCTGGCCGTGGCACATCGGACCAGCTCTTTACCCTCTCGAGAATTCTTGAGGGTTCGTGGGAGTTTGCCCAACCAGTTTACATGTGTTTTGTGGACTTGGAGAAGGCATTTGACCGCGTCCCTCGTGGATTTTTGTGGGGGGTGCTTCGGGAGTATGGGGTATCAGGCTTGTTGTTACGAGCTATTCGGTCTCTGTACGACCGTTGTGAGAGTTTGGTTCGTATTGCCAACACTCGGTCGGAGTCATTCCCAGTGAGAGTTGGACTCCGCCAGGGCTGCCCTTTGTCACCGATCCTGTTCATAATTTTTATGGACAGGATTTCTCGGCACAGCCAGGGAATGGAGGGTTTCATGCTTGGTGACCACAGGATCTCATCTCTGTTGTTTGCAGATGATGTTGTCCTGTTGGCTTCATCCAGCAATGACCTACAGCTCTTGCTGGGACGGTTTGCCGCTGAGCGTGAAGCGGCTGGGATGAGAATCAGCACCTCCAAGTCCGAGTCCATGGTCCTCAGCCGGATAAAGGTGGATTGTCCTCTCCGGGTTGGGGACAGGCTCCTGCCCCAAGTGGAGGAGTTTAAGTATCTTGGGGTTTTGTTCACGAGTGAGGGGAAAATGGAGCGAGAGATCGACAGACGGATTGGAGCAGCATCTGCAGTGATGCGGACGTTGTACCGGTCTGTTGTGGTGAAGAGGGAGCTTAGTTCTAAGGCAAAGCTGTCGATTTACCAGTCAATCTACGTTCCTACTCTCACCTATGGTCACGAGCTTTGGGTAATGACCGAAAGAACGAGATCGCGGATACAAGCGGCTGAAATGAGCTTTCTCCGTAGGATTGCTGGACTCACCCTCAGAGATAGGGTGAGGAGCTCAGTCATCCGGGAGAGGCTCAGAGTAGAACCGCTGCTCCTCCACATTGAAAGGAGTCAGTTGAGGTGGTATGGGCATCTGATTAGGATGCCTCCTGGACGCCTTCCACTTGAGGTGTTTCAGGCACGTCCCACTGGGAGGAGACCCCGGGACAGACCCAGGACTCGGTGGAGAGACTATGTCTCCCAGCTGGTCTGGGAACGCCTTGGTATCCCCTCTGAAGAGCTGGAGCAGGTGGCTGGGGAGAGGGAAGTCTGGGCTTCTCTGCTTGAACTGCTGCCTCCGCGACCCGGTCCTCCGGAAAAGCGGTAGAAGATGGATGGATGGATGGATGATATCTTTATTAGTTCAGTAGTTATTGACAAGTCACTTTTTCGGTAATGGCGGTTTTCTTCTGGCTATAGCTCCATAACTTTTGAAGATACTGTAGGAACCAGGAAATGAAGAGACTGAATGATTTCTCAGTATTGGTTTATTTCATCTCACGTCCTACAGCTCTTCTCTCGGTCAGGGAATGAAGAGGGCGAGCTGCGGTAAGCCACATACCTTTATACTTTCACATCAAACACAAATCACATTCACATCAAACACAGAATTATATTCACATTTAATCCTCCCATTGTCCTCTCGGCTTCTCTGTCTGACCCCAGGAGGTCAGACAGTCCCTTCAGGTCCGCTCCCAGATCTTCTCACTTCTTCCCCAGTCCGCAGGGGGTCCAGACTCAATGTCCGTTTGCGGCGTGATGTCAATACACACTGCGAGCTCAAAGTTCCCTCATGTCTGGGTCTCTGCCAAGGAATATGTGAGCTACATAATGTTACGCCACATCACTCCCCCCGAAACGCCCAAGAACGGACATACACCAACATTACTCTAACCGTTATACACCTTATGTCAATAATGGACAGTCATACACATTATGTCAAGAATGGACACACACACCAACTTCATGTCAATAATGAGCAGTCATACACATTATACCCTTACATCACCCCCCCCCCCCTTTGCAGGATCTACAGCACAATTTACACGGGTTGATCAAAATACACATCACTCTGCCCGCTGCTTAGGCTTCAATCTCCTCCCGAATCTGCTGAACGCAGGCTTCGCAGCCTGTGTTGTGCCGTCCTGCAGTGCGCCTGTGGAATGAGGGGGAGAAGGGTTATTTGCCCCCTGCTGGGGAACTAGGGGCCGTTCCCTGGGAGGCCTGCCGCGTCGAGGCGCCCCCGCCGGCCGTACAGGTTCATCACGTAACACAAAAGCAGGCTTTAATCTGACAACACTGATTGTTTCTTTCCTGCCCCCCCAAGTCCAGCACAAAATATTTCTCCCCGGTTTCCAGCACTCGAAACGGACTGTCGTAAGGTGGGCGGAGACTGTGACGCTGGGCGTCGTGCCTGACAAAAACAAACTCTGCGTTTTGCAAAGCCTTGGGAACAAAAACTCGCGGAAAAGTGTGATGAGCGGGGCCCGGGAGCATTTCTGCCCCCGTGCCACTTAGAGGTCCCCGCACCGGGGGGGGCTCCGGTACTGCATGGGCTGGCAGAAATTCTCCTGGCAGCTTGAGAGGTTGAGTAAAAACTAATTCAGCAGGTGAGGCATCTAAATCCTCTTTGGGTGCCGAACGCAACCCCAATAAAACCCATGGTAGTTTGTTTACCCAATCTGTATCCGTGAGCGACGCTCTGAGGGCTGCCTTCAACAATCTGTGAAAACGCTCGCATAAACCGTTGGCCTGTGGGTGATAAGCGGTGGTGCGATGGGCTGTTGCCCCTAAGCCACTGGCCATTGCTGACCACAGCTCTGACACGAACTGCGGACCCCTATCGGACGTAATGTCCGACGGGACTCCGAACCGCGCTACCCAGGCTGTTAAAAAAATGCGAGTCACCTCTGCTGCTGTGGTAGACTGCAATGGGACTACTTCCGGCCAACGCGTGGTCCCGTCCACCATTGTCAGGAGATGTGTGAACCCTTGCGAGGGCGGCAGGGGTCCCACTAGATCTACGTGCACATGATCAAACCTCTAAGCTGGAATGTGGAAAGGTTCTAAAGGAGCTTTTGCGTGCCTGTGAACTTTGGCCCGCTGGCAAGACATGCAGGCTCTCGCCCACTCCTTCACGTGCTTGCGCAGGCTCGGCCAAACAAACTTCTCTGCTACCATTTTCACCGAAGCGCATACTCCCGGGTGTGCTTGGGAGTGCACCGCGTCAAAAACGCGACGGCGCCACGTGGCCGGTACCACTGGGAGAGGTCGCCTGGTGGATACATCGCAAATAAGCGGGGGTGAACTGGTTTGTAAACTTATGTTCTCCAGCCTTAACCCTGTTGGTCCAGACAGGAGCGCGCGCACGTCTGTGTCTTCGCCCTGCTCCGCTGCCATGGCCGCGTAATCTATCCCTACGTGCACCGGAGCCGCGTGTGCGTCCGCGCTGTTACCGCGCTCTGCGTCTGCGGCGTTACAGCCCCCATCCACGCGGACAGGCGCTGTTACCGCTCGCGAGAGGCAGTCTGCCACCACATTAAATTTACCGGCTACGTGCTGTATATCGGTGGTGAATTCTAAAATTGCGGCCAGCTGCCTCTGCTGTCGGCTTGACCATGGTTCTGAGATTTTGGACATTGCAAAGGTTAGCGGTTTGTGGTCGACAAACGCGGTGAAACGCCGCCCTTCCAACCAGAACTGAAAATGGCGGATGGCCAGGTGGAGCGCTAGCAGTTCCCTGTCAAACGTGCTATATTTTCGCTCCGCATCGCGTAGGGATCTGCTGAAAAAAGCGAGTGGCTGCCAAGCCCCGGCGACTTGCTGTTCCACCACGGCTCCTATGGCCACCTCTGACGCGTCTGTGGTTAGCGCTATTCGGGCTGCCGGGTCTGGGTGAGCCAGCAGTGCTGCATCTGCTAGTGCTTTCTTAACCTCAGTGAATGCGCTCTCCCGCTCTGGGGACCACTCAATCGCATTGGAGGGCTTCTGTTTTTTTTAGCGCAGCGTACAACGGTTGCATGAGCTGCGCCGCGTGAGGTATGAAACGGTTGTAAAAATTTACCATACCTAAAAAATTCTTGCAACGCTTTTACCGTTTGTGGCTGGGAAAACTCAGCCACTGCGCGTACTTTGGAGGGCAGCGGAACTGCACCCTCTGGGGAGACACGGTGCCCTAAAAAATCGATCTGCGCTGCGCCAAAATGGCACTTGGCTGGGTTGATTATCAACCCATGCGCTCCCAACCTCTGAAAAACAGTTCTGAGGTGACTTTCGTGTTCCTCCTCAGAGGCGCTGGCGACCAAAATATCATCTAAGTAGACAAAAACAAAAGAGAGGTCGCGCAAAACGGCATCCATCATGCGTTGGAAGGTCTGCGCAGCGCCTTTAAGGCCAAAAGGCATGCGTAAAAATTCAAAAAGCCCGAAAGGGGTTATTACCGCTGTCTTGGGAATGTCCTCTGGTCAGACCGGGACCGGATGATAACCGCGGACCAGGTCTATTTTAGAAAAAATGCGCGCCTTGGCCAAATGCACCGAAAAATCTTGGATATGCGGAATTGGGTAGCGGTCCTGCGCTGTGGCATTGTTTAACCTGCGACAATCGCCGCACGGTCTCCACGAGCCGTCCGCCTTAGGGACCATGTGGAGGGGGGAAGCCCAAGCGGACTTCAAGCAGCGAATTATGCCCAACCTTTCCAGGTTGGCGAACTCCTCACGCGCAATGGAGAGCTTAGCTGCATCCAAGCACCGAGCTTTAGCAAAAACTGGTGGGCCACTTGTGGTTATAAAGTGCTCCACCCCGTGCTTCGCCACCTTAGCTGAAAACGTGGGAACTGTGAGTGCTGGGAACTGGTTTAGGAGAGTGTGGAACTTACCTCCTGCTGCGGCGGCGCTGGCCTGTACTGACGGCGGGGACACTCGCGCTGCACAGGGGATAGAACAAAAAGAGAGTGCATTAACCAAGCATCTATTAGCCAGATCTACCAACAAGCCATGTGAGCACAAAAAGTCCGCGCCTAACATGTTGAAACTCACCGCCGCTACTATGAAGGTCCATTCATAGATGCGGCCGTGCAAGGACAAGCGCAGAGTTCTTTCGCCAAAAGTCTTGATTGACGAGCCGTTTGCGGCTGTTGCCCCATCTCCGCGGGGACCGGCCACCCGGTCCGCGTAGGTTGCGGTGATGAAACTCCTCTGTGCCCCGGTGTCAACGAGGAATTGCCGTCCGGAGCTCGCGTCTGTCAGGTACAGCAGCTTGTTCCGTTCGCCGAGGGTCGAAGCTGCCAACGACCCCCGGCGCTTGCGTTTCCCTGCTTCTTGAAGTTGCATGGTGGGACGCATCTGTGTGCCTTGTGCGCGAAGCGTCGATGGTAGAAACACAGCTTGTCCCCTCCTCTGCTTCGGGACCGCGCTGCCGCTGTTGTCGCTGGGGTCGGTTCTGCTGCCACCGGTTCTCCATCGCCCCCGGCCGCCGCGCCGAGGTCTGCTGCTGCCGCTGACGTCTCCTGCTCGCCGCATGCGTCCAGGAGCCGCTCCGCTTCCACGGCCAGCGCGCGGAAGTCCTGCTGGTCCACACACCTCATGCTGGACAGGGGAGCCTCTCATGTGCGCTGGAAGAGTCCTTAAGAAGATGTGTTTAAATAAAAACGCATCGTTGTCTGCCCCGATCATCTGCAGCATGTCCTCCATGAGGACGGTCGGCCTGCGTCCTCCTCTGTCGCGCAGGTCCAGAAGTGTTCTGGCCCTCACCTCGGCTGATGGCACAAAACTCCGAATGAGGGCGGCTTTCAGGGCGTCGTATCTGCCAGCAGCGGGCGGCTGCTGCACCAGGCTCCGCACACACCGGGCTGTGCGGCTGTCGAGTCTTGCGATTTCATTATGGAACTTAATGTCATCTGCTGATACCCCGTTGAGCACGAACCGCGACTCCATGTGTTGGAACCATGCGTGCGGGTCCTCTTGCCAGAACTCGGGGAGTTTAATTGAGTTTACGCCAGTGCGGGCGGTCTCCGGTGAATCAGGATTGGAGAGACGATCTCCAAGCCTTTCCATATTTCTCACGTGTGGGTCACCAATGTAGGAACCAGGAAATGAAGAGACTGAATGATTTCTCAGTATTGGTTTATTTCATCTCACGTCCTACAGCTCCTCTCTCAGTCAGGGAATGAAGAGGGCGAGCTGCGGTAAACCACATACCTTTATACTTTCACATCAAACACGAATCACATTCACATTTAATCCTCCCATTGTCCTCTCGGCTTCTCTGTCTGACCCCAGGAGGTCAGACAGTCCCTTCAGGTCCGCTCCCAGATCTTCTCACTTCTTCCCCAGTCCGCAGGGGGTCCAGACTCAATGTCAGTTTGCGGCGTGATGTCAATACACACTGCGAGCTCAAAGTTCCCTCATGTCTGGGTCTCTGCCAAGGAATATGTGAGCTACATAATGTTACGCCACAATACAACAAATCCATTGGCACACTACTGATTCCTCAGTGTCTTGGCTATATTTTGGTGTTTGTTGTATGCTTATATCTTAATTTGTTACCTTACAGTGATGAAAATTCCAAATATCCCCTATTATTTCCTGTTCTGGATCACAGTATCCGGATTTTTTGCAGGATCCGGATCAGTCTTTGATACTTCCTAGAACCTATTGGGATCTTATCCTGTATTTTTTTTTGGCAAGCGTCCTGACCATTTATTGTGGCGTTATATACACATATGCTAAAAATGGCCCTATCTCGAAATGATAAAGAATCCTTTAAAAAATTCCTGGATCCAGACGGTGATCCGGATGACTCCCAAAGTCTAATCATTTCTTCCTTGTCCCATTTCGGACTTGTCCTGAAAATTTTGTCAAAACTTTTTTCCTCCTCTCGGCGCCACACCAGTCGGCTGCCTTTTGCAACAGCGGCTCGATTCCGAGTTTTTTTTCCCTTCCTCTCTCTTTTGATCACTTTTTTTTTTCACCCCACTTATATCACGGACACACAGATCGTCCTAAATGTCTCCTGAGCCGGTGGACGGAGCCACTGTCTATAGCAGGATACGATACAGCAGAGAACAGCTGCTAGCATTCAACCGCCACCCGGTCCCATTGGAAAAACTCGACATACCGAGTGAACTGAGGCGAAAACGCCGCGGCTGCCGGGCTGGAGTAAGGCGGAGGACAAAAAATATAAGGTACAGACCCTCCCTTCCATCTGTTGTCATGGGAAATGTACGGTCGATACTGGGAAAGTTAGATGAGCTAGCGGCTATCTCCCGTTATGATAGCACATACCGGGAGTGCTCTCTCCTTTTGTTTACTGAGACGTGGCTAACTGAACTAGCAGCAGATGCTAACATTGAGCTGGAGGGTTTTCACATGATACGAGCTGACCGAACACCAGACAGTGGCAAGGCTAGGGGCGGTGGAGTGATCATGTATGTTAACAACAACTGGTGCAGACCGGGACATATCACTGTTAAACAACGACACTGCAGCAAAGACATTGAGTTGCTAGCTGTTAGCATGAGGCCTACATATCTCCCGAGAGAACACTCACACGTGATCTGCATTGTTGTTTATGCAAATCCGACGGCGAACGCTGGGACAGCACGTGACGTCATCCATTCAGTAACCAGCAGGCTGCAGACAGAACACCCAGATGCTCTTCTCCTCATCTCAGGCGATTTCAACCATGTTTCACTGTCTCCCATTCTACCCACGTTCACCCAGTATGTCACATGCCACACTAGAGACAATAAAACACTGGATTTATTCTACGCAAACACTAAGGAGGCGTACACCTCATCACAACTACCCCCACTCGGGAGATCGGATCACAACTTGGTTCATCTCCGGCCGGTGTACAAACCCCTAGTGCACAGACAACCTCCGGCCATGCACACTGTGGAGTTATGGTCTGAGGAGACAATGGACACCCTAAAGGGCTGTTTTGAAGCCACCGCCTGGAAGCAGCTCTGCGATCCACATGGTGAGGACATCGATGGCCTCATTCACACCTTCACGGGCTACCTCAGCTTCTGTGTGGACAAATCCGTTCCCACCAAGACCATACGGCGTCACTCAAACAACAAACCCTGGATCAACCCTGAGATAAAAACACTTCTGAGAGAGAAGAAGAGGATCTTCAGGTCGGGGAACAGGGAGATGCTGAAGTCCGTACAGAGGGAGCTGAGGAGAAAGATCAGAGAAGGCAAGGACAGCTTCAGGAAGAAGATGGAGGACAAGCTGCAACAGAGCGACATCAGCGGGGTCTGGAGAAACCTCAAAACCATCTCGGGGCTCCAGAATACCTCCCCCCAGGCCACAGGGGGCAGGGAGTGGGCGAACAACCTGAATCTGTTTTTCAATAGATTTGACCAACCGCCCTCCCCCCTGACTGCACAACAACCACTGCTGCCTCTAAAGAAATCAAGTCCTGCTGCCCACTCCCCACTCTACCAACACCCCCCCACTCCCAACACACAGCCCCCCATCCTGACCCTGACCAGGACCCAGGTGAGGACGGAGCTGAGGAAGATCAAGGCGAGGAAGGCGCCGGGACCGGACGGCATCAGCGCAAAGCTCCTCAAGTCCTGTGCAGACCAGCTGTGTGGGATTGTGACGTATATCTTCAACATGAGCCTGAAACTGGGGAGGGTACCACAGCTGTGGAAAACATCTTGTGTGGTACCTGTACCAAAAACTTCCCACCCCAAAGACCTGAACAGCTACAGACCGGTGGCCTTGACGTCCCACTTGATGAAGACCCTGGAGAGACTGCTCCTTGCTCACCTCCGCCCCCTGGTGGAACCAGCGATGGATCCACTCCAGTTCGCCTACCAGCATGGCATTGGGGTGGAGGATGCGGTGATCTTCCTCCTTCACCGTTCTCTGTCCCACCTGGAGAAGCCCGGGAATATGGTGAGGATCATGTTCTTTGACTTCTCCAGTGCTTTCAACACCATCCAACCGATGATCCTGAAGGACAAGCTGCTGCGCGCAGGGGTGGACCAGCACCTGTCATCATGGATCCTGGACTACCTCACGAACCGGCCTCAGTTTGTGAGAACCCGGGACTGTGTGTCCGACACGATCATCAGTAGCACGGGGGCCCCCCCAGGGAACGGTGCTGGCTCCCTTCCTGTTCACTCTTTATACTGCGGACTTCTCACACAACACAACACACTGCCATCTACAGAAGTTCTCTGATGACTCTGCGATCGTTGGCCTCATCTCCAATGGAGATGAAGCTGAGTACAGAGGGCTTATCCAGGACTTCGTGGACTGGTGCCATTGGAACTGCCTCCAGATCAACGCGAGGAAAACTAAGGAGCTGGTGGTGGACTGCCGCAGGCATGGGCAGCCCCTCACAGTACCAGTAAATATACAGGGAACAGACATCGAGATGGTGACATCCTATAAGTACCTGGGTATTCATCTGAACAATAAACTAGACTGGTCACACAATACTGATGCACTCTACAAGAAGGGACAGCGCAGGCTGTTCCTGCTGAGGAGACTCAGGTCTTTTGGTGTACAAGGGGCGCTGCTGAAGTCATTCTATGACACGGTGGTGGCATCAGCCATCACTTTTGGAGTGGTCTGCTGGGGCAGTGGCATTACTGCAGCCGATAGGAAGAGACTGAACAAACTGATTAAGAAAGCTAGCTCTGTCCTGGGGCAGCGCCTTGATCCGATGGAGGAGATAGGAGAGAGAAGGACGGTGGCTAAACTGTCATCTCTGCTGGAGTCCGAGTTCCACCCTATGCAGGACATACTGAATGCACTGAGGAGCTCATTTAGCAGCAGACTACATCATCCCAGGTGCACAACCGAGAGGTTTCGTAGGTCCTTCCTACCAACGGCTGTCAGACTGTACAACCTAAGCAGGGCTGCTCGCAGAGATAGCAAAAAGACGTAACAAACTAATAGTTTTTTGAATGCAAAAGATGCAATAGACTTACACAATGGTCCTCTCCGGCATACAACTAGGAACATACCGGTCGCTATGGAGGGTGAGAATATGTATGGGCACATAATCATACCATGTAGGATAACTAAGTAGACGGTTATGCTGTTTCATTCCATCTAGCAACAATGCTCTGCACTGTGTGTGTTTATATATTTGCATATTTATTCCATCTAGCTACAATGCTCCGTACTGTGGGTGTTTATATATTTATATATCTACATATTATTCCATCTAGCTACATTGCTCCGCACTGTGTGTGTTTATATACTTGCATATTTATTCCACCTAGCTGCAATGCTCCGTACTGTGGGTGTTTATATATTTACATATTTATTCCATCTAGCTACAATGCTCTGCACTGTGTGTTCATATATTCATATATTTATTCCATCCAGCTACAATGCTCTGCACTGTGTGTCTGTGTGTGTGTGTATATATATATATTTTATAGTAATACGTACATATGTTTATTAGCTGCTCTTGCTTGCTTGTTTTTTTTCTTGCCTTCTGATTGTTGCTCTGAGTGTTGCTATCCCTGTGCTGTTGCAATCCTGGAATTTCCCCGTTGTGGGACTAATAAAGGCTTATCTTATCTTATCTTATCTTATCTTAAAATCCCTTCATAACTTTTTGAGTTATGTTGGTAACAGACAGCCAGACAAACAGACAAACAAACGCCAGTAAAAACATAACAACCTTGGTGAAGGTAATAAGTGTGGCACTTTCTCTAGTTATCCTGCTTGGTTTATCAATCAGGGGCCAAAGATCTAAACTAAACATTATATTGTCAAAGTCTGATGTCAGTTTATGTTCATTCTATTTCATCAAATCAATGTTAAAGTCATGACAAACAAATAATAATTTATCACAAACCGTTCCCAAAATATCAGCAACAGTATTCATAAATGTCTCCATGCAGGAACCAGGTGCTCTATATATACAGCTCAAAAATATACTCCTAAACTTTGTAGAGTGAACTTCAATTGTCAGACTCTCCATGATATCATCAATAACCATATAAAACCAACCATATAAAATATAATCCTTTTTCATTTGTTAACCAAGTCTCACTTAAAAAAAATTAAAAATTATTCTCCAAATTGGGGATGGCTGCCTCATCCTAGATGGATGAAGCAGCCACGGTGCGGTGCCAATCTCTTCACCATTCACACACACATTCACACCTAGGGCTACTTTAGAGTCTCTAATTAACCTAACTTGCATGTTTTTAGCCTGTGGGAGGAAATTGAGTATCCTGGTTAAACCCACGCAGACACGGAGAGAACATGCAAACTCCACACAGAAGGGTCACCCATGATCAGGGAGTGAGATCGAACCCACGATGGTAAGGGGTGGAATCAATCCCGTGACCTTCTTACTGTGCTGCCATAGTGCTAACCAATGCTCCACAGAGCTACAGGTCAACTGAGGCAGAGGCAAGGATGACTGAATTGTTGAGGATTTACTTCACAAACCACTACAATAATAACAGGCTCAGGTTCCTTTATTTGTACCTGTAGGTAGATTTGTTTTGCCGTCTGGTGGCATCCATATTTACAAGCCACAAATTACATTCAACATAGACACAAACACAGGCACACATGAAGCTGACTATAAACATGATAAAAATACTTAAGGCTCCATCAATCAGGGTATAAAAAGACAAAGAGATGGGAGAACAACCAGAGGTAAGAGAGAAGGGTCATATTAAAAGTTAAAAACTAGTCAAAGAGGTTAAAAACTCAAAGGTCTAAAACTCAATAAAATATTTAGAACCAAAGTAACATCCTACAAAAATAAGTAAATATAAAATGGAGTTAATAAATAGGTACCTAAATTATGTGCAATATATTGTTACAGCTTGTTCAACTCTTTGACAGCAGCAGGAACAAAGCTGTTTTAGTAGCGCTGGGTTTTACTTTTTGGGACAGCAAACCTCCGTCTTGAGGGAAGAAGCTGAAAGTTGCAATGCAAAGGGTGGGAGTCATCATTTAAAATGGAGGTAGCCATCCTCTGTACAGGGATGTCAGGCTCAGCTGTGACTCACCAAGCAAACGACTGGACCATCTAACTACCTGATCCAAGGATTTCCTCTGTTTCAGTTTTATCTGACCAAACCATGATACTAAAGAAAAGGATAAAACAGATTCAATAAAAGCCCGATAAAACATTGTCATTATGGTTCAGTCAATTTGGAAGCGTGCAAGTTTTCTCAAGCAATGCAAATGTTGCTGACCCTTTTTGCACACCCTTTCACAGTTCTCTTCAAAGTTTAAATTACTATCAATAATCGTCCCAAGATATTTGTAGGATTGTACATATTCGGTGGTCTGGCCTTTTAGTACGGTGACTTTGTGCCTGGGAGTTTTCCTCCAAAATTCAGTAATCATGTCTTTAGTTTTTGTCGTATTCAGCTGCAGGTAGGAATCCTCACACCAGTGAACAAAATCAACAACTACTGGGCCATGGCCACTCTCACCATCCTGGAGGAGACTGACAATAACTGAGTCATCAGCATACTTTATAATGTGTCTGTTGTCATGTCTACAACGACACGTTTGAGTACAGGATGAAGAGTAGTGGTGACAACACACACCCCTGAGGAGAGCCAGTAGAAGAGCACTTTAGGTCAGACAATGTACCATTGACCTTTACTCTCTGCGTCCTGTTAGTTAAGAAATCCAGAATCCAACCCACCAGATTATTGCTCAAATCAAATTGTTGCAGGAGCCTTTCAATTAAGATATGAGGTTGGATTGTATTAAAGGCGGAGGAAAAGTCCACAAATAAAAGCCTGGCGTGTGTCCCATTAAAATCTAGATGTTTAAAATGCATGTTAAACAGAGTGACAGTGGCATCCTCCACTCCTCTGTGAGGCCTATAGGCAAACTGCAGAGGATCCAATGCATGTTCAGTCTGCCTTAGGACCTCACATCTGACCAGTTTTTCAAAAATTTTCATTAAAATTGGAGTCAAAGCAACTGGTCTAAAGTCGTTTACCGTTTTAGGACAGCTGGATTTTGGAACGGGAACAACCATGGCTTCTTTCCAGATCTTAGGCACATGTTGTGTCTGTAAGGACTTATTGAAAATGTAATGAAATATAGGACTCAGTTCATGTGCACAGGACTTTACCAAGCGCCCACATATATTATCAGGGCCCCGACTTTTGTTCACTTTTACAGCGCAGAACTCCCTTTTAACATCCTGCACCTCAATATTAAAGTGCTGACTGTCTTTGAGTTTGTTTCAAATCATGGGTTTCTGTGCTAAAATCAAAGGAGTCAAAACGACCATAAAAACAATTAAGAGCATTAGCCAGCTCTGTGTCTGAATTAAAACCATCTAAAAACACACGATTACTGCGCTGTGTGCTCTGAAGGCCTGCAATAGTTTCCATACTGGCCCAGGCTGAACCAAGTTTCTTTGTTGCCATCTTGCTTTCCAATTCTGATTTATAATTCTGTTTTGCTCTTAAAATTTCGGACTTCAGCTCTTTTGTGGCAACCTGTAGCTCAGAAACAGACCCCTGTTTAAAGGCAAGTGCTTTCCTCTGTAAGCAGGATTTAACTGATTTTGTAACTCATGGTTTGTTGTTGGGATATATTTTGACACGTTTACGTGGAACGATCTTATTTTTACAGAAAGCCATGTATGAGCATGTAACGTCCACCAAAGAGTCCAAATCATCCCCGCAGGCCAGTGTGAACATCTCCCAGTCTGTACAGTTAAAGCATTCCTGGAGGCTGTGCACTGAATCCTCTGTCCACACATCAGTGTCTCTCATCTCCACCTTGCCTCTTCTGAGAGCAATTTTATATGTGGGCAGCAAATGTACACAGTTGTCATCTGAGGATCCTACAGGAGGAAGAGGGAATGATTTATAGGCCCTCTCTATGGATCCATAGCACAGGTCCAATGTCTTTTTTCGCCTGGTTGGGCAGGAGACATACTGATAAAAGTTTTTAAGTGTCTTCTTTAAAGAAACATGGTTAAAATCCCCAAGAATGAAGTTTGGCGCCTCTGGAGAAATTGATTGCAGCCGCTGGACCACATCAAAGACGGTTGTAACCCAGCTGAGAAAATGACCCTTTTTTTTTCTCAGATGTCAATTGTATTAATACAATTGTGTGATTTTATTTTGAAAAACGATTATTTTGGGAAGAGGAAGTGTGATCCTCGTTATCCAACTTTTAAATTCCCGTTTCATGGTCACGTTGGGCGATTGTGGTCTTTTCATTCGTTAAGAGCGATATTAGCCCCGCCTTCCGAGCAGAGTGCCGAGGCACGCACTCGGTTTTTCGGTCTTTTGCGATCTGAGAGCGGACGAGAGAGGCTGTGGACGGTCTGTGTGGAGACCTGCGAGTCTTCTTGTTGACGGGAGCACGAGCTTGAGAGGCCGTGAGGCTGTGACTTTTGCTGTGTTCACACTGATACCTCTTCTTGGTGAGTTTAATTTAGAAAGATGCTGTAAATAAATCTAAACACTGTCCAAACACTAATTTGAAACCTTTATTATCCTAAGTTGACGGGAGCACGAGCTTGAAAGGCCGTGAGGCTGTGACTTTTGCTGTGTTCACACTGATACCTCATCTTGGTGAGTGAAAACCGAGTGTGTACTAAACAATACATGCTAATGTTAGCGTTATGCTAATGCTAATCGTGAGTGGATTTTTCCTGTTTAAAAGCAATGGAAAAGGCTATTTTTGTGTCTGTATGGTTTTCCGCAATGTGATTTCAGTTCCCAACAGTATGCTGAAGTACTTTTAGTTCTTATGCACTATTTCTGTTGAATGTAATGTGTAGTTTGATGCTAAAAGCACATTGTGTTGGTCTCCTATGTAAATTCATAGGTTATGCTAAACCCAGTAGCTCAGACAGGGTTTTACTGATTTTAAAAGAGAATATTGGAAGTAATGGGACAGTATATTCCCTGGTTATGTGATAAATTAATTGTATTTCATTTCATGATTTACAAAGACAAGGTTAAAAAGGATTAATCATAATTTCATGATTAAATGATGTAGAGATATAAAGAGAAATTCATTTAATTGGTTACATGAGAAAAAAAGTATTTCATGTGCTACCAGAGAGATTGTGAGAAAAGAACACATGCATCTAAGATGTAAGATGTGAAATGTAAGATATTACTATATTACTGGATTGTAACAATAGTAATATGAGAGAAGAATTTAAACACTAAGCTATAGTGTTATATAAGAAGAGATTGGAAAATGAATTACTCTAGCTGTAAACAATAATACCATTATTGTTGTGCAGGCTAGGGTTTTTTTGGTTGCCGATTAAGAACTTTCTGGATCCTGGATTCTCTCCGAATGGAGATGGCGAGCCTGACCCGAGACCTGAATCGAGACTGAACCGAGATCTGAACCAAGATCTCGGTTGAAGAACATCCTTCCTCTCTCCAGTGCCCAAAATTCAAAGTGGTAACAACTCAAGCCGCCGCTTTAAAAGGGGAAAAGAAACCTGAGTCTGGAAATACAAGATATCTTGACTGGTCAAATGACTAAAACAAAAAGACAAACAAACACTGAGCTCAGTAGGACATTTTTGGGGTTTTATTTCATGCTGGCCGTTGTTATATTTGTAAATTGTTTGTATATTTTGTTCCTTTTATCTTTAATAATAACAGATATGAATTGCTCATTCCTTGCCTCCAGCTATTTCATTCCACACTCATTTTAATTCTCTATTGTAACCCTTACGAACCTAGCAACTGGTCTACACTTAATTTCCCTTACCTAATTAACATAAGGCAAGGGTTACACGGTGCTGGAGACAGAGTCAGCGTCTGCCCTTGGGTGAATGTACACAGTTGTGATGAAAAGCTGGGGGAACTCTCAAGGCAAATAAAAGGGGCGTAGCGATACGGACAGCAGCTCCACATCGGGTGTACAGATGCGCTCTCTGACCGTGACAGATGTGCAGTACTGCTTATTAATGTATAAACATACGCCGCCCCCCCCCCTGACGTTTCCCCGTTACCTCTTCCTGCCGATCCGAGCGCAGTGGGGCTCAAAAGCGGTCAATCCACAGGTCTGCGTCTCGGTCATGTGCATTAAGCCAAGACTCTGTGAAAGCCATGACACAGCAGTTCTTAAAGTCCTTCTGGTAGCGTACATTCCCTTGAATTTCATCCACCTTGTTCCTCAGAGATTGTACGTTCCCAAAAATCATAGAAGGAAAAGGAATGTTACCAAACTGATGTCTTCTCAAGCGCAATTTCATGCCTCCACGCTTTCCGCATTTCCTTCTCCCGTCTCTCTTTTCACCGCTGTGTCCGTCACTCAAAATAAAGTCCAGCAGTTGCGGTTTAGGCTCAATCACAGCTGCTGCATCAACCGTGTTTAAATGCAGCAACATGTCCCTAGAATAATGTATTCTGCCCGCCATGATGCCGATCGCGTTTACCTCAGAGACAAAGAGCCAGAGAAAAAGTAGCAGCAGTGCAAAAAAGGGGAGGAAGTCCATATTGATGGAACACTACAATAACTAATTTATGTGCATTATTTTGTACCTAGCAAGTTAAGTGACTGAAATTCACCAAGTCAGTTACTGACTTTTACAGTTTTACAGTTACTTTGACAGTTACATTGACATCCTCCAGCCTTCAGACAAACTAAACCTGCCAACATTTGGATTTCAAAATATGGGAGGTTTTTCATGTTGTCTGTTTAGGGAGGAGTGTTCTTAAAAAAAAAAACTGTAAATGTACAGAAATATTATAACAGAAATAACTTCATCTTTAGTCATTTTAGTTAATTTTATTTCATTAAATACAATTTTATTAATAGTTTTATTTCTTTGAAATCAGAGTTGAAATTACTGTTCTATTCTGGTTCTGCAAAATTATGATCAACCATTAAAATCTTACCAGTAATTAAAAACCAGTAAGTACTAACCAGTAAGTAAAGCAGTAATGTCATTATCAAAATAGAAAAAAAAAACCTGCCATAAAACAATCCACAAATTAATAAGTTCTCAAATGTATAAGAACAGTCATAATTTTATAAGAGGAAATTACAAATTTATGAGGAAAAAAAAGTTGAAAATTTAGGTAAAAACAAATTTACAAGAAATGAAACCACAAGTCAAAGCCTACTCTTGTTATTCCAGGACCTACAAGACATTCTCACGTATTGATTATTTTTTGATTTCCACAGAATTAAGGTCCAAGATTCAAAACTGCTTTTATGATAACATCATGATCTCTGATCATGCACCCTGCTGTATAGTATATGTAGATAAGAAATTGACAAAGGAATCAGGTAGATGGCAATTTCAGCATAAATGGCTTCAGGATGAGGAATTTGTCAAGTACATAGAAAAACAGATGAGTTCTTTGATATCAATACTACACAAACATCAGCATGTGTAAAGTGGGAGGCTTTCAAAGCTTTTATTAGGGGACATATTATTAGTTATACAGGTTCAAAATCTAAGAAGACTCGAGAGGAGAAAGCCCAATTGGAACATAAAATAAAAAATCTTCAGGAAAAAGTGTATGCAGGAAGTGATCCAAGGTTGGAGAATGAATTACTGATTTTGAGAGCTGAATACGACAAAAAATCAGCGAATAGAGCTGCCTCGAGTCTTCTAAGATTGAAACAATCTTTTTATGAACAAGGTGAAAAATCAGGAAAATTATTGGCATGGCAGATTAAACAATTAGAAATTAAAACACCAATTACCAGTATTATAAGTAAAGGACAGGCAGTTATAGATCCTTTAGAAATTAACAGAGCCTTTAGAGATTACTATGAAAAATTATATGATACCAAAAATGAAAATGATTTAACAAAACTAAATGGATTTTTGAACTAACTATCTATACCGTGTATTCCAAATGAAAACAGGGAGATATTGGAGTCTAAAATTAGTCAAGAAGAAGTTGGGCTAGCCATTGATAATATGAAATCAGGAAAAAGTGCAGGATCAGATGGTCTTCCAGTTGACCTTTATAAAAAATTTAAGAATAAATTAATAAAACCTTTTTTGGAAATGGTTTTAGAAGCATTTCAAAATAATAATTTACCATCATACATGAATAATGCCTTAATTATACTGTTGCCAAAACCAGGTAAGCCCTCTAATAAGTGTGAAAATATGAGACCAATAAGCCTATTAAATGCCGACCTTAAGATAATCTGTAAAATTTTAGCAAGACGAATACAAGAAATTTTACCAAATATTATTAATCGAGATCAGAATGGCTTTATAAAGGGAAGACAAGGCTTCCATAATGTAAGAAGACTATTTAATATTATTTATTTTAATAAAGAAGCACCGGATACAGCTCTCCTATCACTGGACGCCGAAAAGGCCTTTGATAGAGTCGAATGGCCCTTTCTTTTTGAAGTCTTACAAAGGTTTGGACTTGGAAATAATTTCATAAAATGGGTTCAGATAATATACAATAATGCTACAGCAGAAATCCTAACAAATAATATTTCAAAATCAATAAAAATCAATAGAGGATGTCGACAAGGCTGTCCACTTTCACCTTTACTGTTTACTATGGCAATTGAACCTTTAGCGATGGCGATACGTTTACATTCACAAATATATGGAATTAAAGTTGGACCAACAGAACATAAAATCTCCCTGTACGCCGATGACATAATTTTGTTTATGTCGAATCTAAAAAAATCAATTCCGACCTTGTTGAATTTAATAAAGAATTTTGGGGAAATATCAGGATATAAAATAAATAAAACTAAATCTTCAATATTAATGCTAAATGAGACCCAGAGAAATTACCCAGACCCTGAGGTAAATCAATTCAACGTTGTAAATCAGTTTAAATATTTAGGAATCCAAATTGTGCCTAAGCTAGAATCAGTCGCCAGTGTCAACTATGAAGCCTTAATGACAGATATCAATGAGTCAATTCAGAGATGGATGTCACTACCAATGTCGATGATCGGGAGAATCAATATACTTAAAAGTAATATTTTACCTAAAATACTTTATTTATTTCAATACATTCCCTTACCACCACCTTTAGATTTATTCTCAAGAATTAAAAAAAAGTTAGTGGAATTTATATGGAACAACAGGAGGGCTAGATTACGTCTGTCTTTATTATATTTACCATTTGATCGTGGAGGTCTGAAATGTCCAAATTTTATGTTGTATTATTGGTCGGCACAACTGAGGTCTATGACATATTATTTTTCATTAAATGATCTCCCTCACTGGACTGAAATGGAATCATACAATTTACCTTTACCTCTTCCCATATTCATATACTCAGATTCGGCAAAAAAATTACAAAAACAAGTTAAAAATCCATTTGTAAAGCATATGATCAAAATATGGTGTGAAGCTAAAAATTATTTAAAAGAACCACAGTTATTGTCACCATTTAGCCCAATATGGGGTAATCAATATTTTAAACCAGGAAGAGCGGACGCTGTATTTAAAGTATGGAATTTAAAAGGGATTCAAAAGATTCAAGATTTATATTTGCCATGTGCAGATAACATAATGTCTTTTGAAGAGCTGAGGGTCAAATTTAATCTTAATAGAACACATTTTTTTTAAATATCTTCAACCTAGAAACTTTATTCGATCAAATCAAAATAAAGCTCTCACTCGACCTATTTATTCATCCTTGGAAAAAATGTTGATGAAAGATAGTAAAAGAAAGGGTATTATTTCAGAGTTTTATAACTCATTGACACTATCCTCAAGTGAAAATTCACAGAAAAGATTAAACTACTGGAAAGAAGATCTGCAAATTGAAATTTCAGAGGAACAATGGGAATTGGCTTGTACAGAAGCCCAAACCAAATCAATAAATGTACGTCTTAAATTGATACATTTCAAATGGTTAATGCGGATGCATGTTACACCGGAGGAGTTAAATAGATATAACAAAAATATACCAGATACATGCACAAAATGCATGGAAAGTAAAGGAACCCTATTTCATTGTGTATGGGAATGTAGAATAATAAGAATGTTTTGGGAAGAGGTGAGGGTAACAATTGAAAAAATAATCTCAAAACAAATCATTTTGAATCCTAAACTGTTTTTGTTGGGTCTGTACCCAGAAAAGCATAACTTTAATAAAAGTGAAAGAACATTCATAGACCTCAGTTTGCTTAATGCCAAAAAATGTATTGCACTACTGTGGAAAAAGACTCATAGACCAGATGTGACTCAGTGGTTAAGACAGATGTTAACAAACCTTCCATTAGAAAGAATAACATATATACTGAAATCAAAGGAAATTGTGTTTGAGAATATATGGAGACCTTTTATTGATCATGTAAAAAATTTAAACATAACTCTTGAAGAAGAAGGTGAATGATGTGTGTGGACCTTGTAAATTCCAAACTGGTGAACATAATATGTATACTTATGTAATGGATTGTCTAGACTAAACAGAGGAGCATTGTTGAAGACTTGATTTTGTTGGTGGTTGTTGGTGTTTTTAGTGCATTTTTTTTTGTAGTACTTTAGTGTTAGTGTTTGATTGTTTGTGTCATGTTTGTTTAAAAAAAAAGGTTCAATAAAGATATTGTGGAAAAAAAAAACAAATTTACAGAAAAAAAGTAGAAAACTATAAGAAAATGGTTATAAATTTAGGGGGGGAAACCTCCAACCTTCAAGACTAAAGTCATTACTTAAAGGCCAAATGTCAGGGTACTTTAAATATCTTGAAACTAGATATAAAAGGGAACCGATCCATTCGGGTCTTGGTGCATATGCTTCAGTAACAACGGAATATTCGTTAATTTAAAACTGCCGCGCTTGGCCTGACACGGCCCCTGGAATCGCCTGGGGAAGAAGGCGGAAGTGACGAAATAGATTGTACCCTAGTTTGATGCTTGGGGTATTTCAATTGATTGTTTATATGGAGACTGGAAGGTTGAAGTGAGCAACAAGAAAGAAAAAATTGGATATTTCACCCATACCTTAAAACGGGACTATCAGGGACAGCTGGGTAATAAGGGACACTTCTCTGGGAAATGTTTTCATACCTGTCAAGTGAGACGTTTTCGCCGTACTTCAACACCGTAAAAAGCGGCTATAAGGGACGGCGGAGCAACAAGGGACACCTCTCTGGGAAATGCCCCAAATGCAACTCGTGTTGTTATTGTCAAATATTTTAAGGATTCATGGATATTTGACAATAACAACACAACTCAGCGTCCGGCGCAAAATTAAAAAAAAAAGCAGAATTCTGTATTTGTAAGGCGATCTCTCTCTGTTCCGCAACCACTGCACAGCTGAAAGTGTTAAACCATTGTCCTAATGACTTCTCATTGTAGTGAGAATAGCTTCCGCTGAGCGATCTGCCCGCCCCGACAATCAGACTAATGATTGAGTCCACACTTCGAACAGTAGTGATAATAGCTCCCGCTGAGCGATCTGCCCGCCGCGGCCATCAGACTGATTGAGTCCACACTTCTCATTGTAGTGATAATAGCTCCCGCTGAGCCATCTGCCAGCACCAGCTGTGAGTGATCACACACAGGACGTGCTCCTCAACACACTCAATTTTTTTTCCCGTATATTTTTCTTTTGGGCGTACAGAAATGGCAATACGCCCGTTTCTGCTAAAACTGCATTTTCCCCGTATTTTCCTTAAAATATTTGACAATAACAACACGAACTACATTTAAAACATTTCCCAGAAAAGTGTCCCCCACCACTCCGCCGTCCCCCACAGCCGCGCTTGGCACCAAAATACGGCGAAAACGTCTCACTTGACAGGTATGCGCCTCCATTTTCATATTGATCTGGTCAATTTCTTGACAGCAGCGGCTCTCCTCCACTGTAATAATAATGGCTTCCGAAAAATCAATATTTATGGGGCGCCCTCGACAGACCCCCTTTGGCTTCGCAATTCTGGAGGCGATTAAGGTCCAGTTCAATGACATTTTCCACTGGTTCTGCTCTCTGGTCATCGTTGGAACTGTTGTCATCAGACAAAGCATCTGATTCCGTCTCGGACGGCTCGAACCAGTAAGGTTCAATGCCTCTGTCACTGTCTGAACCACTGACAAAAAAAAAAGACAAAACTAAACTAATTTGTTCACAATCGCTGTCACTTTCCGTCATGATTGTCCAATGTTGATAAGTGTGAATGTGGATAGGCAGGGCAGCCAGGGTACAACTGGTGATGTCAAAAACATGGGCGTGGTCTGGACTGGCTGTCACAAGCCAGCAAGCAAGGTGGGGCTTTCACCTGGTGTATTTTGTGCAATTATGTAAATACAGGTGGGTGATATGGTCTCCGGTATGAATATTTGGTTTAAGCTATGTGTATTTTATCTAAATTCGTTGTCATTTAGAAAAAAAAATTCCGTGACATTTGGCCTTTAAGTATTTTTTTAAGTGAGTGTTTTTCAACCCTTACTCAACTAGTAATTTTTTGGGTGTCTATTATTAATTATTTTATAAGACTAGTGCATGCCCGTAGAATGCAAGTATTCTTGTCTGAAAACAGGTAGGTCAGGCTTTACAGGCCCAAATGTAGGCTGTGTTTGAAAGTGGAATACAAAGAGGTGTAGCCTGTATGTAGGCAATCACACATGTTGTACTTTGACAAATATAAAAATGGACTGAATGGCACTAAGATTTATTTGATTGTGTGAATATTAATTACAGAATTATTGAAAATGAATGCGGCATCCAATATTCGCAACTTTTAAAGAACCCTTGTTTATTTGTTTGTCAGACTTATTTGTGTGAGCTTTTATGAGTTATATTTATAATTGTTGTATCTTGCACTTTGGGGAATGGGAGTTGTTCAGTCATCATTATAATTGTTTTAGTTTATATGTGTAGTTTATAGTCTAACCCAGCCACAGGGGATGCACAAGCCAGTGTACTCCTAGTGCCGGTCCCAAGCCCGGGTAAATGGGGAGGGGTGAGTCAGGAAGGGCATCCGACGTAAAAGCTTTGCCAAATCAAACATGTGAATCATGACGAGTAAGACTTCTATATCAGCTCAGTCGAGGTCCAGGTTAACGACCGCCACCGGTGCTGTTAACAGACAGGGTGCCTGGAAACTGGGCTACTGTTGGTCGAAGATCAAGGAGGAGAGGGGGAAGGCATGTTAGGAAGGAAAAAGAGAAAAGGAAATGTAGAAGTGTGGAGGTGAGAGGAGGGACGTTAAATGTAGGGACTATGACTGGGAAAGGCAGAGAGCTGGCTGATATGGAAACAAGAAAGGTAGATATACTGTGTGTTCAAGAAACCAGATGGAAGGGAAGTAAAGCTAGGAGCATTGGAGGTAGATTTAAACCATGGCGTAGATAGGAAGAGAAATGGAGTAGGAGTAATCTTGAAGGAAGAGTATGTGAAGAGTGTTCAGGAGGTAAAGAGGGAGTCAGACAGAATCATGAGTTTGAAGCTAGAAGTCGAAGGTGTGATGTTCAATGTTGTTAGTGCATATGCCCCACAAGTTGGATGTCAGGTAGAAGAGAAAGAGGAATTCTGGAATAAGTTGGATGAAGTGGTACAGAGTGTTCCCAATGGGGAGAGAGTGGTGATTGGAGCAGACTTTAATGGACATGTAGTTGAAGGGAACAGAAGTGATGAGGAGGTCCTGGGTAGGTATGGTCTTAAAGGTGGATTCACACTACAACGTTTGGACCGACTTTTGCTGACGTTTTAGCAAACGTCTGGCTCTGCTGGCAAAAGTTAATGATTGCTGGTGTTTGTTGGCAAACACGGTGAAAGTTGTGTTCTTTGAAAAATTTGCAGATGTTTGGAAATGCATGTTGGTGAAAGTTCTGCTCAGTCTGCAAAAGTTCTTGAGCACTGGACTAAGTTATGCAGAGTTTACCTAAGTCAGTCTAAGTTGTGTCTAAGCTGTGTTCACACTATAGTGTTTGGACCGACTTTTACAGACGTTTTGAAAAATCAGAGAAATACTCAGCACAGGTCAACTGACATCACCGTCAGGTGAGGCTCATATAAGGGTGTTTTTGTTGGGGGGCGGGGTCCAGTGCACTATATCAGGGGTATCCGACTTTCAAGCGCTCTCTTTTTCTGTAATTTGCAGATGTCGGTTTCGTTTTTTATAATATGCAAGGGAACATAAAAGAGTTTCAGACTTGCATTGCAATTTAAAAAAAAAAAATCATTGATTTTGCCGTTAGAATCGAAACTATTGGTCGTGTCCCCTCATTTTTCCCAGTTTTTGTGTGACATGAAAATCGCATCAATTTCAAAGTACTGTAAAGTGATCTCTGAGTAACTCTTTCTACTCATTTATGCAAGAGATAACAGAGTTGTAATGCAAATTCAAAATAAAACATTCCCCAATGTGATCGGATCTATGGTTTGTGTACGGCGACCCCTGCAAATTTACTCGTACGACGTAAATTTCCGTGTCCCCGAATTTACGCAGCAACATGCAAGTTATTTGGTAAAGTAACCAGAAAACAGGAAGTGCTGATGCTTTTCACTTTGCACCTTTCAAATCCCAAACCATACACGTAAAAAGGAGATCAGTCTTTGTGAAGCTCAGATGTAGAATATTTCAATAAAATCTCAAACATTAATGACACATCAAATATGGTGTCCTTTAAAAAAATTTACGTCTTCGGTCTTGGTCGGCCGCGCGCAGCCCCGTCTGGCGAGGTGACCGCCCTGGGAAAGCACTTTTATTTTCTCTACCCCGGATGTGCTCAACCCATGTGGAGAGGATTAACCGTGGTCACTTTATATTGAAGTTATCGAAGGTCCAAACTTCCGTGTCCCGCATTTACGCCTTTTGTGATTTTACGTCTTATCCAACAAACAGGGAGAATTTGAAGGTATGTATACACGTTATCACATCTTAATATGTCATGAAAATGTAGCTGTTGATGAGTTTTGATGCGTGAAAAATACTGGAAGTGTTGAAGTTGTTTCGTGTAAAATGTGTGCCATTGCAAAGTGCATTGGCACACGGGGAAACAAAAGCCGGAGTGTCCTGTTTATGTCTCCATTTACAAGTAGTTGAAGTGAGCGCTCATCCTCAAGAGTTCCTGAACGCGAATGCCGTTACGAAAATAGTTAATAGTTTCATAAACCTGACACAATTGGATAGTGATTAGTCAATTTCATGTGCAGATTTGATCAATTTTAAATTTTGCCACCAATGTCACACATTGGACCCCCAATAAATAAAAACACCCATAAAGATAAGCATTTGTGAAGGCTTCCTGCCATTCTGCTTCTGGAGTGAACACATCTTCCTTGGGTATTCGTTTCAGCATTTATTTTTATTTTATATTCCAATGTAGTCACTTCTGCATACCCCTTTCCCCTGTTCATTCATCTAAAAAAATAAAATAAAATAAAATAAAATGCTTTCGACTCCAACACTAAGTCCACAATTAAAATGTGAATATGTATGGAATAAAAAAAATATTCAGTGTATCATCATATAAATAAAATGATGGGTGATTATATTTTGACTGTTACAACTCTCTCCATTGAAATAACAAAATCCCATTAAATGTCATTTACTTTTTGACACCACATCAGCGCTGTTTGATTTCCACAATGGAAGCCGAACCAATAATAATAATAATAGTAATAAATCAGATTTATATAGTGCTTTATCATAGACACTCAAAGACACTTTTACAAGTAGATGCATTATTCATTCACTCCAGACAGACAATGGTAGTGGCAAGCTACTACTGTAGCCACGGCTGCCCTGGGGCAGGCTGACGGAAACGTGGCTGCCAATCCGCACCAACGGCCTCTCCGGCCACCACCGAACATTTATACACATTCATACCTAGTGTTACGGACACTGGAGGCAAGGTGGGCAAAGTGTATTGCCCAGGGACACAACGGCAGGATATCTGGGGAGAGCGGGATTCGAACCGCCAACCATCCGATTATTGGACGACCTGCTCTACCTCCTCAGCCACTGCCGTCCCAATAAATCCTGGAGAATGATTACACATGGAGCAGAAAATTAAGAACAGTAAATTACTCAATGGGGAGACTTTTTTTTCTATGTTGGGCTGTCACATTTTTGGGAGATTGCGTGCGTGTGTGCGTGTGTGTTCATCCGAGAGAAAATCACTTATATTTGTAAGGGTTGTCTCATTTCTTCTCCATCAAGTGGATGAAATGGGTTCTGGATGGCAGCATATATTCAGGGTTGAACTGGTGAATCATTTGATGAAATCCTTCCCCGTCGACCATGGAAAGTAGCCTCATGTCTTTGACCATCATGTTTAGAATTGACTGTCAGAGCAGTAGCCTGTTGCGGAGAACACATCTGTTTTTTCTGCAAAAATCCATCCATGGTCACTGTCCTCTTCTTTACGCTGCATAAATTTCATAATGAAATTGTCAGACAAAATGACATTACTCTTTAAACTGTCATGATCCTCCACACACGCACCTACAGTAACAGGCTAGCTACTAGCATGGGAGCTAATTATCTTACCGAGGGGCATCTGGCTCTTCCAAAATGTATTTCCTCTTCAAATGCTTGTGCATCGCCGTAGTGGCCCCATGGTATTCAAGGTTCACTTTACAGAGCTTGCATTGAACAGTTTTGTTGGCTGAGTCAAGTACAAAATGTTCCCAACTTTGGAATGTTTATTTCACGTGAGCTCCGCTTCAGCCTCCGTCATGGTATTGCTTCCCCTGCTCTGTTCCCAGTTACTAGCGCGCATGCTCTGTCAGCACACCAAAGAGCTGGGAAAAGCATGATGTCTCACTCCGAGCTACTTCAATTTGCTACGGTGAAACATTGTTTAGCGTGGCATTGCATGCCATGGGATATACACGATGTCACTGATGACGCGTCGACTACTAAATTGTCAGCGAATTTTGCCATTGACCATTTGTCGACTAGTCATTGCAGCCCTAGTTTCTATGCTAATGTGTATCTTCCATTGGCAGTGTAACAGTGTGACATCGTCATGCAGCAGACCCCAAGTATAGTGATATTCATTTTTACAACGGTATCAAAATTTATACCGGTGTAGGAAACTCGAAATGAAGAGACTGAATGATTTTTCAGTATTGGTTTATTCCATATCAAGTCCTACAGCTCCTCTCTCAGCCAGGGAATGAAGAGAGCGAGCTGAGATAAACCACATACCTTTATACTGTTACAACAGACACAAATCACATTCACATCAAACACAGAATTCCATTCATAACTAATCCTCCCATTGTCCTCTCGGCTTCTCTGTTTGACCCTAGGAGTCAGGCAGTCTCTTCAGGTTCACTCTCAGATCTTCTCACTTCTCCTCTAGTCCGCAGAGGGTCCAGACTCGATGTCCATCTGGGGCGTGATGTCAATACACACTGTGAGCTCAAAGTTCCTTCATGTCTGGGTCTCTGCCAAGGAATATGTGAGCTACATAATGTTACGCCACATCACTCCCCCTGAAACGCCCAAGAACGGACATACACCAACCTTAAGTCAATAATGGACAGTCATACACACTATGTCAAGAAAGGACACACACACACCGCCCTCATGTCCATAATGGGCAGTCATACACATTACACCCTTACAGCCCCCCCCCCTTTGCAGGATCTACAGCACAATTTACACGGGTTGATCCAAATACACATCACTCTGCCCGTTGCTTAGGCTTCAATCTCCTCCCGAATCTGCTGAACGCAGGCTTCGCAGCCTGTGTTGTGCCGTCCTGCGGTGCGCCTGTGGAATGAGGAGGAGAAGGGTTATTTGCCCCCTGCTGGGGAACTAGGGGCTGTCCCTTGGGAGGCCTGCCGCGTCGAGGCGCCCCCGCCGGCCGTACAGGTTCGTCACGAAACACAAAAGCAGGCTTTAATCTGTCAACACTGATTGTCTCTTTCCTGCCCCCCAAGTCCAGTACAAAATATTTCTCCCCGGTTTCCAGCACTTGGAACGGGCCATCATAAGGTGGGCGGAGACCGTGACGCTGGGCGTCGTGCCTGACAAAAACAAACTCTGCGTCTTGCAAAGCCTTGGGAACAAAAACCCGCAGAAACGTGTGATGAGCGGGGCCCGAGAGCATTTCTGCCCCCGTGCCACTTAGAGGTCCCCACACCGGGGGGCGCTCGGGTGCTGCATGGGGTGGCAGGAACTCTCCTGGCAGCCTGAGAGGTTGAGTAAACACTAATTCAGCAGGTGAGGCATCTAAATCCTCCTTGGGTGCCGAACGCAACCCCAATAAAACCCATGGTAATTTGTTTACCCAATTTGTATCCGTGAGCGACGCTCTGAGGGCTGCCTTCAACGACCTGTGAAAACGCTCGCATAAACAGTTGGCCTGTGGGTGATAAGCGGTGATGTGATGAGCTGTTGCCCCTAAGCCGCTGGCCATGGCTGACCATAGCTCTGAAACGAACTGCGGACCCCTATCGGACGTAATCTCTGACGGGACTCCGAACCGCGCTACCCAGGCTGCTAAAAAAACGCGAGTTACCTCTGCTGCTGTGGTAGACTGCAATGGGACCACTTCCGGCCAACGCGTGGTCCCGTCCACCATTGTCAGGAGATGTGTGAACCCCTGCGAGGGCGGCAGGGGTCCCACTAGATCTACGTGCACATGATCAAACCTCTTAGCCGGGACGTGGAAAGGCTCTAAAGGGGCTTTTGTGTGTCTGTGAACCTTGGCCCGCTGGCAGGACATGCAGGCTCTAGCCCACTCCTTCACGTGCTTGCGCAGGCTCGGCCAAACAAACTTCTCTGCTACCATTTTCACCGAAGCGCGTACTCCCGGGTGTGCCAGGGAGTGCACCGCGTCAAAAACACGACGGCGCCACGTGGCCGGCACCACTGGTCGAGGTCGCCCGGTGGATACATGGCAAATAAGCGGGGGTAAACCGGTTTGTAAACTTACGTTCTTCAGCCTTAACCCTGTTGGTCCAGACAGGAGCGCGCGCACGTCTGTGTCCTCGCCCTGCTCTGCTGCCATGGCCGCGTAATCTATCCCTACGTGCACCGGAGCCACGTGCGCGTCCGCGCTGTTACCGCGCTCCGCGTCTGCGGCGCTACAGCCCCCATCCGCGCGGACAGGCGCTGTTACCACTCGCGAGAGGCAGTCCGCCACCACATTAAATTTACTGGCTACGTGCTGTATATCGGTGGTGAATTCTGAAATTGCGGCCAGCTGCCTCTGCTGTCGGCCTGACCATGGTTCAGAGACTTTGGACATTGCAAAAGTTAACGGTTTGTGGTCGACAAAAGCGGTGAAACGCCGCCCTTCCAACCAGAACTGGAAATGGCGAATGGCCAGGTGGAGCACTAGCAGTTCCCTGTCAAACGCGCTATATTTTCACTCCGCATCGCGTAGGGACCTGCTAAAAAAAGCGAGTGGTTGCCAAGCCCCGGCGACTTGCTGTTCTACCACGGCTCCTATGGCCACATCTGACGCGTCTGTGGTTAGCGTTATTCGGGCTGCTGGGTCTGGGTGAGCCAGCAGTGCTGCGTTCGCTAGTGCTTTCTTAACCTCAATGAATGCGCGCTCCCACTCCGGGGACCACTCAATCGCATTGGAGGGCTTTTGTTTTTTTAGCGCGACATACAACGGTTGCATGAGCTGCGCCGCGTGAGGTATGAAACGGTTGTAAAAGTTTACCATGCCTAAAAATTCCTGCAACGCTTTTACCGTTTGTGGCCGGGGAAACTCAGCCACCGCGCGTACTTTGGAGGGCAGCGGAACTGCACCCTCTGGGGAGACGCGGTGCCCCAAAAAATCGATCTGTGCTGCGCCGAAATGGCACTTGGCTGGGTTGATTATCAACCCGTGCGCTCCCAACCGCTGAAAAACAGTTCTGAGGTGACTCTCATGTTCCTCCTCAGAGGCGCTGGTGACTAAAATATCATCTAAGTAGACAAAAACAAAAGGGAGGTCGCGCAAAACTGCATCCATCATGCGTTGGAAGGTTTGCGCAGCGCCTTAAAGGCCAAAAGACATGCGTAAAAATTCTAAAAGCCCAAAAGGGGTTATTACCGCTGTCTTGGGAATGTCCTCTGATCGGACCGGGACCTGGTGATAACCGCGGACCAGGTCCATTTTAGAAAAAATTTGTGCCTTGGCCAAATGCACCGAAAAATCTTGGATATGCGGAATTGGGTAGCGGTCCTGCGCTGTGGCATTGTTTAACCTGCGATAATCGCCGCACGGTCTCCACGAGCCGTCCGCCTTAGGGACCATGTGGAGGGGGGAAGCCCAAGCGGACTTTGAGCGGCAAATTATGCCCAACCTTTCCAGGTTGGCGAACTCCTCACGCGCAATAGAGAGCTTAGCTGCATCCAGGCGCCGAGCCTTCGCAAAAACCGGTGAACCACTTGTGGTTATAAAGTGCTCCACCCCGTGCTTCGCCACCTTAGCTGAAAACGTGGGAACTGTGAGTGCTGGGAACTGGTTTAGGAGAGTGTGGAACTTACCTCCTACTGCGGCGGCGTTGGCCTGTACTGACGGCGGGGACACTCGCGCTGCACAGGGAATAGAACAAAAAGAGAGTGCATTAACCAAGTGTCTATTAGCCAGATCTACCAGCAAGCCATGTGAGCACAAAAAGTCGGCGCCCAACATGTTAAAACTCACCGCCGCTACTATGAAGGTCCATTCATAGTTGCGGCCGTGCAAGGACAGGCGCAGGGTTCTTTCGCCAAACGTCTTGATCGACGAGCAGTTTGCGGCTGTTGCTCCATCTCCGCGGGGACCGGCCGCCCGGTCCGCGTAGGTCGCGGTGATGAAACTCCTCTGTGCTCCGGTGTCAACGAGGAATTGCCGTCCGCAGCTCGCGTCCGTCAGGTAGAGCAGCTTGTTCCGTTCGCCGAGGGTCGAAGCTGCCAGCGACCTCCGGCTCTTTGCGCTTCCCTGCTTCCTGAAGTTGCATGGCGGGACGCACCTGTGCGCGAAACGTCGATGGTAGAAGCACATCTCGTTCTCTCCTCTGCTCCGGGATCGCGCTGCCGCTGTTGTTGCTGGGGTCAGCTCTGCTGCCACCGGTTCTCCGTCGCCCTGGGCTGCCGTGCCGAGGTCCGCTGCTGCCGCTGCCGTCTCCTGTTCGCCGCATGCGTCCAGGAGTCGCGCTGCTTCCAAAGCCAGCGCGCGGAAGTCCTGCTGGTCCACACACCTCATGCTGGACAGGGAGCCTCTCATGTGCGCTGGAAGGGTCCTCAAAAAGATGTGTTTAAATAAAAACGCATCGTTGCCTGCCCCGATCATCTGCAGCATGTCCTCCATGAGGACGGTCGGCCTGCGTCCTCCTCTGTCGCGCAGGTCCAGGAGTGTTCTGGCCCTCACCTCGGCCAATGGCACAAAGCTCCGAATGAGGACGGCTTTCAGGGCATCGTATTTGCCAGCAGCGGGCGGCTGCTGCACCAGGCTCCGCACACATCGGGCTGTGCGGCTGTCGAGTCTTGCGATGACATTGTGGAACTTAATGTCATCCTCTGATACCCCGTTAAGCACGAACCGTGATTCCACGTGTTGGAACCATGAGTGCGGGTCCTCTTGCCAGAATTCGGGGAGTCTAATGGAGTTTATGCCGGTGCGGGCGGTCTCCGGTGAGTCAGGTTCAGAGTCGGAGAGACGACCTCCAAGTCTTTCCATTTTTCTCACGTGTGGGTCACCAATGTAGGAAACTCAAAATGAAGAGACTGAATGATTTTTCAGTTTTGGTTTATTCCATATCAAGTCCTACAGCTCCTCTCTCAGCCAGGGAATGAAGAGAGCGAGCTGAGATAAACCACATACCTTTATACTGTTACAACAGACACAAATCACTTTCACATCAAACACAGAATTCCATTCATAACTAATCCTCCCATTGTCCTCTCGGCTTCTCTGTCTGACCCTAGGAGTCAGGCAGTCTTTTCACGTTCACTCTCAGATCTTCTCACTTCTCCTCTAGTCCGCAGGGGGTCCAGACTCAATGTCCATCTGGGGCGTGATGTCAATACACACTGTGAGCTCAAAGTTCCTTCATGTCTGGGTCTCTGCCAAGGAATATGTGAGCTACATAATGTTACGCCACACCGGTATCATTGTGAACGATACGATATGGCACAGACCTAGTCCCAACTTCACCAGAACTGGGATTGTAGAAACAGACAGCTTTAGTTTGAACTCTGAAACAATGACATTATAACACCATATGCTGGGACAAATATCATTCAGCGCCACTGAATATGTTATAAATAGGAAAAATAAAAATATATTTCATATATACACTCACCGGCCACTTTATTAGGTACACCTGTCCAACTGCTCGTTAACACTTAATTTCTAATCAGCCAATCACATGGCGGCAACTCAGTGCATTTAGGCATGTAGACATGGTCAAGACAATCTCCTGCAGTTCAAACCGAGCATCAGTATGGGGAAGAAAGGTGATTTGAGTGACTTTGAACGTGGCATGGTTGTTGGTGCCAGAAGGGCTGGTCTGAGTATTTCAGAAACTGCTGATCTACTGGGATTTTCACGCACAACCATCTCTAGGGTTTACAGAGAATGGTCCGAAAAAGAAAAAATATCCAGTGAGCGGCAGTTCTGTGGGCGGAAATGCCTTGTTGATGCCAGAGGTCAGAGGAGAATGGCCAGACTGGTTCGAGCTGATAGAAAGGCAACAGTGAGTCAAATAACCACCCGTTACAACCAAGGTAGGCAGAAGAGCATCTCTGAACGCACAGTACGTCGAACTTTGAGGCAGATGGGCTACAGCAGCAGAAGACCACGCCGGGTGCCACTCCTTTCAGCTAAGAACAGGAAACTGAGGCTACAATTTGCACAAGCTCATCGAAACTGGACAATAGAAGATTGGAAAAACGTTGCCTGGTCTGATGAGTCTCGATTTCTGCTGCGACATTCGGATGGTAGGGTCAGAATTTGGCGTCAACAACATGAAAGCATGGATCCATCCTGCCTTGTATCAATGGTTCAGGCTGGTGGTGGTGGTGTAATGGTGTGGGGAATATTTTCTTGGCACTCTTTGGGCCCCTTGGTACCAATTGAGCATCGTTGCAACGCTACAGCCTACCTGAGTATTGTTGCTGACCATGTCCATCCCTTTATGACCACAATGTACCCAACTTCTGATGGCTACTTTCAGCAGGATAATGCGCCATGTCATAAAGCTGGAATCATCTCAGACTGGTTTCTTAAACATGACAATGAGTTCACTGTACTCAAATGGCCTCCACAGTCACCAGATCTCAATCCAATAGAGCATCTTTGGGATGTGGTGGAACGGGAGATTCGCATCATGGATGTGCAGCCGACAAATCTGCGCCAACTGTGTGATGCCATCATGTCAATATGGACCAAACTCTGTGAGGAATGCTTCCAGCACCTTGTTGAATCTATGCCACGAAGAATTGAGGCAGTTCTGAAGGCAAAAGGGGGTCCAACCCGTTACTAGCATGGTGTACCTAATAAAGTGGCCGGTGAGTGTATATATAGCTAAAGTATAACAATGAACCAATCATCACAGAGGAGCTGGTTTCTCTTTCAATGCTTCATTGAGTGACAAAAAAAGTATAAATCCAAATGCACTTAAACTGAGAATGGACAGACATGCAGAGGGGAAAAGCTGAAGGGGATGTGACGGTGAGGAATTTTCCTCCTACTGGAGATTCATCTATCAGCCAGTTTGCCAAGCAACGAAGTGGTGGGTTTCATCACTCCCAGCCACTCTTGTCTCCTCCTCTTCATCTTTCTGTTTTTAATCTCTGTATGCCTTGTCTGAGTCTGACTCTCTGCTGCTCTTTTCAACATGATTTAAAAACAAAAAACTCTTGCCTGATTGGTGGTGGTGACGTCCATACAGTTTCTCATGCGCTTATCCGTCTTCAACAGCCGTCTCACCCACTCATTCTTTTCTGTAGATTTTTGCAGCTTCACATTAAAATCTAACTGCTTTGCAAGTGATTAGTCATTGTCTTAGCTTTTGCACTTAGCTATGCAATCTGAAAAAAAAGGAAGTTTCAAATGAACACCAACAACAACAAAAAATAATTAATAGGACAATTACTTAGTGGTGTAATGAATACAACTTGTTTGACATGGACAAAAGAAGAGACATGGCAGTCTAAAACTGCCATAACCAATGAAACAATTACAATATAGAACAACAAACCACGGAATCAAAGGTGAGAGCCATTTTTTTCAGACTCATGGCATTCACATGCTGAGAGCAGAAAATCCCCCCTACAACTGATGACAGACATCTTTGGAAGAGAGGAACAATTGCCATGGTAACTGAGGAAAACAATGTTTCAAGAAAACAAAACTATTATTTTACTTCATGCTTTATCAAAACAGAAATACAGTAGCTCTGGCTGTTTTATGCTCTTACTTAAGCAACCAACAGGAAAAAAAAGCACACAAGCATCCCATTTTACAGGAGCATAAATTACTACTTCAGACTCAGACATTTTGAATACTGACATCCACTTTGTCAATACAGTTGCGGTAAGTGGACAAACTTGAAAATATCCAACTTTTAAAGGTATGCTGCATCTGGCCGCACGGTGCAACTGGCCAAGGCTCATTAATTTCAGCCCAGGTCAACCCACCAAACAGGATGACAAAGAGAGTCACATGCAAATATCTTTCTAACGTCAATGCTTCTACTGAACTGTGCAGATAATTAAAATGCAAACAAGATACAGTCAAAGAAATTATTACATAAAATTAATTGTTTACATGTATAGCATAATTGTGAAGGCAGATACTGTATGTTCTGCCATAAACACCAACTTGTTTGCATGCATTTCTAAGTATCATGTGCAACTTCCTGTTGACACCCCTGACTTTTGCATTCCTGTTACCATATTAAAAAAAAAAAAAAACCTCTTTGAAGAGGGCAACATTAAACCAGAGGTGAGTAACACCCACTGGAAATGGCCTCAAGGCAATCAGTTCTTCAACCTGACAGATGGAGGGCCATGTCAGGAGCTCCTGCTAGGACCTCTGTCTGTAAATCAGTATGCTCAGCTGCATGCTAAGCAGCCTTTGCTCCACAGTATCGTAAGATGAAAGTTACAAATGGGCTCTTCAAACACAAAAGCTTAACAGATTATTTCATAGCTTTGACCAAAAGTGATGCAATATCTGTGCGTTTTGCCAAAGGCATCTGAGAGCCACAAACAAATGTGTGGTTAAATTTGTTATGCATAACGCAAAATCTGCAGGGTATGTGGTGTGCTGGAAGTGAGACACAGCTGAAACGTCATCTAAAAAGGAGTCAAATGATGCTGCCACTGTCTTAGACCACAACAGCAACAGTATACCACAAAACTGCTGTAAAGGCTTATGGACATCACAACAGTCACCAACAGAAGAAATGCAGGGAGTCTGAAACGAAACTGTTACACTGCACGCATAATGGTCATAAGGATGGTTACTGCAGAAGGAACTAGAAAAGCACTCAGAGAACACATACCTCCACCAAATCTCCTTCCATCCCTCATGGATCACCTCCAAAATGTAATGGGTTTGCTTTGGAGGATTCTTGCTAACACAGTGTGAGAAGATAAGAGCCTTGGTGGAGGTATGCGTTCTCAGATCATCACCAAAATGCTATAGGTTCCTCTCTAGCCCAAGGACCACCTCTGGCAAAAACTTCATCCAAATCCATCCAGTAGTTTTGGAGTATTCTTGCTAACACACTGTGAGAAGATAAGAGCCTTGGTGGAGGTATGCATTCTGGGATCATCACCAAAATGTTATGGATTCTTCTCTAGCCCAAGGACCACCTCTGGTGAAAATTCCATCCAGTAGTTTTTGTGTAATCCTGCTGCACATATAGAGCCAAGGTCCTTGGTGGAGGTATGCACTCTCAGACCATCACAAAAATTTAACAAAAAAATTTAACTAATTTAGCCATCACTCTTACCGGAGTGGTGGCTCAGTTGGTAGAGCATCCGCCCCACACCCGGGAGGCAGGGGTTCAAATCCCGGCCGGGTGATGCCGAAGACCATATAAAAGTGGAACTTCCTGCCGTCCAGCTTGGTGCTCAGCAATAATGGAATGGAGGAGGGAAATCTGTGGCAGCGCCTTGCATGGCAGCGGCCCTCTGATTCTACACTTGGGGTGTGTGTGATTAACACTGTAGATAGGTAAAACACAATCTCGTTCTACTGTACATGATTGGCTGTACGGTTGAATGACAATAAGGGTGATTTAATTTAATTTAATGGGTTCATCCTTGGCCCAAGGGTTACCTCTGGTGAAAATTTTATCAAAATCCATCTAGTAGTTCTTGCATAATCCTGCTACCAGGCAGACAAACAAATGGACGGACGGACAGACGGACCGACAAACAAACCACCCCGGTTACATAACCTCCTTGGCGGAGGTAATAAATGATTTCTTGTAAATTTTTTAGGGGCCAAAGGAACTTTATATCGTCTGCCTGATGGCAGTAACTGAAAAGAGTGATGAAGGGGGTGAGATAGGTCCTCTGTGATCCTGGTGGCTTTCCTGATCACAAAGCACCGATACAGTTCAGACAATGGTGTTTGAAGTGAGCCAATGATTTTGTTAGCCTGATTAACTATACGGGAAAGCTTTGTTTAGTGCTTGATGGAGAGGGAGCTGTACCAGGATGAAATGTTAAACGTAAGAATGGATTCAATTAATGAAGTGTAAGTCGGAGTTAAAATGCTGCTGACATTACAAGTCCTCAGTTTCCTCAGCAGGTGGAGGCGTTGTTGTGCTTTTTTCTTTTTTTTTTTTTAATATAAACAGAGTCACTATGATGTACAAAAGACAGGCTGCAGTCCATCTCAATTTCCAAATATTTAAAAACTTGAACTTGCTCAATGGACTGATAGTGATACTAAAGGGTGTAAAGAGAGTAGATTGCTTGATTGAGAGTAGATAGTAGGTTCCAAGGTTGTCATAGCCAGGAGCGGTACTGGGGTTAAGCTCCCAGTGCTCATAAAATGCTCCTTACGGCGTGCGTCTCGAAAAGCCTCTGACAACTAAGTCCAACTCCTAGCCTGCCCGTGTGGTTTAGTCTCTAAGCCCGGCGGAACTGCTTTTACTAATAGGAGAAGGGGCGAGGGCGGATCTCTGGCGCCTTAAAACCAGATGCTTCGGGTAGATGGTGGCTCGTCAACCTGGGAAGGTAGCCCATCTAGGGGAAGGTAAACCCTGATTTCAAACCTCCGCTGCCTTGCGGCACACCCGGTCACGGGAAAGGCTTCGGGAGTCAACCCTGAGGAAAAATCCGGAGTCGGAGCCCCTAAGGCAGTTCTCTGTTGTGCTCAACATCATTCTGGCAGCTCCTGCGACGGCGCTGGTGCAAAACTAAAGCAGCCCTGCTGTTCCTTTGGATTCATCAGTGACGTGGAGAGGGGGGACATGCTGCATGGGTAACATCTTGTCCTCCATATCTTCCTGCCCAGGCTTGAATCCTACCAACGCCCAACGCTGGAAGGTAGAACACCGGTGCACATCGGCCTGTTCAGCCACAGGCGGTGCCGTTCCAGCAGAGTAGACGTTTAGGATTCTCTTCCATGGTCATCATAGACCGACGGAGGCCGACGACGAAAGAGAGTAGTTAAAAGTTCCTCTTTGCACGCACAGCACAACTCTTTAGTCTTTGTGGTGTTTAACTCCAAAGAGTTTTGATTAAAAGTCTGAGCTAAATCGATGACTGCCTGCTGATAGCGGGTCAGTGCAGTACTGTCTGTCAGGTGAGCCACCAGGACCATGTCATTTGCATATTTAAAAAGAAGCATCCCTTCATTGTCACAGGAGAAGCTATTTGTGTACAAAGAGAACAAAACCGGAGATAAAACACAACCTTGAGGAAGACCTGTGCTTAAAATCAACTTGCTAGATATACAGCGGGGAAAATATGTATTGAACATGTCATCATTTTTCTCATTAAACATATTTCTAATGGAGCCACTGTCCTGAGATTTTCACCAGATATCAGTAACAACTCAAGTAATCCATACATACTGCACAAAGAAATCAAGGCAACTGTGTTCACAAAACAAGTTATATTTAAAGTGGAATGACACAGAGAATAAGTATTGAACACATGAAGGAAAAGAGGTGCAAAAAGGCATAGAAAGCCAAGAAACCAGCTGAAATCCCATCAGAATTTAGGAAGCCATCCCATCCCCCATCAGTGCAAATTAATTTCAACTGGTTAAGTCCTGACTGAAAGCCTTTAAAAAGGTCTGAATATCAGATTGTCACACCACAAAGAACTAATGATGAGTAGAAGCAAAGAGCTCTCTCTCGACCTTCACAACCTTATTGTTGCAAAACATAATGATGACATTGGTTACAGGTATATTTGTCAACTGCTGAATGTTCCGGTGAACACTATTGGAGCCACCATTCAGAAGTGGAAAGAACATCATTTCACCATAAACCGGCCACGACCAGGAGCTCCTCACAAGATTTCTAACAGAGGAGTCAAAAGAATCATTACAGGAGTTATCCAAGAGCCAAAGACCACTCATGGAGAGCTCCAGAAAGACCTGGAGTTAGCAGGTACTGTTGTTTCAAAGAAAATGATAAAGTAATGCACAGCCAACATGGGCTCTATACCCGCTCACCTCGCAAGACTCCATTGCTGAAGAAAAAGCACGTTGAAGCTCATTTAAAGTTTGCTGCACAACATTTGGGCAACCCAGTAAAATACTGGAAGAATATAGTCTGGTCAGATGAGACCAAATTGAACTTTTTGGATGCCAAGACACACAGCATGTTTGGAGGAGAAATGGCACCGCACATCCCATATCCCATCATGGTGTGGGGGTGTTTTTCAGCACATGGTACAGGCAGACTTCACATAATTGAAAGAAAGGTGAATGGACAAATTCAATTCAACTTTATTTATATAGCGCCATTTCACAACAACAGTCATCTCATAGCACTATCAACTGTAGGGGGAACCCCCACAGTTGCAGAAAGACCCCAGCAATCAGGCGATCCCCTGTGAGCAAGCACTTGGCGACGGTGGAGAGGAAAAACTCCCTTTTAACAGGAAGAAACCTCCAGCAGAACCAGGCTCAGGGAGGGGCAGTCATCTGCTGCGACTGGCTGGGGGGTGAGGGGATAGAGAAGATGAAAAGAGCAGACATGTAGAGAGCAAACAGCACGATGGGGACTCAATCTATGGGAGAGAACAAACAGATGTTAATGACCAGCAAAAAAAAATATTTCATTGAGAGTGAAGAAAGAAGTGAGGCCCAGTGCATTATTGGAGGTCCCCCAGCTGACTAAACCTATTAGCAGCATAACTAAGGGAGGGTTCAGAAACACATGATCCCTCCCTAATTGTAGGCTATATCAAAAAGGTAGGTTTTAGCCCTATTCTTAAAAACAGAGATCAAATCTGACTCCCGAATCCAGATTGGCAGCTGGTTCCACAGGAGAGGAGCTTGATAACTGAAGGCTCTGCCTCCCATTGTACTTTTGAAGATTCTAGGTATTACAAGTAATCCTGCATTTTGGGAGCGTAGTGCTCTGTTAGGATAATACGGTAGTATCAGATCTTTTAAATAAAAAGGAGCCTGATTGTTTAGAGCTTTGTAAGTAAGAAGAAGAATTTTAAACTTAATTCTAAACTCTATGGGAAGCCACTGAAGGGAGGCCAGAACCGGAGAGATAGCAGGCACTTTTCCACGGGCCCCGGTCAGCCTCGGCCCGAGAACACGACTCGGGTCGGCGCGGCTCCATGGTCCCTCAATTGGTTTTCAACAGTACTGCAGCCCGGCCGCGGCTGGGTGGGATTTCTTAACAGCAAGGCGGCGCCTCACTCTCGTGACGTGAAGCGCACGACCCAAACAAACATAACATGGCTGCTCTACAAGGCGACTCCTCGGTCTGTGGCTTTTTTCGCCGTAAATACCAAAAAGCACCGCCAGATAAGGGTACGGGCAGCGAGACTAAACACTCTGGAATAGTTCTGCAGCTTCTGGGAGAGCCGAAGACATGAGGATACAAACTAGGTAAGCTAATGGTTGCTAATGCTAGTTTGCTGTAAGTACGTCGTGCTACACTGTAATGTCTGCAAGTTAGGTACTAAAATATGTATGCTGTGTGTGTGTGTGTTTCAGATGGCTCTGTTGTTGAGAAATTACCTCTTCAAATGGTCGTTCTGGCTCAGCAACGCCTCTCACTGTCATCAGCCTGGCACTAATGACTGCACAGCTTCACCAACGATCAGTGGTTATAGAGCTTAAGAATTTCTGTAGAAACGTTCATTTCCTGTACAACAAATTACTCTGCTCTGTGTGAAAATCATGGAGAGACTGTTCAGGCATCATAGACGTACCTGCTTCTGCAGCAGTCTGAGGTGTGGTCATAGAAAAAATTGATCAGCTGACACAACTTGATCGCCAGTTTAATAACTATATTAGCCACAAAATATCTATTCAAAAAGTAAACAGTACTGAGTTACGTATAAGATATATTTTATAGTTATGATGTATTATAGGCCAAAACAAACTTGATCTAGGATTAAAGGCAATTATGTAAAATAGTTAAAAATAGGTAATGTTAATGAAGGCCTGTCTTTCTGTTTTGTTTTTTTTTTTCGGGGGGGGGGGAGGGGGGTTATTGCCTTCCCTCACTGATATCCTTGCTTTGTAATCACCCACATATACAGTATATGTATACATATATATTTTTTTCACCCTATTTATCCTTTTTGGAGACTGATGTGATACTTGGAAGATCAGTATGTATCGTACCATCTTGTATAAAGTCAATAAAAACTTTAATTACAAAAAGGCAATTAAAATAATGCAGTCATAAGGTCACATGGAAAATAATTGATTTCCTCAATACATGTACTGTAGAAATGTATATTCTCTGCATCAACAATGTACTATACATGCATTCATGTAGTATTGCACCGGGAATTGCACTGACAATAAACCTGTGAATTTTTGGCAGATGTCTCTTTTTTATATATCTGAAGGTTACCACCATGTGGCACAAATTAAACACTGAAAGATTGGAAAAGCTAAGAACAATCCAGCATTTTGAGAAATCACTTTTGGTTGGGTGTAAGTCTCATCAAAATTATGAGCCATATTGTATTATATAATATTATGAACCATAAAGCAGTTTGTGTTAAATGTTAAATCCCATTAAACCTAATCCGGGGGCTTCCAATCAGTTGTCATGGGGGGCCAAGACCCTGCAGGTTCTCTCTTCTACCCAGTTGCTTCAGCAGGTGTTGTCACTGATCAGTCAGTGGAAGAAGTTCAGTGGAGTCTGCTGTTGAAGACACTGGTTGGAGGTAAAGCCTGCAGGGTCTTGGCCCTCCATGGCACATGATTAGACACCCCCGCCCAAACCCATTATGATGAAGAGCAGATGCTAATATGACCCAGAATTCCTCCATATACATCCAACGATACAGTGTTCAGTTAATAAAATTATTGTGTTGGTTACTTTTTTCTTAAAAACGAGCCATTATTTTCAAGGTCACAGATAAATCCTTTGTACAGTTGACTCTTTTCCCACCGGTGTCTTAACAGACAAAATGGAAAATCATGATGCAAACACTTAAGTCACTAAATTCTTTATTACAATCAGCAGCAAATTCCAGATTATTCAGAATGTGCAAAATTCAAACTGTAAAAAAGAATAAAATTTGAATGGGTCACACACGGCTGCCACGCTCCCTCACTGAGAAGCAACCGGATCGGCCCCTGGTCCTGGTCCAGCAGATCTTCAGCCTGCATCTCTGTAAATAGTAAGGCAAGGTCCAGTTGGGGTGACAGTTTCCCTCTTGCCTACACAAAAGACAAATGGGTGGTGATTAGTTAAAGCAAGTTTAACACATATTTGGGAAATACACTTGTTGCTAAAAGCCAGTGGTGGAATGTGAATGAATGAATGAATCTTAATTTCGGGTTGATTAAAGGTAAAGATTAAAAGAAAATAGAATAATATAACAAAGGGGAAAAAAATTAACAAGGTCAAATTAAACAATAACTCCTCTGATTATACAGTTCAACATAGGTTATCTGAAATGGGTGATGGCTGAAGCCGCAGCTTATATTGCCCACCATATTTCATCCAAGAATTCAAAAGAAAAACAAAACAGGAGCGATTATAATTTGAATGTGACAATAAAGTACTTCGTTGTTGTATTTAACCACAGTTTTCATGTAGCTGCGCTTCGGTAGATTTTTCAGGGGCTGCATTACATTAACAATCATTTGTTTTTACTGTGGCTTCAGCAATCAGAATGAATTAATACATTCACTTGAATGGAATCTAGTACTTTAACTGATGCTGTGAATCACCGAGTATGGACTCACTCAGTCAAAATCTGAAGTTTTTATCCAAAAACACAAACCAGGACTTTTACCAGGATTAACATATTTCATCGTTTTGCTCTCACAAGCGAATATTTAGGAGAAAACAGCGCGATTCAGCAGTTAGCACTAGCAAAAAAAAAAAAAAAAACGTTAGCTAAAAAACGTTAGCCATCACAGAACAGCACACAATTTAATGGCCAGGACCAAAGTGGAATAAAAAACGCAAACCAGGACTTTAACCAGGATTAACATATTTCATCGTTTTGCTCTCACAAGCGAATATTTAGAAGAAAACATGCGCGATTCACCAGTTGGTACTTGCTAGCTAGCAAATTAAAAACGTTAGCTTTAAAACGTTAGCCAGCACAGAACAGCACTGTAATGGCTCAAAAAAAGTGAGCGTACCACCAATAGGATAAATAAGCAAGCAGATGCACATTATTACAAATCACTCACCATATAGATGGTTTTCGTCTACAGCTTGTCCATAGTGCGGTTTCTGTGCAGCCATAGGTCCGGGTCACTCCTGACTGTGGATCTGCCACAAAGCAGAGAAAACTCCGCACCTCTTCATTGGACCACAGTGTAGAGTGCCGCAAAACCTACAACGCTGTCTGTATTAATATCATATTTACTCCGTGACCGACTTAGTCCATGACAATATTGCAAATGGCCGTTATCAGAAGACGGGGAAGACCGTCGCTATCGTGACGTTACGACCTGACCAATCAGCGGCGACCAGTCTGTTGACGTCACATCACAGCCCCGGGCCGGCCGAGCCGGGGCCGTGATGGACCCTGCCCTCGATCAGGTACGAAAATAGCGCCTGCTAACCGGTGCTGGGGCTCATGGAAAATGCACAAACACCGGGGCCCTGGTGCGGTGCTGGGGAAAGCGGGGCCCGTGGAAAAGTGCCTATAATCTCTCTTTCTAGTACCTGTTAAAGCAGACGAACAGTGACATTTTTTTATTGAACCAATCAACAGATTGTATGAAAATATTCTATTCTGTCTATTCCCGCGATTTAATATGTGTCACCAGCTTCCATAAATGACCTTATTTGCTCATAGCTCAGCCTTCACTTAGTGAGGCTGCAGTACCGCCATCTCTCAATAGGTGTGGGCATTGGTGACGTCACAACAGCAATAGAAAATGGCAGAACAAGAGCAAAATGATTCGGACAGCGATTATTTTCTCGAGTTTGACGACCTCTATATAAATGATGACATTGAAAATGAAGAATCAGATGATGAAGTAGTTTTGGGTGGTGCTGAGGGGGCTATTCAGCCTTATTTGTGGGAAAGAAGTGAGGATTATGTTGCCTGCCTGTGCAGTGAGCCTCATCAGAGAAACATTCCCATCTGATCACTACAAGGGATTTTGCCTACCAAGATTAGATTTGTGAACAATGATATGTAAATAAAGTTTTGTAAAATCATATATTGAGTTTATTAATGTTCATGTCAATGTTATAATTCTCATAGTTCAGCATTCATCAAAGTCGCATGTCATATACATTTGAATAATTTGAACACACCAAATTCTTCTCAATTTGAAAAGAAATATTACATACTATACCACCTTTGTATGAATGTTTGAAAACACAGCAGAAATATACAAAGAAATACAAAAATCAATGGAGTATCACTACAGATTAAGAAAATAACTAGTTTCCAGATATAGCAATTATTATATTCCAATAAATAACATTTCACAGTTATAACGGGCACCATTTTATGATAGAAAATTGGGGTTCCAGTTTTAAAAGCACATTTCTCTTACAATCTTAGGCTTATATTTGTTTTTCTTAGCAAATATGTTGCTTCCCTAAAAATTGAAAGCTGAACTGTCATTGGTAATTGGTAATTTCTTCTACTTTTACATGTTTGATTTTGAAAATCATCCATTGCTTGGAATTCATTTAAAATGTTTAGTAAACATTTGCAGTGAATATTAAAAATACCAAACTTACCCTGTTTACTTCTCGTTTTCTGACAGCTGATCGCATCGGTAGATCACCCTAGCTTTTCACGCCACTGTCACTGACACTTGTCTCAGTCAGACTTGGGAATCGAGGGATATATAGTTGGAATAGCCGTTTTCTTTATCACCAATCTTTTTGCAAATTTCATTTCAAATTGCATCTTACTCTCAAAATCGCTGTCAACGAAATGTCTACTGCACATGCAGGGCGCTAACGAGGTGCAGGTGTGTGCACAGCTGAGGCAGATGCCCGAGAGCGGCGAGCCATGACACCTGCAAAATATATGTGGACAGGAAAGACTGACAAACCTGGGAACTATTTCACTGGAATCTGCTTTAATACAGAAGCTGAAGCAATAGGGAACACTGTATGTCTCTGTAATTGAGAACTTTGCTTCTAAAAAACACAGGAGGATGGACTTCCAATATAAGTAACCGGTGAGTTAAACTGTCTTTCAGCATGTTTTTTCCCCCTAACCGTTCTTATGATCATGAAAATATTTGGTAATTCTGAGAAATATCCGTAATCGCCGATTTTAAAACGTAAACATCAAGTGTTGCATGAAGCAAAACACAGCAGGTATCCCATCGCACCTGTAGACAACACAACACCAAACCATATTAATTCGATTCCTGAAATCCTAATCTTCATAAATAATCTATTTGTAATCCACAAGTATTCCGAGAAATATCCGTAATCGCCGATTTTAAGACGTAAACATCAAGTGTTGCATGAAGCAAAACACAGCACTGGCCGCCGACTGTGTGCGTGTGTTTGCCGGTGGTGACGTCACACAGTCAGTGGCCATCTTAGCCGCTGATCGCTTGGCTGGGTCAGACAGCTCTCCACAACAGCGTACTTCAAGAGCGCATTGTCACCTTATGCGACATTTGTTGACACCAAAACATGTGCGGTTCGACTTAGCTCGTCTCAGACAACAATTGGAGATAAGAATTAGCGATATTGAATTTTCGTCTGTCCGTCTGCTTTAAAACTCTTGCTGCAGCATTTTGGATCAGCTGAAGACTTTTTAAAGATGTTTTAGGACAGCCTGATAATAAGGAATTACAATAATCTAATCTAGAGCTAACAAAAGTGTGGATCAGTTTCTCAGCATCACTCTGAGACAAGATGCTCCTAATCTTGGCAATATTACGCAAATGATAGAAGGCAGTCTTAGAAACAAATTTAATATGTGAATTGAAGGACAGATCTTGATCAAAAATAATTCCAAGGTTCCTCACAGAGCTATTAAGAGAGAGTAACCGCATCCAAACTGAAAGTTTGATTTGGAAAGGTATTTCTAAGGTTTTTTGGACCAACATGACTTCAGTCTTATCTGAATTTAATAGCAGGAAATTACAAGTCATCCAAGCTTTGATTTCCTTAAGACAGGCTTCTAACTTGGCTAATTGATTACTATCATCTGGCTTCATTGACAGGTATAATTGTGTGTCATCTGCATAACAATGAAAATGTATACAGTGCTTTCTAATAATTATGCCTAAGGGAAGCATATAGAAACTAAAAAGAGTAGGGCCTAGCACAGATCCCTGTGGAACTCCATGACTAAGCTTTGAGTTGAAAGAAAACTCATTATTTACATGAACAAACCGGAACCTATCAGATAAATAAGATCTAAACCACTGTAACGAAGTTCCATTAAGTCCAACATAGTGTTCTAATCTATCAAGTAGAATATTATGATCGATAGTATCAAAAGCTGCACTAAGGTCTAAAAGGACAAGTACAGAAACCAGTCCATTATCAGATACCATGAGGAGGTCGTTAGTGACCTTCGCTAAGGCTGTTTCAGTACTATGATGGATTCTAAACCCAGATTGAAACTCTTCAAGTAAACCATTTCCCTGCAGGTGGTCAAATAATTGCGTAGCAACAACTCTTTCTAAGATTTTTGAAATGAAAGGGAGATTAGAGATTGGTCTATAGTTAGCTAAAGCTCCTGGATCCAGCGTTGGCTTTTTGAGTAAGGGTTTAATTACAGCCATTTTAAAAGCCTGCGGTGCATGGCCTAAAGTTAATGAAGAATTGATTATATGAAGAATAAAGCTACCAATAAGTGGGAAGACTTCTTTAAATAACCTGGTAGGAATAGGGTCTAAAAGACAAGTTGAAGGTTTGGATGAGGAAACTATTTTGTCTAACTCACAAAGGTCGATTGGAGTAAACTCATCAAGACAGACATCAATTGAAGGAGTTGTAGTAGTTACAGTATTTAAGTTAACTGTGGGAAGAATCTGATTGATTTTATCTCTGATGGATGAAATTTTATTATTGAAAAAGTTCATAAAGTCCTGACTAGTAAGCTCTAAGGGAATGCTAGGATTGACAGAGTCCTGACTCTGTCAACCTGGCTACAGTGCTGAAAAGAAACCTGGGATTATTCTTGTTCTCTTCTATCAATGCAGAATAATAACTCGTTCTAGCTTTTCTAAGAGATTTTTTATAGATTAAAAGTTGATTTCTCCAAGCTAAATAGATTTCATCTAAATTAGTGGAGCACAATTTTCTTTCTAATTGACGAGTCTTCTGTTTTAAGCTACGAGTTTCTGTGTTGAACCAAGGAGTTAGAAATCTCTGATTAGACTTTTTCTTTTTTAAGGGGGGCACCAAGTCTAGAGTCTGACGCAGAGAAGCTGTAACACCTTTACTGTTGCATTCCAAATAAGAGTATAGGTAGGAATAATAGTATAGGGTGGAAAAAAACTGAAAATTTTAATAAGAGTATAGGGCGTAATAATAGTATAGGCTGGAAATTTGTTAAAATTTCAATAAAAGTATAGGTGCGCAATAATAGTATAGGGACGCACAATACATACAAAGTTAAATAATGTTCATAATTATGCCTGAGATATTGAAATATCTACAAAATTAAAAGAAACCACCTTCTGAATTGGTTTTATTTCTTTTGAAAATATTGTATGAACAATTTATCAGAGGAACATTAATAGCAATTTAAAATTTACCAAATTTAATGGTGAAGTTTAAACATTTGAAAAAAAAATAATACAACAAATGTACCAGTATATTCATAATATTGCAAATCAGCTTACTAATACTTGCTACCTGCCAAAAATATGAGGATTTAGTTTACAAATATTTATATTTGTAAATATTTTATAATAATTATAATAATAATTATAATAATAATAATAATATAATAATAATAATAATATAATAATAATAATAATAATATAATAATAATAATAATATAATAATAATATTATAATAATAATAATAATAATTATAATAATTTTATAATAATTTATATTTGTAACCTGCAACATTTTAAAGTTAATATACATGAACATGACATCAGTTTAGCTACAGAATTCAAATACCTTGGCATTGTACTAGATCCTCAACTCAAATTTAATCTTCATATAAAGAAAATTTCAAAAACAGTAAAAAAAAATCTGAACTGCTTTAAATTAATTAGATATTACATACCTTACGAAGCAGCTGCACTGTATATGCATTCTATGGTTTTTTCTCATATATCATACTGTTTGACAGTCTGGGCTCAAGCAGCCCCTTCCACAATAAGACATATAGGTTCATTATATAATCAAACCCTAAAAATCTTGGACAAAAAGCCCATTAGGTGGCATCACTGTAATGTTTTAAAAAAATACAACCTATTGAGTTTTGAGAGCTTCATTGACCTCTGTCTTCTGAAATTAACGTTCAAATGTTTCCATAAATCAGCACCCGAGCCACTTGCTGGTTTCGTCCAAAGACAGGACAGCAGCAGAGCCACCAGGAGTTCTGTTAACAATAACTGTAAAATATTCCACCGCAGAACCACATTTGGACAAACAGCTTTCTCTATAAAGGGCAGTCACATCTGGAACACAATGCCAAATAAAATTAAAATAATAACGGACTTTAAAACATTCACTAAAAATGTTAAAAACTGGCTGAAAAATAAACAAGAATGTACTCATGTATGAATTATTTGTCTGCAAAGTGAGAGTGAATGAAGGGAAGGAATAAATGTGTTTGTTTATAGTGAGTGACGGAGGGAGGGAGGCCTGAAATAGGCAAATGTGAGTTATGTTATATGTGTTAAATGTGAGTCAGGCTGTTATATTTGTGTATTTATAATATTTATAATATATGTGTATTTATAATATTTATGTTAAATGTGAGTCAGGCTGTTATATTTGTGTATTTATAATATTTATAATATTTATAATTGTGTATTTATAATTTTTCTGCATTGATGTATGTGGTTATTGTGTATATTTTTTATCTTGATTCTTTTTTCTAAAGCCCATCCAGGGACAAGAGTTGCAAATTAGCTAATAGCTATACACTCTATGTGCAACACATCAGATTGATTGTCTTTGATTAATTGTCTATGTTTATTGCACTGTCCCTGTCAAATAAACTAATCTACTACTACTATTTACTTTATAATTAAACAATATAGCATATAATGATTTTATTGTTGATTAATAGGGTAGTAGGGTTCACATACAGACATATTATTAAACTTCTTTGTTTCCTTATTGTACTTCTAGTTCAGATACATGTATGTTACCAGTAAATGTTACCAGTGAATGTATCAGTAATCAGAATCAGAATCAGCTTTATTGGCCAAGTATGCACAACACATACAAGGAATTTGACTCTAACTTAATGGTAGATGAAGATACATCTTTGCACTAATGCAGTATGTAGTACAACGCGCGTGGCCCCGGGCACATGGCATGATGACATGTAGACTGTTTTGTAAACAACCGGCACGTGTATCCCGAACACAGCCGAGATAATAAGGAAATAAAGGAAGTGCCTCCGACAGCTTTTTCAGCCAATTACGAGGAGTGATTTAGTGGCTGCGGGCCTGCTGCTTAGTACACACACACTTGAAAAAATATATACATACGAGTGCCACACTTCAATCGGTAAAGCTTTGAATAAATCTCGAAAAAATGTCCTTCATGTCAAAGCTGGCGCGGACCCCGAAAATGCACACGCTTTGTGCAACGCAACCTTCTGGTTTGGACAGCCTCGCTGGTGTCCTGATGGCAACGAACGCAGCACCCGGCGGTGAGTCTCCGACGACAAGCGAACGCAGCAGCCTGACTGATCTGCCCTCCCCTCCGCTTCAGGGAGACTTACGAAGCAGAGTTTCCAGGCAAAACTCTCTGGAGAACACCCACGACTGGGACCTACGTTCAGGTCCACGCGTTCTGATAAGCGTATAGACCCAAATAAAACCGTATAGGGTGACATAGGGCATATCCCAATAAGCATATAGACCCAAATAAAACCGTATAGGGCTGCATTTTTGGGCGAAATAAATATCCGTACATGTACGGGTATTTGGAATGCAACAGTATCCACCATGTTATCAATTACAGAAGGAGCAAGCTGTCTATAGCTTATTTCCGTTGTGTTGACACATGGCATAGAGGAAACAATCTGCATAAATTTGGTAACAGCATCATCTGAGAGGCATCTACTGTAATAATATTTTTCTTTAGGAGCCAAATAGTCAGAAATAGTAAAATCAAAGGTTAACAGACAATGGTCTGACAGTACAGGGTTATGAGGAGACACTACAAGATTTTCTATTTCGATGCCATATGTCAGAACAAGGTCCAATGCAGGGGTGTCAAACTCATTCCATGGAGGGCCAAGACCCTGCAGGTTTTACTTCCACCCAGTCTCTTCAGCAGGTGTTTTCACTGATCAGCAATCAGTGGGAAGAAATTCAGAGAAAACACCTGTTGAAGCCACTGGGTGGAGGTAAAACCTGCAGGGTCTTGGCCCTCCATGGAATGAGTTTGACACCTGTGGTCCAATGTATGGTGGAGGTAATGAGTAGAATTTCCTACTTTCTGAGAAAACCCAATCGAGTCTAATATTGAATTAAATGCCACATTAAGGCAGTCACTATCTACATCCACATGTATATTAAAGTCCCCTACTATAATTATTCTATCAGATTTCAGCACTAAATCAGCTAAGAAATCAACAAATTCGGATAAAAATTCTGAGTAGGTTGATGGGGGACGATAAACTATGGCAAATAAAATGTGTAGAGATACCCTTGGATAAGAATCTGTTGCCATCTGCCAAGATACTGACGATGAAATGAGGGTGGACATTTCAGCAAGACAATGATCCCAAAACACACAGCCAAGGAAACTCAACTGGCTCCAGAGAGGGAAAATAAAGCTGCTAAAATGCCCCAGTCAGTCACCTGACCTGAATCTAATTGAAAATCTAAGGAACAAACTGAAGATCAGAGTTCACAGAAGAGACCCACGGAACCTTCAAGATTTGAAGACAGTCTGTGTGGAAGAATGGGCTAAAATTACTCCTGAGCAATGTCTGCATCTAGTTTCTCCATACAGGAGGTGTCTGGAAGCGGTAATTACCAATAAAGACTTTTCAACTCAATATTAGATGAATTACACCAAGCGTGTTCAATACTTATTCCCTATGTCATTCCACTTTATTAAATATAACTTGTTTTGTGAACACAGTTGCCTTGATTTCTTTGTATGTATGGATTACTTGGGTTGTTACTGATATTTGGTGAAAATCTCAGGCCAATGGCTCCATCAAAAATATGTTTCATGAGAAAAATGGTGACGTGTTCAATACTTATTTTCCCCGATGTAAGTAGGTGCAAGATTTAAAAATGCTTTCCAAGCAATTCTAAGGCAATGGTTTTTTTTGTGGGTATAAAGCCACAATATACTATTTTGGCCAATACGTATTTGTTTTTGAGGTGGTTTTAGAGCCGCTACAGTGCATCTTTAAAAGCAGTTTAATGGTGACCTTCCTTAGACCTTAGTTCCTCCCATTGCTGAAATGACATAGGGCCACCAGCTCTTTCCATTCATCCCTCTTGACAGCGAGAGACTTGGCATCAATGAGGTTCAAGGAGACAGAACCGAGTTCTGGAGTGTTCTCCTCCAGGTGTGCTTCAGTCTGCCAACCTTCCTGGTACCAGCTGGGTTGAAGTCGGGCACCACGTGTGCTGCAGGTCGTTTTTCCCGGTAGACGAAGGAGATGTCCCATAAAGGAGAGCCTTCTCTCCATCATGTAGAGAGAGAGAGCAGTTTGTCCATGGTCCTGCTGTATACATCAACATTTGCAACCCTGTCACGGTAACTAATGTGAAGGATTTTTCTCAGGCATTTTGTATGGAATACATCTACTAGGTGGGTTCGATCCCAGCCCCAGACCAACAGTGATCTGTGCGGAGTTTGCATTTTCTCCCCGTGTCTGCATAAGTTTACTCGGGGATTTCTCCGGTTTCCTCCCACATGCCAAAAACATGCAAGTTAGGTTAATTGGCATCAAACTGGGGATTCTAAATTGTCCTTAGGTATGAATGTGAGAGTGAATGGTTGTCTGTCTCTCTGTGTTGGCCCTGCGATGGACTGGCAATCTGTCCAGGGTGTACCCTGCCTCACCCAAAGATGCTGGGATAGGCTCCAGCCGCTTTTTTCCTCACTGATTCTGAGACTCACCTTGCCTGCAAAAAGTCCCAGGGTGTTTGTCAGCGACTGCATGTCAATTTTGTCGCTTGTTAGTAAGGCAATGTCATCCGCAAAATCTAGATCGAGCAATCTTCCTTTGTTGAATGGTATACCTATTCCTGTTTCTTTGCACTTCCTCATCAGCCAATCAGTGACAAGAATGAACAAGAAAGGAGACAAGATGTACCCTTGCCTTACACCAGTCGTCACATGGAAAGGTCCTGATGATGCAGCATCTGTTCTGACAGTGCATAAAGCCTTCTCATACATGTTCCTGATGATACTGCAGAACTTAGCCAGAATCCTATAATGCCTCATGATGATCCATAATGACTCTCGGTGCACTGAATCAAAGGCTTTATTAAAATCGATGAAGTTGGTGACCGGCTTGTTCTGAAATTCCAATGTTTGTTCTACAATCACTCTCAAGGTAAATATTTGTTCACTACATGATGTAACAGGTCAGAAACCAGCTTGTTGCCCTTTGTCAGAGACTGTCCCAACACTATGCCCGTTTTGACACCTCGTCATCTGTGTCCAACTCCCCCCCTCCCTCCAGCTCCACAGCCTCCACATTCCCTACTTCATTTAAGGCACCCCCCCCCACCTCCCCCCCTCCCCTTATCATCAGTGAGCAGGATGTGCTCAAGCAGTTCTCCAGACTGAACCCGCGCAAGGCCCCCGGCCCAGACGGCGTGTCTCCCTCCACCCTGAGACTCTGTGCGAAACAGCTGGCTCCTGTATTCACAGACATTTTTAACACCTCCCTTAAGTTATGCCACGTGCCGTCCTGCCTCAATTCCTCCACCATCATCCCTGTCCCCAAGAAGCCACGGATCACTGGACTTAATGACTACAGACCTGTAGCGCTCACCTCTGTAGTCATGAAGTCCTTTGAGCGCCTGGTCCTGTCCCACCTCAAGTCCATCACCACCCCTCTCCTGGACCCGCTGCAGTTTGCCTACCGAGCCAACAGGTCTGTAGACGATGCAGTCAACCTGGCCCTCCACTCCATCCTGCAGCACCTGGACTCCCCGGGAACCTACGCCAGGATCCTGTTTGTGGACTTCAGCTCCGCATTCAACACCATCCGCCCCGCTCTGCTCCGGGACAAGCTGTCCCTGCTCAACGTGCCTGACTCCCTCTGCAGGTGGATCATCGACTTCCTGACGGACCGGAGGCAGCATGTGCGGCTGGGAAAGACTGTCTCAGACTATACTAGCATCAGCACCGGATCACCCCAGGGCTGTGTACTTTCCCCCCTACTCTTCTCCCTTTACACCAACTCCTGCACCTCCAGCCACCAGTCTGTCAAGTTGATCAAGTTTGCGGACGACACCACCCTCATCGGGCTCATCTCCAACGGCGACGAGTCCGCCTACAGGAGAGAGGTGGCCCAGCTGGCGTCCTGGTGCAGCAATAACAACCTGCAGCTGAACGCTCTGAAGACAGTGGAGATGATTGTAGACTTCAGGAAAGTCACTACTCCTCTGCCCCCCCTCACCCTCTCAGGCTCTCCCATCACCACTGCTGATTCCTTCCGCTTCCTAGGCACTACCATCACCAGGGACCTCAAATGGGAGCTGACCATCAGCTCACTCATCAAAAAAGCCCAGCAGAGGATGTTCTTCCTGCGGCAGCTGAGGAAGCTCAAGCTACCCACCAAGATGTTAGTGCAGTTCTACACAGCCATCATCGAGTCCATCCTCACCACCTCCATAACCGTGTGGTACGCAGGAGCCACTGCCAGGGACAGACTAAGGCTGCAGCGCGTCGTGCGCACTGCTGAGAAGGTGATCGGCTGCAAGCTCCCATCTCTCCAGGATCTGTACATCTCCAGGACCCGGAGGCGTGCTGGCCGGATCATAGCCGATCCCTCACACCCTGGTCATGTACTGTTTGCCCCCCTCCCCTCTGGTAGAAGACTTCGGTCCATCCAGACTAAAACCTCCCGTCACATGAACAGCTTCTTCCCCTCTGCCATTAGACTGCTGAACACTAAGTGACTCTCGTGCACCATGTACAGCAGCTCAACCAGACTCATGTCAATCATCACTGTTTTCTTCCTGCATTACCGACTGCACTATATAGTTCTCCACAGTATCTGCTGCTGGCTAATATATATTTTAACTGTTGACCAGTATCACTTAATCTTATCCTACACTTTATTACATGTATAGTTTATTTCTCTTATCTTATCATGTTTAATGTTGCAGCATTGTACCGAGACAAATTCCTAGTTTGTGTACTACATGAACAATGGCAATAAACCTGATTCTGATTCTGATTCTGATTCTTGTTGTTCTCTCAATTCTCGGTCAAGAGCTTCCCCGATTCATGTGAGCAGTATGCAACCAAAAACCTTGTTTGTTATGGAGAGCAGTGTTATTCCTCTCCAGTTACTGCAGTCACTACTATTTCCTTTTTTCGGCAGTCTTACAATTTCTCCTAGTTTCCAACCATCTGGGATAGTTAATAATAATAATGTTTATTTATAGAGCACTTTTCACAGACAGAGTGAACATGATAACATGATAAAAACAAAGCAAATGAAAATACAAGCACGAGACAGTAAAAAAACAAAGAAAACAGCAAGAGCACACAAAAACACAATCAATACATAGTTCATTAAAAAGCCAAGCTAGGACTTCCGGTCATGGCCGCCACGTAGGAGGACGTGCTTCCCTCTACTCTGCTCCTAAAAATTTAAAAAAAAAAAATAAAAAAATCGACAAATAACTCTCTCAATTGGAACAAAACTATCCCAGCGTTTGGGCGAGGATATGCCGGTAAAGCCTAAGGCTGGGAAATCAGGTGGAGGAAAAAGTGAACCGCCGAAACAGTCCAAATTAACGGACTTTCACATCCGGGACGCAGCAGAAAAAACCCCAGATATGGCAGAGCAAGCTAACGGAGGAGCGGTGACTGCTGACGACGGCACAGGTGCGGTGCTTGCTGCCATTGGCTCAATGAGAGCAGACTTCTCTACTAAGTTTGATGGGATTATAGCAGCGATAGAGAGTTTGAGAAAGGAATTAAGCGATTGTATGGAACGTGTAACGCAGGTGGAGCTCCGAATTTCCAGCGCTGAGAATGACGTCACCAGCCTACAATTAAAGGTGCGCACATTGGAATTAAAAAATAAACATCTGGAAGATAATGTCCTGGATTTAGAATCCCGGTCGAGACGGAACAACCTGAGGCTGGTGGGTCTTCCTGAGGGTACAGAGGGGCGGGACTCATGTTCCTTTTTGGAAAAGTGGATCCCAGAAGCGCTGAACAACGCGGAGCTGCATTCATCAGTCGTTCTGGAAAGCGCCCACCAAATTGGCCCACAGAGAGATAATAAGGCAGCACCGAGGACCCTAATTATGAAGTTCCTCAACTACAGAGACAGGATGACTATCTCCAACGCGGCGCGGGCCAAAGGAGAAATTAAATACCAGGATCAGCAGGTGCGGTTCTACCCAGATTTGGCCACAGGAATCCAACAATTAAGGAAACAGTTTGACCCCGCCCGTAAAGAGCTGCGCAACCTTGGGATTCGTCATGGAGTGATTTATCCTGCAAGACTGCTGGTCACGTATAAAGGGAGAACCCACACCTTCAAGACCCCAGAAGAGGTGCAGGAGCTCATCAAGAAGATCCAAGAGGAGACTGGTGGGAGCTAAGCATGAAGCATGAATAAGATATAAGGTAGAATATTTAAGCATTTGCACAGGCATCTGACTGATCTGAAGCAAATAGCAAGTTCACAAAATACAGATTGTATTGAATTTAAAAAAAAAAAAAACCTATGATGTACAAAGTTGCTATAAAATTTTGGAGTTAAGTTGGAAAACTACAGAAGAGAGTTAATGTTATGTCATTAAAAGCAGTAGAGTCAGGGTGATTGAGAGGAGAAAGAAAGAGTGGTTTTGCCTGATCCTTGTGAGTGAGGAGCAGTCAATGGCTATAGCAGGAGACGGAATTTTTTTTTTGATTTTGGGGGGGATTACCACGAATGTGGGAAGGGGAAATTTGTTTGTGTGTAGTTTGTAGGATGAATGTTCAACCACTCATGTTTTTGCTTCTCTGTGTGAGCATGTTTACATTGCGAGGTAATCCCAAACTCCTTATTGATCATAGACCAAAGCGCTAATCTTAATTTAACTTCATGGAATTGCAGAGGTCTACAAAATTTCAAAAAAACTTAAACAAGTTATGAATAAAATAAAAGACATAGGTTCAAAAATTGTGTTTTTACAAGAAATTCATCTAATAGAGGAGGATGTAAAAAGAATTTAAAAAAAGTTGGCAGGGAAGTGTATTCACCTCATCATTTTCATCTCGAGCCAGGGGAGTTATGACTCTCATACACAAAACAGACCCATTTCAAGTGAAAAATGTAATTGGAGACAAATTAGGAAGATACCTAATCATTCAAGGATCTTTGTTATTAGAAAATATAAATCTGGTGAACCTATACGGTCCCAATATAGATGATCAAATCTTCTTTGCTAATTTATTTCTTATTTTATCATCACTTACAGGGCAGCATATAATAGCAGGGGATTTTAATTGTACATTGAATCCCAGTATAGATAGATCAACAGGACTGGACTGTACGCACAATGAATGCAGGATGATCATTAATCATTTTATGAAAGAACTGAGATTGCTAGACATATGGAGAGAAATAAAACCGCAAGTTAAAGCCTACTCTTGTTATTCTAATACCTACAAGACATTCTCATGTATTGACTATTTTTTGATCTCCACAGAACTAAGGTCCAAGATTCAAAACTGTTTCTATGATAACATTGTGATCTCTGATCATGCACCCTGCTGTCTAATATATGTAGATAAGAAATTGACAAAGGAACCAGGTAGGTGGCAATTTCAGCATAAATGGCTTCAGGATGAGGAATTTGTTAAGTACATAGAAAAACAGATAGATGAGTTCTTTGACATCAATACTACACAGACATCAGCATGTGTAAAGTGGGAGGCTTTCAAAGCTTTTATTAGGGGACATATTATTAGTTATACAGGTTCAAAATCTAAGAAGACTCGAGAGGAGAGAGTCCAATTGGAACATAAAATAAAAATTCTCCAAGAAAAAGTGTATGCAGGAAGTGACCCAAAGTTAGAGAATGAATTACTGATTCTGAGAGCTGAATATGACAAAAAATCAGCGAAGAGAGCTGCCTCGAGTCTTCTAAGATTGAAGCAATCTTTTTATGAACAAGGTGAAAAATCAGGGAAATTATGGGCATGGCAGATTAAACAATTAGAATTTAAAACACCAATTACCAGTATTATAAGTAATGGACAGGCAGTTGTAGATCCTTTAGAAATTAACAGTGCCTTTAGAGATTATTATGAAAAACTATATGACACAAAAAATGAAACTGACTTAACAAAACTAAATGGGTTTTTGGACGAATTATCTATACCTTGTATTCCAAATAAAAACAGGGAGATACTGGATTCTAAAATTAGTCAAGAAGAAGTTGGGCTAGCCAATGATGATATGAAATCAGGAAAAAGTGCAGGACCAGATGGTCTTCCAGTTGACCTCTATAAAAAAATTTAAGAATAAATTAATAAAACCTTTTTTGGAAATGGTTTTAGAAGCATTTCAAAATAGTAATTTACCATTATACATGAATAATGCCTTAATTATACTGTTGCCAAAACCAGGTAAACCCTCTATCAACCAGTGTGCCCTGGTAAGTTCAGGTTTTTGTGGGAAATTATCCAATTTCACTTCTTAATTGGTACAAGAAATGCAACTACTTTGCCATTGTTGTGCATGTGTTCTGTAGGCGACCAAGAACCCATGCACAACAACAGCAAATTATTTGCATTTCTTGTACCAATTAAGAAGTGAAATTAGATAATTTCCCACAAAAACCTGAACGCACCAGGGCACACTGGTTGAAAAACATGTGAAAATATGAGACCAATAAGCCTATTAAATGCTGACCTTAAGATAATCTGTAAAATTTTAGCAAGACGGCTACAAGAAATATTACCAAATATTATTAACCGAGATCAGAATGGCTTTATAAAGGGAAGACAAGGCTTCCATAATGTAAGAAGACTATTTAATATAATCTATTCTAATAAAGAAGCACCGGATACAGCTCTCCTATCATTGGACGCTGAAAAGGCCTTTGATAGGGTCGAATGGCCCTTTCTTTTTGAAGTCCTACAAAGGTTTGGAATTGGAAATAATTTCATAAAATGGGTTCAGATATTATACAATAATGCTACAGCAGAAATCCTAACAAACAGTAATATTTCAAAATCAATAAAAATCAATAGAGGATGTCGACAAGGCTGTCCACTTTAACCTTTACTGTTTACTATGGCAATTGAACCTTTAGCGATGGCAGTACGTTTACATCCACAAATATATGGAATTAAAATAGGACCAACAGAACATAAAATCTCCCTGTATGCTGATGACATAATTTTGTTCATGTCGAATCTAAAAAAATCAATTCCGACTTTGTTGAATTTAATAAAGAATTTTGGGGAAATATCAGGATATAAAATAAATAAAACTAAATCTTCAATATTTCTTCAATTAAAGGTGCGCACTTTGGAAAAAAAAAAAATAAATGCCTGGAAGATAATGTCCTGGATTTGGAGTCCCGGTCGAGACGGAACAACTTGAGGCTGGTGGGTCTACCTGAGGGAACCGAAGGTCGGGACCCATGTTCCTTTTTGGAAAAGTGGATTCCGGAGGCGCTGGGCAGCGCGGAGCTGCAATCATCAGTCGTTCTAGAAAGCGCAAACCGAATCGGCCCACCGAGAGATAAGGGACCACCGAGGATGCTTATTATGAAGTTCCTCGGCAACACAGACAGGATGAAGATCTCCAACGCTGCGCGAGCCAAAGGAGAGATTAAACACCAGGACCAGCAGGTGCGGTTCTACCCAGATTTGGCCACAGGAATCCAACAATTGAGGAAGCAGTTTGATCCCGTACGTAAAGAGCTGCGCAACCTTGGGATTCGTCATGGTGTAATTCACCCTGCGAGACTGTTGACCATGTATGGGGGCAGAACACACATCTTCAAGACCCCAGAGAAGGCGCAGGAGTTCATCAAGAAGATCCAAGAAGAGACTGGTGGGAGCTAAGCATGAACAAAATATAAGGTAGAATACTTAAGCATTTGCACAGGCATCTGACTGATTTGAAGCAAATAGCAAGTTTACAAAATATAGATTGTATTATATATTAAAAAAAAAACTCTATGATGTACAAAGTTGCTAAAAACTTTGGAGTTAAGTTGGAAAACTACAGAAGAGAGTTAATGTTACGTCATTAAAAGCAGTAGAGTTAGGGTGATTGGGAGGATGAAGGAGTGGCTTTGGCTGATCCTCGTGGGTGTGGAGCGGTCGACGGCTATATCGGGAGACGGAATTTTTCTTTTGATTTTGGGGGGGATTACCACAAATGTGGGAAGGGGGAATTTGTTTGTGTGTAGTTTGTAGGATGAATGTCCAACCACTCATGTTTTTGCTTCTCTGTATGAGCATGTTTACACTGCAAGGTAATCCCAAACTCCCTATTGATCATAAACCAAAGCGTTAATCTTAATTTAACTTCATGGAATTGCAGAGGTCTACAAAATTTAAAAAAACTTAAACAAGTTATGAATAAAATAAAAGATATGGGTTCAAAAATTGTGTTTTTACAAGAAACTCATCTAATAGAGGAGGATGTAAAAAGAATTAGGAGTAGATGGCAAGGAAGTGTTTTCACCTCATCATTTTCATCCTGAGCCAGGGGAGTTATGACTCTCATACATAAATCAGTTCCATTTCAAGTGAAAAATGAAATTGGAGACAAATTTGGAAGATATTTAATCATTCAAGGATCTTTGCTATTAGAAAATATAAATTTGGTGAACTTATATGGTCCCAATATAGATGATCAAAAGTTCTTTGCTAATTTATTTCTTATCTTATCATCACTTACAAGGCAACATATAATAGCAGGGGATTTTAATTGTACATTGAATCCCAGTATAGATAGATCAACAGGACTGGACTGTACGCACAATGGATGTAGGATGACCATTAATCATTTTATGAAAGAATTGAGATTGCTAGATATATGGAGAGAAATGAAACCACAAGTTAAAGCCTACTCTTGTTATTCCAATACCTACAAGACATTCTCACGTATTGACTATTTTTTGATCTCCACAGAATTAAGGTCCAAGATTCAAAACTGCTTTTATGATAACATCGTGATCTCTGATCATGCACCCTGCTGTCTAATAATATATGTAGATAAGAAATTGACAAAGGAACCAGGTAGATGGCAAATTCAGCATAAATGGCTTCAGGATGAGGAATTTGTTAAGTACATAGAAAAACAGATAGATGAGTTCTTTGACATCAATACTACACAGACATCAGCATGTGTAAAGTGGGAGGCTTTCAAAGCTTTTATTAGGGGACATATTATTAGTTATACAGGTTCAAAATCTAAGAAGACTCGAGAGGAGAGAGTCCAATTGGAACATAAAATAAAAATTCTTCAAGAAAAAGTGTATGCAGGAAGTGATCCAAGGTTGGAGAACGAATTACTGATTTTGAGAGCTGAATATGACAAAAAAAATCAGCGAATAGAGCTGCCTCGAGTCTTCTAAGATTGAAACAATCTTTTTATGAACAAGGTAAAAAATCAGGAAAATTATTGGCATGGTAGATTAAACTATTAGAATTTAAAACACCAATTACCAGTATTATAAGTAATGGACAGGTAGTTATAAATCCTTTGGAAATTAATAGAGCCTTTAGAGAGTACTATGAAAAATTATATGATACCAAAAATGAATCTGACTTAACAAAACTAAATGGGTTTTTGAACGAACTATCTATACCGTGTATTCCAAATGAAAACAGGGAGACACTGGAGTCTAAAATTAGTCAAGAAGAAGTTGGGCTAGCCATTGATAATATGAAATCAGGAAAAAGTGCAGGACCAGATGGTCTTCCAGTTGACCTTTATAAAAAATTTAAGAATAAATTAATAAAACCTTTTTTGGAAATGGTTTTAGAAGCATTTCAAAATAGTAATTTACCATCATACATGAATAATGCCTTAATTATACTGTTGCCAAAACCAGGTAAACCCTCTAATAAATGTGAAAATATGAGACCAATAAGCCTGTTAAATGCCGACCTTAAGATAATCTGTAAAATTTTAGCAAGACGAATACAAGAAATTTTACCAAATATTATTAATCGAGATCAGAATGGCTTTATAAAGGGAAGACAAGGCTTCCCTAATGTAAGAAGACTATTTAATATTATTTATTCTAATAAAGAAGCACCGGATACAGCTCTCCTATCATTGGACGCCGAAAAGGCCTTTGATAGAGTCGAATGGCCCTTTCTTTTTGAAGTCTTACAAAGGTTTGGACTTGGAAATAATTTCATAAAATGGGTTCAGATAATATACAATAATGCTACAGCAGAAATCCTAACAAATAGCAATATTTCAAAATCAATAAAAATCAATAGAGGATGTCGACAAGGCTGTCCACTTTCACCTTTACTGTTTACTATGGCAATTGAACCTTTAGCGATGGCGATACGTTTACATTCACAAATATATGGAATTAAAGTTGGACCAACAGAACATAAAATCTCCCTGTATGCCGATGACATAATTTTGTTTATGTCGAATCTTAAAAAAATCAATTCCGACCTTGTTGAATTTAATAAAGAATTTGGGGGAAATATCAGGATATAAAATAAATAAAACTAAATCTTCAATATTAATGCTAAATGAGACCCAGAGAAATCACCCAGCCCCTGAGGTAAATCAATTCAATGTTGTAAATCAGTTTAAATATTTAGGAATCCAAATTGTGCCTAAGCTAGAATCAGTCGCCAGTGTCAACTATGAAGCCTTAATGACAGATATTAATGAGTTACTTCCGAGATGGATGTCACTACCAATGTCGATGATCGGGAGAATCAATATACTTAAAAGTAATATCTTACCTAAAATACTTTATTTATTTCAATACATTCCCTTACCACCACCTTTAGATTTATTCTCAAGAATTAAAAAAAAAGTTAGTGGAATTTATATGGAACAACAGGAGGGCTAGATTACGTCTGTCTTTATTATATTTACCATTTGATCGTGGAGGTCTGAAATGTCCAAATTTTATGTTGTATTATTGGTCGGCACAACTGAGGTCTATGACATATTATTTTTCATCAAATGATCTCCCTCACTGGACTGAAATGGAATCATACAATTTACCTTTACCTCTTCCCATATTCATATACTCAGATTCGGCAAAAAAAATTACAAAAACAAGTTAAAAATCCATTTGTAAAGCATATGATCAAAATATGGTGTGAAACTAAAAACTATTTAAAAGAACCACACTTATTGTCACAATTTAGCCCAATATGGGGTAATCAATATTTTAAACCAGGGAGAGCGGACGCTGTATTTAAAGTATGGAATTTAAAAGGGATTCAAAAGATTCAAGATTTATATCTGCCATGTGCAGATAACATAATGTCTTTTGAAGAGCTGAGGATCAAATTTAATCTTAATAGAACACATTTTTTTAAATATCTTCAACTTAGGAACTTTATTCGATCAAATCAAAATAAAGCTCTCACTTGACCTATTTACTCATCCTTGGAAAAAATGTTGATGAAAGATAGTAAAAGAAAGGGTATTATTTCAGAGTTTTATAACTCACTGACACTATCCTCAAGTGAAAACTCACAGAAAAGATTAAACTACTGGAAAGAAGATCTGCAAACTGAAATTTCAGAGGAACAATGGGAATTGGCTTGTACAGAAGCTCAAGCCAAATCAATAAATGTACGTCTTAAATTGATACATTTTAAATGGTTAATGCGGATGTATGTTACACCGGAGGAGTTAAATAGATATAACAAAAACATACCAGATACGTGCACAAAATGCATGGAAAGTAAAGGAACCCTATTTCATTGTGTATGGGAATGTAGAATAATTGGAGTGTTTTGGGAAGAGGTGAGGGTAACAATTGAAAAAATAATTTCAAAACAAATCATATTGAATCCTAAACTGTTTTTGTTGGGTCTGTACCCAGAAAAGTATAACTTTAATAAAAGTGAAAGAACATTCATAGACCTCAGTTTGCTTAATGCCAAAAAATGTATTGCACTACTGTGGAAAACGACTCATAGACCAGATGTGACTCAGTGGTTAAGACAGATGTTAACAAACCTTCCATTAGAAAGAATAACATACATACTGAAATCAAAGGAAATTGTGTTTGAGAATATATGGAGACCTTTTATTGATTATGTAAAAAATTTAAACATAACTTTTGAAGAAGAAGGTGAATGATGTGTGTGGACCTTGTAAATTCCAAACTGGTGAACATAATATATATACTTATGTGATGGATTGTCTAGACTAAACAGAGGAGCATTGTTGAAGACTTGATTTTGTTGGTGGTTGTTGGTGTTTTTAGTGCATTTTTTTGTAGTACTTTAGTGTTAGTGTTTGATTGTTTGTGTTATGTTTGTTTAAAAAAAAAAAGGTTCAATAAAGATATTGTGGAAAAAAAAATCTTCAATATTAATGCTAAATGAGACCCAGAGAAATCACCCAGGTCCTGAGGTAAATCAATTCAAAGTTGTAAATCAGTTTAAATATTTAGGAATTCAAATTTTGCCTAAGCTAGAATTAGTCGCCAGTGCCAACTATGAAGCCTTAATGAAAGACATTAATGAGTTACTTCAGAGATGGATGTCACTACCAATGTCGATGATTGGGAGAATTAATATACTTAAAAGTAATATCTTACCCAAAATGCTTTATTTCAATACATTCCTTTACCACCACCTTCAGATCTATTCTTAAGAATTAAAAAAAAGTTAGTGGAATTTTTATGGAACAATAGGAGGGCTAGATTACAATGTCTGTCCTTACTATATTTACCATTTGATCGTGGAGGTCTGAAATGTCCAGACTTTATGTTGTATTACTGGTCAGCACAACTGAGGTCTATGACATATTATTTTTCATCAAATGATCTCCCTCACTGGACTGAAATGGAATCATACAATTTACCTTTACCTCTTCCCATATTCATATACTCAGACTCGGCAAAAAAATTACAGAAGCAAGTTAAAAACCCATTTGTAAAGCATATGATCAAAATATGGTGTGAAACCAAAAAATATCTAAAAGATCCACACTTATTGTCACAATTTAGCCCAATATGGGGTAATCAATATTTTAAACCAGGGAGAGCGGATGCTGTATTTAAAGTATGGAATTTAAAAGGGATTCAAAAGAATAGAGACTTATATTTGTCAGGTTCAGATAACATAATGTCTTTTGAAGAACTGAGGATCAAATTTAATCTTAATAGAACACATTTTTTTTAAATATCTTCAGCTTAGGAACTTTATTCGATCAAATCAAAATAATGCTCTCATCCGACCTACTTATTCATCCTTGGAAAAAATCTTGACGAAAGATAGTAAGAGAAAGGGTATTATTTCAGAGTTTTATAACTCATTGACATCATCCTCAAGTGAAAACTCACAGAAAAGACTGAATTATTGGAAAGAAGACCTGCAAACTGAAATTTCAGAGGAACAATGGGAATTGGCTTGTGCAGAAGCTCAAACCAGATCAATGAATGTATGTCCTAAATTGATACATTTTAAATGGTTAATACGGATGTACGTTACACCGGTGGAATTAAATAGATATAACAAAAACATACCAGATACGTGCACAAAATGTATGGAAAGTAAAGGAACCCTATTTCATCATTTATGAGAATGTAGAAAAATTAGAATGTTTTTGGAAGAGGTGAGGGTAACAATTGAAAAAATATTTTCAAAACAAATCATATTGAATCCTAAACTGTTTTTGTTGGGTCTTTATCCAGAAAAGCATAACTTTAACAAGAATGAAAGAGCATTCATAGACCTCAGTTTGCTTAATGCCAAAAAATGTATTGCACTATTGTGGAAAAAGACTCATAGACCAGATGTGAATCAGTGGTTAAGACAGATGTTAACAAACCTTCCATTAGAAAGAATAACATACATACTGAAATCAAAAGAAATTGTGTTTGAGAATATATGGAGACCTTTCATTGATTATGTAAAGAATTTAAACCTAACTTTTGAAGAAGAAGGTGAATGATGTGTGTGGACCTTGCAAATTCCAAATTGGTGAATGTATATTATGTATACTTACGTAATGGATTGCCTAGACTAAATAGAGGAGCATTGTTGAAGACCTGCCTTAGTTAGTGGTTGTTGGTGTTTTTAATATTTTTTTTTAATTATTTTAGTGTTAGTGTTTGATTGTGTTTTCTTTGCAAAAACGTTCAATAAAAATATTGTGGAGGGAAAAAAAGCCAGGCTAAAAAGGTGGGTCTTTAGTAGCTTCTTAAGTGGAAGGTGCAGATCTATGTTCAAAAGGTAAAGAGTTCCAAAATCTGGTAGCAACAGCAGCAAAGGCTCTATCGCCTTTGGTTCTGAGCCTAGTTCTCGGAACTACCAGTAGGTTCTGATTAGAAGACCTGAGAGACCTGCCAGGATGGTGTAGATGGAGCAAGTCACTAATATAAGAAGGCGCCTCATCATGAATGGCTTTGTAAGTAAGAACAAGAACTTTAAAATCAACTCTATAATTTATAGAAAGCTAATGCAAGGAGGCCAAAACGGGAGTGATATGACAGAATCTACTGGACTTGGTAATCTATCAGCAGAATTCTGGACCAACTGTAGGCGATGAAGCGAGGATTTACTAAGGCATGTAAAAAGAGCATTACAGTAGTCCAAACAGGAAGAAACAAAGGCATGAATAATAGTTTCTAATTGACTGTAAGAAATCAGTGACCTAATTTTGGAAATATTCGTAAGGTGGAAAAAACAACTCTGGGTCAGAGATTGAACATGCTGATCAAAATTCATTGGTCAAAAATTACACCAAGATTTTTTAGATTAGACCGTATATTGGAGCTTAATGAACCAATGCTATTAACTGTCACAAGAATTAGATTATCAGGTGCTACAATAAGGACTTGAGTTTTGTCAGCATTAAGTTGCAAAAAGTTATTAGACATCCAGTCCTTAATTGCAGACAATCATGAATAATTTTTAAATTGTCAACATGGTCAGGTTTAAAAGAGAAAAACTGTAAATTGTCAGTGTAGCAGTGATAAGACACACCTTTAAATATGCTGATGATAGAACCAAGAGGCAGCATATAGAGGGCAAATAAAAGTGGACCCAGAATAGAACCCTGAGGCACCCCACAAGTTGAAGGAACAGAGTCAGATGAATAAGAGCCAACTGCCACAGAAAAACTCCTACCAGAAAGGTAGGAGGAAAACCAATCCAGGGCTTTTCCAGAAACCCCTACCCAATCTCTAAGCCTTTGTAACAAGATACAATGATCAACAGTATCAAATGCTGCAGAAAGATCCAACACTAAAATGGAGCAATTACCAGAGTCTTAGTTAGTTAGTTAATTCCCTTCCACAGCATGTGGAACACCATTTCTAGTGTATGGGCCGGCGCCTATCTCCGTTTCTCTGACCCTAGGCCACACAGCTACTGTAAGTAGTGAAAGCTACAGTGGGGGGTCAGTCCTCTGGTAGCTCTGTGCGTAACTTTCCTTTCCCCGTTCTATTATGCTGAGCACCACGCTAGAAGGTGGAAAGTACCATTTTTATATGGTCTTTGGTATGACCCGGCCGGGATTTGAACCCCTGCCTCCCGGGTGTGGGGCGGATGCTCTACCAACTGAGCCACCACTCCGGTAATTACCAGAGTCTGATGACATTAAAATATTTGACACCATGAGAAGAGCAGTCTTTGTTGAGTGTTTCTGACGAAAACCTGACTTAAATTGGTCAAAAATATTGTGTTCAATCAGAAAGTCAGTAAGCTGCTTGGCAACAACTTTTTCTAAAAGTTTAGAAACAAAAGGAAGCTTAGAAATTAGTCTGAAGTTTTTAAAAACAGATGAATCAAGGTTAGGTCTATTTATTTTTTTAAAGTGGCTGCACAACTGCATGTTTAAAATACGAGGGGACACAACCAGATTCAAGTGAACTGTTAATGATATTAACCAAAGATGTACCCACTGAGCAAATTACCTCTTAACATTTAACAGTTTCAGTTTCTAGGATCTTGTTAAAGAGGCTGGTCAGTTGAGGAGTCAGAGCACTTGAACCATATTTGAGAAGTTCCGGTAGTATTTCGTCAGAACCGGCTGCCTTGCTGTTTGACAGTTTCTTCAAAACTGTCCTGATCTTAGTTTCGGTAATAGGTTCTGTGCTGATGTTGATGTCGTAGCTGTCAGACGGCACTTCTTCCTCCGTGACTGGGTCATCCGGTGTGGGTTGGTTTAACACCTCGCTGAAAAGTTTGCGCCATCTTTGTTCTCATTCTTCTGGAGTTTGAAGTATGGCACCATTCTTAGCCACAACTGGAACTATTTTGCTGGTGTTGTCTGAAGACAGTTGTTTGACGAGTTGATAAAGCGGTCACTCTTTCTTGCATTTTCAGTGGCAGTTGTAAGGCTCTTGACCCACACCTGCTTGTCTTTCTTGCATGATCTTTTTACCATTTTGTCAATGTTTTTGTACCTTTGCATATTCATCTTAGATGGTTTTATTTCTCTATTTAACTTTGCGTGTTCTCTATCATCTATGAGCTTCCATGATTTATTGCTGATCCATTGTTCGGACCTTTTCCTCTTATGTAACCACCAGTATTCTCCGCTGCTGCTCGGACACAGCTCATGATGTTCTCAAACTGTTCATTGATGTTGCCAGAATCATCCATGAGCGCTCAGAACTTGTTACTCAGTTCCAGGTTGAATTCTGCTTGTTGGTGGGGATCCTTTAACTTCAACATATCAAATTTTTTCCTTCCTACAGATTTCTTGGGAGCTTTCAGTTTAGCTATGAGGAGGTGGTGGTCACTGCCTACTTCAGCACCCCAATGCATTCTAACATCTATGACAGTGGTCTTTCACCTCCTAGAGATGCACATATAGTCTCTTGTTTTTAGTTATCCCATTTCGTGATGTCCAGGTAATTTTATGGATTTGTTTGTGTTTGATGAAGGTGATCATGATGTTGAGCCCTTCAATGTTGCACAATGACATGAATCTTCCTCTGCTGGCGTTATGAACAGAAGCTGAGCCAAAAGGACAGATGGTGTCTTCAAAACCGGTTTGGTATGGAGAAATCTGAGCATTGAAATCACCTAGCAGTATCTTGGTATCATGAATAGGGATGTTATCTAGACATTGTTGAAGCTGATCGTAGAATGCATCGTTGACACCGTCATCCACGACTTCTGTTGGGACATATATTTGGATGATGGTCATTTTATAGAATCTTGTCTGGAACCTTGCCATGATAATTCACTCTGAGATGGGGTGCCATGAGAGTAAACATTTGTTTGCTTGTTTTGAAAGCAGAATACAAACACCTTGAAGGCATTTGTTGTTTTACCAGAGAAGAGGACTGTTTTCTCTCCAGAGACACGTTTTTCCTGCCCTTTCCAACGAACTTCAGACAAACCCAAGATATCCATCTTGTATTCCAATAGGATATTAATGATCATTTCCAGCCTGACGTCTGGGTTCAATGTATGTACATTGTAAGCACCAATTCTGGTAATAGTTTTGGCACAGAGAAATTGGGTTCTCTGACGTTGAACTTCCAATTTCATCCCACATCTTCATCATGTCATCAGCCACTGGCCTCTGCTGTTGACATTCCTCATCACCATAATATTTGCAAATGTGTGCACAGATCTACAAATGCGTGCACTGATCCACAAATGTGTAAAAAAGTATTTGCAAATGTGTACACAGATTCACAAATATGTAAAAAGATCTCATATTTGTGTACTTAGTTAAAAACCGCTTGAAAAGATCACAGCTGTGTCTCAATTGGCTGTCAAAGTACACATGACTTTTGCAACACTTCTGGCTTGACTGATCTCCAAATGTGTAGAAAGAGCTACAAATGCCAGTAAGCTGGGTTTTTGTTACCCTGACAGACACCACGTCATCACATTTGCTCCTGTCAGCTTTGCTGGAATGAGCTAATAAAAATTCAGGTGAGCAGTAACCAACAACTTTACTGTCACTAATTTATCAAGTTATTCTCTTAACTTTGAGACGTTTACATAAATTTGTGTGTGTATCTGTGTGTGTAGGGGGGTTTCATGTGTATTTGTGACTCTTTACACATAAATTTACTCCCTTTTCTACGCAAATTTTAAATATTTTTGCATAAATTTTTCAACTTTTTACTCATAAATTTGTAACTTTTCTCGTAATCCCCCCGTAGGTTTTTTTCCTTGTACATTTGACACTTTATTCTCCTAAACTTCAACATTTTCCTCAAAAACTTGAGAAATTCTTTTTCCAAGTGTACTTCTTTACCTCCACAAAAGTGGTTATGTTTTTAATTGGTGTTGGTTTGCTTGTCTGATAACTAGCAGGATTTTTTTTAAACTACTGAACAAGATTTTGATGAAAGTTTTCATCAGAGGTGGCCACTTGCCAAAGGACGCACCCAACAGATGTGTGGCCAGTATGCTGATTCCCAGATAACGTCACTCGTTTTAACTGCCTTGTTGGGAATATGCAATCTCTGGGTGCCTTTTAAGTTTTCTTTTTTTATACTTGCAACTTTGCTTTTGTCAATCTGCCCAGTTTTTGCAACTTTTTTTCTTCATAAAGGTGCAACTTCTTTTTGTAAATTTAAGTTTTTCTCATTAATTTGCTACTGTATTTTGAAAATTTGCAATTTTTCTGGTAAATCTGCAATTATTTTTCCTCATAAACTTGCTGCATTATTTGTAAATTTCCAGTTTTTTCTGGTAACTTGGTGACTTTTTTCTTATAAATTTGCTACTTTTTTGTCACAAGTTTGTGACTTTTCTCAGAAATTTGCAAGATTTTTAACTGTACATCTGACTTTTTCTTGTAAATTGTCTAATTTTCCATGGTAAATTTACCATAAATGTATAACTTTTTTCTTGTAAATTTCCAACTCTCTTCTTGTAAATGTGTATTGTCCTTATGGATGTTAGTTTGGTTTTTATTATATGTAATGGTTTAATTTTTTTCTGCTCATCTAGACAAAGACCCAGGGTTATGTTTTTAATGTTTCTGTTGGGAGGGGGAATTTCTCCTACCCCCTTTTCTTCTCTTTTAAAGGGTTTGAACTCTTCCAAAGTACAAAAATTACCCCCCCCCCCAAAAAAAAGAAGCTAGAAACGGCCCTGCTCGTTACAACTTCATAGAAGTGAACAACAGCTGGAGCTGTCCGAAAACGATCTGCCCCCACTTCAACCTCTTGTCCCGAGCTACAGACCCACTTCAAACTCTTGTCTCGGGTTATAAATGTGTCAAAGAATCGCCAAGTACACCAAACTTTTAAATACGTGCAGAAATCGCTGCCCTGTGTATGCCAGCCCGTACTCACCTGTTTAGACTCGGTCGCTTGATTTCGTAAGTCCAATAAAATGAGGAAGTCGGAGAATAATCACTGGGGATGCTTCAGAAAGGTTAATCTTGCGTCCAGTTTAATGGTATCAGGTAAGAAAAGTCAAACGGGTCATAAAATCCTGCCGTTCGTTCACCTGTGAAGCCTCCGCGCTAAACTGGCTCCAAAATATAAGGACTACTTTTTCTCGGAGAGTGCACGAGGCGTCGAAAACACGTATCCAAATTTTAAAATGGACCATAAAGTTTCAGTTAAAGAGAACCCGTCGGCATGGTCTGAGGAGGTGAAGCAGTCCCGGGCTCCTCACCGCCTCCCTGCTTCGTGTCTGTACAGTGCTGTGGAGTAAAGGAGAGCGTCTGTCTGTCCGGCGGTTACCTGACTTCAGTCATCACGGCGGGGCCAACCCTCCCGCCTCCACATCAGCGGCCTCATGTTTCCTGTTGTTGTCGCTGCGCCACGCTAGACACACGGCTCTGCAGAGGCAGCAGGTTAAGATGTTTTCTTTGTATTTAACTAGCAGGGAAATTCAAATTCAAACGTTTATTTCAAACTCAGGGTTTATATTAAATGCAGAACTAAAACGAGTAGAAAATAAATAAATAAAAGTATATACAGATCAGCAGTCACTCGGCGCTCTTGTAACAACAATAACATACAATATTGAACTCAGTATAAAATAGAATGCCACCACTTCCAAATGCTGGAGTGAAGTGTGAGTGACGAGTTGACAATTGCTGCTATAAGATGATTGTTACATGCCAGCAACCTACTCATAAAACTGTAAACATTCTTTCGTATCAACTCGCCAAAAGACGGAATGTTCAAGGACACAAACATCTTGCTTGCACTCGACCTACGTGGTATATCTAACAACCTTCTTAGGGAGTTATTATATGCAATGCAGATTTTGTTCCTAACAGCAACATTGCTATTAAACCATAAAGGCGAGCAATACATTGAGGTACAGAAGGTCTTGAACAGCATACATTTAACATCAGGAGAACATCTATGGAAATTTCGCAACAGTAAATTTGTTTGAGCATAGAGTTTCCTGAGTTGCCTGTTACAATCAACATTGGTTTTATCAGATTCAATCCACACACCTAGGTATTTGACTTTTTCAACAAAGTTCAAGCTATTACCACAAAGTGGCATAACAGGATTCGAAGTATTGACACCCTTCAGTTTGAAAGCCATGCACATAGATTTAGTACAGTTGAACAAGATGTCATTTTTTTCACCAAATTTTTCACATTCCGAGAGATGTTGCATCGCTGCAGTAGACAAACTTAACAGAGATCATCAGCATAGAAAATGTGATTTAACAGTGCACCGTTAATGGAGCCGCCCACATTAGTATTGTTCAACAGTACACTGAGATCATCAACATAGACATTAAACAATAAGGGTGACAGTACACCACCTTGTTTAACACCGTTGGTCACATGAAATTTGGATGAGGTGTGGGGAGCGAGAAATGAAGAAGCTGAGTGATTTTATAATTCAGATTTAATGTCGGCTTCGCCTCCCCAACATGTCTCACCCAAGGCAGAAAGCAGAAAGAGGCTGATCGCAGTCAGACCCCCATACTTATACACCACACAACAATAGCCAACATCACACATCCTTGTCATATCCTTCTCATCATCCCATGTCTCCTTCCAATGTCCTCCGGTTCTTTCGTCTGACCCTAGGGGGTCAGGAAGTCTTTTCAGGTCTTCACCGCCACGCCTCCATCTCCTCGTTGTTCTCCGCAGGCGGTCCAGACCTATTGTCCTCTTCTGAGACGTGAGGTCATTCCACACATGCAATCACAAAACATCTCCCTGTGTCTATACATATGCAGATATGGATATATGCACTACAGCCCCCCCCCCCAAATGTCTAAGAAAAGGACAATATATGAAGGTTCACAGAATATGGTGACATCACTGGCATAACTATGCAAGTTGATCACGTTAAAAACACAGTGATAACAGTAACAGTACAGTCTATGCCCCATGTCCACCTTAAAACTGCTATGACAACCCCGACAGCATATCTTAAAACACATTGTCACATTCACATCAGTCTGTGTGTCGTCTGGGTTTTAACCGTCTTCCAATTCTGCTGTACGCCTGCCTCGGCGTCCCAGCGGTGCTGTCTTGTAAGGAATCTGCAGCTTGAGGAAAAGAGTGGTTATTTGATCCCTGCGGGGGGGCTGGGACGTGTCCCTTGGGGGGGTCTACCACGTCGAGGTGCTCTCGCCACCCGTACAGGCTCGTCACTCAACATGAAGGCAAGCTTGAGTCTGTCAATGCTGACTGTCTCTTTTCTGTCCCCCAAATCCAGCACAAAATGCTTATCACCAGGTTCCAGCACTCTATATGGGCCATCATATGGTGGGCGGAGGGTTGGCTTTAAAGCCTCGTGCCTAACAAAAACAAACTCGGCATTTTTTAAAGCCTGGGGAACAAAAACCCGCGGAAAGGTGTGATGAACCGGGCCTGGGAGCATGTCCGCTCCCGTGCTGCTTAGTGGCCCCAGAGCTGGGAGGCGCCCCAGCTCTGGCTGTTCTGGTAAGAATTCACCGGGGAGCCTGAGAGGTCGTGCAAAAACTAATTCTGCTGGGGAGGCGTCTAGATCCTCCTTGGGCGCAGAACGCAACCCCAATAAAACCCACGGTAGTTTGTTAACCCAATCTGCATCCGTTAGTGACGCTCTGAGGGCAGCCTTCAAAGACCTATGAAAACGCTCGCATAAACCGTTAGCCTGGGGGTGATACGCTGTAGTGTGATGGATTGTTGCCCCTAAGCTGCTGGCCATCACGGACCAGAGCTCTGAGACAAACTGAGGCCCCCTATCGGACGTGATGTCCGACGGGACTCCGAAACGCGCTACCCAGGTCGTTAAAAAAACGCGAGCCACCTCTACGGCCGTAGTTGACGTCAGCGGGACCGCTTCTGGCCAACGTGTGGTTTGATCCACCATTGTTAAAAGATGTGTGAACCCCTGCGAGGACGGTAGGGGGCCCACGAGGTCGACATGCACATGGTCAAACCTCCTGGCCGGGATTCGGAACGGTTCTAAAGGAGCTTTCGTGTGCTTGTGAATTTTGGCACGTTGGCAAGACATGTATGTTCTTGCCCACTCCTTTACGTGCTTGCGCAGGCCCGGCCAAACAAACTTTTCCGCCACCATTTTTACCGAAGCGCGCACTCCCGGGTGCGCCAGGGAGTGAACCGAGTCAAAAACGCGGCGGCGCTACGTGGCCGGGACTACCGGGCGAGGTCGCCCGGTTGACATGTCGCAGATTAAGGGGGGCACACCGTCACGCAAACCCCTGCTCTCCAGCCTTAACCCTGTTGGTCCAGACTGGAGTGCGCGCACGTCCGTGTCACTACCCTGTTCTGCTGCCATGGCTGCGTAATCTATCCCTACGTGAACTGGGGCCGCGTGCGCTTCCGTGTTGGTCTTGCGCTCTGCGGCTGTGGTAGTATGATCTGCCTCCACGTGCCCTGACGATGTCACGGTGCGGGAGAGGCAATCTGCCACCACGTTGAGTTTGCCCGCTACGTGCCGAATGTCTGTGGTAAATTCCGAAATTGCGGCCAGCTGCCTTTGTCGCCGGCCCGACCAAGATTCTGAGATTTTAGACATCGCAAAAGTGAGTGGTTTATGGTCGACAAAAGCCGTGAAACGCCGACCTTCCAGCCAGAACTGGAAATGGCGGATGGACAAATGAAGCGCTAACAGCTCTCTGTCAAACGTGCTGTATTTGCGCTCGGTTTCGTTTAAGGATTTGCTAAAAAATGCTAGCGGTTGCCAAGCCCCGTCAACGTGCTGTTCCACGACCGCCCCTATGGCCAAATTTGATGCGTCTGTGGTAAGCGCTATGCGGGCCGAGGGGTCGAGGTGGGCCAACAGCGCGGCGTCAGCCAGGGCTCTTTTTACTTCCGCGAACGCGCGTTCCCGCTCCGGGGACCACGCAACCGCGTTGGAGGGCTTTTGTTTTCTAAGCGCGGCATATAATGGCTGCATGAGCTGAGCTGCGCGGGGGAGGAAACGGTTGTAAAAATTTACCATTCCTAAAAATTCCTGCAGCGACCTGACCGTTTGTGGTCGGGGAAAATTTGCCACTGCGCGCACCTTATCAGGCAATGGGACTGCCCCTTCTGGGGAAACGCGGTGTCCCAAAAAATCAATCTGCGCCACGCCGAATCGGCACTTGGCTGGATTAATTATTAACCCATGTTCTTCCAACCTCTGAAAAACTGTAGTGAGGTGATTTTCGTGTTCCTCCTCAGACGTGCTGGCGACTAAAATATCGTCAAGGTAGACAAACACGAAAGGAAGATCGCGTAACACAGCGGCCATTATACGCTGAAACGTTTGTGCCGCACCTTTAAGGCCAAACGGCATGCGCAGAAACTCAAAAAGACCAAAAGGGGTTATTACGGCCGTTTTAGGGATGTCCTCAGGTCGGACTGGGACTTGGTGGTAGCCGCAGACCAGGTCTATTTTAGAAAAAATACGCGCACCCGCCAGATGTAGTGAAAAATCCTGGATGTGAGGGATTGGGTAGCGGTCATGTGCTGTAGCATTGTTTAATCTGCAATAATCACCGCAAGGTCTCCAGGAGCTGTCGGCTTTCGGGACATATGCAGTGGCAAAGCCCATGGGCTTTTCAAGCGCTGAATAATGCCCAGTTTTTCCAGGCTGGCGAACTCGTCGCGTGCTATGGCGAGCTTGGTTGCGTCTAAGCGCCGAGCTTTAGCGAAGACAGGGGGGCCCATTGTGGGGATGAAGTGCTCCACCCCGTGTCTCGCTACTGTTGCCGAAAATTTGGGAACTGTGAGTGCTGGAAATTGGGTGAGGAGTTTGTCAAACTTACCTCCTGCTGTGGCGACGTTGGCCTGCACGGGTGGTGGGGACACTCGAGCTGCACAGGGGATAGAAGAGAATGACAGTGCATTGATTAAGCGTCTGTTTGCAAGATCAACTAACAACCCATGTGAACATAAGAAATCAGCACCTAACATGTTGAAACTCACCGCCACTATAATAAAAGTCCACTCATAAGTGCGGCCGTGTAAGGACAGAGACAAGGTCCTTTCACTATAAGTGCTGATGTTCGAGCCGTTCGCCGCCGTTGCCCTGTTGCCGCGGGGTCCAGCCACTCGGTCAGCGTAGGTCGGGGTGATGAAGCTCACCTGAGCTCCGGTGTCTATGAGGAAATGTCGCCTGGAGCCTTCATCAGTGATGTAGAGCAGCTTGTTGGCCTCGCGGAGAGCCGTAGCTGCTAACGGTTCCCGGCTTTGGAGTTTCCTGCTCTTGAAACTGCACGGTGGCACACACTTGTATGCCCTCTCAGCGAATCGCCGGTGGTAGTAACAGAGGTCGTCTCGTCTGTTGCGTCGCGGCCGCGTCACTGCCATGGTGGGCGGGATTTGCTCCGCTGTCTCCGGCTCCCCGCTGCCCCGGGCTTCCGCACCGAGGTCCGCCGCTGCTGCTGTGGCCATCTGCTCGCCCGCAGGAGTTGAGAGCCGCTGTGCTTCCTGAGCTAGCACGCGGAAATCCTGCTGGGTCTTACAACGCATGCTGGTCAGAGTCCCTCTCATGTGCGCCGGGAGGGTGCTGAGGAAGATGTGCTGAAAGAGGAAGCTGTCGTTGTCTGCCTCCCTCAGCTGAAGCATGTCTTCCATCAGGGCCATCGGTCTGCGCCCTCCTTGGCCATATATCGCCAGTAGTCTCTTGGCCCTTTCCTCGGCCGAGGGCACGAAGCTCTCGATGAGAGTAGTCTTCAGCTCCTCGTATTTGTCGCTGGCGGGCGGCTGCTGTATCACGCTCTGCACGCATTGCGCTGTGGTGGCGTCGAGCCTGGCGACGACGTGGTAGAACTTGGTTTCGTCTGCCGTCACCCCTGCGAGCGCGAACTGTGCCTCAGCCTGCTTGAACCACAAGTTCGGGTCGTTCTGCCAGAATTCTGGGAGTTTGATGGCGGCGGCGCTTGCTCGGGCCGCCTCCGACGAGTCTGCCAATGGGGAGAACGCCTTTCATCCCTTCTCACGTCTGGTCAACCAGTGTGGGGAGCGAGAAATGAAGAAGCTGAGTGATTTTATAATTCAAATTTTAATGTCGGCTTCGCCTCCCCAACATGTCTCACCAAGGCAGAAAGCAGAAAGAGGCTGATAGCAGTCAGACCCCCCATACTTATACACCACACAACAATAGCCAACATCACACATCCTTGTCATATCCTTCTCATCATCCTATGTCTCCTTCCAATGTCCTCCGGTTCTTTCGTCTGACCCTAGGGGGTCAGGAAGTCTTTTCAGGTCTTCACCGCCACGCCTCCATCTCCTCGTTGTTCTCCGCAGGCGGTCCAGACCTATTGTCCTCTTCTGAGACGTGAGGTCATTCCACACATGCAATCACAAAACATCTCCCTGTGTCTATACATATGCAGATATGGATATATGCACTACAGAGGTAACATTGCCCCACCTAACAACCATAGACTGCCTTCTGTACCAGTATAACAGGATGCTAACAATGTAAATAGGAATACCTCGATCGATCAGTTTTCTAAACAAACACCAGTGGTTAATCCTATCAAAAGCTTTGCTAGCATCTAAAAACATAGCATAGACACTAGTGGATTGGCTTCTGAAGTAGTCAACAAATTCATGGAGTAGGTAAGCAGCCTTATCAGTTGAATGGGCTGACTTGAAACCAAACTGATTGTCGTTTGTCCACAGATAATCCTCAATTCTGTTCAGAATTAAACCCTCTAACAATTTAGATATAACATTTGCAATAGCTATAGGTCTGTAGTTGTTCATATCAGACAGACTGGCACATTTGTTTTTCACCAAGGGAATAATAACAGAGTCCATCAACATATCTGGCATGTAACCATGAACAAACATACAGTTAAAACACAATGACAACAGAATACACAAATTGAATAAATACCTATTTAAACTGCAACATCATCTGGGGAGCCATTTTTTAATCTAAAAAAATACATGGTATGGCAAAACATAGGCCTACCCCTTGGTAGTTAGAATGTGGGCTAAAAAAAAAAAGCTGAGTGTACTGACCTGTCAAATGCATACTAATCAATTTTTTCCACTTAATTATATGCAAGTTCTCTCAGAAATTTGCAGCGTTTTTATTTGTAAATTTGTGACCCTTTTCCTTGTAAATAATGCAGATTTTTATTTGTTGATTTGGGAGTTTTTGCATATTTTTAGTAAATTTGCCAAAAACATGCAGGTTAGGTTAATTAGAGACTCTAAAGTGGCCCTAGGTGTGAATGTGTGTGTGAATGGTCAAGGGATAGCGCCGTACTGTGGCTGCTTCATCCATCCAGGTGGATGCCCTCAATTTCCCCTCTGGGGATCAATGAAGTATACAAAATCAAAAACAAAACAAAAAATCCCACTATAAATCTGTCTTTTTCACAACTTTGCAAATAAATACATTTTTGTATTCATTTGTGTAGTGTTAAATCCCGATTCTTTGATTGAAAGATCCAAAAATAAGCCGGAGAATTCTTCAATTCAAAGATGCAGCATTTATTTAGAGGTCACATGTAAAGCAAGCAGCGCTGGGTTCAGTGTGACGCAGCTCCCTCTGGAGCGTCGCCAGACTGACCTCGACTTCTGGTTGCAACTTGCATTCATCTTCTTGGGTTGGTTGGACCAACCCCGTACAATAGGTTGGGCTACTGTCTGACTGGCCAGTTTAACTCTGACGTGAACAGGCCATCCGCTATTCACGTTGCCTATCTCCTAAAATGTACTATCAAAAGTGTGTGTGTGAGTGTTGGTTTGGGTGTGTAACTAATGTAATAGACCTGACTAAAAGAAGTGAGAGAGAGAAGAAAGAGAGCTCTATAGCTCTTCCTAATTCCTGTTTATCAGAGTTTAACACAACAGATTTGTTCATAAGAATGCAAACAGAATGTGTATATAACATGTGTAGAGCATAATGGGAGATTACCTACAGAATTATTATTTTGGCACTCAACTTTTTATAACCCTTTCAATCCCCCCTTTGACATGATTTTATCATGTCAACCATACATGGTGTGAAAGACACTAGTGGTTAGCAGATGGTGAATAAGTTAGGTCCCTACATTGTGTGTCAACCCAGTCAGTCAACCCAAGATAGGCTTGCACCATTGGTTCTGATACCCTTGCCTCCCCCCTTGTGGACACCCCCAGCATGGTGCAGCGATGTCTAAGAGGGCGTACTGAGGCAACACGTCCTTGTCCAGATGAACTGCAGTCACATAATTGTCCTTATTCACCAAGTCCTGCACCCCCACCGAGGTCTCCTCCTGATCATCATGTGGATAGTTCCTTGTCCGGTGGAGTGGATCATGTGGGGGTCATAAGGTCAAACAGGGTCAATCCACGAAGCCCAAGAAACATTTTGTCCACCAGTTGACCTTCGCCAGGGCTCGCATCGTTCAACTGCAGTCATCACACGGTTGCGACAGGGGTTGGACCTTCCTCTGTGTCTGCTTCCTGTATCCCCAGCTGTGGAGCACAATCCCATCTCATAGACACACACCGGTACCATTAGAAGTAAAACAACTGTGTGCCCACGCTCTCAGAGACACATCTCGTCCCATGAGGTTTATAGGACAGTCTGATGGGTGCAGCAGAGAGTAGACAACATCCAGTCCAGCCAGTGAACAGTTCAGTGATGCTGTCCCAGGGATGCCACCCACCGGTCTATTAGTTGGACAGAGGTAGAGACGCTGGTGTTGATGAAGCTCGAGCCCCTGTGCCCACCATACCTTCTACTGTGAGGGGTAGCGTTGGAAAATGCCATCTCCTCCGTGTGGCTGATCTGGCTCCACCCCGGATGCTGGAGGTGCGGTGGGTGCGCGTGGGTACCAGTCCATCCTTCTTCTAGGGACTGAAGTCATACAGTCACTAGCCCTACGACCTCCTTTTCTACGTCGCAGGCACACTTTGTGATGGTCTGGTGCCCCTCTGCATGCACCTTCCCTGCACCCTACATCTTTGCTTGGGTGCTGATACAAAGGGCTCGGCCGGGACAGGATCAATAATGGCCTGAGGGGTTGTCACTACAATGGCTGGAGACTGTACCGTTTTATCCTTATTCACTGCATCTGTAGTTGACAATGTACTGTTATAGGTTATCTCCCATTAGCCTTGAGTGTGTAATTGTCGGCTATATGCAAGCTACAAGCAGTGGTTAATAAATAATAATAATAATACATCAGTCTTATATAGCGCTTTTCTAAATACTCAAAGACGCTTTACAAAGCAGCATAGGGACAAACATACAGAGAACGGGTAAACAGACAAGGTAGGTACACATAGGTAGAAGAGGCAGTCAGTTTTCATAGGTAGATTTGAAAAGATGGGTTTTGAGTTGACTTTTGAAAGAAGCAAGTATGTTGGCAGACCGGATGTGAAGGGGCAAGGAATTCCAGAGGGTTGGTGCGGCAATAGCGAATGATCTATCACCCAGGGTGCGGAATTTTGTCTTGGTGATGGGGGTAAGAAGGTGAGAGTCAGCAGAGCAGAGGAGACGAGTGGGGGAATGATGAGACAGAAGGTCAGTTAGGTATGAGGGGGCGAGGTTATGAAGAGCTTTATAGGTGAGGAGGAGGATCTTGAAGTTGATGCGCTGTTGAATGGGGAGCCAGTGGAGCTGACGGAGGAGAGGAGTGATGTGGTCTCTGGAGCGGGAGTGAGCAAGTAGGTGGGTGGCTGAGTTTTGGACATACTGTAGTTTTTGGAGGATGGTGGAAGGAAGTCCATACAAAATGCTGTTACAGTAATCAAGTCTGGAGGTGATGAAGGCGTGGATGAGTATTTCAGCAGCAGAGGGGGAGAGGGTGGGACGGAGGCGTGCAATATTACGAAGATGAAAAAATGATGTTTTGGTGATATGGTTGATGTGAGATTTGAAGGAGAGGGTGGGGTCCATGATAATGCCGAGGTTTCTGGCCAGGGTGGAGGGGGTGACTGAGTGACCATTGGTTTGGAATGAAAAGTTCTGGGAAGAGGGGAAAAGAGATTTTGGTCCAAAAATGATGATTTCTGTTTTATTGCTGTTTAGCTTGAGAAAGTTGTTAGTCATCCAGGTTTTATGGCTGTGAAGCAGTTGGTGATGGTGGAGAGAATGGCGGGGGTGATGGATTTAGAGGAGATGTACAGCTGGGTGTCGTCGGCGTAGCAGTGAAAGTGAAGACCATGTTGACGGATGATGTGACCAAGCGGAAGCATGTAGAGAGTGAAAAGGGTTGGACCGAGCACAGAGTCTTGAGGGACACCGTGTGAGACGGGGGTGGTGTGTGATTTGTGATTGTTGATGGAGATGTACTGGAATCTGTCAGACAGGTAGGAGGTGAACCAAGAGAGGGCGGAGTCAGTGATGCCAATAGAAAGCAGACGACGGAGCAGGATGGAATGATTGATGGTATCGAAAGCAGCGCTGAGATCAAGGAGGAGAAGAATGGTGAGGGAGCCAGAGTCAGAGGCGAGCAGGAGGTCATTGGTGACCCTGAGGAGGGCGGTTTCAGTGCTGTGGTGACAACGGAATCCAGATTGAAATGTTTCGTAGAGTTTGTTGGAGAGGAGGTGTTTCTTGAGTTGGGTGGCGACAGCTTTTTCCAATATTTTAGCCAGAAATGGGAGGTTGGAGATGGGTCTGAAATTGTTGGGGTCGTCAGAGTCCAGGCCAGGTTTCTTAAGGAGGGGGGTGATGGCAGCAATCTTAAGTGATGGGGGGACAGTGCCAGTGGTGAGGGAGGAGTTGATGGTGTCGATGATAAGGGGGGCAAGAGGGGTGAGACAGGCTTTGATAAGGGGGGAGGGGATGGGGTCCAGGGGGCATGTGTGGAGGAGTATGCTGATACAGTCACCAGCTACATCGTGAAGTGCACAGAGGATGTCACTACAGTGAAGACCATCACTATGCGGGGTAATCATAAGCCCTGGATGACTGCAGAGGTGCGCTCGCTGCTTACAGCCAGAGATGCAGCCTTCAGAGCGAAGGACAAGATCGCCCTCCGCTCAGCCAGGTCTGTGCTCTCAAAGGGAATTAAGGCAGCAAAGCGTGCCTATGCGGAGAAAATCCAGGGACACCTCTGTGACACTAGGAACACCAAGCAGATGTGGCAGGGAGGTCGGACACTGACGGGCTATAAGTCTAGGCAGGGGATCGATGATGACAACGCTTCGCTTCCAGACAGGCTTAACGACTTCTTTGCACGTTTTGAAGCATCAAACTCGACAATCAGAGGGAGGGCTGGCCCATCCCCACCATCGGTCGGACCAGCTTTTACCATCAACACAGCGGACACACGGAGGACCCTAACCAGAGTCAACCCACGCAAAGCTGCAGGTCCGGACAACATTCCGGGACGTGTGCTCCGAGACTGCGTGAGCGAGTTGGCGGATGTCCTGACTGACATTTATAACATCTCCCTGAGTCAGGCCATCGTTCCCAGATGCTTCAAGACCTCTATCATTGTACCGGTGGCAAAGAAACCAGTTGTGTCCTGTTTGAATGGCTATCGTCCTGTTGCACTGACACCAATTGTGATGAAGTGTTTTGAACAGCTTGTCAAACCACACATTACAGCCTGCCTCCCTGCATCACACGACCCGCTCCAGTTTGCATATCGTTCAAACCGCTCCACGGAGGATGCTATAGTCACCACCCTACACTCTGTTATCACCCACCTGGACCAGAAAGACACCTACGCCAGACTCCTGTACATTGATTTCAGTTCAGCATTCAACACCATTATTCCCCAGAGACTGATGGAGAAATTACTCCTTCTCGGTCTGAACACCGCCACATGTCTCTGGATCCTGGATTTCCTGACTGAGAGACCTCAGTCTGTCCGGGTTGGAAACAACATCTCCAACTCTGTCACGCTGAGCACCGGATCCCCTCAAGGCTGTGTACTCAGTCCACTCTTGTTTACACTTCTAACACATGACTGTGTGTCCAGACACGAGGGGAACCAGATTATTAAGTTTGCAGACGACACCACGGTGGTGGGACTTATTCAGAGGGATGAGGAATCAATGTACAGGGAAGAAGTGAGAGACCTGGAGGGCTGGTGCAGGGAGAACAATCTGGTGCTCAACGTGGACAAAATGAAGGAGATGATTATTGACTTCCGGCGGTCACAGCCTGAGCACGTCCCCCTCAGCATCGGCGGCCGTTTAGTGGAGAGAGTAGAGAACATCAAGTTCCTCGGAGTGCAGATCTCGCAGGACCTGACCTGGAGCAAGAATTCCTTGGAGATCAGGAAGCGGGCTCAGCAGAGATTGCACTTCTTGAGGAAACTCAAACAGGCCTCTCTCCCCATCTGCATCCTCAGGACCTTCTACAGAGGTGTGGTGGAGAGTGTTCTGACGTACTGCATTGCTACATGGTACTCCAGCTGCAGTATGCCAGACAAAAAAGCCCTGCAGAGGATAGTCAAGGGGGCTGAGAGGGTAATTGGAGTCTCCCTCCTCTCTGTCCAAAAACTTTTTCAGAACTGTTGTAGGAGCAGGGCACTGAACATTGTCAAGGACCGTTCTCACCCTCTGCATAAACACTTTGAACTTCTTCCATCTGGTAAACGATTCCGGAGCATCAGAGGCAGAACCACCAGACTGATCAACAGCTTCCTTCCACAAGCTGTCAGGATGCTGAACAGTTGACCCAGAATCTCTCATACACACTACTGCACCTACGGACATTTTGTATATTATTTGTATATTATAGTTAGGTTTTTTTTTTGTTTTTTTTTTGGGGGGGGGGGGGGTTTCCCAAGTATGTCTCAGGGATGTGTGAATGGATGGGGGGGAGCTATGTGGGAGTGTGTCTTAAATCATGCTGCTTCTATTTATATGGATGCCGAGAGAAACGCAATTTCATCTTACCTGCACTACAGTTGTATGTACAGCAATATGACAATAAAGTTTGATTTGATTTGATGTAGATGAGTTCATGCTGGAGAGTATTTCGGAAAGTTCATCAGTGGTTATGGGTGAGAAAAGGGAGAGCTGTTTATCTATGGGTGGAGAAAAAGTGGGTTCTGAGTCAGGGGTGATGGCCGAAGAGGAACTCAGAACTCAGAACTCAGAAAAGATTTATTGCCAAGTACATTAACAGATAACTGATAACAGATCACTGATAACATACGAGGGATTTGACTTGACACAGAAAACGACCTGCATTTCCGGTGACATGGCTGCATCTGTGAACGCGCCCGTCAACAGAAGGGTACAGGATGCATGGAAAGAAAGGATAATACAATAGGAAGGAGCAAAAAAACCATTGATTTTCAGAATAGTGGTCATATATGATCAATATTATGATTACAAGAAAAAAAAGCCCTCAATGCACAGTCAGCAGACAAAAAAGTTCACAAGGACACAGAGAGAGCAGTGAGTGAATCATCTTTATCATCAGTTTGTGAATCAGTATGAGTGTAATGTTGAATGTAGGTGTTTGTATCAGTTAAGAACAACAAGGACTCTTTGGCAGGAGGTGTTTTGTCTAGCTGCTGGCATTGTCCTTGAGCCATGCAGCTGCCTGTCCAAAAGGCCGTGAGCTCAATGTTTTGAAAACAAAAAGCTGCAGATCATCTGGAGGATTTGTGTGAGGGAAGTCAATTTCGTCGAATAGTACTGATCTCAGAGAGAAAAAAACTTTATATTCTCTTACAGATTCAGTACTTAATCCTTCAGTGCTGGACGTTGAATCCTTCATGGACGGCTCTGAGCCTAATCATGATGTAATCCACCTTCCTAGACAGTTCTCCATTTGCCGCTAACAGAGTCCTCTCCATTTTATCAATTTGATGGTTGAACTTCGCCTGGTCAGCATTTTGATAGGTTGTGTCCATCTTCATCAATTTTCGGTACACCAGGACAATCCCAGATCCAATCAGAACGATCCCAATCACCATTACTACGAAGACGTACAAATCTTCTACATCTTCGATGGAAAGATCAGACAGGCACAAGAGTTTCCAATTACTTGTTTCCCGTAAATAGCCCGCAGCAGCCGTTCCTGCGGGGCAAACAACCTCCCCCGGGGCACTTTTCCTCGTTGAAAAAATGGTGTCAATTGCGTTCAAAGCCCAGCTTATTAATTCCATAATTTCTTTCGATAATCAGCAGTAAAGACACGCAGACAGACGACAGCAAGCTGGGATCCAGTTAGTTAGGGAAGGAGGAGATAAGTCAGAGCAAGAGAGAAGAAAAAGGCGTCTGCTCTCTTTGGAGGGCGGAAGTGAAGAGGCAAGCTGGTTGTGAATATTGTCAATTTTGGAATGGAAAAATGATAGAAAGCTATTGCATTTTTCAGGGGTGAAGGATGATGAAATGATGTCCTGGGGTTTGAGGAGTTTGTTGATGGTGGAGAACAGAGTGCGGGGGTTGGAGGATCCAGAGTGAATGATGTTGGAGTAGTAGGCAGAGCGAGCTTTATTGAGTGAGGATTGGTATAGATGCATCAGTTCTATGTGAGCGAGGGTGTGTACAGTCAGACCAGTTTTGCAGCTCAGGCGTTCAAGCTGTCGCAGTTGTTTTTTAAGTTTGTGAAGTTCTAAGGTGTACCAGGGGGCCGAATGAGTGAAAGTGACGGTTTTTGTTTTCATGGGGGCCAGTTTGTTGAGGGAGGTAGACAATGTGTTGTTGTAGATATTTACTAAGTCCGTAGGGGTTGGATTTACAGGGAAGGTGAGGTTGGAGAGAGTGTTAGATATGCATGTGGAGAGAGAAACTGAGCAGATGGACGTAAGATTCCTGAAGGTTATTGTTCGGTCTTGTTTGGGTTGAGGGGCCGGGATGTCAATGTCCAGTGTGATGGCGAGATGATCCGAGATGGTGAGGTCAGTGCTGGAGATGTTGTGAATGTGGAGACCAGTGGAGCAAACCAGATCCAGGATATGTCCACGTCTGTGGGTAGGGAAAGTTATGTGTTGGGTGAAGTTGAGACACTTGAGTAAGTCCAGAAAATCGTTTGCATATTTGCAGTCAGGGGAATCAATGTGGAGGTTGAAATCGCCAAGCAGTAGGACAGATGGTGAGGTTGCAGACAGAACTGTAATGAGTTCTGAAAGATCTGATAATAAAGATGGATTTGGTTTGGGAGGGCGGTAGATAATTGCAATGAGGAGAGGTTTTGGGCCGGGGAGTTTAAAAGTCAGGTGTTCAAAAGAGGAAACAACGGGTATGGAGAGAGGTCGTGGATTGAGGTCATGAAGATGAATAGCAGCAATGCCTCCTCCACGGCCTTCAGGGCGTGGGTTGTCCAGGTATGAATATCCAGCAGGGGTGGTTTGGTTAAGTGCAATGTAATCCAGGGGTTTTTGCCAAGTTTCAGTGAGACAGAGGAGATCCAGTTTATTATCAGTGATGAATTCATTTAGAATGAGGCTTTTATTGTTAAGGGATCGTGTGTTGAAGAGGGCAAGTTTCAGGTGCTTTTGTTTTGAAAATGCGGGTGCGGAAGTCGGGATAGGGCGGAGGTTGAAAGGATTCACGTTGGGGTTATGTTGTGATAAGTGAGCTGGGTAATGGGATCTATGTGTTCAGCAGTTGGTTTGTTATGGTGAGTGAGATGGGTGATGAGACCTATGTGTTGCAGTGTAAGTAGGTAGTAAACAAAATTGTTTGAAGTTAGGAGACATCCTTATGCATGCTTGTTGTATTCGGGCCTCTAGAGCTTCTAACCTTCCCATTATCCTGACTACCTAACCGTAATTAGCATGATGTAAATAATAACGCAAGAATACTATAAGTCTCACACCCCTACGTGTGTGTGGTGAGCTATGTATGATTCATGTATTATCAGTAGCACATTGTGTTTACAAATAATCCATAATAGCACAATGGTCTGCTTCATCATCATCCTCGGGCTTGGGGTCTTCAGCTCCTCCTCTGGACTCAGCAATTGGTTTCTATGAGGAGGTATGAGATGTGCAAGATTTGCTGATGGCTACCACTGTGGAAAATTGCATTTGGAGGTTTAGATCATTTATCAATATATGTGTTCCTGGCATACAACAAGCACAAAGAGTTAGAGCTTTGTTAATTCCTGCAGGCCCTGCATCATCAGGGTGTTTCCTATGGGACTGATGACGCTATGACATCTGCTGCTTTTGGTTTTATGACCTGGTTAACACCTTTCTGGGCTTCTAAATATATGGTCTATAGTGTCATACTCTGCTCCTTTTATTAGAGCTACATCTGTTAACCTTTTACCATAACAAACTTAGAATTTGCTTCAGATCCTCTCATCCCTTCGTTTGTTTATGTTAAGATTGGTCATATAGGAGATTTCTGGGCATCAATGTGCACAGCCTTTTGTGCTGTGGTTACCCACTTAAGAGACAATGTGTATGTTTCTAATTTAGGAGAATATTCTATGTTGAGGTCAGGTGTTGGTTTTCCATGGATGGCTACATTTCCCAGCAGAGGTGACAAAATGTCCAACATTTTCCAATCCATGTGTTTGGGTCTAACCAGCGGGATGTGTGGAACTCCCATAGGTTGAAATGTCTCTTATCCTTTTCAAGTAGGACAGTGGATGCTTCCACACATTTCCTTGTTTACCAGTCCAAGTTTTGAGATGAGATGAGATGAGATTCAACTTTATTGTCATTACACATGTATGAATACAAGGTAACGAAACGTGACTTGGCATTTGGGCACGCTCTGCAGAGCACATCCAAGGCCGGGGCAGCCGCTAGGCGCCAGTCATAAAGAAGAAGGAAAAAAAAGAAAAGAAATGATATGACACAATAGGCGAGAGAAAAAAACATGTTTTATCAAATTGACGCTTAATGGGTAAGCGAAATTTTGATTGCAGGCAAAAAAAACCCTCAATGCATATTTAGCAAACATTTAGTGGACAAAAAACCAAAAGACCAAAAGTCAGAGAGAGTCAGTGAATGGATGGGTGTAATTCAGTATTATGAATCAGTGTGTTCATGTATGTTGAATGCAGGTGGGTGTTTATCAGTTACTGGAGGCAGCAAAATCTCTCCCAGCCGAGATGTTATGTCTTAGTGTCTGAAACTCGGAAGCATGTCCTTGAGGCATGGCAGATGGAAATTTCCTGAGCCAGTCACATGTCAATGAGAGTTCAGATGCAGTCCCAGATTGTTTAAGAAAGAGAAGCACAATCTTCTGTTTTGTCTTAATCCAGGAGGAAAATAGACAACAAGGCATCGAATTGAAGGTCTGGTAGACACAGATCACAGAGCATAGAATTTTACATCTCATGCAATCCTGTGTCCATAATTTCCATACTTAGGCTTTAAATCCATTCCTTGGAGGCACCAAAAACGACTCCAGATGTTTCCCTTCTAGAACATGGGTAAACATGTCCGGTAGAGTCCATTCTCTCTACAATGCATGCCAGGTGGAAATTTCCATGTTAATCATTGCCGATAGTTAGTGCACTCCCCCGTCTAGTCGAATTGTTGAGAAGCAGCTATGCCGGGACCGCTTTTAATTAGCTCTTCCAGTTAATTTTTCGATACACCAGGAAAAACTTCAGAGCCAATCAGCAGAAAATCCTGTGATCCTAGCCAAACCAGGTAGATGTTTCCACATCCTCAGTCGAATTATGCAGACACATGCGTTCCAATCCATGGGTCTCTCCATAGGGGCTCCCCCTGGCCCGAATTTATATAAAATGTTGTTAATTTTATTAAAGCCGCTCACCAAATCCATTTTTTTCGTTTGGATCAAGATTCAGCCAGAAGAACAGCGACGCAGACAAGACAGCAAGCTGGGATTCTCAGTTAGGGAGGGAAGGAGGGTAAAAGAGGGGAGCAGCAAAGAAAAAGGCGTCTGTTCTCTCTGAAGGGCAAGAAGAAAAAGTTTTATGACCAATCTGGAGGATGGATTTGCAAATAATGGTTGTTCATAATTTGGATCAGATCCGTTCAGTTGCCTATAATACATGGGGTACAATGCTACTTTTACAGATGCTGATAGGTATTCTACTGGTAGCTTGCCATTTGCAGAATTTAACTTACTATTTTCTGACTTTGAAAAGTCCTGTATGTCATTACCCGGAGTTACTACTTTACATGCACCTGCACCGTACAAATTTAATCGAAGTACCTTGAACCTCACAGTCAGGTAAATGGAAGATGTCTGCTATTTTCTAATAATTTAATTTTTGCTAATTTTCTGTATATACGTAGAAGTGAGTAAACAGGAATATCAGGAACTGAAAGGTTTTGAATATACAGATCACAACCCAAAGGACTGCACGGTGGCGCAGTGGTTAGCACCGCGGCAGCACAGTTTACCCTCGGCCGGGGGATCGCGGGGATCATGAGATCGTGGGTTCGATCCCTGCCTCCGGCCAATAGTGATCTGTGTGGAGTTTGCATGTTCTCCCCGTGTTTGCATGGGTTTACTCCGGGATTTCTCCGGTTTCCTCCCACATGCTAAAAACATGCAGGTTAGGGAGTTAAGGGGCGCTTGCGCACGCAGCGACCGACAGCTGGTGGCTTGTCACCGGACTGCAGAACAAATCTACCTACGGGTACAAAATAAGTCAAAAAAAAAAAGGACATAGAATATAACATAGACCCTGACAATAATTTATTTAGCTCCATCAATAATGACTGTAGTTACTACACGGATGAACAGTTTAACACAAGGGTCACATCTGATTTCAATATTTCTATGATCCACTTCAACAGCAGAAGTCTCTATGCCAACTTTAATAACATTAAAGATTATTTACATCAGTTTAAAGAGCCATTCAATATTGTGGCAATATCAGAGACGTGGCTCAGTGAAGAGAAAGGAGTGGATTTTACCATGGATGGCTATGAATTAAATTATATAAATAGAAAAGTGAAAAAAGGAGGAGGAGTTGCAATTTATGTTGACAAGAGCTTGCAATACAAGGTTGTTGAAAATCTGTCAGTAACTGTGGATGATTTATTTGAATGTATTACAATAGAAATCTTTCTGGACAATGTGAAGAATATAGTAGTGAGCTGTGTATATAGAACACCTGGATCAAACATTGACTTATTTAAGGACTGGATGGAAAAAATGTATGCAAAACTAACTCATAAAGTTATGTTCATCTGTGGGGATTTCAATATAGACCTTATGAATTCAAAACAACATAGTTTGACAGAAGAATTTATCAACACAATGTACAGTATGGGTTTATATCCAACAATTACCGGATCTAGCAGAATCATGTCACACAGTGCCAGACTAATAGATAACATATTCACAAACATTATGGAAAATAATATCATGAGTGGGCTTTTATTGAATGATATCAGTGACCACCTGCCGATTTTTGTTGTCTATCAATGTGATTATAGGAAGAAAAAGTATACCAAAAATATTAAATATAAAAGAATAAGAACTGAAGAATCTATGTATTTACTGGCAAAGGAATTGTTAATACAAGACTGGAAGATAGTTTATGATGAAAATGATATAAATAAAGCATATGATAAATTTTTACAAATATTTCAATCATTGTACAATAAAAACTGTCCTATAAAACAATACAGTGACAGACAACAAAACAAAAATATTCCTTGGGTCACCAAGGGGTTACTAAATGCATGTAAAAAGAAGAATACATTATATAAACAATTCATTAAGTACAGAAAGGTGGAGGCTGAGATCAAATATAAAAGATATAAAAATAAGCTTACTAATATAATGAGGAAAGAAAGAATACTACAACAGAATATTAGAGGATAATAAAAATAACTTAAGAGGAATATGGCAGGTACTCAATGGGATTATTAGTAATCGACCTAAGAATGCTAATTATCCAGAATATTTTATTGAAAATGGCAATTTGATAAATAATATGGAGAATGTGGTCAGTGGTTTCAATAAATTTTTTGTAAACGTTGGTCCTGAATTAGCAAAATCAATAGTGACACCAGAAACAAACAACAGTGGTTCTGTAAATGAAATAGAAGATAGAAATCCAAACACAATCTTTTTGGGTGCAGTTACTGAAAAGGAAATTATCGAGACTGTGAGTAAATTTAAGAACAAAAAATCAACGGACTGGAATGAAATTGAGATGACAGTAGTGAAAAAAGTAATTGAAGGAATTGTTTAGCCACTCACCCACATCTGTAACCTGTCATTTCAAACTGGTAAATTTCCAAACAAACTGAAAATAGTAAAAGTAATACCACTATACAAAACAGGAAACGGTCATTATTTTACAAATTACAGGCCGGTCTCTTTACCCTCACAATTCTCCAAAATACTTGAAAAAATCTTCACTAGGAGATTGGATTATTTCATTGAAAAACACAACCTCCTTACAGACAGCCAGTATGGTTTTAGAGCAGATAAGTCTACATCTTTGGCACTGATCGAACTTATTGAAGAAATTACTAGTTGTATAGATTAAAAAAAAGTTTGCTCTAGGAGTATTTATAGATTTAAAGAAAGCTTTTGACACCATTGGCCACAGAATTCTACTAAGGAAACTGGAAAGGTATGGAATAAGAGGGGTCGGACTGAGTTGGGTGGAAAGTTATTTAAGTAACAGACAACAATTTGTACAAATTGGTGAGCACAAATCACCCTTCATGGACATCACTTGTGGTGTGCCCCAGGGGTCAGTTTTGGGACCCAAACTCTTTATCTTGTATATAAATGACATATGCCAAGTATAAAAAATTCTGAATTTATTTTGTTTGCAGATGACACAAATATCCTTTGCACTGGTGAGAATTTGCAGCAGGTTTTAGAGGTGGTCACAACTGAAATGAAAAGGTTAACGCAGTGGTTCAACAAAAATAAATTATCTCTAAATCTGAAAAAGCAAAGATTATGTTGTTTGAAAATCATAAAATAAATCATGAAATAATGGTAATGATAGATGATACCAGCATAGAAACAGTACAGGAAAATAAGTTTCTGGAGGTGACGCTAGACAATAAAATGTGCTGGAAACCTCACATCAGTCACATCCGGGCCAAGTTGGCAAAATGTATTGGGATATTAGGGAAGACAAGACACATCTTGGACTATAAATCATTGTTCTTACTGTACAATTCACTGTTTCTACCTTAACTACTGTGTAGAAGTCTGGGGAAACACCTACAAGACCAACCTACAGTCAATATGCACATTACAAAAAAGAGCTATAAGGATGATAAATAATGTAGGATATAGAGACCATACCAATTCGTTGTTTTTAAAGTCACATGTCATAAAGTTCATCGATTTAGTTAAATTTAAGACAGCACAAGTCATGTACAGGGCAATTAATAATCAACTCCCAACTAATATACAAAAAATATTTTAAAAAAAGAGACAATGATTATAATTTGAGAGGTGACTTAAACTTTACAAAACCCAAGATACGAACAACTAAGAAAAGTATGTGCATATCTGTCTGTGGGGTGTATTTGTGGAACAGTCTGGAGCCGGAACTGAAACTATGTACAAATAGAAATCAATTCAAAAAGAGGTATAAACATTATTTGCTGAAAGAATATATGTTAGAAGGGTAGTATTTATATGTCTGATTCACTATGCTCACTCTGGGACACTATGGAATGGTGGGTGGGACAGCACTGTGTATATTTGTGTTGTTTGGGGCTGGTTTTGATGTATGGACTGTATGTATGTTGGGATGGATGGGTGTTAATGTTGATATGTACAAAATATAGTTAATTGTTTACTTGGGGTCTTAAATGTGGTAATTTGTATATATTTCACATGGGTTGTATTTATGGAAAAGAGGAGTTGGAAGTAATAAGTGTTCACTTCTTCCTTCTCCCTTTCGAACACTGTATACTGTTACTTTATTGCACTTGTCACTTGTTCTGTTTTTGTTTTACTTTTTTGTTCGAAATAAATTATGTATCTATCTAAAGTATGTATCTAAGTGAGTCCACTTATCTGTTTTAGTCTTAAGCATGCAGTCCAGTTTTTCCGTAGTGGGTGTGGATCACGGCCGCCTCCCCCCTGCCAGCAACCAGTCTCGCCATCACTCAGTTTCCATTGTGGGGCGCGCTCCCTCCTCCTCCACTGCTGTCCTCCCCCTCCTCCTTTTGGCTTCCTTTTATAAATGAAACAGATTCATGGGGAGCCTCAGGCTCCCCATGTGTCAGCCATTCCATAAAAAAGTGTGGGTTTTTCCTTCAAATTTTATTTTTCCTTTCTTATCTAGATTTCCAACTTTGAGTCAAGAAAGGAACTGATTCAAAGCCTTTATTTAATTTTTGCAAATTAATACAAGATGGAATGATAAGATTAACTCTCCACAATGCAAGCAGATATTCTTTGTACTGCTGTAATTTAATGCTGTGTGGATTTTTTATGTTGTACTGCATACACCTTCATTCTGCTATTCATTTTTGCCACTCAGTGTTTAACTGCCAAGAGTTCTTTTTGGTGACATCCCATGCATACCCTCTATTGGGGAGGAACATGAGAATGTGTGTTAGATTGACTTTAAATAACTGAGTATACAGTAAAGCTATAATCTTTGCTGTGATTGTTTGCTCATTTCTTAATGTTAAAATTCACAATTAAAAGAAATGTACTGAAAGAATGGATACCTAATTCCTCATTTTAAGTACTTGGAAACATTTAAGATGGCTGCCTGTGTTTGTGCCTTCTTCCCGACACTCTTCAGGATTAAGCAAAATTTAATTAATTTTTTTTTAAAGCAACAGTTGTTTTAAGCATGGAATTTTAAGAAGTAGTTGATCAAGCTACACTGGTTGTCTTGTGTGTGTCAGAGCTGCAGATCTATGTGCACAGGACATTAAAGCCTTGTTTACTGCTTTTACCTCAAATTATCTTTTTGTTTCTCTAGTCTACTCTAGTCATGTTTGTTTTTTATTCATCTTCTTCAATAATGCTTTTTTTTTAACTAATCTCTGGATGACCTAGTACTTTTCTATCCATGCCTGTCCCACTCTTCCCTTTTTGAAACTGAATGGCATTAACAAAGCCTTTCTTTTTCAATGTAGGGGAGGATATCCATTGTGTTGCTAATTGGGGGACCCCCCTGGGTGCCTTTGTGAGTGTTGTTGTGGGCAGTATTGAGCCCAGTGGCCAAATTGCTGACATGGGAAGTATTGGTCAAGTGGGCCCCCCCCCCTCCCCGGTCTACCTCTGTCTCTATTATTAAACCTCTGACCATCTCCTGTGGCCCTGCGGCTGATACTGATCAGAATCAGAATCAGAATCAGCTTTATTGGCCAAGTATGCACAACACATACAAGGAATTTGACTTTGGCTAAAAACTTGCTCTCGTTGTTCAGGTGAAGGATTTAAATAAGGATTCAATGACAACCAGAGTATGTACAGTAAATTACAGTCTGTCCACGTTTCTATAAAAGGATGCAAATATATACAGGAATATATGCAGTTATTTACTCGGACTAACCACACTTTGCAGAAATATATGAAAAAATATACAATCACACAGTATTTCAATGTGGACTCAGATTCAGTGATATAATGTGAATGAAGTAAAAAGCAGTGTGAGAGTTATGTGCAATGTAATAATGGATGAAAAGTCATGAGTACAGCAACAGGTAGGACTAGGTGAATGTTAGGAGTTCATCAGAGTGATGGCTTGAGGAAAGAAACTGTTCCTGTGACGGGTGGTTTTGACCTTCAGTGATCTGTAACGACGACCAGAAGATAGAAGTTCAAACAGTTTGTGGCCGGGGTGTGATGGGTCAGCACAGATGTTTCCCGCCCGTTTCCTGGTTATGGACCGATATAAGTTCTCAATGGAGGGTAGGTCGGTACCAATGATCCTCTCCGCAGACTTAATGATCCGCTGCAGTCTGGTCTTGTCCTGTTTAGTGGCAGATCCAAACCAGACAGTGATGGAAAAGCAGAGGACAGATTGGATGATGGCGGTGTAGAAGACAACCAGCAGCTCCTGAGGCAAATCAAACTTCTTGAGCTGACGCAGAAAAAACAACCTCTGCTGGGCCTTTTTCCGGACAGTGTCAATATGGGAGGACCACTTCAGGTTCCGGGAGATTGTGGTACCCAGAAACTTGAAGGAGTCCACAGTGGACACTGTGCTGTTGAGGATGGTGAGTGGGGGGAATGAAGGGGGGTGTCGCCTGAAATCCACAGTCATCTCCACCGTTTTGGCTGGGTTAAGTTCAAGATGGTTCTGGCTGCACCAGAGGATCAGCTGCTCCACCTCCCGCCTGTATGCAGACTCATCATCATCCCGGATCAAACCGATGACTGTGGTGTCGTCCGCAAACTTCAGGAGCTTCACCGAAGGGTCCTCTGAGGTGCAGTCGTTGGAGTAGAGGGAGAAGAGCAGTGGGGAAAGGACACATCCTTGGGGGGCGCCAGTACTAATTTTTCGGGAGCTGGATGTAAATCTCCCTAGCTTCACCTGTTGCCACCTGTCAGTCAGAAAGCTGGAGATCCACTGGCAGGTGGAGGGGGGCACCTTGAGCTGGAGGAGTTTCTGATGAAGAATGCCTGGGATGATGGTGTTGAACGCTGAGCTGAAGTCGACAAACAGGATCCTGGCGTACGTCCCTGGGGAGTCGAGGTGTTGCAGGATGTAATGTAGTCCTATATTCACTGCATCATCCACTGACCTGTTTGACCGGTAGGCAAACTGCAGTGGGTCCATCAGGGGGCCTGTGATGACCTTCAGGTGGCTCAGCACCAAGCTCTCCAAGGATTTCATGACCACAGAGGTCAGGGCAACAGGTCTGTAGTCGTTTAATCCTGTAATAGAGGGTTTCTTGGGAACTGGAATGATGATGGAGCGTTTGAAGCAGGAAGGTACTTCACGCAGCTCCAGTGATCTGTTAAAGATCCGGGTGAAGATGGGGGCCAACTCGTTGGAGCAGACTCTCAGGCAGGACGGAGACACACCATCAGGTCCTGCAGCCTTCTTGATCTTTTGTCTCTGAAAGACCCGGCGCACCTCCTCTTCACAGATCATTAGTGCTGGTGGGAGGTCAGAGTGGAGGAGGGATGGAGTTCCTGGGGCTGCAGATAATCCTTTTGTGTGGGTGGGAGGTGAGAACTGTAGGTTCTTTTCAAACCTGCAGTAAAAGCTGTTTAGGTCATTAGCCAGCTGGAGGTTTTCCGCAGGGTGGGGGGATGGTCTCCTGTAGTTGGTGATATTCCGTAGGCCTCTCCAGACAGAAGCAGAGTTGTTAGCTGAGAAGTTTTTTTGTAACTTCACACTGTAGCTCCTCTTAGCAAGCCTGGTCTCCTTCGTCAGCATGTTTCTGGCCCGCTTGTACAGAGTCCAGTCACCAGTCCTGTAGGCCTCCTCCTTGGTCTGACGTAGCTGCTTCAGTTTAGGAATGAACCAGGGTTTATTGTTGTTGTATATGCAGAAGGTCTTGGTCTGCACACACATGTCCTCGCAGAAACAGGTGTATGATGTCACAGTGTCAGTGAGTTCATTTAAGTTAATGGCTGCAGCTTCAAAAACACTCCAATCTGTGCAGTCAAAGCAGGCTTGTAACTTCAGCTTTGATTCCTCAGTCCATTTCTTCACAGTCCTTACAACAGGCTTGGAAGTTTTTAGTTTCTGTCTGTATGTTGGAATAAGATGGAGCAGGCAGTGGTCAGAAAAACCCAGAGCTGCACGGGGGACGGCATGATAGGCATTTCTTAAAACTGTGTAACAGTGGTCAAGTGTATTTGTGTCCCTGGTGGGACATTTAATATGCTGTCTGTATTTAGGAAGCTCATTTGTGAGATTAGCTCTATTGAAATCACCCAGAATGATAAGCAGAGAGTCTGGATGTTTTTCCTCCACCTCTGCTATCTGGTCAGCGAGGAGCTGCAGTGCCTCCGTTGTACAAGCAGCAGGCGAGATATAAATTCCGACCAGAATAAATGAGGAGAACTCTCGCGGTGAATAAAAGGGTTTACAGTTTATGAACAGTGACTCTAGGTTAGGGCTACAAAACTTCTTCAACAATAGGGTAGGGTAGATTAGGTGGGGGATCTGGGTAGGGTCCATATTGTTGTGATGTGAGGTCCTGGGTGCTGTTGCATCTGGTTAGCAGAGGCTTTATTTTGGGTTTTACCTTATCCACGGCTTTTTCTCAAAATACTTCAGTTTGCTCAGTATGTGATTTTGGCACCTCTCTGATAGGGCTTTTGGTAAATGAGACTGCTGGTCAATTATATTGAGATGTGATTTTAGTAGTAGTTTTAGGTGCCAGTTATGCAATCCTCAATTCTAATGAACACGTGCTGACTACAGCTGATTCACGAATACTGTTTATGCACACTTAGAGAACATATGAGTACTTTGCTGAATCTGGAATGGCTTGTTAGCGCCAGCACAGCTTCCTGGCAAAATATGTATGGCTTACGCAGACTAACACTTAAATGTTCATGAATGAGATTCAGTATTTGAGACGCTGTCCGAAGGTAAATGGAAGGCAACAATATAATTTATTGTACTTATGTGTGCTCAGTTGATCCTCTTTGACCCATCTTTTGATGTCCCTTTTTTTGGATTCTTTTACTGTTGTTGCAGAGGGAGGAGGGGGTCGCTAAGCGATGGCGTGGAGGGGGAAGGTGGACGCAGCCAATTCCAGAGGGCCTGAAGAGGGTCTCACACGGTCGCTGGGGAAGGGATGATCCACAGCCACCACCATCGTCTCAGATTAATAGAGAAACAGACAAGCCATTAAACAATGTGTTTTTGTCCTTGTCCGTTTTATCGGGTTTATTGTTTATTTTGCTTTTGTTCTCACTGTTGTAGCATAAGTCTCTTATTCTTATGTTTTTTCTTTCCTTCTTCCAATTGTTTCTCCATATTTTTTCTTGTGTCCTGCACAAAACTTTAACAATTCATCAGCTTTCAATTTTTCTCTAAAACCAAATTTCCCTTTCCATTTTCTGTCCACTCTCACTTCCACAATGCTCATCTCCACAACTCCTAGCTCTTTATTTATTTATTCATTCATTTTTATTTTATTTTATTTTATTTATTCATTTATCTATGTATTCATTTATTTATTTATTCCAATTTGCAATTTTCCTTATTTCTTCATTTAAATTACCTCACCTTTATATATTGTCCACCTAGGATTTTTCTACACTTTTACTGTATAAGTAGGAATAAATCTCCTTATTCCCCCCTCTGCCCAATTTAAACTTGAGCCTTTTCTCTCCAGCTAAATGGGCATGCCTTTGCCTCACTACATCAAACCCGCATCAGCGGGCGAGGGAGGGCTTTATTTCGCCATGCACGGACTTGAAGCTTTCCTTTCAGCCAGAGAGATAAGATTCCAAATTTATTAGGAAGATCTGAAGCTCTATTTGGTAGATTTATGAAAGAGTGCACTTCCTACAGTTGGCCACACAATGAAGGCACTGTTCCGCAGCTTGAAGGCGGTTCAAGATGGCGTATACCCACACATGCGCACTGAATGCCACGTGGCTGTCTCTGCCATGTGCAATTGCGAATGCGCAAGATGGCCCCGGAGCCTATTGTCCACAAACTGTGACTTGTTTTTCAAAGAAACTGGAGTGCTGCCTCCTTAACTTCAGCTGTAAACATGCCAGAATAACCTTACAACTTTAATTTAGTGCTCAATTTTAATACTGTTACCTCAAATGATCTCCTCTAAGTAACCTGTTTTAAACAATCTCAACTCCACTCAGGAGTGGCGGTGAATTGCCTCCTTCCTTTGTGGGAAAACACATGCCTGCCTTTGTTCCCCACACGGCTCGATGAGCGCTGTGAGATAAATCATACTATGGGAAAAGGTCAGTAGATATTCCCAACCCCCATTATTTGTCAAACCACACATTTAACCCCTAAAGATACAGAATTAACAGACATCAGTATGCACACTGTAGACAATGCAAGCAGTAACTATTTTTATTATTATGAACAGTCGCTCACTAAGGAATGGTTAAAAAGTTCTTGTGCTGTACCTTAAATTATTAACAAAAGGGGTTTTTTTCAGTACCGGCACCAGGCTAGCCCTGGTTCCCTTATTTGAGGAGACAAACACGGTTGATTCCGCTGTTCCCTAAGTCTCGTAATTATTTCGAAATAGACTGCATCCGAAATACTTCAGTACCGGCACAAGGCTAGCCCTGGTTCCCTTTATTGAGGAGATGAACACGGTTGATTGCGCTGTTCCCTAAGTCTCGTAATTATTTCGGAACAAACTGCATCCGAAATACTTCACCCACGTGGCATTGTTCCTTAACAACATCGGGTCAGACAGTTAAATCCCCCCCAGCATCAGGCTAATCCTGGCTATTTTAATTTGGAAGACGGGCACGGCCGTTGCCCCTAAGTCTGATTAAGTTCTGGGTACAGACTGCTCCCAGAACCTCACCAACTCGTCCAACGTTAAGTAGAGGGCACTTTCACTAAAGCCTCGGTAGGTCCTCCAGTACAAGCGGTACCGTATCTTAAAGCTCAGTGCTATACTGATTTAAACAATCATTGCTTCGCTCCCTAGTGGCATCTGGTCGAACACTTTAAATGGCTCCCCCCAGCATCAGGTCACTAACCCTGGCTATTTTCATTTGAGGAGACGAACCCAGGTGATCATTGATCACCCTGGCTCCCTAAGTCTCATGACTATTTTGGTTCAGACTGACTCCAAAATGTTTTACCATTTGATGGACTACATACCCGTGAATTGTGCGTCCTGATCAAGACCGTCCTACCTCAAACTGATAATAGGACACTGTGCACTTTCCTTTGAAACTATTTGACTATTTGTTTAGACTTTACATGTGACTCCCAACTAAATTATAAAATGTGGAGATCGGATAAACCCCTTAATCAGACAACTGTAAATTTAGTATGGCCAAAGTGCAGAAATTTGTGTAAAAAAGGTTTTCTGCTTACCTTTCTGTTTGTGCGCCAAAGTCGTCTAAAAAAGGGTCCTTCCGATCTGGTTCAGACTCGTCTCAGAATAGTTCAATCCGGGTCACCGGCACCAAAATTGTTAAAATCCCAATTCTTTGATTGAAAGATCCAAGAATAAGCCGGAGAATTCTTCAATTCAAAGATGTAACATTTATTTAGAGGTCACATGTAAAGGTAAGCAGCGCTGGGTTCAGCGTGACGCAGCCCTCTCGGGAGCATTGCCAGACTGACCTCAACTTCCGGGTGCAACTTACATTCATCTTCTTGGGTTGGTTAGACCAACCCCGTACAATAGGTTGGGCTTGTACGCAACTGTCTGATTGGCCCGTTTAACTCTGACGTGAACAGGCCATCCGCTATTCACATTACCTATCTCCTAAAATGTACTATCAAAAGTGTGTGTGTGAGCGTTGGTTTGGGTGTGTAACTAATGTAATAGACCTGACTAAAAGAAGTGAGAGAGAGAAGAAAGAGAGCTCTATAGCTCTTCCTAATTCCTGTTTATCAGAGTTTAACACAACATATTTGTTCATAAGAATGCAAACAGAATATATATAGAACATGTGTAGAGCATAATGGGAGATTACCTACAGAATTATTATTTTGGCACTCTAACTTTTCATAACCCTTTCAGTAGTATGGCTGCCTTTAGGGCTTTGAATCAGATTGAAGGCCTGAATGTGGCCCACCAGGAGGTTCCACTCTCACTCTGTGGCTTGAGGAGTAGGGGGAGGGGCAGGAGGTGTAAATGTACAGTATGTGCCTGGGGCAGGAGGTGTAAATTTATGTGCCTTGGCACCTGGGGCAGGAGATGTAAATGTATGTGCCTTGGCGCCAAGGGGGAGGAGACAGTTGATACCAATGTATGCGCCTTGGCGCCAGAGAGTCAGTCTTGTTGTTGGAGTTGAATAAAGTTCTGAACTGGCAGCTCTCATGTCTCATCATATCATTCCTCCACAATGGTGACCTATGACGTGAAAATGCTCAGGCCCAAAGACGAGGTGAGCTCCTCTTCAGGAACACCCACACTAGGGCTTCCCCCCCGAGACCCCGGCCTCATTCGCCATGGCGATCAACCTCCCAGACTTCTGGTTTCATGACCCGGCTGCCTGGTTCATCCATGTGGAAGTTCAGTTTGCTCTCCATGGAATTTCTGCAGAGGCAACAGGTTAAGATGTTTCCTTTGTATTTAACTAACAGTGAAATACCTATTTAAACTGCAATATCATCTGGGGAGCCATTTTTTAATCTAAAAAAAATGCATGGTATAGCAAAACATAGGCCTACCCCTTGGAAGTTAGAATGTGGGCTAAAAAAGCTGAGTGTACTGGCCTGTCAAATTTATACTAATGGATTTTTTTTCCTCTTAATTATATGTAAGTTCTCTCAGAAATTTGCAACATTTTTATTTGTAAATTTGTGACCCTTTTCCTTTTAAATAATGCAGATTTTTATTTGTAGATTTGGGAGTTTTTGTATATTTTTAGTAAATTTGCTTTTTTCCCACTATAAATCAAGCTCCTGGACTTTTGGTTTCATGACCCAACTGCCTGGTTCATCCACGTGGAAGCTCAATTTGATCTCCATGGAATTTCTGCAGACAACACAAGATACCATTACGTGGTGGCTTCACTAGACCCACACTCCACTCAGTGCGCCATGAGCCTGCTCCAAGACCTCCCACCCCAGGGGAAATACAACTCGCTCAAACAGCTGCTGTTACGGCGTTACACCCTCTCCGACAGGGAGAGAGTGGAGAAGATCCTCTCCAGCTCTGAGTTAGGAGACGGCTTGGCTGTGGAGTTAATGGAAAGTATGCTGGCTTTGCTGGGCACAGATGACGGATCTTTTCTCTTCGCCAATCTCTTCCTGAGGACACTGCCGGTTTCGGCATGGACAATTTTGGCCAACTCACCGCTGCTGGCTGCCAGGGACTACTGTGCTCTTGCGGAAGAAGGAGACCGCATTATCCTAGCGAATAGGAGTTTCGGCGTCCAGGCAGTGACACCAGGATCTTCGCCGGAGTCCACTGAGGTTGTGGAGCCAAATGTTGTATCCGGGACAGCCACTCGGAGACGCCGGAACGGGATGGTGTGTTTCTACCATCAGTGTTTTGACACTGACGTGCAGCGTTGTCTCCCACCGTGCCATTTCAAGATGCCAGGAAACGGACCAGCCTGTGGTCAGTAGCAGCTGCAGCTGCTGGCAACAGGGAGAAGCTGCTTTTCCTCGAGGACACACATTCTGGGAGATGGTTTTTGGTAAACTCTGGTTCCCAGAAGAGTCTTATTTTGCTGGTCAGCGGTGATAGGCTGGCTGAAGGCTGCGGCCTGCCATGAACTGCCACTAATGGCTCCCCTATCAAGACTTTTGGAGAAAGGTTAGTGACTGTGTGTTTTCATGGATGCAACTACAAGTGGGACTTTGTGATAGCTGCCTGCTGGGTTCCTGTCTTAGGTGCTGATTTTCTGTGTGCTTTTGGTCTCCTTGTAGATGTTGCTAATAGATGTTTAGTGGATGCTATGTCTTTTCCTTCACTGTCTTGTTTGACTCAGGGAGCTGGGCCACTAACAAATGCTAATTTTTTAGCCTCAGGGGATGTGTATCAACATGTGCTTTCTGATTTTCCCGCGCTCACCGCGCCTACCTTTTCCACAACTGTGACCAAGCATGGGGTTGAGCAATTTATCACTACAAAGGGCCCGCTAGTTTTTGCACATCCGCATCGCCTGGACACAGCTAAGCTAGCCATTGCACGGGAAGAGGAACATTTGGGGATTGTTAGGTGCTCCAATAGCCCTTGGGTGTCCCCGCTGCACATGGTGCCCAAGTCCGATGGTTCGTGGCGGCCGTGCAGTGATTTCCGTTGCTTGAGCAACATCTCTGGGCACGACTTTTACCCCATCTTGCACATTCAAGATTTTTCAGTGCACATGGCCGAAATGTACATTTTTTTTCTAAGGTGGATCTGGTCCGCAGCTATCACCAGGTCCCGGTTCGCGTGGAAGACATCCCAAAAACGGCGGTGATAACACCTTTTGGCCTTTTCAAGTTTCTTCATATGCCGTTTGGGCTGAAGGGTGCAGCTCAGACTTTTCAGAGGATGATGGATGCAGTGCTCCGCGACTTGCTATTTGTGTTCGTCTACCTAGATGACATTCTGGTGGTTAGCGCATCTGAGGAGGAGCACCTCTCCCATGTGAAACAAGTTTTCCGTCAGCTGGAAGCACAAGGACTGATAGTTAATCCAGCAAAGTGTCAGTTTGGGTTGTCTGTGATCGATTTCTTGGGCCACCGCATCTCATCTGAGGGCGCAATCCCGCTGCCGGATAGTGTGGGCAGTGTCAGATTTCCCGCATCTGCAGACCATGAGGGCACTGCAGGAATTTTGGGGAATGGTCAATTTTTACAACCATTTCCTTTCTCGGGAAGCCCAGCTGCTGCAACCACTGTATGCGCTTGCCAGTGTGGTTGTTCTTACTACAGATGCGTCTGATGTCGCGGTAGGAGCAATGGTGGAACAGTATGTCTCCGGTCCGTGGCAACCTCTCATCTTTTTTTAGCTGTACGCTGCGTGATAACGAGCATAAGTATAGCACCTTTGACAGAGTTGTTGACCCTCTACCTGGCCACACGTCACTTCCAGTTTTGGCTTGAGGGTCGCGCATTTACCGCATTTGTTGACCACAAGCCTCTAACCTACGCGATGTCCAAAATCTTGGAACCGTGGTCAGTGTGGCAGCAACATCACCTAGCCACAATATCACAGTTCACGACCAACATTCAACATGTGGCTGGTAAGCTCAACATTGTGGCCGACTGTCGCACGCGCTGGTCTCTCCAGTCTACTTGGGTATTGATTTTTCCGCCATGGCTGCCAACCAACTGGGGGACGCGGACATTTGTGCGCTCTGTTTCGCGGGTACGGGCCTTAAACTGGAGAGCAGGGTGGTGCAAGAGGGTTGCCCCCCCCCCCGCTTTGCGAAGTCTCCACTAGCCGTCCCCACCCAGTTGTTCCGGGCTCTTGGCACCACTGCGTTTTTGAGTCCGTGCACTCTCTCTCACACCCTGACATATGGGCTTCGGTTAAGCTGGTGGGGTCTAAATTCATCTGGCCCCGCTTACGCAGGGATGTGAAGGAGAGGGCTGCTGCGTGTGTTGCATGCCAGCGGGCTAAGGTTCAGAGGCACACCAAGGCCCCCCTCGAACCTTCCCAGATTCCAAACAGGAGGTTTGACCATGTCCACTTGGACTTAGTGGGCCCCCTTCCGCTGTTGCAGAGTTTCACGCACCTTTTGACGATAGTGGACCACACCACGTGTTGGTCAGAGGCAGTTCCGCTGGCTTCCACCACATCTACCAACATTGCCCGTTTTTGTCATCCTGGGTCACACGTTTCAGTTCCCCATCGGACATCACCTCAGACAGGGGTCCCAGTTCATTTCAGAACTCTGGTCCGCTATGGCCGAGAGCCTGGGGGTCAAAGTTCACCGTACCACCGCATACAACCCGCAGGCTAATGGTTTATGCAAGAGGTTCCACAGGTCCCTTAAAGCCATGTTTAGAGCCTTGTTGACCAACGTGAATTAGGTCGACTGCCTGCCTTGGGTCCTACTGGGATTGCACTCCGTGCCCAAGGAGGATCTGGCAGCTTTTCTGGCTGAGCTCGTTTTTGGTCAACCGTTGCGGATCCCAGGGGAATTTTTGCCAGAAGGTCCCGTACCCAGTACCAACTCATCTGCGCACCTTTTTCCTTGGGCAGAGGCAAGTAATGTTCTAGGGCCTGGTGTACCATTGTTTTCCCCGCACTTTTGTTCCAAAGCATTTGGAGAATGCCAAGTTTGTCTTTGTCAGACACAATGCCCACAGAACCCTGCTGCATCCGCCTTACAACGGCCCTTTCAGAGTTTTGGAAACGGGGGCAAAACATTTTGTGTTGGATTTTGGGTGACACAGGGAAACCATCGGTATAGGCAGACTTAAGCCTGCTTTTGTGTTGGCAGATGAACAGGTGGCGCTGGCGCAGGCCCCCCAGCATGGATGCCTGCCTGCGGTGGGTTCACAGGTTGGTTTTCTCCCTTCAGAGAACTGTTTGCCGGAGACCAAGTCTTTTCCCTCCCCACCTTTCTCCCCTTCAGAGGACTGTTCACCGGACACCAAATCTTTTCCCCCCCTCACCTCGACTGGAAGGCCCCTCAGTCGGCCCAGCTGCTCCACGTTACAGCCGTTACGGGCGATTGCTCAAGCCCAAGGTACTGGACTGTTAAGGCCCCTTCTGGGTGTTTGGGGGGGATGGGGAGCTGTGTGGTGGACCACCAGGAGGTTCCACTCTCACCCAGTGACTTGGGGAGTAGGGGAAGGGGGAAGGAGATGTAAATGTATGCGCCTGGGGCATGAGGAGTAAATGTATGCACCTTGGCACCTGGGGCAGGAGATGTAAATGTATGCGCCTTGGTGCCAGAGAGTCAGTCTTGTTGTTGGAGTTGAATAAAGTTCTGAACTGGCAGCTCTCGTACCGCGTCACATCATTCCTCCACACCTCAGCCATTTTGGGTGTCATGCTATAGGAGTTGCTTGGCAACTTACTGTGAAAGGGATACATTCAAACTTTCTATCTAAACTAGGCCTATATAAGTTTAAATGGGTGCACTTACCAGATATGAAATGTTAACTACAAATTCTAGAATGCTCAGTGGATACATAGTTCTCACATTAAACAGCAGCAATTCATAGCTTTCTTCTTTCAACATCCTGGGGAAAGTGATAAAATGAAACTGCCTTGGTGCTAGAATGATTAGACCAACCTACAGCAACACAAGATAATAACATAAAAATGTTGCAAAAAATCATGAATCCGCATAGTTTAGCATTGTTTATCACATACGCAGCTTATAAGGTGATATCCAAAATGGCAGCGACTACAGTTTGACCTTTGACCGGAAGTGGTGCTGCACATAGTCCATAGGAATTGTGACCTCATGCACCAGAGTCTGTCACTCTACTCTTGTCACCAAGAGTATCCACCTTATTCCTGAGGGTGCTGCTGTAGAAACGATTATGGGTGCAACCTCCGGTTTCAGCTGAAGTAGTGTGAAATCAGTCAGCAAGAGTGGAGTAGTGGGGCATTTAAAATAGCATTTTTAAAAGTGTTCTGAATTCGTTTTAATGTATAGTCCACATACCTGTTTTGCAGTCAAGTGGCAGATAATTTCAGCACTTGTAATTTTTGGATTTTTGAAAGTTTTTGCGTAGTTTTGGTACTTGCTGCTGTTCGTGGTGTGAGGCTCCTCACAAATAAGTACAGCTAAATTTGTAGCTTCAACAGCAATACATAGATCATGCATACTAAAAAGGACTGTTCATGTGATTGGTGGTACAGACACTGGACAGACATAACAGCACCAGGTATGTTTTCACTTGTATGAATGTCACAGATCTGACATTTATTATATATGTTGTGGAGAGAGAAATAATCAGGCAGAGAGGTCCAGATCATATCAAGCTTTATTCACTCTCTCTCTACATTTCTCTAGAAACAAGCAGCAAAAGAGTAACAGATCTCATGCACCTCTACTCTTAAATCCAACCACTCGGTCAGCCTTCTCTGTGTGCTGCCTTAACACCGAAGCCTTTGTAATTCCCATTGTCTTTGTCACTGTTCACATCAACACACCACCCCCACATCTACACACAAACCCCCCATGACAATTCCCTTTTGTCTTAAGTCTGAATGTGAATATACTGAGAGGGATTCTCTCAACCCCCCGCCCCCAGACTCAGACTGAGCCTTGACCCTCATGTCCTTTGGGCTTCAGCTTTTGTCCATAGCGGCTGTAACGTGGGGTCTGTGGCTTTGAGGTTGGGGGTGCGTCCATCTGTGGGGGGACATTGGGAGGGAGGAAAACATCATTAGCATGCCCTTGTGACTGATCTGACGAGTCATTTACCTGGGGAGTTCTCAGTGGGGGTTGTCTGTGCCGAGGAGTTCGGGCCAGCACCACTTGCTCGTCTGATAACACGAAAGCGGGCTTAAGCCTGTCTATACAAGCTGTTTCTCTGCGTCCCCCCAAGTCTAACACAAAATGTTTCTCCCCGGGTTCCAGCACCCTGAATGGGCCATCGTAGGGCGGGCACAAGGGGGGTCCGGTGGGCGTTGTGCCTGACAAATACGAATGCCGCGTCCTTCAAGGCCTTTGGTACAAAAGCGTGTGGAAAACAGTGGTGGATCGGACCGGGTACCGTCCCTGCCACTGCGTTACATGGTGAAAGTGGGGATGGATCAGTGTTCGGCACGGAGCTGTCCGGCAAAAATTCCCCTGGGAGCCGCAGTGGCTGGGAAGAAACCAGCTCTGCTGGGGAGGCTGCCAAATCCTTCTTCGGTGCTGAACGCAACCCTAATAGAACCCATGGCAACCGGTCCACCCAATTTGCATCCGTAAGCGAAGCCCTGAGTGCTGCTTTAAGCGATCTATGGAAATGCTCCCATAACCCATTGGCCTGTGGGTTGTACGCCGTCGTGCGATGAAGTGAGATGCCCAGGCTCTGGGCCATGGTGGACCAGAGGTCAGAAACAAATTGCGGGCCCCGAGCGGACATGATATCCGAAGGGGCGCTGAAATGTGCCACCCATGTCGTCAAAAAAGCACATGCAACTTCTGCGGACACGGTGGAAGCTAGCGGGACTACTTCGGGCCAGCGCGTGGTGCAGTCCACCACTGTCAGGAGGTGTGTGAACCCTTGCGATGGCGGGAGGGGGCCCACGAGGTCCATGTGGACGTGGTCAAACCGCTTAGCCGGGATATGGAATGGCTCCAAGGGGGCCTTTGTGTGCCTGTGCACTTTAGCTCGCTGGCATGCTACACAGGCTGCAGCCCACTCTTTCACCTGTTTGCGCAGGCTCGGCCAGACGAACTTCGCTCCCACCATTTTGACTGACGCGCGCACTCCTGGGTGCGCCAGGGAGTGAACTGACTCAAAAGCGCAGTGGCGCCAAGCGCTTGGGACCACCAGGCGCGGGCAGCCTGAGGAGACGTCACAGACTGGGGGGGGGGCATCTTGCAGTACTCTGCTCTCCAGCCTTAACCCTGTTGGTCCAGACTGGAGCGCGCAAATGTCCGCATCGCCGCTCTGCGCAGTGGCCATGGCCAAGTAATCTATCCCCACGTAGACTGGGGCCACTAATGCGCGCAAGAGGCAGTCCGCCACCACGATGAGTTTACCGGCCACATGCTGAATGTCTGTCGTAAACTCCAAGATCACAGCCAGCTGTCTCTGCTGCTGGCCTGACCATGGTTCCGAAACCTTGGCCATCGCATATGTTAGCAGCTTGTGGTCTACGAACGCAGTGAAGGTGCACCCTTCCAGCCAGAACTGGAAGTGGCGTATGGCTAGGTGGAGAACCAGTAACTCTCTGTCGAACGCGCTGTATTTACGTTCACTGTCGCATAAAGACAATAAAGTTGAATCTCATCTCATCTCATCTCATCTCATCATAAAGACCTGCTAAAAAAGGCGAGTGGCTGCCAAGAACCGGCGAAGTGCTGCTCCACGACGGCCCCTATGGCCACGTCCGAGGCGTCGGTAGTGAGCGCTATCCGAGCCGCCGGGTCCGGGTGCGCCAGCAGTGCGGCGTTCGCCAGAGCTGTTTTAACCTCGGAAAACACCTGCTCCCGCTCAGGAGTCCAGTCGACTCTGTCCGCCGGTTTCCGTTTCTTAAGCGGGGCATACAACGGCTGCATGAGCTGGGCTGCGCAGGGGAGGAAACGATTGTAAAAGTTAACCATCCCCAAAAACTCCTGCAGCGCCCTGATCATCTGAGGCCGGGGAAAATTTGCCACGGCGCGCACTTTGTCCGGCAAGGGTGTCGCGCTCTCTGGTGAGATGTGGTGGCCCAAAAAATCGATCCCCGCCACCCCAAACTGGCACTTCGCCGGGTTGGTTATTAATCCATGCTCCTCCAACCTCTGGAAAACTGTCCTGAGGTGGGTTACGTGTTTGTCCTCGGATGCGCTGGTCACGAGGATGTCGTCGATAGCGCAACACCACGTCCATCATGCGTTGGAATGTCTGCGCCGCGCCCTTTAACCCGAAAGGCATGCGTAAAAACTCAAACAGGCCAAACGGGGTTATTACTGCCGTTTTAGGTATGTCCTCAGCGCGCACCGGGACCTGGTGGTAACCGCGGACCAGGTCTATCTTGGAAAAAATGCGTGCCCCAGTGAGGCGAACGGAAAAATCCTGAATATGAGGGATGGTGTAGCGGTCGTGCGCTGTGGCATTGTTTAATCTGCGGAAATCTCCGCAGGATCACCACGATCCCTCGGCCTTAGGAACCATATGTAGTGGGGGTGCCCATGGGCTGTTTGAGCACCTGATGATGCCCAGCCTTTCCAAGTTGGCAAACTCCTCGCGCGCTGTGGCCAGTTTAGCTGCGTCCATTCGCCGAGGTCTTGTGAAAACGGGCAGCCCTGTGGTGGTAATGAAGTGCTCCACCCCATGTTTAGTGACGGCCGCCGAAAACGTCGGGACCGTGAGTGCTGGGAACTGGGTGAGTAGTGTGTGGAACTTGCCTCCCGGATCTGTGACGTTGGCTAGTGTTGTTGGCCCGTCTCCTCGAGCTGTACAGGGGAGAGAATCAAAAGACATTATATTAATTAGGCATCTGTTAGCAACATCGACTAGTAGTCCGTGTGCACGCAAAAAATCAGCGCCTAAGATGGGGAAGCTGCATGCCACTGTGACGAATGTCCATTGGTATGTATGGCCGTGCAAGGATACAGTCAGCGTCCTTTCACCAAAAGTCTTAATGTCTGAGCCGTTTGCGTCCGTCAGCTCGGGGCCGCTAGTTCCCGCCAGCCGGTCAGTGTAGGACGGCAGGATGAGGCTCTTTAGGGAGCCGGAGTCCATGAGGAACCGTCTCCCCGAGTGTGAGTCTGTCACAAAGAGCAGCTTGCTTGCTTCACAGGCGGTCGCAGCTGCTACTGACTGCCGGTCCTGGCGTTTCCCAAACGCTTGAATTGGCACGGTGGCACGCATCGGCGTGCGTCCTCTCCAAAACGGCGGTGGTAGAAACAAAGCGTGTCTCTCCGGTGCTTCTTGGCCCCTCCTGCAGCCACCATCGCTGGCTTCTCGCCTCCGCTGGCCGTCTCGCTGGGGTCCGACGCCGCTGCATTCACTGTGAGGGCTCTGGTGGCGAGGATAATCTGATCTGCTTCCTGGGCTAGCCCCCGGGAGTTGCGCGCGGCCAGCAGCGGCGAATTGGCAAGGACCGCTCTGGCCGCCATCAGGAGGTTCCGGAGGAAAAAGTGAGCAAAGAGGAAATGCCCGTCATGTGTGCCCATCAATGCCAACATCTTCTCCATCAATTCGACCGCCGACCCGTCTCCTAATTCGGAGTGCGTCAGGAGCCTCTCCGCTCTCTCACAGTCCGAGAGCGTGTAGCGCCGGGTCAGCGTGGTTTTGAGAGCGCCGTATTTGTCACGGGCTGGGGGCAGTTGGAGCAGGCTCGCCACCTGCTGAGTTGTGCGTGCATCCAGCGCTGCGACCACGTAGTAGTATCTGTTGTCATCTGCCGTTATTCCCCGGAGCGCGAACTGGGCCTCGGTGTGGAGGAACCAAGACGTCGGGTCGTGTAGCCAAAAGTCTGGGAGTTTGACCGAAATGGCGCATGCGTTGCTGGTACCCGTCCGGGTCATCTCCGGGGTGTTCGCCTCGCGTTCCATTGTGCGTCAAGGGTCACCAGTGTGTAGAGAGAAATAATCAGGCAGAGAGGTCCAGATCATATCAAGCTTTATTCACTCTCTCTCTCTACATTTCTCTAGAAACACAAGCAGCAAAAGAGTAACAGATCTCATGCACCTCTGCTCTTAAATCCAACCACTCGGTCAGCCTTCTCTGTGTGCTGCCTTAACATCGAAGCCTTTGTAATTCCCATTCTCTTTGTCACTGTTCACATCAACACACCACCCCCACATCCACACACAAACCCCCCATGACAATTCCCTTTTGTCTTAAGTCTGAGTGTGAATATACTGAGAGGGATTCCCACAATGTCACCAGATACAAGTCTGCATGAAGTAAAATAATAAATTAAAAAAATAGTAACGGTTTGCTTCTTAAAGCGTAACGATTTAAGAAAGATACATGGTCAAAACAAGAAGAGATCGCCTGCTTTATTTTTGACATCTTCAGCAGCTGACTGTCTGTACTGAAATGACAGCGCTGCCGTTAGCCATGATGCTAATGTGTGCAGCGATCTTTTGCATTATGAGACGGGGGGGTTGAGTCAGAGGAACTGATGGTTCATCAGATAAAAAGGTCTCAAGTCTGATCCTGTGGTTCTCTGATTTTTTTCTCTGATAAATTCTGGTGTCCACAGATCACCCACAGACTGTTAGCATAGAGGTAATGAGTGCTAACGTCACTTCAACTCTTCAACTAAACTCTTTTTAGGCTGAGCACAAAGTACATCCTCAGTGGCGATTTATGCCAAATAGATCACCAGTTTTCTATTTTTTTAAAATGTAATCATTAGCTCATGTATGTGCAACAACTCATCAGTTAATAAACAGCTTTCTTACCTTTCATGAGGACCCCTAATATCGCTGCAGTGTTTAGGATTAAAACAAGTTCTTTTTCTCCCTCTGGAAAAAACTGATCATTTTAACAGGAACTTGGATTTTGCTTTCATCCAGATAAATGAATTAATTAAAAAATACTTCAACTAAATCGAGTTTACCAAGAACAATTGGTATTTTATTGGTGTCTGCAATTCAAAGACTAGTACATAAAAATTACAGGATTGAATATGATGATGGGAAGCTTAAAATATTTCAAAGTGAAAATATACAACAAAATAAAAAAAAAACTTGAAGAAGAGAGTGAGAGAAAATAATTAAAACTCATTATATTTATCTTACAGGAGAAAAAAATATCCTTTACTATTTGAATGACCATAGTTTGTTTAGCTTCAGTTATCAATTCAAAGATAATAGACTGCAATAGATTTGGGAAAAAGGACTTCCTGTAAGGTTTTATTATTTCTAGCACAACACTCATCCTCAGGCTGCTTATAAATAAGGCTTCAGTCACACTTTAGGTCTTATGCTCAATTTTGATTTTTTTGCTGAGATCTGATTTTTTTTGTGTGGGCGTTCACATTATAATTTAAATGTGACCCCCATCAGACTCCAGTGCAAATGATCTTCAGCTATAAAGTGACCTGCATACGCAGAAGAAAACATAACGTCAGACACAGCATTGTGTTTACGGAAGTAAATATGAGCCCCGAACGATTGAGGGAGACAGAACTTCTTCACCTTGATGCAGCGCAGCAAAATAAAATATTAAAATCATTCAGAAATGATTATGCACAAAATAAAGGAGAACAGCTTCATTCTTCTACAGGCCAGATGACCGCTGTGATCAGCTCTGCTTTAACAGAACTGATCAATTAAACAGCTCTCTTGAAAATGAGACCCTGTGTCACAATGGGATTACTTGTGTCATGATGGCCGCTAGGCCATCATCAGCATCATCAACATCAGCTGCGCTCACTTCAGCAGGTGGCAATCAGCGGGCCATAAAAGCCCAACGCGCGGACGCCTCAGCACGGAGTCGTCTGTCAATCTCACTGAGCAACGTGCCAAGATCTCGTCCTCTCGTGAAGAACTCTACGCTTCGCCAAACCAGGCCACGTAAGCCATCTCTTCACTATTCCTCTGCTAGCCCTTTCCCCTGTGCACAGGTGGACCTCCCTGGCAGCGGACCTCCCTCCTCTACTGACGAGGCACCGTCTCCCGCTCCGCGGAGCTCCTCCTCACCTCCACAGCAACGGACACCACGAGCACGACGTCGCACGGACACCAGGAGTCAGTCAGCCTCTCATTGTGGCACCCGCAAGTAAGCCCCTGCAGCATACCCGCCGAACATTGCTACTGAACAACAGTAACCTTGTGCTTGTGTTTTCCAGGGTTGCCAGGGTACCACAAGACGGGCTCAGCTCCAGTGGCCAGACGAGCATTCACACATTCACTCACACTACACTCACTCATTCACAATAAAGATAATTGTCTGTATCTCTCGTGTCAGCGTCTGTCTCTTGGGTCATAAATCATGTCAGTACGACTCTGTTACGATGACCCATCAGACAGCGCGCTGTCGCGCCGCTTTAACACACTCAGCGCACGAGTAGACATGATTTCCCACTAGCAGACAGTAATCTTAAACCAGCTAACTCAGATTAACAGCCGGCTGGATCGCCTGGAAAGTCACCAGGCATTCCCCCCGGCTAGCGGGGCGCCTTCTGCACCCGCAGCTGCGGCTACTAGCCAAACCAGCCCATCTTCCACACATCGCCTAACTCCTGTACCAACCCCCGCACGCTTTACTGGTAAACTGGGGGAGGCGCGGGGGTTTTTGCTACAGTGTGAGTCAGTTTTTCTCCGCGTCCCGGGGGACTTCGCCACTGATATGAATAAGATTGGGTACATCATCAACCTGCTGGGAGGCAGGGCTCTTGATTGGGCTTATACCATCATGGCCAAACCAAATTATTCATTGTTTACTTACCAGCAGTTCGTGGCGGAGTTCATGGAAGTGTTCGATCATGTGGACCGGGGCGCGGTGTTAACTGAACGGCTGCTGGGACTTCGGCAGGGCAGTAGATCTGCCGCCGATTATTCTGTGGACTTCCGGGTATTAGCCAGTCAGGTTGGATGGGGGGAGCCAGCGCTCTGTGGAATTTTCCTCCGCAGCCTTAACTCCGAGTTAAAAGACGAGCTAGCGGCAAAGGAGAACCCAGACAGACTTGGGGAATTAATCTCCCTTACCATCAGCCTAGATAGCATATTGAGGGAGCGAGCTGCAGAACGGCGAACAGCTATCCGTGCAAATAAGTCTCGCCCTCGCTCTGCTAGGTCCCCCCTCCTTGCTCTGCCCGCATCTGAAGAACTTCCAGAGCAGGAGGATATGGTTGTGGGGCAATCGGGTCTTACAGTGGCTGAGAGACAGCGCCGCAGGGAGCAGGGGTTATGCTTCTACTGTGGGAATAAGGCACATGGAGTAGTCGATTGCCCGTTAAAAGGGGAGGTCCGCGGATCACGGTAGGGGGATTCGCGGACAAGAATCAGACAAAGCCCCTCACTAGTTGCCACATTCCCATTCGGCTCATTCATAAACACAAGGAACACACCACATTGCCTTAGTTGACTCTGGGGCTGAGCAAAACTTTATCTCCAGAGACCTGGCAACCCTGATGGGCCTCAGCTGTCAACCTCTACGCCCGCCCATCCATCTGGTCACCCTGTCAAAAGCATCTCTGACGTCAGTTTCCCACCAGACGGCACCTGTGTTAACGATAGTTTCTGGTAATCACAGGGAGGAAATACGGTTCCTGGTCTTGCCCTTCTCCTCCTCACCCGTCATCTTGGGGTACCCATGGCTCCGGTTGCATAACCCCACGTTCGACTGGCAAGTTGGGAGAATAACAGCTTGGAGCTCATTCTGCCTGAGTGCCTGTCTTCAGTCCGCTGCATGCGCTCCCTCAGTGCCGATGATGCCTCCCTCAACACCTCCCCCGGACCTGTCAAAAGTGCCTGACGTTTACCATGATTTGGGCCAGGTGTTTAGTAAGTCACGGGCATTGTCCCTTCCCCCCCATCGCCCGTACGACTGCGCGATTAACCTCAAGGCTGGGGCCCCTCTCCCGGCGAGCGGCCTGTACAGCCTGTCAGCTCCGGAACGCGAGGCCATGGATACGTACATCAAGGAGTCCCTGGCCTCCGGTATCATCCGTCCATCCTCCTCGGCCGTTGGGGCAGGGTTTTTCTTCGTTGGGAAGAAGGACGGGTCGCTGCGCCCCTGCATTGATTTCCGGGGTCTCAACGACATTACTATTAAAGACAAATACATTCTTCCCTTGATGAACACTGCTTTCGATTCCCTCCAGGGGGCGGCGTGGTTTACTAAACTAGATCTACGGAACGCCTATCACCTGGTGCGCATTCGGGAAGGAGATGAGTGGAAGACTGCTTTTCGGACCCCGAGCGGCCACTTTGAATATTTGGTGATGCCGTTTGGGTTAACCAACGCTCCGGCAGTGTTCCAGCGCTTAATAAATGACGTTCTCCGGGACTTTCTGAATTCCTTCGTCTTTGTTTATCTTGATGATATCCTCATCTTCTCGCGCACACTGGAGGAGCATCAGGTGCATGTACGACGGGTCCTACAGCGCCTCCTGGAGAATCAGTTGTTCGTCAAGGTGGAGAAGTGTGAGTTCCACACGGATCGCACCTCCTTTCTGGGGTTTATAATCGCCCGTAACCAGGTGCTTCCCGACCCGGACAAGGTCAAGGCGGTGGTGGACTGGCCTACGCCCACATCCAGGAAACAGTTACAGGGTTTTTTGGGGTTCGCCAATTTTTACCGGCGCTTCGTGCCAAATTTTGGGAACATCGCCAGACCCTTGACTGCACTCACATCCCCGAAGGTCCCTTTCCATTGGAGTGAGGAGGCTGCCGCGGCATTTGACAGGCTGAAGGGAGAGTTTGCTTCGGCCCGTGTGTTGACCCAGGTGGACCCGGAGCTTCAATGCCTGGTGGAAGTGGACGCATCGGATTCGGGGGTGGGGGTGGTACTCTCTCAGCGCTCCCCGACAGACGGGAAGATCCGCCCCTGCGCTTACTTCTCTCATCGTTTGACACCTGGGGAGAGGAATTACAGCATCGGCGACAGGGAGCTATTGGCTGTCAAACTTGCGCTGGAGGAGTGGAGACACTGGCTGGAGGGGGCTGCCCAGCCGTTTGTCGTCTGGACTGACCACCGCAATCTTGAATACCTTAGGACTGCCAAGCGGTCGAATGCAAGTCAGGCCCGCTGGTCTCTCTTCTTCGGCCGTTTTAATTTTACGATCACCTACCGGCCAGGGAGTAAGAATGGCAAGCCTGACGCCCTTTCCAGGCAGTTTGACGCGCCCTCTGCTGACGACCGGGAGGAGCCTATTCTGCCACCTGCATGTGTGGTTGGTGCGTTGACCTGGGGCATCCGCGATAAGGTCAGAAGAGCACAGGAGGTGGAGCCCGATCCGGGTGGGGGGCCCCCAGGTCGCTTGTTCGTCCCTCGTCCTGTCAGGAGCCAAGTAATAGAGTGGGGTCACGCGTCCAAGCTGGCGTGCCATCCGGGTGTGAGTCGGACCGTTGATCTCCTCCAGAGAACCTTTTGGTGGCCAGGGCTGCGAAGGGACGTTAACAACTACGTCAGGGCCTGCGCTCAGTGCACCACAGGGAAGACATCATCATCGGCCCCGGCAGGTCTGCTTCATCCTTTGCCCGTTCCCGCCCGCCCCTGGTCCCATGTAGCCATGGACTTTGTGACCGGTTTGCCCCCCTCCGGCCACTTCACGACCGTTTTAACCATCGTGGACCGTTTTTCCAAAGCCGCCCATTTTGTGCCTCTCCGGGGGTTGCCTTCAGCGTGGGAGACGGCGGACCTCCTCGTTCTCCATGTGGTTCGCCCTCACGGAATCCCCGCTGACATTGTTTCGGATCGAGGGCCACAGTTCGTCTCACAGGTTTGGAAGGCGTTCTGTACGGCGCTTGGGGCCACGGCCAGTCTCTCCTCTGGATACCATCCTCAGAGTAACGGCCAGTGCGAGCAAGCCAATCAGGAGCTGGAGGCTGCGCTGCGTCATCTCCTCCTGCTCTTCTTCATGGAGCATGTACCTCCCGTGGATTGAGTACGCTCATAACACCACGGTGTCCTCGTCCACAGGGATGTCCCCCTTCAAGGCATCACTGGGGTACGATCCACCCTTGTTCCCGGAGGAGGAGGGGGAGGTAGCAGTCCCGTCCGTTCAGGCTCACGCCAGACGCTGTCGGCAAGTTTGGTCCATTGCCCGCAGAGCCCTTGTGAGGACCACGGAACGGAACATTGAGGTGGCCAACCGCCATAGGAGGCCTGCCCCGGATTACAAGGTGGGTGACAAGGTATGGTTGTCCACAAAGAATGTCAGTGTGCCTGCCGAGAAGCGTAAGCTAACCAAGCGCTTCATCGGTCCCTTTGTTATCTCCCGCATTGTCAACCCTGTATCTGTGCGTCTTGCTCTCCCCTCTCACATGCGCATCTGCCCCACTTTCCACGTCTCCCAGGACAAGCCCTATGTCGCCGACCCGCTGTGCCCACCCCTTGCGGCTCCCGTTCCCCCGAGGATGATCGATGGCCATCCGGCCTGGGGGGTAACGGCAATCCTGGATGTCCGCAGGAGGGGTCGGGGCCTTCAGCATTTGGTGGACTGGGAGGGGCTTGGCCCTGAGCACCGCTCCTGGATATGCCCTGCGTTGATCCTTGACAAACAGTTGATCTGCGATTTCCATCGGGCACATCCAGGTAGGATTGGGCAAGTGCCTGGAGGCACCTCTAGAGGGGGGAGTACTGTCATGATGGCCGCTAGGCCATCATCAGCATCATCAACATCAGCTGCGCTCACTTCAGCAGGTGGCAATCAGCGGGCCATAAAAGCCCAACGCGCGGACGCCTCAGCACGGAGTCGTCTGTCAATCTCACTGAGCAACGTGCCAAGATCTCGTCCTCTCGTGAAGAACTCTACGCTTCGCCAAACCAGGCCACGTAAGCCATCTCTTCACTATTCCTCTGCTAGCCCTTTCCCCTGTGCACAGGTGGACCTCCCTGGCGGCGGACCTCCCTCCTCTACTGACGAGGCACCGTCTCCCGCTCCGCGGAGCTCCTCCTCACCTCCACAGCAACGGACACCACGAGCACGACATCGCACGGACACCAGGAGTCAGTCAGCCCCTCATTGTGGCACCCGCAAGTAAGCCCCTGCAGTATACCCGCCGAACATTGCTACTGAACAACAGTAACCATGTGCTTGTGTTTTCCAGGGTTGCCAGGGTACCACAAGACGGGCTCAGCTCCAGTGGCCAGACGAGCATTCACACATTCACTCACACTACACTCACTCATTCACAATAAAGATAATTGTCTGTATCTCTCGTGTCAGCGTCTGTCTCTTGGGTCGTAAATCATGTCAATCTGTATAAATAAGATTAATAATGAATAATCTTAGCAATTACAATAGGGCTCTCGCCCACTGACGTTGTCAGTGGCTCGGTCCCTAATAAACAGCTCAGCTTGTACTGGTGTAACACTGGTCCCACACAGGAAGGAAAAGCTGCCAGAGACTCCTCCTGTCCTCCTATCCCCGTATCTGGCCATTCCACTCAGTCATGTCAGTATTAACGTTACATTGTGTAGGAACAAAATAAGTTCAGGAGAGACACAGCAAGCTGAAGGTTTAAGAGTTTTATTCCTCCATCATCATGAGACACACTGCAGCACTGTGTGCTGTGTGTGAGCTAGTGAGGCATGTAAAGTCAGCTCTTTTATACAGACAAGAAAGAATGCATGGCACATTTACGTATTGATATACATATCAGACAATACATATCAATCGCGTGATTAACTGGTGCCAGACTTCTCTCCTTACTCCAGGGATGAATAGCAATAGTCATTGTTCTGGTTGTCCCCCTAGGGCTCTCTGTTCGTATGCAATCCCTGCTAATCGTGAATATTATCAGTCTGCATTGTGCTGGGTGCCCACACGTGTGCTGGGTGCCCACACCGCTCCCCCCAGAATGGTCAGAAGGGGTTGTGACCCCCGCCCCACCATTGTTTGGCTCCAGCTCCGGTAGAACTGTCAGAGGGCATGTCAGTCTGTGAGGGGGACGGGGGAGGGGTGGAGAGAGCAGTGTGCTCCGCTCCGAGTTCCAGCACGTTGAACGGCCGTGGATCATGGGCACACAGGCCGGTGTGCAGTCATGCGTAATGGAACCAGAAGACGATCGGACAGCTTTGGGAGTGAGGTGTGGGAAAAACTCTGTGCAGAGGAGGTTGAGGGGGTGGGAGTAAGCGAGTGCCGGCCCGGGATGTCAAAGGTGTCTGGGCCCACAAAAATTGTGTGTGGATCCGCGATGGTGAGGAACTTTTTCGGTTAAACGTGGCGGAGATCCACAGCGGCTGTGAAAAAATTATATCTCTTACTTCTCTCATGTTTTGGTCCAGCAAGGATGTGGGGAAGGCAAGCGGCCAAATTCCCCGAGGATGCGTAGTGGCTGTGATAAACTGAAGTTGTGTCAGGGACTCGGCAGTTTGGCTTTAGGTGCGGGAAACAGCCCTAAAGTCATCGGGGAAAGTAATCGGCTAAATTCCCCTTGTGCGCCGTGGCTGGAAAACTCATACAAAGTCCTGTGTGCGGGCTGCACGTCCGTTCCAGATGCGCAAGCAGCCCTGAAGGTTCCGAGGGTGGCGATCGGCCATTTAACTCGGGCATGTGCAGCGGCGGAGGATGCTGTATCAGTCTGTGGAGCCGGTTTGTCCCTGGTGCGTGGCGCGCGCTTGGCGCAGTGACCACATAGCTGGCAGTTGCGCTGTCCTCATAACCCTGCAGTGTGTGTGCATGGCTTCTGTGCGTGGAAGGTCCGTTGTCGAGAGGTGAGTCAGGGTCAGGGAGCTTGATGGTAATCAGTGCAGTCGGCGTTGATGATTGTCCCCGTTCAGGCTGCTTCCTTCGTTCGCTCATGTTGATCATGGTGCGTTCCAGTGTGGAGGTAAAAGATCAGGCGAGGGTTGCACCATGACGCGTACTGAGGCTTCCCGTCCAGGTCATCTCCAGGGTGTTCGCCTGGTGTTCCATTTTTCGTCAAGGGTCACCATTGTGGAGGAACAAAATAAGTTCAGGCGAGACACGGCGAGCTGAAGGTTTAAGAGTTTTATTCCTCCATCATCATGAGACACACTGCAGCACTGTGTGCTGTGTGTGAGCTAGTGAGGCATGTAAAGTCAGCTCTTTTATACAGACAAGAAAGAATGCAGGGCACATTTAGATATTGATATACATATCAGACAATACATATCAATCGCGTGATTAACTGGCGCCAGACTTCTCTCCTTACTCTGGGGATGAATAGCAATACTCATTGTTCTGGTTGTCCCCGTAGGGCTCTCTGTTCGTATGCAATCCCTGCTGATCGTGAATATTGTCAGTCTGCATTGTGCTGGGTGCCCACACGTGTGCTGGGTGCCCACACCATTTTAGATATTACAGTGGCCGGGACTCACAGTGTGCTGTTTACAGGGAAAAAGGAATTTGCAGCATCCAGCAAATGTACCATTACTGTGTGCCTGCTTATCTGACGGTTTCAGCACCGACCCCCCCCCCCCGAAATTTTGAAATTGTTATGCAGTCAGAGCCGACAAAATTACAATCCAGAGATAAAGAGAAGAAGATAGTTTAAAAGGAGAGCACAAATCAGCTGTGTCTGCCCTGCTTGCTGTATCCTCCACCGCAGAATTGTAGCGTCTGTCTCACTTCAATGAGGAAAATGTTGGATGAAATGTGACATTGTGGAAGATGAAAGCAGACGAGGCAGCGAGCTAGATGACACACAAACTTTATTTACCTTCCACCATCAAGTACAGAAAATACTCTTCCGGGGTCTCTGGACACCTCTTTTTTTATACCCTTTATTTCTGCCCCATGAGACCCAGGGAGCCACAGACAATGCACTCAGTGCACAAAGAATGCCTGGCATATTAACATCATGCAACACCAGCCCTGCTTCTCACACCCTCTCTTCCTCTAGCGATCTCTGGTGTCTCCTGAACTCCCCAGGGGGGTGGATAGTCCTTTCTGTTACATCTGAGACCCCCCCCCTCCCGGTGCCACTTCCTCCTTCAGTCCTCTGTTCCATCTCCCCCAGCCACCCTGGCTTCCGACTGTGGGTGGAGAACCCCCCCACACAGTGCCACTACATAGCCCCCCCTCCCGAGCACCCAGAAAGGGAACTAACCCCCCCCCCCCCCCCCCCCCCCCCGTCCTTTGGGCTTGAGCTGGCACCCATAGCGGCTGTAGCAGGCAGTCGCCGGTCTGGTCAGAGCGCCCTACTGGTGAGGTGTGTGAGAGGGCACATTGGTCTGTGGAGGGAAAGAGGGTGGGAGGAGAAACATGTTAGCTTCGTGAGCGCAGGTCTCTACCGAGGGAATACCAACTTGCAGAATCACCGATGGTGGGCGTCCGCGCCGGGGAGCTTGGGCCAACACCACCTGCTCGTCTGCCAACACAAGAGTGGGCTTCAGCCTGTTGATGCAGATGGTCTCCTTACGCCCCCCCAAGTCTAACACAAAATGTTTTGCCCCAGTTTCCAGCACCCTGAATGATCTGTTGCACGGTGGGCACAGTGGGGAACTGTGTTCATCGTGCCTGACGAAAACAAACCTGGCGCTCTGTAAGCTCTTCGGGATGAGGGTGCAGGGAAAACAGTAGTGGACCGGACCTAGCACGTTAACAGCCTCTGTACTGTACAAAAATTGTGTGGGCAGGTCGGTCCCGGGTGCAGGGTTTTCTGGTAAAAATTCCCCAGGGATCTGCAGCAGCTGAGAAAAAATGAGTTCTGCCAGGGAGGCTGCTAGATCCCCCTTAGGTGCAGAGCGCCATTCCAAAGGAACCCAGGGCAGGCGGTCGACCCAATTGGCATCCGTGAGCGAAGCTCTGAGTGCTGCCTTAAGTGACCTATGAAAACGTTCGCATAACCCATTAGGGTTATGGGGGTTGTACGCGGCAGTACGGTGGATTTTGACCCCCAGGCTCTGGGCCATCGTGGATCAGCGTTCCGAAACAAACTGCGGACCCCTGTCGGAAGTGATGTCCAATGGGGATCCGAACCATCCAACCCAAGCCAACAAAAAAGCGCGAGCCACTTCTGCAGACATGGTGGAAGCCAGCGGGACTACTTCAGGCCAACATGTGGTGCGGTCCAAGATCATCAAAAGGTGCATGAAACCTTGCGACAGCGGGAGGGGTCCCACCAAATCCACGTGGACAAGGTCGAACCTCCTGGCCGGGATTTGGAAGGGCTTCAAGGGGGGCTCTGGTGTGCTTGTGCACTTTGGCCCGCTGGCACGCGATGCACACTGCAGCCCACTCTTTCACGTCCCTGCGCAAGTGAGGCCAGACAAATTTTGTCCCCACCAGTTTAACCGAGGCGCGCACGCCGGGATGCGATAGGGAGTGGACTGAATCAAAAATGCGGCGGCGCCAATAGCTTGGAACCACCAGGCGTGGGCAACTGGTGGAGACGTCGCAGAGCAAGGAGGGGGGCACCCTTCTTGCACCACCCTGCTCTCCAGCTTTAACCCAGTAGGCACAGACTGGAGCACGCAAATGTCCGCGTCCCCGGTTTGCTCCGCGACCATTGCAGGGAAATCTGTTCCCATGTAGACTGGGGAGACAAACGTGCACGACAGGCAATCAGCCACGACATTAAGCTTACCGGCAACGTGTTGAATGTTGGTCGTGAACTCCGAGATCACGGGCAAATGCCATTGCTGCCGGGCCAACCACGATTCTGAGACTTTCGACATTGCGTACATTAGCGGTTTATGATCAGCAAACATGGTAAACTCGCACCCTTCTAGCCAAAACTGGAAGTTGCGTGTCGCCCGGTGGAGGGCCAACAATTCTCTGTCAAATGTACTGTATTTGCGTTCGTTGTCGCGCAAAGTTTGACTGAAAAATGCGAGCAGCTGCCACGAACCGGAGACGTACTGCTCCACCACTGCCCCATGACAATGTCAGACATGTCCATGGTGAACGCTATTCGTGCTGACAGGGCAGGGTGGGCTAGCAAAGCGGCGTTAGGTAGCGCTGTTTTGCATCTGCGAAAGCCTGCACTCGCTCGGGGGTCCAGTTGTCCAGTTGATGTTTTCCACAGGCTTCTTCTTCTTAAGTGCAGCGTACAACAGCTGCAGCAGATGAGCTGCCTGGGGGACGAAACGGTTATAAAAGTTGACCATGCCCAAAAAGTCCTGTAGGGCCCTCACAATTTGCCGACACGTAAAATCCGGCACGGCGCACACCTTATCAGGCAGCGGAATTGCACCCACTGGCAAAATGCGGTGACCCAAAAAATCAATCAAGGGCATACCGAACTGGCACTTCGCCGGGTTAACTATAAGCCTGTGCGCTTCCAACCTCTGGAAAACCATTTTGAGATGGGAAAGGTGCTCCTCCTCGGACGCACTATGCACCAGAATGTTGTCTAAGTAGACAAACACAAAAGGCAGGTCACGGAGCACCGCGTCAATCATTCTCTGGAAGGTTTGCGCCACGCCCTTTAACCCGAATGGCATGCGTAAAAACTCAAAAAGGCCAAAAGGAGTTCTTACCGCTGTTTTGGGAACGTCTTCTGCACGCACCGGGACTTGGTGGTAACCGCGGACCAGATCCACTTTTGAAAAAACTCACATCCCGGCCAGGTACACGGAAGAATCCTGGATGTGCGGATGGGATACCGATCGTGTTCCGTGGCGTTGTTCAAACACCAGAAATCGCCGTATGGTTGCCATGACCTGTCGGCCTTAGGCACCATGTGTAGCGGGGATGCCCACGGGCTGTTGGAGTGCCTGATGATGCCCAGCTGCACCAAACTGGCAAACTCCTCATGCGTGCTGGCCAGTTTAGCCATGTCCAGGCGCCAAAAGCGCACAAATACCGGCGGGTCTTTTGTCATTTTGAAATATTTGACCCCATGTTTGGTTACTGTAGCTGAAAAAGTCGGGACCTTGAGTGCTGGGAACTGTGCAAGTAAATGCTGGTACTTACACCCTGGAGCTATAACGTTAGCCAGTGTTGTTGGCCCAGCTCCCCGAGCTGTGTAGGACAAGGAGGAAAAAGAGACAGCATCCACTGAATGTCTGTTGGCAACATCGACTAACAACCCATAAGCACATAAAAAATCTGCGCCTAAAATGGGAGCAGAACATGCAGCTATCACAAAGTCCCACTGGTAATCGTGTCCATGTAAGCATATCGTCAGTGTCTGTTCACCAAATGTCCTGATGGTGGATCCGTTGGCGGCCATGAGCTCGAGACCGTTGCCTCCTGCCGACCTGTCTGCGCTGACCGGCAGGATGAAGCTCTTCTGGGAGCCGGAGTCCACCAAAAAAGTCTCCCCAAACGTGTGTCTGTGATTAAAAGCAGCTTGTTCCTGTCGCCAGTGGTCGCAGCTGCTACTGACTGCTTGCCGTGCCATTTTTCCGGCTTCTTGAATTGGCACGGCGGCAGACAGCATTGGGCATTCATGCCGAAGCGGCGATGATAGGAACAGAGCACCCCGTTCGTGTGCCTCTTGGCGTCCATTCCAGCTACCACCAACGGCTCCTTGACCTCGCTGGAGTCCTTCATGGGTGCCGGTGCTGCTGTGTGCATGCTGAGAGCTCTGGTTGCTAGGATGATGCGGTCCGCTTTCTGCACCAGGGCGCGGTAGTCCTTGGTTACCAGCAGTGGCGAGTTGGCCAGGATCGCCCTCACTGTAGCAGGTAGGCTCCTGAGGAACAGGTGGGCAAACAGGAAGGACTCGGCATTCTTCGTCATCAACGCTAACATGCTCTCCATCAGCTCCATGGCCGATCTGTCACCTAACTCTCAACATGTTAGGAGTCTCTCTGCCCTCTCACTGTCCGACAGGGTATAATGCTGGAGTAGCATCCGCTTGAGCGCTTCATATTTCCCCTGGGCCGGCAGCTCCTGGAGCAGGCTTGTTACCTGTTGCGTGGCATGCACATCCAGCGCAGCAACCACATGGTAATATTTAGTGTCGTCCATTGTGATCCCGTGGAGTGCAAACTGGGCTTCTACATATAAGAACCACGTGGTTGGATTGTAAAGCCAGAAGTCTGGGAGCTTGACTGTAACAGTGCATGCGGCGCTGGTGTTCTCCCTCTGGTTTGTCTCCGGGGCTGTGCTCGGCTTGTTCTCCATCGCATGTCTTAGGGTCACCAATGTGGAAGATGAAAGAAGATGAGGCAGCGAGCTGGACGACACACAAACTTTATTCACCTTCCAACATCAAGTACAGAAAATACTCTCCCAGGGTCTCTGGGTGCGTCCTTTTTATACCCTTTATTTCTGCCCCTTGAAACCCAGGGAGCCACAGACAGTCACTCAGTGCACAAAGAATGCCTGGCACATTACCATCATACAACACCAGCCCTGCTTCTCACACCCTCTCTTCCTCTAGTGAACTCCGGTGTCTCCTGAACTACCCGGGGGGCGGATAGTTCTTTCTTTTACATCTGAGACCCCCCAGTGCCACTTCCTCCTTCAGTCGTCTGTTCCATCTTCCCCCCCGGCTTCTGACTCTGGGTGGAGAACCCCCCACACAGTGCCACCACACGATGACCGTTCAGACTGAGGTCACTTTGGAAAATATCAGATACCTATCCGAATTAGGACCACATATGAAAGTGGCCTGGGTCTGGTGTGAAAAAATCGGATGTGTGCTGTTCACACTGCCGCAATCAGTGTGTGAATGGGTGGTTAGCAGGATCTGTAAAGTGCTTTGGTCATCAAGAGATGAGAATAAAAGCGCTATATAAGTGAATGCCATTTACCATTTACCATTTTAAAAAATCAGATGTGGATCACATTTGTGCAAAAAAAAAAATCGGAATTGATCATTAAAACCTGCAGTGTGAACATAGTGTGAACATAGTCTAAGAGGCTGAAATCATGAGTAAATGGTTTAAAAACCCTTTCAGTTTGTGTCTTAGTCTGGCAAAATTTCCACATACGGCTTTATCAAAATACACATTTAACTCACCTTTACTGTCACTGCAGCTGGGAAAAAAAGGTATTGTAATAACTATGCCAGGCCAGTAGAGGTAGCAGTGCACCTTTTTTTTACAGCCACCCCATGCCACAGGCACTGAGGCATCAGCACCTTTTTAATTATTGAAACAAATTTGTTTTTTATTTTTCCTGACTTTCTTGAAATGCTCTGATTAAAGCCTGTCACTTTAAGAAATAGACTTCAGCTGTTCAACTCCATACTCCCTCTTATGTTAGTTAGCCATTAGCTGAGTAGCTTCTAGCTGGCTCCTTCCAGCTAGAATAAGCAGCGCTGGTTCACTGATTTGCAGTCATTTGTGCACCTCACGTCATCCCAGCCCACCCCCCAACAACCTCGCTGAGACGCCACATTAACTTTCCAGCACCGTGCACTCCACCGATTACCGCAAACCAAAGCCGGTGGCTGAGCCACAGGATCTTGGCCACCGGCCGGCAGAGGATGCCCTATCACGAAGCGGCTCTGCTGGCTCTCAGCTCCGCGTGAATGGCATGCCATCGCTGGTGATCTATAATTCTGTGCTACTTATAGAGATGTGCTACCCTGCGTCTTTGCACATGCGCCTGTGTCTTCGGACCAGAGCAATGTGAGGCACATTATGGACCACGGACTGGGGAACCAGGTGGTAACAGGGATGGTTATTAGGGTGACTAAGATCTGAAGAAAATAACAATATAAGCTGCGCTCGGTTCGAGCTTCCTGTTACCAGTGTTAGTTTGGGGGCTAATAGCTCAGGGACTAATAGGCTACTTTTAGCACAGCTTCCATATACATGACAGACAGCTAGGCGGGCCTATAATAGAGCAGTGGGCTGGTCTCAAGGACAGCAATGAGTTGGCTTTTTCTAAATGTGACGTTGATGATTTCCACAAAAAAATCAAAAACATTTCTGGCATTTTTGGGAGAGAAAAATGAGATAAAGGCTGTGTGTGTGTGATTTTTTTTTTTTTTAAGAGAATTGACTGTTTTGAAAATTTTGGGATAATTAGGTGACCAGTAGACTCATTTCAGGCAGTTAAAACTTACAAACACACCATTTTTAACTTTTTAAATTTTAACTTTTTTTTAACCAATTAACTTCCGGCGCCACACGAGTAGGCTGCCTTTTTGCAACAGCGGATCAATTTCTTCCTATTTCTATTTACTATCTGGCTTCTCTTGCTAAACTTTCTGATCTGGTGACACCCTATCCATCACGGACCCACGGATCACCCAAATGTCTCCTGAACCAGCGGACGGAGCCACTGCTTTTAGGAGGCAGTACAATAGAGACCAACTGTTAGCACTTAATCAGCCCATGATGCTAACGCAAGAATACGACATACCGGTAGAAATAAGACAGAAGCGATGGGGATGTCGTGCTGGAGCAAGATGGTGAGCGAGAAATATAAGGTACAGACCCGTCCTTCCATCCGTTATTATGGGGAATATACAATCGCTACTCAATAAGACAGATGAGCTAGCGGCTATGGCTCATTACCAGAGCGTCTTCAGAGAGATTAGCATGATGTTGTTTACTGAGACATGGCTAACAGAACTAGCAACAGATGCTAACATCGAACTGGAGGGTTTCCACGCAATATGGGCAGACCAGACACCAGACAGTGGGAAGGCAAGGAGTGGAGGAGTGATAATGTATGTCAATAATAGCTGGTGCAGACTGGGACATATCACGGTTAAGGAACAGCATTGCAGTAAAGACATTGAGTTGCTAGCTGTTAGCATGCGGCCTACCTATCTCCCGAGGGAACAACAAACCCTGGATCAACCCTGAGATAAAAACACTTCTGAGAGCGAAGAAGAGGATCTTCAGGTTGGGGAACAGGGAGATGCTGAAGTCCGTACAGAGGGAGCTGAGGAGGAAGATCAGAAAAGGCAAGGACAGCTTCAGGAAGAAGATGGAGGACAAGCTGCAACGGAGCGACATTGGCGGGGTCTGGAGAAACCTCAAAGCCATCTCCGGGCTCCAGAATACCTCCTCCCAGGCCACGGGGGGGAGGGAGTGGGCAAACAATCTGAACCTGTTTTTTAATAGGTTTGACCAACCACCCTCCCCCCCACCTGCACACCAACCACTGCCGCCTCTAAAGTCATCGAGACCTGCTGTCCACAACCCACTCCACCAACACTCCCCCCCCCCACTCCCAGCACACAGCCCCTCAACCTCACCCTCACTAAGACCCAGGTGAGGACAGAGCTGAGGAAGATCAAGGCGAGGAAGGCCTCGGGACCGGACGGCATCAGTGTGAAGCTCCTCAAGTCCTGCACAGACCAGCTGTGTGGGATTGTGGAGCACATCTTCAACCTGAGCCTGAAGCTGGGGAGGGTACCACAGTTGTGGAAAACATCTTGTGTGGTACCCGTACCAAAGACTTCCCACCCCAGAGACCTGAACAGCTACAGACCAGTGGCCCTGACATCTCACATGATGAAGACCCTGGAGAGACTGCTCCTTGCTTACCTCCGCCCCCTGGTAAGATAAGATAAGATAAGATAAGCCTTTATTAGTCCCACAAAGGGGAAATTCCAGGATTGCAACAGCACAGGGATAGCAACACTCAGAGCAACAATCAGAAGGCAAGAAAAAAAAAAAAAAACAAGCAAGCAAAAGAGCAGCTAATATACATATGTACATATTACTATAAAATATATATATGCACACACACACACAGACACACAGTGCAGAGCATTGTAGCTGGATGGAATAAATATATGAATATATGAACACACAGTGCAGAGCATTGTAGCTAGATGGAATAAATATGTAAATATATAAACACCCACAGTACGGAGCATTGCAGCTAGGTGGAATAAATATGTAAATATATAAACACCCACAGTACGGAGCATTGCAGCTAGGTGGAATAAATATGCAAGTATATAAACACACACAGTGCGGAGCAATGTAGCTAGATGGAATAATATGTAGATATATAAAAACACAGTGCGGAGCATTGTAGCTAGATGGAATAAATATATAGATATATAAATATAAACACACCCAGTGCTGAGCATTGTAGCTAGATGGAATAAATATGTAAATATATAAACACACACAGTGCAGAGCATTGTTGCTAGATGGGATGAAACAGCATAACCGTCTACTTAGTTATACTACATGGTATGATTATGTGCCCATACATATTCTCACCCTCCATAGCGACCGGTATGTTCCTAGTTGTATGCCGGAGAGGACCATTGTGTAAGTCTATTGCATCTTTTGCATTCAAAAAACTATTAGTTTGTTACGTCTTTTTGCTATCTCTGCAAGCAGCCCTGCTTAGGTTGTACAGTCTGACAGCCGTTGGTAGGAAGGACCTACGAAACCTCTCGGTTGTGCACCTGGGATGATGTAGTCTGCTGCTAAATGAGCTCCTCAGTGCATCCAGTATGTCCTGCATAGGGTGGAACTCGGACTCCAGCAGAGATGACAGTTTAGCCACCGTCCTTCTCTCTCCTATCTCCTCCATCGGATCAAGGCGCTGCCCCAGGACAGAGCTAGCTTTCTTAATCAGTTTGTTCAGTCTCTTCCTATCGGCTGCAGTAATGCCACTGCCCCAGCAGACCACTCCAAAAGTGATGGCTGATGCCACCACCGTGTCATAGAATGACTTCAGCAGCGCCCCTTGTACACCAAAAGACCTGAGTCTCCTCAGCAGGAACAGCCTGCGCTGTCCCTTCTTGTAGAGTGCGTCAGTATTGTGTGACCAGTCTAGTTTATTGTTCAGATGAACACCCAGGTACTTATAGGATGTCACCATCTCGATGTCTGTTCCCTGTATATTTACTGGTGCTGTGAGGGGCTGCCCATGCCTGCGGCAGTCCACCACCAGCTCCTTAGTTTTCCTCACGTTGATCTGGAGGCAGTTCCGATGGCACCAGTCCACGAAGTCCTGGATAAGCCCTCTGTACTCAGCTTCATCTCCGTTGGAGATGAGACCAACGATCGCAGAGTCATCAAAGAACTTCTGTAGATGGCAATGTGTTGTGTTGTGTGAGAAGTCCGCAGTATAAAGAGTGAACAGGAAGGGAGCCAGCACCGTTCCCTGGGGGGCCCCCGTGCTACTGATGATCATGTCGGAAACACAGTCCCGGGTTCTCACAAACTGAGGCCGGTTCGTGAGGTAGTCCAGGATCCATGATGACAGGTGCTGGTCCACCCCTGCGCGCAGCAGCTTGTCCTTCAGGATCATCGGTTGGTTGGTGTTGAAAGCACTGGAGAAGTCAAAGAACATGATCCTCACCATATTCCCGGGCTTCTCCAGGTGGGACAGAGAACGGTGAAGGAGGAAGATCACCGCATCCTCCACCCCAATGCCATGCTGGTAGGCGAACTGGAGTGGATCCATCGCTGGTTCCACCAGGGGGCGGAGATGAGCAAGGAGCAGTCTCTCCAGGGTCTTCATCAAGTGAGACGTCAAGGCCACCGGTCTGTAGCTGTTCAGGTCTTTGGGGTGGGAAGTTTTTGGTACAGGTACCACACAAGATGTTTTCCACAGCTGTGGTACCCTCCCCAGTTTCAGGCTCATGTTGAAGATATACGTCACAATCCCACACAGCTGGTCTGCACAGGACTTGAGGAGCTTTGCGCTGATGCCGTCCGGTCCCGACGCCTTCCTCGCCTTGATCTTCCTCAGCTCCGTCCTCACCTGGGTCTTGGTCAGGGTCAGGATGGGGGGCTGTGTGTTGGGAGTGGGGGGGGGGTCGGTGGAGTGGGGAGTGGGCAGCAGGACTTGATTTCTTAGAGGCAGCAGTGGTTGTTGTGCAGACAGGGGGGAGGGCGGTTGGTCAAATCTATTGAAAAACAGATTCAGGTTGTTCGCCCACTCCCTGCCCCCCGTGGCCTGGGGGGAGGTATTCTGGAGCCCCGAGATGGTTTTGAGGTTTCTCCAGACCCCGCTGATGTCGCACTGTTGCAGCTTGTCCTCCATCTTCTTCCTGAAGCTGTCCTTGCCTTCTCTGATCTTTCTCCTCAGCTCCCTCTGTACGGACTTCAGCATCTCCCTGTTCCCCGACCTGAAGATCCTCTTCTTCTCTCTCAGAAGTGTTTTTATCTCAGGGTTGATCCAGGGTTTGTTGTTTGAGTGACGCCGTATGGTCTTGGTGGGAACGGATTTGTCCACACAGAAGCTGAGGTAGCCCGTGAAGGTGTGAGTGAGGCCATCGATGTCCTCACCATGTGGATCGCAGAGCTGCTTCCAGGCGGTGGCTTCAAAACAGTCCTTTAGAGTGTCCATTGTCTCCTCAGACCATAACTCCACAGTGTGCATGGCCGGAGGTTGTCTGTGCACTAGGGGTTTGTACACCGGCCGGAGATGAACCAAGTTGTGATCCGATCTCCCGAGTGGGGGGAGTTGTGATGAGGTGTACGCCTCCTTAGTGTTTGCGTAGAATAAATCCAGTGTTTTATTGTCTCTAGTGTGGCATGTGACATACTGGGTGAACGTGGGTAGAATGGGAGACAGTGAAACGTGGTTGAAATCGCCTGAGATGAGGAGAAGAGCATCTGGGTGTTCTGTCTGCAGCCTGCTGGTTACTGAATGGATGACGTCACGCGCTGTCCCAGCGTTCGCCGTCGGATTTGCAAAAACAACAATGCAGATCACGTGTGAGTGTTCTCTCGGGAGATATGTAGGCCTCATGCTAACAGCTAGCAACTCAATGTCTTTGCTGCAGTGTCGTTGTTTAACAGTGATATGTCCCGGTCTGCACCAGTTGTTGTTAACATACATTATCACTCCACCGCCCCTTGCTTTGCCACTGTCTGGTGTTCGGTCAGCTCGTATCATGTGAAAACCCTCCAGCTCAATGTTAGCATCTGCTGCTAGTTCAGTTAGCCACGTCTCAGTAAACAAAAGGAGAGAGCACTCCCGGTAAGTGCTATCATAACGGGAGATAGCCGCTAGCTCATCTAACTTTCCCAGTATCGACCGTACATTTCCCATGACAACAGATGGAAGGGAGGGTCTGTACCTTATATTTTTTGTCCTCCGCCTTACTCCAGCCCGGCAGCCACGACGCTTTCGCCTCAATTCTCTCGGTATGTCGAGTTTTTCCAATGGGACCAGGTGGCGGTTAAATGCTAGCAGCTCTTCCCTGTTGTATCGTATCCTGCTATAAACAGTGGCTCCGTCCACCGGCTCAGGAGACATTTGGGACGATCTGTGTGTCCGTGATATAAGTGGGGTGAAAAAAAAAGTGATCAAAAGAGAGAGGAAGGGAAAAAAAACTCGGAATCGAGCCGCTGTTGCAAAAGGCAGCCTACTGGTGTGGCGCCGAGAGGGGTTTGCCAGCGGTGGGACCAGCGATGGATCCACTCCAGTTCGCCTACCAGCATGGCATTGGGGTGGAGGATGCAGTGATCTTCCTCCTTCACCGTTCCCTGTACCACCTGGAGAAGCCTGGGAATGCAATGAGGATCATGTTCTTTGACTTCTCCAGTGCTTTCAACACCATCCAACCGATGATCCTGAAGGACAAGCTGCTGTGCACAGGGGTGGACCAGCACCTGTCATCATGGATCCTGGACTACCTCACAAACTGGCCACAGTTTGTGAGAACCCGGGATTGTGTGTCCGACACGATCATTGGCAGCACGGGGGCCCCCCAGGGAATGGTTTTGGCTCCCTTCCTGTTCACCCTTTATACTGCGGACTTACCACACAACACAACACACTGCCGTCTACAGAAGTTCTCTGACGACTCTGCGATCGTCGGCCTCATCTTCAACGGAGATTGAGCTGAGTACAGAGGACTTATCCAGGACTTCGTGGACTGGTGCCATCGGAACTTCCTCCAGATCAATGCGAGGAAAACTAAGGAGATGGTAGTGGACTGCCGCAGGCAAGGACAACCCCTCACAGCACCAGTAAACATCCAAGGAACAGACATTGAGATGGTGACATCCTACAAGTACCTGGGTGTTCATCTGAACAATAAACTAGACTGGTCACGCAATACCGACGCACTCTACAAGAAGGGACAGCGCAGGCTGTTCCTACTGAGGAGGCTCAGGTCTTTTGATGTACAAGGGGTGCTCCTGAAGACATTCTATGACACGGTGGTGGCATCAGCCATCACTTTTGGAGTGGTCTGCTGGGGCAGTGGCATCACAGCAGCCGATAGGAAGAGACTGAACAAACTGATCAAGAAAGCTAGCTCTGTCCTTGGGCAATGCCTTGTCCCAGTAGAGGAGATAGGAGAGAGAAGGATGGTGGCTAAGCTGTCATCTCTGCTGGAGTCCGAGTCCCACCCTATGCAGGACATACGGAACGCACTGAGGAGCTCATTTAGCAGTAGGCTACATCATCCTAGGCGCGCGACTGAGAGGTTTCGCAGGTCCTTCCTACCTACGGCTGTCAGACTTTAGAACCTAGGCAAGGCTGCGCGCAGAGATAGCAAAGAAAAAAACAAAAACTTGACAACCTAATAGTATTGAATGCAAAAGATGCGACAGACTTACACAAATGGTCCCCTCCAGTATACAACTAGGACAATATCAGTCGCTACAGAGGGTGACAATATGTATGGGTACATATTCATACTATGTAGGATAACTAAATAGACGGTTGTTGTTTATTGCATCTAGCTACAATGCTGCGCACTGTGTATATATATTTATGTGTACATATGTATATTCACTGCTCTTATTTTGTTATCTTCTAAATTATTGCTCTGAGTGTTGCTATCCCTGTGCTGTTGCAATCCTGGAATTTCCCCATTGTGGGACTAATAAAGGCTTATCTTATCTTATTTTTCAGTCAATGACCCCTTTAAGTTTCCTCATTCTCCCTCCTATCGTCATATTACAGATTTTACCATGAAGTGTAAACACGGAATGAGGTGAGATCAGAGAGTGCATACTTTTTAAGTTTAAATAATGGCTGTAAGAAAACCACTCTTGGGGTTTTTCCGCGCCGGCGCTCCCCATTCATTGTCTATGTGGAAAGCTTCGTGGTGCATTTTGGGCAGGTCACCCACAATTTTTTTTTTTTTTTTTTTTTTTAGCTGTTGAACTGAGTCAACTAAAAACTATTACAGGAGCATATGTGTGTGTCATATAAAAACAGATTCAGCAACTAAATGATATATTTCTCGCTTCAAAATCACTTTCACTGTTTCATTTTGTTGTGTTGAATTCATTCTTTATTACTTCCTGGTTCCTGGTAGGAGGAGCCTTTCGTGAATGACTCATCCAATAAAAGCAGCTCCTTCTGGAGCTCCAGGTTATGCAAGGTTGTAATAGGCTGTAGAAGGTTAGGAGAGCTACCAGTCGATGACGTGTACGTGATGCTGAAGCGGGGGATGAAATGGTCATTATTTCCTAAGTGATTCATTCAGTTACGGTAAGTGATTCAGTAGTTATAGTTTGTTCACCCAAAAGGTCAAGTACACTCAAACGAATCGTTCATGAATGTCCCAACTCTATTGGTGACATTTGTTTTTCTTATAAATTTCTGACTGCATATGTTAAGCTATTTACTTCTAAATTAGCAACTTCTTTCTCTTAAATTAGCATCAGTTTTCAACTTTTTAGTCCTAAATTTGTGTCATTTACACCTAAATTTCCATTGTTTTTTCCTAGATTTTTTTCCTGTGAATTTGTGAAGATTTTAGAAGCTTTTATAGGAAATGTTTGTTTTTATCACTCAGCCTCTAAAAGGCTGATGGGGTATTGTTGTCACCCTGTCGGGCTGACTTCAACACCTACCTTGTGAATGCAGCAACTGTCATGGTCTGGACAGGGTCATATCCTGTCCACACTTTATGTTCTTGTTTGGACTTATGATTATTATCATCATTATTATTGTGGTCATTATCGTCTCTTTTGTGTCCTTTAGGTTGATAGGTTTTCCTGCTCTACCTTAATTATCCTTTCTCTCTTCTCCTCTCTCTCTTAATTAGTCTCAGCTGTTCATTATTGTCACTCATTTGTATCTGTGTGTATATGTTCCACTCAGTCATCAGTTCCCTGTCATGTCGTAACCTTATGGTTATGTTCCTCATCATTGTTTGATTCCAGTCCAGTCTGTAGTTTGCATCGTTTGTTGCACTACATGTCTTACCTGTGATTATCCAGCGTCGAGCTGCGATTTTTGCAATTAAATCTACTGAACCTCATCTCTGCATTTGGGCCCTTCTTTGGTGCCTTCCTGGCAGTGGATCATAACAGTAACTAGAGAAATAAATTATATAGGCTTTTCAAATCTATACCATAGTTGTATCTAAGAAACATTTTGGATGAGTTTGAATTTGGGTGACCTTGAGGTTAAGGTCAGAGGTCAGTTTTTTCCTTAATCTTGTAAACATGATAACTTGAGAAGGAAATGTAGGCTTTTCATACTCCTTCCATAGATGTATCTATGAAAAATCTCACACAGACATCTCAGAGGTCAGATTTTCCATAATTTTTGTAAACATAACTTGGGAAGGAAATGAAAGAGGCTTTTGATACCGTAGTTTTATCTATGACAGGTTTGAATTTGGATGACTTTGAACTCAATGTCAAGGTCACAGGTTAGGTTTCCCAAAATTTTGTAAACATGATAATGTGAGAAGTACATGATGTAGGATATTGATACTCGTACCATAGATATGTATGGCTATGAAATTTCTCGGATGAGTTCAAATTTTTCATGACATTATCTCAGGTTAATGTCAGAGGTTAACTCTCAAAAAACCTTTTAAATGTGATAATTTATAGATGAAATTGCTTAAGCTTTTTATATACTGATACCATAGTTGTATCTACAGTATAAAAAATCTGAGCTGATTTCAATTTCAGGTAACTTTGCACAATGTCCGGAAACCCAGAATGACCAACAGAGAGTGGTGCTGATTCAGAACACAAACTTTATTATACAAATGGTTATTGATACAGTACTGGCTTACTGTTGGGGCTGAGCGCCATAGAGTCAGGAACCGAGAGAGCCCAAAGATGGCCAACTGTCTCCTTATATCGGCTCGGTGTGATGACGTCTCTAAACAGCTGCGTCATCACGCCAGTGCCAATTAACCCTGTGGCTTCCTATACCACATTCACCACCACCACCACCCCCGGGAAAAAAAACAGAACAGCATGCAAAACCGAATGTACCCTCCCCAATTTGATATCACAAAACGCAAAACTAGCTAGGGCTAGCAGGTTGACCACCGCATAGCCCAGCGTGGCTGAGTGGGTTATTCTGCTACTATCCGTAGGCAGCCGCACCCCTAGCTAAACAATCCTCTTTCTTTCTTCTTCCATGAGGAAGGCAGTCCTGTTGGAGGGGCCTTGTAGCAAGCCCGTGGCGGATACGCCTCTGGGGATGCGGGAGCCCCAGGACCAGGATTGTATCTCACAAAACTCCAGTCTGGTTCCCATACAGTGCGAGCCGGCTCCCGCGAAGTTGATGGAGATAGTTGGCGTACCAGACCAAACCATCTGCCAGCTGGAATGTCACTGGGCCCAGCTGCGCGACAATCTTGATGGCGTCCCGGTGGTGATGAGGGCTTTGTAGGAGCTGACTGTGGGTCCGGTTATTTGGTTCTGCAGACCTGAACCCATTCTACCACTTATTCCATTATCTGCAAGCAGCATCCTGTTCTACTGCACATGTCGTTGTGGCCATGGTGATGTAGTTTTCACATTTGCTGTGGGACGTCTGTCAGATTGTAGTGGTTCTGCTGTCTCCTGGTGGGTCACGGATTCTTCATCCTGTGTCATTGCAGCGGTTCCTGGAGGCTGATGCTGATCGTGGATTCAGAAGACTCTGGTGACTACTGTATTCTGTGTGATTGCTGACTTTTCATCCAGTGGTTCAGCAGCGGCTCCTGTAGGCTGGTGCTGTGCATGGATTCAGAAGTAGTCCAGCCCCTTCCCCCCCTCACCTGGGGAGTCTGGTCGTGGCGGTGTGTCGCTATCATCGATCTTAGAATCTTCGCCAGGTTGTCATATCCCGGGATTCTCAGTAGATGTGGGCTCCTTCTCCTGCAACTCCACAGCGGCTCCTGTGGGCTCATGCTGGGCGAGGATCTGAGGCGAGTCCAGTTGCTGCCCCTTCTTCGGGCAGTGTTCCTCCTGCATGCACAGGATGACTGTACCCTTGTCATCGTCATCCGGGTGTATTGCATCCCACTCATCATTATTGGTCAAACTGACTGTCGCAGAGAATCTCACTTGATAAAACAAGTGACATCCTAATATGTTGTCTCCATCCGTGGCCACTTGAAAAACAAAGTCAATAACGACTCTTGATGTGTAGTGAACCGTTGATGGTCCCTACATTGTTAACTCGGTAGCCACCATACCCATACAGCACTGTTGGATTCTTACTGATCGTGTAGTTGGGAAAGACCTTCTTCACCATGGTCCAATTCAACATTGATCCCACTACAGCGGTGTTGAACAGGAGCAGCAAGTTAACATCGTCCAGCTCCACCAAGCAGAATGCGTACGCCGCTCCTCCTGACCTCACCGTGTGGATGGTCATCGCAGGCGAGTGACTTTGTTTGGCCAGTGGGCTTGGCGGTGGTACTGACCGGCAAACTTTAGTTAAGTGGTTAAATTTTCCGCATCTTTTGCATCATTGCTCCCTTGCTGGGCAGAAACACTCTCTCTCTCAGTGCATCGGGGAGCCACAGCTGCCACATGTGGAGCATTTTGTAGTGGTCCTCTGGTCCACGGTGTTTGCTTCAGTCTCCTCTGCCCTGTCACCGGGTTCCTCCATGCTCACTGCGTATGCCAGCAATGTGTGGCTTGGCTGCCGCTGTTGTTGCTGCACACCTAGCTCTGATGCTAACCTGTCGATGGACTCCAGCTGGAATACTAGCTCGATGGTGTTAGCTACCGTCATGTTGTCTGGCACTGTTAGCATCTTCATCCACAGCCGCGGGTTGCTTGTGTGCTTGGCCAACTGGTCCCGCACCATTTCGTCCTCCAACAAACCAAACCTGTACATGCTAGCTAGTTGGCGAAGGTCCGAGACGAATTGTTGTCGTCTCTTCAGCCTTCTGTCACCACCGGCGGAACCTAATATCCCACGCCAAGACGTTGTCGGGTGTGGCAAAGTAGCTAGCTAGCAGCTCGACTGAATCAGCAAACGAGTCCGTTGGTCCTAGCGTGTGGAAAATACGTTGGCCTTCTGTGCCCAAGTTGTGAATTAACAGAGCCCGTTTCCGTACCTTGTCCAACTTACCCAGGTCCACCGCCTCGAAAGCATCGAGCCAGCGTGGTTACGGTACGGGCAGCTCACTGGGGTATTCCAGAAATGATTGTAGTGGCCTCAAGCATGCTTCCATGATTTAACTCTTGTCGCCAAATGTTATGTTCGGAAACTCGGAATGAACTAATGATGAGTGGTGCTGATTCAGAACACAAACTTTATTATACAAACGGTTATTGATACAGTACTGGCTTACTGTTGGGGCTGAGTCCCATATAGTCGGGAGCCGAGAGAGCCTTAGGATGGCTGACTCTCTCCCTATATCGACTTGGCGTGATGACATCACCAAACGGCTGCATCATCACACCGGTGCCATTTAACCCTGTGGTTTCCTATACCATACTAGTGCTCTTAATGCCAGCAGGCCGAGGGGTACCACTGGTAACTACCAGAATTTTACTATACCAATTTCTACTTTTAAATTTCATTTTTTGTCATAAATTTGCCAAGTTTTACTAATAATTTGCCCCATTTACTGGTAAATCAATGTTTTTTTTTCTCTTTTGTTGTTTTCCCTTTAAATTTGTGAGTTATTTTTTGTTTCAGTTTTCTTTTTTTTGCAGCATTTCAATAATGTTTTCAATAATAATGCATAGTGGATTTATGGGTTATAGGTATCTTCATATTGGTACACGTATTAATGTAAATATGAATGTGAGTAGGAAAGAAGACTTATTTTCATTACACTAAGGTTAGGGCACCAGTCCAGATAATTGGACAATTTTATTAACAATTCTTTATTTGTACCAATTATGAATCAGTCTCAAAAAACCCTTGTAAGTTCTTTTTCTGATAATAAAGAAGATGGACATGAAATCAAACAATAACTCCCATATGTCTTTCAGTGGTTTAATAAGAAATGTCAGGATAGGTTAATATACTGTATATGGATAACTTTAAAACAGAGAATTCAACATGTATCATGGGCATCATAGACTGTTACTGAGTTACTATATGAATCAAGCATTTGTGGAACCAAATGAAGCGTAGTTTAATTTGTCAGTATACTGGAAATTGGAAAACCCTAAAATAGCATTGGTTAAGAAAAGTGGATGCAATTTTATGAAGAAAATGATGATTAACTATTTATAAAAATCGAAAATTGGTGTTACTCTGAAAAAGAACGTGAATTAATGAAACTGTAACCCAGTGTTAAAAACGTGATTAAAAATGTGAATATTGATACCTCTTTAAAAGAGGAAAACACCCATTTCACAATCGTAATAAATAATTTGAATGTAAATGTTTGAATAAATGTGTGTTCATAAATGGTTACGAACATTTTCTGGGAAATTTTGGTGAAGTTCCGGACGTCTCTGTTTGGCGTTTTGGGCGACCAATGGCTGCGTCGGTTGTTGGGCAGCAACAGCCAATGGGGTCCCGCCAGCCAACGGAGTCACGCACTCTCTCCCTCGGTCTGTGTGTAATCCGGAGAGTGCTGTCAGTGGCAGCAGACATCGACCGAGAGAGCGCGTTTCTCTGCAGAGACGGTGAGGTAGCGTGCTGATAGCAGCCTTTGCCTTGGGCAAAATTGAAATTGGTAAGCCTAAGTTAATACACGCAATGAGACATTGCTGTACTAGCAAATTCTAATGCCCGTTTATTAAATTTTAAGTTTGGGATACAAAGGCTGTCGATGCCGTTGAGCGCGGGAATCCCATTGACGCACGTGTCACCTAGCCTGGAAAGTGCCATTCATTGTGTATGGGAATGCTAATCGCTAGCTTAGCATGCTAACCGCCAATGCTAATTTTCGGCTAATTTTTTCATTAGAAAAAAGCATCTTTCAGAGCTGTAGCGGTTAGCACAGGTCCCAGTTCCCTTGCCATGGATTGGTACTTAATGGTGAAGGTTATACCTGTGATTTAAAGGTGTTTAAAAAAATATATTTTTGTTGAACAATTGGAAATATTTTGTGATAAGCTGTAGAGCCTAGCTCATTTGCTGTGTTCTGACCTATCCTATAGGTCAGGTTTTTTGTTTGGACTGGTTGGACCAGAAGAGAGTGATTCTCCAGATCTGGATGGCGAGCCAAAGCTCGAATCAGTTTAACTACTAGAGGTGATCCAATAACGACCTGGAAAGGACACTAGAGGACTGTAAATTTTGTAAATATATTTGGGTATTTTATTTTTAATTTTTTTTTTATTGTGACAAGTGCTGTGTTTTTTGTTTATGTGTACATATTTGTAAAAATATATATAGTTACAAGTTCCATACACCGTGTGTCAGTGTCATCTGTTGTTGCACCTCCCAGGCTCCTTCGAGCCTGTAATCGGTCTGATCTGGCCCAATTATCTTTTTCTTTGGTACTACACCTAAAGTGAGTGTTAGTGAGGGTTACACACAAAAATTTGGCAAGCGCTGCCAGGAGCCCGGAGCGTTGCACAACAGATGAAGATTCTGTTTTGACCCCTGACTAAACAGTTGATATATGGCCAAAATGGAGTTTGTGGAAAAGAATGGTGTTAAAATCCCTAATGCAGTCATTGTCAGTGGTGTCGTTGATAAAGAAAGAGACACAGATGTTTTTGAGTTTCTAGAGCAACATGGCACTATCCGTAGGGTGCTCAGTATTAATGATAACTCGTCTGACTTTGACAAAAGTCATATTGTAGAGTTTGAGTCTGGATTAAGCATTGAAGCATTAGCACCTACGTTGCCGTGCTCCTTTCCATCCACTGACAATCCTGAGGTTAAGTACTGCATTCAAGCTCTAACTAATGTCTACACTAAAACTGTAGGGGGCAGTGTTACTGTGGCTTATCTTAGCAGCCTGAGGGGTTTAGCTAAGCTAAGTGGAAAAGGTTTTGAAGTGGTGTTGCGGGAGGTTATGTCCACAATAGGGAAGTCTATTGAAGCTGCAGGGACAGCTGAAACGGTCGCTGCTGACTTTGATCCTGCTTCCCTTACTGTAGAACCCACATAAAGTGAAGTCTCTCCTCCACTCCAAGTTGAAGTGCCTCGCACCCCTAAAACCACTCAAGCACTCTTCCAAAGCCCTCTTAGACCAAACTTGACACCTCAAATGTTGAGTCCAACTGATCTTAACCCACCCGAGGTTCAGAAAATCATAGTCGAGCATGTCATTAAAAATGCAGAGAAGCCGTCAAACGCCCATTCCTCTTTGAGAATCAGAGCTTTCTCTGGCAAAATGCCAAGACCGTATACTGAAGCTGACTATGAAACATGGCGTTCACATGTTGACCTGATGATGGAAGATACTTCTTTGTCTGACTTGGAAAAATCTCGCAAGATCATTGAAAGTCTTCTTGCTCCTGCGTCCGATGTTATTCGCCCTCTTGGGCCTGAAGCCACCTCTGCTGACTATCTTAAGCTTTTGGATTCAGCTTTTGGGACTGTTGAAGACGGTGCGGAACTGCTTGTGCGATTCATGAACACTTTCCAAAATTATGGAGAAAAACCCTCTGCATATCTGCATCGGTTGCAGGTGGCACTCAATCTCACAGTGCGTAGAGGTGGTCTAGAGCCACAGGAAGTGGACAAATAGCTTCTCAAGCAGTTTAACAGAGGATGTTGGGATGATGATCTGCTAAAGGAGCTACAGCTGGAACTAAAAGATAAACATCCACCTGAGTATGCAGAGTTATTGCTTCACCTTCGCACTGTTGAAAACAGACAAGAAGTTAAAAACACCCGCATGAAAAAACACTTGGGCGCCACAAAACCAAAAGCAGTTTCCTACGAACAGTCACCGAAACAAGTACAAATAGTGAGATGGAGTCTGACAGTCTGGAAGAATTGAAAAAGCAAGTCGCTGATCTAAAAAGGCAATTAGCTGCTGTCGTGAAACAAAAGAAACAAGCACCACCGAAGAAAGACCCAACTAAGAAATCTGGAAATAAAAAACCTGACCATGCCAAACCTGAAAACTTACCTTTGTCCAGCCGTCCCAGTACTAGGCCCAAACCATGGTATTGCTTCCGCTGTGGCGAAGATGGACATATTGTAGCCACTTGTGAGTCAGAGCCAAACCCTGCACTTGTAGCTGCAAAACACAAAGAACTAAGAGTAAAAAGACAGATTTGGGACAGTCGGAACCCCACATCCTCTTTAAAACTGAAGTCTACCCCTGTTGCGGGACAAACAGAGGCTAGTTCAGAGATGACCCGTCCCAAACCAAAAGCTCCATTCAAGACACGTGCTAAACTGAAGTCACATTACAAAACAGACCCCTTTAACTTTCCTAATGGTCTAATTGGTACCAAAAGTACAGCCCAAGTGAAAGTGAATGGCTGTACTGTGAGCTGTTTGTTAGATACAGGCTCCCAGGTGACTACTGTCCCTGAGTCCTATTACAGACAGTACTTATCCAACCATGAGATTAAGCCACTTTTTGAGCTATTAGAAGTGGAGGGAGCTAACGGTCAGAGTGTACCCTACTTAGGCTACATTGAAATGCATGTCACTTTCCCAAAAGACTTTTTCGGTATTGAAGCCGAAGTGCCAACACTTGCCTTAGTGGTTCCAGATGTACGTGCAGCTGATCAGTCCTTAGTGTTAATAGGGACAAACACATTAGATGTACTTTTCAAGCTGTACTCTGATGCGTGTTCTGAACTGCAGCCAACCATGTCACTTGGTTATAAGGGAGTGTTAAAAGTCCTTGAGCTACGGCACAGACAGTCCAAAGACACTAGCCTTGGTTTAGTGACCATGCGCAACAAAGAGCCACAGTTAGTTCCTGCAGGCCAAACAGTTGTTCTAGATGGCGCTGTAGCTGTGTCAGCCGGCAACAGTGAAAAATCTGTCTTGTTAGAACACCTGTTAATGTCAGCCTTACCTGGTGGTATCCTGGTAAAACCATGTCTTATAGACTTACCTGAAAGAGCACCTTACCTTGTCCCAGTTATACTCACCAATGAATCAGAACATGACGTGACAATCCCTCAGAAGTGTGTCATTGGAGAAATTTGTGCATATCAACGAGTCCTATCACAAGAACACTCCGTGAAAGTTGCAAAGTCCAAAACTGAACCAAAGTCCACTCTGAAGTTCAACTTTGACTCTTCCCCCATTAGTGCTGAATGGAAAGAGCGCCTAACAGAAAAACTCAGTCAAATGCCCGAAGTATTTGCACAAAACGATCTTGACTTTGGCAAAACAAATCAAGTGAAACACATAATCAAATTATTAGATGAAACACCGTTCAAACACAGAGCACGTCCCATACATCCAAATGACCTGGAAGCGGTCCGTAAGCATCTCAAAGAACTCCAACAAGCAGGCGAGATAAGAGAGTCCAATTCCCCATTTTCTTCGCCCATTGTAGTGGTGCGAAAGAAAAATGGTGATGTCCGCCTTTGTATTGATTACAGGAAGCTTAACATGCAGACTGTAAAAGATGCTTACGCCCTCCCCAACTTGGAGGAAACGTTTTCCACCTTGACTGGTTCGCAGTGGTTCTCCGTCCTCGATTTAAAGTCGGGGTACTACCAAATTGATGTAGAGGAGCTGGACAAACCAAAGATGATGTTCGTATGTCCCATGGGCTTTTGGGAATTCAATAGAATTCCCCAAGGCATTACAAATGCTCCCAGCACGTTCCAGCGCCTCATGGAGAAATGCATGGGCAACATGAATCTGCATGAGGTGATTGTGTTCCTCGATGACATCATTGTATTCTCCAAGATGCCCGAAGAACATGAGGCTCTTAATGAAAGTTCTTAATCGCCTAAAAGAATATGGGCTTAAATTCTCCCCTGAGAAATGCAGATTTTTTCAAACTTCTGTCAGATACCTTGGTCACATTGTGTCCAGTAAAGGAGTTGAGACCGACCCCGAAAAAGTGAAAGCCCTAAGTACCTGGCTTGTGCCCCGTGATCTCAAACAGCTCCGCTCATTCTTAGGCTTTTCAGGGTACTATAGGCGGTTCATTAAGAACTATTCCAGCATTGTTAAGCCCCTCACTGACTTAACAGCAGGCTACCCTCCTCTGCGAAAAAGCACAAAGCCCAAAGCTAAGCCTGCGCAGTACCACGACCCAAAGACACCATTTGGCGAGCGATGGACTTCTTCCTGTGATCTTGCATTCAAAACCATCATTGAAAAGCTCAGTACTGCGCCTGTCCTGGGTTTCGCTGACCCTCAGTTGCCATATACCCTCCATACTGACGCCAGCACTACAGGGCTTGGCGCCGCCCTCTATCAAGAGCAGGAGGGCCAGACTAGGGTCATAGCTTATGCAAGCCGGGGGTTGTCTAGAAGTGAGTCCCGTTACCCCGCCCATAAATTAGAATTTTTAGCTCTAAAGTGGGCAGTAACGGAGAAGTTTGCAGACTATTTATATGGCAATCATTTTACTGTCGTGTCAGATAGTAACCCCCTGACGTACATTTTGACTACTGCTAAGATGGATGCCATGAGTTATAGGTGGCTAGCTGCTCTGTCGACGTTTAACTTTAAGTTCCAATACAGAGCAGGCAAGCTTAACTCAGATGCAGATGGCCTCTCTAGATGGCCACATGGCGAGTTACTCAATGACGCAGTGACCCAAAAGGAGCTTGACCGCATACAGCAGTTGACTCAAACTCACTTGTCTCTTCCTGAGAACAGTTTAAGTTCCGAGGTAGTGTCTGCTATATGTGAAAAACACCTTGTCTGTAGCTCTCCAGACAACACCTTCCCTTTGGTTCACTCGTTAGCCCTCTCTGCAGCCGCCATTCCAGATGACTATGCCGATGAAGATGGCTGTGGTGGTCTTCCAGTTGTACCCCACATGACTCCTGAACAGATCAAAAATGAACAAAGAACTGACCCCTGTTTCAGAGAAGTGATTGCACAAATTGAAACTGGGCAAAAAGTTCCACCAACTGTACGAACTGAACTTCCTGACATCAACTTGTTACTCTGAGAGCTCAGTCGACTTGAAATGTGCAATAACATCCTCTACCGCACTCGTCAAGATGGAGGAAATGTTACTTACCAGCTCGTCTTACCTGAACAGCTCTGCGATTCAGTCTTTCAAAGCCTCCACTGTGACATGGGCCATTTAGGCACAGAGCGTGCTCCGGATCTCGCCAGAACAAGGTTCTATTGGCCTCGCATGGCGGCAGATATTGAAAAGAAGATCAAGACATGTAATCGCTGCGTAAGACGTAAAACCGCTCCAGAACGAGCTGCTCCGCTTGTCAACATCAAGTCCACCTGACCACTCGAACTTGTCTGTATGGATTTCCTGTCCATTGAGCCCGATCAAAGTAACACGAAGGATGTGCTCGTGTTAACTGATCATTTCACGAAATACGCTATAGCCATCCCTACCAGCAATCAGAAAGCTCAGACCTTTGCAAAGACACTTTGGGACAACTTTATAGTCCACTACGGGATACCCGAATGGTTACATAGTGATCAGGGTCCCGATTTTGAGTCCCATATTATAAAAGAACTTTGCAAAATCATGGGCATTTGCAAAATCCGGACGACACCCTATCATCCCAGAGGTAACCCGGTAGAACGTTTCAATAGAACGTTATTGAGCATGCTGGGTACCCTGGAGGAAAAGAACAAAACTCATTGGCACAACTATGTAAAACCACTTGTACATGCGTACAATTGTACGAAGAATGACACTACTGGTTTTGCCCCGTATGAGTTAATGTTCGGTCGTCAGCCGAGATTGCCCATCGACCTTGCATTTGGGCTCCCGTTTCACAACAAAAGTTTCAAGTCACATTCCCAGTACATTGAAAAACTGAAGACAACTCTACAAGAAAGCTACAAACTAGCAACAGAAAATGCTAACAAGATGGCTGAGAGAAACAAAACAAGATTTGATATGCGAGTGAAACCCTCAAAACTCGAACCAGGAGACAGAGTTTTGGTACGTGCAGTCCGCTGCAGAGGAAAGCACAAACTAGCGGACAGGTGGGAAGCTGAAATTAACATTGTGGTGAGCCAAGCAGGTGACTTGCCTGTTTACACCATAAAACCTGAGACAAAAGATGGTCCTGTTCGCACCGTTCACCGCGACCTCTTGCTTCCCTGTGGTTTTCTTGCCCCTGTTGAAGAAGAACCTGTCCAACCAAAACGTGTCTGCAAACCTAAGACAAGACAGTCACCTGAACAAAGTGAGGAATGTGAGAATTTAGAACCGGAAAATGAAGATGTCTTTTGGTACAGAGAAGAACCCATCCAAACGCCATCCAAACGCCCATAAAGCTCACTCGAGTTTATGAAATTCCCCATCCAAAGAAATTCTTTAAAGGAGACATTCCTGCTGAAACTCACTTACCTGAGAATGACAACCAAATGGAAAATGTCACTTCACCTGGATGTGACAACTTACCGAATGATGGAAACCTGGAGGAAACTGAAACAAATGTGGAACTATCAAACAATGAGAATGAAAGTGAAACCAACTCACCTGATAAAAGTACCTGTGATGAACCTGTGGAAGAAAAAGAACCTGAAAAGAAGTCCCACAGACTGTGAGACGCTCCGAGAGGACAACTTCCCAACCAGAAAGACTACAGTATAGTTGGTTGGGAAATCCTCTAGTAACTGTTGCCCAGTCCCTGTTTCAAGGACTAAACCTGGCTTTTACCAGAGCCTTAACAGAGACAGATCCTAAGATTACTCAAACCTGGCTTTTACCAGAGTTTTAACAGAGTCAGATCTTAAGAATATTCCCATGAACACTAGTTCTCCTGTCAGCACCATCTAGCTAATCCCATGCAAAGGGACTTGCATGATTCTAAGGGGGGATAGTGTAACCCAGTGTTAAAAACGTGATTAAAAATGTGAATATTAATATCTCTTTAAAAGAGGAAAACACCCATTTCACAATCGTAATAAATAATTTGAATGTAAATGTTTGAATAAATGTGTGTTCATAAATAGTTAGGAACATTTTCTGGGGAATTTTGGTGAAGTTCCGGACATCTCTGTTTTGCGTTTTGGGCGACCAATGGCTGCGTCGGTTGTTGGGCAGCAACAGCCAATGGGGTCCCGCCAGCCAACGGAGTCACGCACTCTCTCCCTCGGTCTGTGTGTAATCCGGAGAGTGCTGTCAGTGGCAGCAGACATCGACCGAGAGAGCGCGTTTCTCTGCAGAGACGGTGAGGTAGCGTGCTGATAGCAGCCTTTGCCTTGGACAAAATTGAAATTGGTAAGCGTAAATTAATACATGCAATGAGACATTGCTGTACTAGCAAATTCTAATGCCCATTTATTAAATTTTAAGATTGGGATACAAAAGCTGTCGATGCCATTGAGCGCGGGAACCCCATTGACGCACATGTCACCTAGCCTGGTAAGTGCCATTCATTGTGTATGGGAATGCTAATCGCTAGCTTAGCATGCTAACCGCCGATGCTAATTTTCGGCTAGTTTTTTCATTAGAAAAAAGCATCTTTCAGAGCTGTAGTGGTTAGCACAGGTCCCAGTTCCCTTGCCATGGATTGGTACTTAATGGTGAAGGTTATACCTGTGATTTAAAGGTGTTTAAAAAATATATTTTTGTTGAACAATTGGAAATATTTTGTGATAAGCTGTAGAGCCTAGCTCATTTGCTGTGTTCTGACCTATCCTATAGGTCAGGTTTTTTGTTTGGACTGGTTGGACCAGAAGAGAGTGATTCTCCAGATCTGGATGGCGAGCCAAAGCCCGAATCAGATTAACTACTAGAGGTGATCCAATAACCACCTGGAAAGGACACTAGAGGACTAAATTTTGTAAATATATTTGGGTATTTTATTTTTAATTTTTTTTATTGTGACAAGTGCTGTGTTTTTTGTTTATGTGTACCTATTTGTAAAAATATATATAGTTACAAGTTCCATACACCGTGTGTCAGTGTCATCTGTTGTTGCACCTCCCAGGCTCCTTCGAACCTGTAATCGGTCTGATCTGGCCCAATTATCTTTTTCTTTGGTACTACACCTAAAGTGAGTAGGTATTAGTGAGGGTGTTACAAAAGGACAACATGCATTTTGAAATTCTGATGGGGGTTTGCATGAAATTAAGTTTAAAGAACTTATACCAGGAATATTCTGAAGAATTAAGATTAAGTTAAACAACAGACCGTCAGCCACAGCATTGTTGCGTCCCAGAGGGTAACAGGCAGTCTACTTTTTTGTTCAACTGGACCAGTGTGGGTTCTGTTGGGAGGCTGGCAGACAGACTCCTTTCCACTGTTATGGCGTACTCCCGAGATCACAAAGGCTGTTCTTTAGCAAGCTGGGCGAGGTCTTCTTATGCACTGAAGAAGGAATTAGTTTATTGTACAAAGTCCGATCAGAAAGTCAAATTGGGACAAAACACATTACAAATTTGTTTCTTCCGATGTTGGTGATTTAAATGAGTTGATTTAAGCTTAAAAAAAAATCAAACAAAATCTTCTTGCACGGTAGTTTAGAGAAAAGATTAAAATAAGGGAAAGTGAATTTTAAAGAAAATAAACAGGACTTTCACAGAGCCTGGAAGACTCTGGGCCTTCTTGGAAGAGAGGAAAAAAAAAAAAAAAAAAAAGAAGAGCAGAAGAGGCTCCTTACAGCTTGCCACGGCCCCAAACTCTGAAACAAAGGAAAAGTTTTCCCTAGGTGTGTCATGAACCTAGGGCTGGAGATTTCCTCCAGACTCGGTTTCATGGCTTTTTCCCTGTTTATCACTATCTGTTGTATTTTGTGCCTTTATATATATTTTATAGTAATATGTACATATGTATATTAGCTGCTCTTGCTTGTTTTTTTTTTGTTTTTTTTTTTTTTCTTGCCTTCTGATTGTTGCTCTGAGTGTTGCTATCCCTGTGCTGTTGCAATCCTGGAATTTCCCCGTTGTGGGACTAATAAAGGCTTATCTTATCTTATCTTATGTATTTATGTTCTGCTTGTCATTTTTCTGTTTGCTAGTGTTATATTTTTATTTTTCTGTATTTATTTATTTATAGTTATACTGGGGTATGATATTTTATTCCTTTATATCTCTGTATTGTCCCTTTCTCGTTTGACAGCTGTCAGGAGGTGTGTAGCTTCATGTGGGCATGTCCTGTCAATTGTCAGTTTTTGATCTCTCTCCCTCTCATCTTCACCAGCTGGTCCCAATCACCGTTATGGTTCTGTCCTTCCCCTCGCTTAGGTGCACCACACCTGTGATCAGTCACCTTGTTATCCGGCTGTATTTAATCTGCTTGTCTCAGTCAATCCTTGCTGCACTATTGTATGTCTTGTCTCATATTTCAGCCGTGATTCTCCTGATCTCCTTCTGCGTCCACTGGGTGATGTCGGCCCAGGGACGCCAGCTTTAAGTTTTGTCTTTATTTATATTTTTTGTGTTTTGATTGGTTTTTCAACTTTGTTGCTTTTCTTTAATAAATGTCACGAGTGTATCCAGCATCTGAGTCTATCTCCCTCCACCCCGTAGAGGCGCACATGACAGAATAGTGCAGCCAAAACAAGGACTCAGCTGTATACTCGTGTGTTTTTTCTTTTACCTTTTTGTTTTTTCACCCACCTGTGTTGCCGCTTTCACCATGCCAAATCTGTATGAAGTGGAGCAGCGGGCGGTGCGCGTCCTGGAAGGTATCTGGTCACAGACACAGGCCTCCCATTCTCCCAAGATGGTCCAGGAGAGTCGGGATGGCGCTGCGTGGCTCATGAAGGCATTCCCCAGTCTGTGGAATCACCCGGAGGCCACGGACATACTCCTCTCCATCTTTTCTCTACCTAATGTGGGTGAGGAGCCGAGGGAAGTGGCTCCAATGCCTGCGTCAACCCCAGCGAGGAGTAGTCACCCACACCGGCAGAAGCCCAGTTCCTCTCCTCGTTCGGCTCCAATACAGCAGCGTCGTCCTTAACCGGGTTGCCGGAGGGGGCCTTCCTCCTCTTCAGCAGTGATATTCCTCACGTTGAGCCTGACTTTTCTCGCAGCAGGGCCCCCTCTTGTTCTTCATCGTCCGCTGTTTCGCCAGCCTCATCTCCCTCCGCTGCTGTCGCAATCCCTGTCGCCTCGACGTGCCCTCCAGCTGCTGAGAGGTCTTCTAGGTTTTCCCTGGCTACGCCCACGTCTGTGTCTACAGAGGCGGCTCTTCCACAATCTACTGAGGGGCCCAGGCTCATTGTAGATGGGGAAAGGGATGACTGTGCTCCGGCTGCAACAGAATACATCACAGTCCAGGAGAACAGGCAAGTGTCATTTATTTCTTCTTTAATTCATGATGATGTGCCTTGCCTGATTCCTGGTAAGGAGGCTCAGGAAACACAGTCCCCTGAGCTCTCCCCACCTGCTACAGCAAACCATTCCTCACCTGTCCTCTCTGTGTCCTCTCCATCTGTCCCTGAGTGTCTGCCAGCTGCAGGTTGGAACCGCCAGACGATGGAGGAGCCTGTGGCCCAGAAGGAACTGACTCCTGGTCCAGCTCAGAGCCAATCCACAGCTGCTATGCCGGAAGAGCCGCCTGCGTGGGTCGTGTCGCCTGGGGAGACTAGGACTGCTATAATCATCATGCCTGCTGCTGAGGCCGCTGCAGCAAAGCAGCCAAGCTGGACCTTCAGATGACTGAGCCCAAAATATCATTATCAGCCAGATTGATGGAGTCCTGGACGGCAGTGGAGCTCGAGCTCAGGCAAGTGATTTCTTTTGTTTTTCTCTTTTCTGCCTTGGAGAAATCTTGCCTGGCTCTTGGTGAGGGGAGTCGGGTGCAGCCACCCGCTGCACCTGATCTCACCTCACCGGGCTCCGCCACTGCTGGTGACCCTGACCCTGTCTCTCTCTTTGTTGTCCGAGCCTTCTCCCAGGGTCACCAGAGATGATCCAGCACAACCTGAAGTCTCTGTGGGTCCAGCCTCACCACTTGAGGTCGCCAGTGGTCCAGCTTCCCCTGCGGAGGTTGTCGTGGGTGTCCTGTCCCAGCCCGGGACCTCTGTATGTGCAACTTCGGCCTAGGACGGGTCCACCATGGGTGCAGCTCCCCCTCTACTTGAGGCCATCATCTGGGTTCCTCCTCCTCGGTCCACGTCTCCGTGGGTGCTGCGTCCTGGCCGGGGACCCTCATGGGTGCTGTGCCCCACTATTAGCCCGACGTGGGTGCTGTGCTCCAGCATGGGCCCACCATGGGAGCTACCCCTCAGCCCGGGGTCCACCGATGGTGCAGCATTGGCCCAATCCGGGTCCATGGAGTGTGCAGCGTTGGCCCAGCCCGGGTCCACCGAGGGTGCAGCGTTGGCCCAGCCTGGAGCCACGAAGGGTGCTGCAGTGCTCCAACCCGGCGCCACCGCGGGTACTACAACGTCCCAGACCGGGACCCCCGTGGGTGCTGCTTCTCCACCATCCAAGTCCACCAAGGGCATCGTGGTCCCCTTTCCTCCTTTGCTGCCAGACACCATCGTGGTCCCTCTCCTTCCTTCTCTGCCAGATGTCTTTGTGGTCCCTCTCCTTCCTCCTTTGCCAGACGTCGTTGTGGTCCCTCTTCCCCGGGCCTGCTCCCTGTCTGTTTGCCTTCCAAAGGGGAGACTGCCTCCTGGGTTACATCTCTGGGACTGGCAGCTAAAGAACTCGGGCCGACCCCTAGAAAGACTGAGCTGCTGGGTTGGGTGGTCCATATTTTCCAGCAAACCACCCGATTCGTTCCACCTGGTCGTCCGGTTGGCCTGGGACTTTGGCAGGCCACCTGACCTGTTCCAACTTGCCGGCCACTGGGCTTGGGACTTTAGTCGGCCCCCTGATCTTTTGGGCTCTGCGGGCCGGGGGGACCTAACTCCGTATTTTCTGGTGTGGGTCCTGAGCGGGGTTTTGTTCCCTCCTGGCCTGTTCCCCCCCACCACCCTCCCTGGGCTATTGTGGTGGTTCCTGCTGGGGAGGGGCAGGTTTTTCCTTTTCTTAATATCTCTGTATTGTCCCCTTTCCTGTTTGACAGCTGTCAGGATGCGAGTAGCGTCATGTGGGCATATCCTGTCAGTTGTCAGTTTTTGATCTGTCTCCCTCTCATCTTCACCAGCTGGTCCCAATCACCATTATGGTTCTCTCCTTCCCCTTGCTTAGGTGCACCACACCTGTGATCAGTCACCTTGTTACGGCTGTATTTAATCTGCTCGTCTCAGTCAATCCTTGCTGCACTATTGTATGTCTTGTCTCATATTTCAGCCGTGATTCTCCTGATCTCCTTCTGCATCCACTGGGTGATGTCGGCCCAGGGACGCCAGCTTTAAGTTTTGTCTTTATTTATATTTTTTGTGTTTTGATTGGTTTTTCGACTTTGTTGCTTTTCTTTAATAAATGTCACGAGTGTATCCAGCATCTGAGTCTATCTCCCTCCACCTCGTAGTGGCGCACATGACAAGGTGTGGCAGAATCTCACTGAATTTTCAGAAATCTGAGCTGAACCAATTACATTTGAGCTTCGTTCAACCAAAGTCATAAACTTGACGTAAAAAGGGAAGTGCAATAAAGCCTGGAGTTCTGTTGGTCAGTTTAAAGTCTCTAAGGTGGGGGTCCCAAAGAGCAGAGAGAGAGAGACACTTGATATCAGAAGTAAGACCCTCCTTAAAGTATGTGTGCTGAATAAAGCATAAATTCCTTAAACTTTAGTGACTAAGATATTATCCCAATAATAAGGGACATACAATACCTTTACATTGTAACTGTAATTAATTTGTAATAGTAAGCGTGCAAGAATTAATTTCTTCCTGAAAACAAAACAACACTATCAAATCATCTTAGTAAAAGCATTTGAAACCCATTGTCCATCCCCAGAGTTCAACCATGTCTTCAGTAGCGGATTCTGTCTTGAGAGAGAAAATATGAATTAATTTTTTTTGTCCATAATGCATAAAATCCACTGCAAAGAGAAAAATTAAATATTCCTGATTCATCTACCAGATGGCACTGTGAAACTGTCTGGTTGTTTACTGGAGAATCTGGACTTCTCATCTGGATATTGTCACCCATAAATCTGTCAGTTAGAATATTCCTTTGCCAAAGAGCAGGAAAGGGAGAATGACTAAGTCTTGGAGAAGGAATTAACTTCCACTTTATGGCCGATGGATAGTTTTACAGCTCTGGTCCTTGGATGATAGAAGCAGTTCCTGGCCAGATCTTTTGAGTTGAAACAATTTTTCTTCAGCAAAGAATGATTTTAAATTGGAACTCAAGGTCTTGCTACAAATGTTTTTTATTCTTAAATTTTCTCAAAATTTTTCTGATGTTTGCTTGTAAATTCGCTCTTTTTTTTACTGATAAATTTGAATAACTTTTCCCTATAAATTTAAATTTTGACCCCTGTAAATATGTGGGTTTTCCATTTTAACTCATAACAACCCAGATCCCTTTCTCCTTCAAGAAAATTTATGGGGGTCTGGGTTGTTATGGGTTAACAAAGTAGCTTTTCTTATAAATTTAAAACCTATTTTCTTGTAAACTTTGAGATTTTTTTGGCTCAAAGTTTCAGGCAGCCACTGGTCATAGGAAAAAGAACTCCATGTACAGTATCTCCTTTGCTGCTGGTTGCAGACCCCTGTGTTAAACTATGCTATCGAGAGCCAAATAAACGCCCCCTCTACTTCTTCATTTGGGACCTTTTTTTGAAAAAAAAATCTCCATTGAAGTGAATGGCAAGGGAGAAATTATCTTTTGATCCCGATCAGATTTTGCCATGGGTTACACATATGATGTTTGTCAAGTTAAAAGATAATTTTGCACGTAATTAAAAGTGTTGGTTGTGTTATAAAGGGATTCATAACGGGTAGCGGCACGATGATGCAGCCAGCTGGTGACGTCATCACACCAGCCTATAAGTAGGCAGAACCGGCCATATTAGGTCTGTCTCCACCGATAGACGCATAGGAGCTTAGTGCTCAGCCAACCTGTATGGCATACTATATTACTGTGTGTAATAAAGTTCGTGTTCAAAGAAGACACCACTCTCTGTTCATCATTCCGGGTTTCCAAACATAACATTTGGCAACGAGAGTAAACCCATGGAAGCGTGCGTGGGGTCACTTCGACCGTTTCTGGAAACCCCAGGTGAGCCGCCTGTCTCGTGTCACCGCTGGTTCAACACATTTAAGGATTATGTCGACACGGCTGGCGTGAATGGCACTGACAACGAGAAGCTAAAGAGCATACTGGTTCTCAGTCTAAGTGAGGAAGGACGGTGCGTGCTCTGTACTCTGGGTCAAGTGGATTCATTTGGTGATGTGTGATTCTGATAGCGATATTACTATGGCTGGACCAACGTAACGGCCTGAAGGTTAGCTTTCTTTGGGCGTGAACAAATGGCGGGTGAGTCAACTCAACATTATGCCTTGGAGGTCCGAATCTTAGCGAGCATGTGTGCCTTCGGGCCCTTAAGAGACGAGCTAATCAGTGTCAAGCTAATGAGAAAATGCGGCACAGAGAGTGACCACAGCATAGAGGAAGAGCACAGCACAGAGGGAGAATACATCACAGAGGGTGAACACGACATAGAGAACAAACACAATACAGAGCGAGAGCAGTGGCCAGACTCACCTCAGATCCTCACCCAGCATGAGCCCGTGGGAGCCGCTTCACAACTGCAGGAGAGAGCCTGCATCTATTTGGAACAACGACGACAAGAGTACAGCTGTCCCATCCGCACAGGAGGAACGCTGCCTGGAGGGGGACAGCGGCCAGACTGACCTCTGATCCTCGCCAGGCATGAGCTTCAGACAGCCACCGTGGAGCCACAGGAGAGGGAGTTCGTGGAGAAAGGGGACCCTGGTGACTGAAGATGGCCCGGCGCACGTCCCGTTACCAATAACAACGACACATCACCCTGACCTCAACCAGCACCAGATGAAAGGGAAAAGGAACTAGACTGCTTCTGAATCTACGCACAGCACCAGCCTGCAAGAGCTGCCGCCGAGCCGCTGGGTGAGGAGTCCGCAACCATAAATGACACAGGAAAGACACTGGACATCTTCAGGATCCACAACCAGCATTGGCCTTCAGGGACTGCCGCTGTAGCACTGGGTGAAGAGTCCATGACAGGATGTAGTAGAACCGCCACAGCCTGGACGCCCCACAGCAAACGTGAATACCACACCATTACAACCGCAACGCCATATGCAGCCATACAGAGCGCCACTCACGGTGATGAACTGGGTTCGGGCCTGCGGAACCAAATGACCAGGCTCACAGTCAGCCTTTACATTGTCACCACCACCGACACATATGAAGATAGCAGCACAGCTGAGAACAGCCACCATTCAGATGGTGGATGGATCGGAACGGCGGGCCAGCCATCCACAGAAGGTGCCGATCCAGCTGGTGTGGAATCCAGGCTGGGACATAAATGACTTTTTTGGCTGCTTTGAAGCACAAAAGAGCACATCAGCATGGTAGACTACTCCTCCTCCACACAAGTAGGTCATAAGTCTGGATCCGGCTAGCGTGAAGAGGACCTTCTGCAGGATCAACCCACAAAAGGCAGCTGGACCAGACAACATACCAGGTTGCGTCCTGAAGGACTGTGCAAAGGAGCTCAAGAATGTCCTGGCCGACATCTTCAACATCTCCCTGACTTGAGCTGTTGTCCCCGCATGTTTCAAAACTGCCACCATAATACCAGTCCCAAAGAAGCCCCTCCCATTCAGCTACATCGATTACTGGCCTGTATTACTGACCCCCATCATAATGAAGTGCTTCGAGCAGCTGGTCATGCAGAACATCAAGTCCATCCTCCCTCCCTCCCACGACCCATATCAGTTTGCGTACAGGTCAAACATAGCTGCAGAAGATGCCATCGCTGCTGCTCTCCATCCAGCCCTCACCCACTTGGACTCAAAGAACTCCTACATGCAAATGCTGTTCTTGGACTTCAGTTCAGCATTCAACACAATCATCCCCCAGCACCTAATACAAAAACTCAGACATTTGGGACTCAAAACCCCTTTCTGTAACTGGGTGCTGGACTTTCTCACCGGGAGGCCACAGAATGTGCAGGTTGGCAGCAACACATCCAAGACCATCACATTGAGCACAGGAGCCCGACAAGGGTGCGTGCCCAGTCTGCTGCTCTTCACCCTGCTGACCCATGACTGTGTACCGGCCTACAACACCAACCACATCATCATGTTTGTGGATGACATGACAGTGGTGGGCCTCATCACCAACAACAAGGAGGCCAACAACAGAAATGAGGTGAGCCAACTGGTCCATTGGTGTAAAGACAGTAACTTCTTCCTGAACATAGGAAAAACCGAGGCGATTGTGGTTGACTTCAGGAGGGGACACACACAGCATCCCCCTCTGATCATCGATAGTGCAGCTGTAGAGAGGGTGAGCAGCACCAAGTTCCTGGGGGTGCACATCTCTGAGGACCTCTCCTGGTCCAACAACGCCACATCACTGGCCAAAAAGGCTCAAACTCGCTTCCATTTCCTCCGGAAACTGAGGAGAGCTCGAGTCCCACCCCCCCATCTTGTGCTCATTCTACCAGGGCACTGTTGAGAGCATCCTCACCAACTGCATCACAGTGTGGTATGGAAGCTGCACCGCCTCCTGCTGGAAGACACTACAGCACATAGTGAAAGCAGCCTGCAAGCTCATCGGTGCCCCTCTGACCCCCCCCCCCCCCCCAGACATCTACCTCACCCACAAAGCCATCAATATTGCAAGCGACACCTCCCACCCCTCAAGTAGTATTGACAAATAAAATCTTTGAATCCTTGTTGACGAGCATGTCATGGCCCCAGAGGGATGGCACCCAGGCCTGCTGAAATTGGCGCCACCAGGGGCACGGCCATCACAAGCCCGCTAAAAGGCCCCTCTAGCAGAACTGCTTTCCCCATAGAAGACTGTCAGAAAAAAAGACAGTCAGGCTGCCAGGAGGAGTGGCAGAATAATCCACTCAGCCATGTTGGGTTAAGCGACGGTCCACCCGCTAACCCTAGTTAATGTTATTTATGCTAAATTGGAGAGGGTAACAGTCTGTTGATGTGTTCTGTGTTTTTCCAAGGGGGGGGGATGAATGGTATAAAGGGATTTATAACAGGTAGTGGTGTGATGACGCAGCCGGCTGGTGACATAATCACACCAGCCTATAAGTAGGGAGAACCATCCATCTTAGGTCTGTCTCCACCGATAGACACATAGGAGCTTAGTGCTCAGCCAGCCTGTATGGTACGTATATTATATTACTGTGTGTAATAAAGTTTGTGTTCAAAGAAGACACCACTGTGTGTCATCATTCCGGGTTCCAGACATAAAAGGTTGTTGTACAATAAAAGAATAATATTTAGGCTTTTTTTTAAACAGCTTAATGGATTATATCTCCTTGTCTCGGACTATACACTTCACCAAACATGATAATGGTGGTTCCCTTGTCAAAGCTTCCCTCCTGTTTTCTGATCAATGAAAGAAACATCCAAACAGGAGAAAAATAACGCAAATATATTGTGTTTTGAGAGCTGCACCTATCCAGAGGACTGTTAGTTACTTCCCCCCCGGGTGCTTTTCAAAAACGATAATGTAAGTTGCTATCTGTGTTTGTAGTCTTTCAATTTACGCATTTTTGCAATCTTATACTTTAACAGTTAGACAACTTACAGTGTTATTTTTGTGGAAGATTATCATTTAAATTGACAATCATCATATGTGTAACTCATGGCAAAATTCGATCAGGATAGGAAGATAATTCTTCTCTTGCCATTCATTCCAATGGAGATTTTTTCCAAAGTAAGGTTCCATATGTGGAAGTAGAGGGGGCGTGACTAAGGCTCTCTAGAAAAATAAATGCTTCAAATTATGATAATTTTCACTTTCTTGTTAGGTGAATATTTAAATCTTGACCTTGGAAATTATTTTATTATAACATTTCATTCTGTTTTAATGTATATAATGATCTTAATGATTGTTTCTTTTAGGTGTCCAAACCATGATGATTTAATTGGAAGTGATTTTATGACTTGAGGAATTTTTTCATAAAGGTAGGTTTCTTCTTTTGTAAATGAAAGGCTAGTCTCAGGGATCAGATAATATCTATTATGGAAAGAGATATTTTAGGGAAAAAATACATAATCCTCAAACCATAACTGAGTCTTGTAGACATAGGAAATAGGCAAAATTTTCCTCATGAATGTCCTTCTTTTGCATCTTGCAACATTTTTCTTGTAAATTTGCAACTGTTTATTGGTAATTGTGCAACTTTTCTCATAAATGTAAGTATTCTGTGACTTTTTTTTTTTTTTTTTTTAAATCAAAGCTGCAGATACCTACTGTTTTATGGCAAATAAACCAGGGGTTGCAGACCCCTGGGCTACCCTGTCATATGATGTAAAGATTTTACTTCTTCAAAGAGGTGCATTTTCATAATCCTTGACCTTTTGAAATCCCGGAAACAAAACGGTGAAACTAAAGTGTTGAAGTTCATATTGCCTTTCCCGGAAAAGTGCATGCCATCAAAGTAAATAACTAAGATTTTTGATAATACAGCTCGGTGGTGCAGTGGTGAGTGTGGGGATCATGAAATGATGAGACTGGATAATTTCTCAGTATGGTTTATTCATCTCAAGTCCCCAGCTCTCTCTCTCTCGGTCAGGAAAAAAGAGGAAGAGCTGTGGTAAACCCACATACATTTATACCCACACATCAAACACAGAATCACACAATCAAGTCAAATCCTTCTATTTACACTTAACCCCTTCAAAGTCCTCTTTGCTCTTCTGTCTGACCCCAGGAGGTCAGACAGTCCTTTCAGGCTCTCGCTCCAGATCCTCTGACTTCCTCCCAAGTCCGCAGGTGGTCCAGACTCATTGTCCATCTGAGGCGTGATGTCAATACACACCGCAAGCTTAAAGTCCTTCTATGCTTGGGTCTCTGCAGTGAAATATGTGAGCTACATAATGTTACCATTATGGGCGCTACATCACTCCCCCCCAAACGCCAAAGAATGGACACACCCGATAACCGTATCCTAATGGCAATACAGCATATGTCACCCCCCACCTGCGGAATTTACAGCACGGCCTACACAGTTTGATCGAAACACACATCACTCTGCCCGTAGTCTGGGCTTCAACCTCCTCCCAAACTTGCTGTACGCAGGTTTCACAGCCTGTGTTGTGCCGTCCTGCGGCGAATCTGTGGAATGAGGGGGAGAAAGGTTATTTGTCCCCTGCGGGGGCTCCAGGGGCCATTCCCTGGGTGGTCTGCCACGTCGAGGCGTCCTCGCTGGTCGTACAGATTCGTCATGCAACACAAAGGCAGGCTTTAATCTATCAATACTGATTGTTTCTTTCCTGCCCCCCAAATCTAGCACAAAGTGTTTCTCCCCGGTTTCCAGCACTTGAAATGGACCGTCATATGGTGGGCAGAGACTGTGTCGCTGAGCGTCGTGCCTGACAAAAACAAATTCAGCGTTTTGTAAAGCCTTGGGAACAAAAACACGCAGAAAAGTGTGATGAGCGGGGCCCGGGAGCATTTCTGCTCCCGTGCCAATTAGAGGTCCCCGCTCCGGGGGGGCGCCCTGGTGCCGCATGGGCTGGTAGGAACTCGCCGGGCAGCCTGAGAGGTTGCGCAAAAACCAATTCTGCGGGTGAGGCATCTAAGTCCTCTTTGGGTGCCGAACGCAACCCCAATAAAACCCATGGTAGTTTGTTTACCCAATCTGCATCCGTGAGCAACGCTCTGAGGGCTGCATTCAAAGACCTGTGAAAACGCTCGCATAAACCGTTGGCCTGGGGGTGATAAGCGGTAGTGCGGTGGACTGCCGCTCCTAAGCCGCTGGCCATTGCTGACCACAGCTCCGACACAAATTGAGGTCCCCTATCGGACGTGATATCCGATGGAACCCCGAACCGCACTACCCAGGCTGTTAAAGAAGCGCGAGCCACCTCTGCCGCTGTGGTTGACGTTAACGGGACCACTTCCGGCCAACGTGTGGTTCGGTCCACCATTGTCAAGAGATGTGTGAACCCTTGTGATGGCGGCAGGGGGCCCACTAGGTCTACGTGCACATGATCGAATCTCTTAGCCGGAATGTGGAACGGTTCTAAAGGGGCCTTCGTGTGCCTGTGGACTTTGGCCCACTGGCAAGCCATGCAGGCTTTCGCCCACTCTTTCACGTGCTTGCGCAGGCTCGGCCAAACAAACTTCTCCGCTACCATTTTCACCGAAGCGCGTACTCCTGGGTGCGCCAGGGAGTGCACCGTGTCAAAAACGCGACGGCGCCACGTGGCCAGTACCACCGGGCGCGGTCGCCCGGTGGATACGTCACAGATTAGAGGGGGTGAACCAGTTTGTAAACTTTTGCTCTCCAGCCTTAACCCTGTTGGTCCAGACAGGAGCGCGCGCACGTCTGCGTCTCCGCTCTGCTCCGCTGCCATGGCTGCATAATCTATCCCCACGTGAACAGGGGCCGCGTCCGCGTCCGCGCTGTCACCCCGCTCCGCGTCTGCGGTAGTACAACCCGCTTCCGCGCGGACAGGTGCTGTTACCACGCATGAGAGACAGTCCGCTACTACGTTGAGTTTACCGGCTACGTGCTGAATATCGGTGGTAAATTCCGAAATTGTGGCCAGCTGTTTCTGCTGCCGTCCTGACCACGGTTCTGAAATTTTGGACATTGCAAAAGTGAGCGGTTTGTGGTCGACACACGCGGTGAAACGTCGCCCCTCCAGCCAGAACTGGAAATGGCGAATGGCCAGGTGGAGCGCTAGCAGCTCCCTGTCAAACGCGCTGTATTTCCGCTCAGCATCGCGCAAGGACCTGCTGAAAAAAGCGAGCGGTTGCCAAACCCCGGCGACTTGCTGCTCTACAACGGCCCCTATGGCCACATCTGACGCGTCGGTGGTTAGCGCTATGCAGGCTGATGGGTCTGGGTGAGCCAGCAGCGCTGCGTCTGCCAGTGCTTTTTTAACCTCTGTGAATGTGCGCTCCCGCTCCGGGGACCACTCGATCGCATTGGAGGGCTTCTGCTTTTTAAGCGCGGTGTATAACGGTTGCATAAGCTGTGCTGCGTGGGGTATGAAACGATTATAAAAATTTACCATTCCTAAAAACTCTTGCAACGCTTTGACCGTTTGTGGCTGGAGAAACTCCGCCACTGCGCGTACTTTGGCCGGCAGAGGGATTGCTCCCTCTGGGGAGACGCGGTGTCCTAAAAAATCGATATGCGCTACGCCAAAATGGCACTTGGCTGGGTTGATTATCAACCCGTGCGTTCCCAACCTCTGAAAAACCGTGGTGAGGTGTTTTTCGTGTTCCTCCTCAGAGGCACTGGTGACTAAAATATCATCCAAGTAGACAAAAACGAAAGGGAGGTCGCGCAACACGGCATCCATCATTCGTTGGAAAGTTTGTGCGGCGCCTTTAAGGCCAAAAGGCATGCGTAAAAATTCAAAAAGTCCAAACGGGGTTATTACCGCTGTTTTGGGAATGTCCTCTGGTCGAACCGGGACCTGATGATAACCGCGGACCAGGTCTATTTTAGAAAAAATGCACGCCTTCACTAAGTGCACTGAAAAATCCTGGATATGCGGAATTGGGTAGCGGTCCTGCGCTGTGGCATTGTTTAACCTACGGTAATCACCACAAGGCCTCCACGAGCCGTCAGCCTTAGGCACCATATGCAGCGGGGAGGCCCAGGCGCTCTTCGAGCGGCGAATTATGCCCAACCTTTCCAGGTTGGCGAACTCCTCGCGCGCAATGGAGAGCTTAGCTGCGTCCAAGCGCCGAGCTTTCGCAAAAACTGGTGGGCCACTTGTGGTGATAAAGTGTTCCACCCCGTGCTTCGCAACCTTAGCTGAAAACGTGGGAACTGTGAGTGCTGGAAACTGGGTTAGAAGAGTGTGAAACTTTCCGCCTGCTGTGGCGACGTTGGTCTGTACTGGCGGCGGGGACACTCGAGCTGCACAAGGGATAGAACAAAAGGAGAGTGCATTTACTTGGTGTCTATTAACCAGATCCACTAACAAGCCATGTGAGCACAAAAAGTCAGCGCCTAACATGTTGAAACTCACCGCCGCTACTATGAAGGTCCATTCATAGGTGCGGCCGTGCAAGGACAGGCGTAGAGTCCTTTCCCCGAACGTTTTGATCGATGATCCGTTCGCCGCCGTTGCTCCGTCTCCGCGGGGCCCCGCCACACGATCCGCATAGGTCGCGGTGATGAAACTCCTCTGGGCTCCGGTGTCCACGAGGAATTGCCGCCCGGAGCCCGCGTCTGTTAGATAAAGCAGCTTGTTCTGTTCACCGAGAGTCGAAGCTGCTAACGACCCCCGGCCCGGGCGTTTCCCTGTTTCTTGAAACTGCACGGCGGGATGCATCTGTGCGCCTTCTCAGCGAAGCATCGATGGTAAAAACAGAGGCCGTCCCCTCCTCTGCCTTGGGACCGCGCCGCTGCCGTCGTCGCTGGGGTTGCTCCTGCTGCCTCTGGCTCCTCACTGCCTCCGGCCGCCGCGCCGAGGTCTGCTGCTGCCACGGAAAGTCTCCTGCTTGTCGCAGGCGTCGAGGAGCCGCTGCGCTTCCCTGGCCAGCGCGCGGAAGTCTTGCTGGCTCACACACCTCATGCCAGACAGGGTACCTCTCATGTGTGCTGGGAGGGTCCTCAAGAAGATGTGTTTGAACAGAAACGCATCGTTGTCTGTCCCGATCATCTGCAGCATGTCCTCCATGAGGTCAGTCGCTCTGCGTCCTCCTCTGTCGCGCAGGTCCAGAAGCTGCCTGGCCCTCACCTCGGCTGATGGCACAAAACTCTCGATGAGGGCGGCTTTCAGCGCGTCGTGCTTGCCAGCAGTGGGCGGCTGCTGCACCAGGCTCCGCACACATCGAGCTGTGCGGCTGTCGAGTCTTGCGATGACATTATGAAACTTGGTGTCATCTGCTGATATTCCCCCAAGCACGAACCGCGATTCCGTGTGTTGGAACCATGAGTGCGGGTTGTCTTGCCAGAACTCGGGGAGCTTAATCAAGCCTGTGCTCGTGCGGTCGGTCTCCGGTGAATCCAGGTCAGGGTAACGTTCTCCCGGCATCGTACATCTTGGTCACCAATGTGGCAATCATGAAATGATGAGACTGGATAATTTCTCAGTATGGTTTATTCATCTCAAGTCCCCAGCTCTCTCTCTCTCGGTCAGGAAAAAAGAGGAAGAGCTGCGGTAAACCCACATACATTTATACCCACACATCAAACACAGAATCACACAATCAAGTCAAATCCTTTTATTTACACTTAACCCCTTCAAAGTCCTCTTTGCTCTTCTGTCTGACCCCAGGAGGTCAGACAGTTCTTTCAGGCTCTCGCTCCAGATCCTCTGACTTCCTCCCAAGTCCGCAGGTGGTCCAGACTCATTGTCCATCTGAGGCGTGATGTCAATACACACCGCAAGCTTAAAGTCCTTCTATGCTTGGGTCTCTGCAGTGAAATATGTGAGCTACATAATGTTACCATTATGGGCGCTACAGTGAGCACTGTGGCAGCACAGTAAGAAGGTCAGTGGATCGATTCCACCTCTGACCATCGTGGGTTTGATCCTACCCCCTGACCATCAGTGACTCTTCTGTGTGGACTTTGCATGCCGTGTGTACGTGGGTTTACCCTGGGTACTCCGGTTTGTTTCCACAGGCCAAAAACATGCAAGTTAGGCTAACTGGAGACTCTAAAGTGACCATCGTGGGCTTCATCCCACCCCCTGACCATCGGTGACCCTTCTGTGTGGAGTTTGCATGTTCTCTTTGTGTCTGTGTGGGTTTACCACGGGTACTTTGGTTTTCTCCCTCAGGCCAAAAATATACAAGTTAGGTTAATTGGAGATTCTAAAGTGGCCCTAGGTGTGAATGTGTGTGTGTGTGTGTGTGTGTGTGTGTGTGTGTGTGTGTGTGTGTGTGTGTGTGTGTGTGTGTGTGTGTGTGTGTGTGAATGGTGAAGGGATTGACGCTGTACTGTGGCTGCCTCATCCATCCAGGTGGATGCCCTGAATTACCCTCTGGGGATTAATAAACTATACACAATACAAAATACAAAAAAAATAACAAAAAAACCCCAAAAAATATCTCTGGCACATTATTCTTTTGTGAATTTGAAAGTGTAGGCAAGTACTGTAATATTACTGGATTATACACGTGGACAAAATTGTTGGTACCCCTCTGTTAGTGAAAGGAAAAACCCACAATGGTCACAGAAATAACTTGAATCTGACAAAAGTGGTAATAAATAAAAAGTCTATGAAAATTAACCGATGAAAATCAGACAATGCTTTTGAATTGTAGTTCAACAGAATTATTTTAAAAAACAAACTCAAGAAACAGGCCTGGACAAAAATGATGGTACCCTTAACTTAATATTTTGTTGCACAACCTTTTGAGGCAATCACTGCAATCAAACAATTTCTGTAACTGTCAATGAGACTTCTGCACCTCTCAGCAGGTATTTTGGCCCACTCCTCTTGAGCAAACTGCTCCAGTTGTCTCAGGTTTGAAGGGTGCCTTCTCCAGACGGCATGTTTCAGCTCCTTCCATAGATGTTCAATAGGATTTAGATCAGGGCTCATAGAAGGCCACTTTAGAATAGTCCAGTGTTTCGCTCTTAGCCATTCTTGGTTGTTTTTAGCTGTGTGTTTTGGGTCATTATCCTGTTGCAAGACCCATGACCTGCGACTGAGACCAAGCTGTCTGACACTGGGCAGCACATTTCTCTCTAGAATACCTTGATAGTCTTGAGATTTCATTGTACCCTGCACAGATTCAAGACACCCTGTGCCAGATGCGGCAAAGCAGCCCCAGAACATAACAGAACCTCCTCCATGTTTCACAGTAGGGACAGTGTTCTTTTCTTGGTATGCTTCATTTTTGCATCTGTGAACATAGAGCTGATGTGCCTTACCAAAAAGTTGCAGTTTTGTCTCGTCTGTCCATAGGACATTCTCCCAGAAGCTTTGTGGCTTGTCAACATGCAGTTTGGCAAATTCCAGTCTGGCTTGTTTATGATTTGTTTTCAACAGTGGTGTCCTCCTTGGTCGTCTCCCATGAAGTCCACTTTGGCTCAAACGACGACGAATGGTGCGATCTGACACTGATGTACCTTGACTTTGGAGTTCACCTTGAATGTGTTTAGAGGTTGTTCTGGGCTCTTTTGTTACCATTCGTATTATCCATCTCTTCCATTTTTCATAAAGTTTCCTCCTGCGGCCACGTCCAGGGAAGTTGGCTACAGTCCTGTGGATCTTAAATTTCTGAATAATATGTGCAACTGTAGTCACAGGAACATCAAGCTGCTTGGAGATGGTCTTATAGCCTTTACCTTTAACATGCTTGTCTATAATTTTCTTTCTAATCTCCTGAGACAACTCTCTCCTTTGCTTCCTCTGGTCCATGTTTAATGTGGTACACACCATGTCACCAAACAGCACAGTGACTATTTGTCATCCTTTAAATAGGCCGACTGACTGATTACAAGTTTGTAGACACCTGTGATGTTAATTAGAGGACACATCTTGGTTGAACATGTCCCTATGGTCACATTATTTTCAATCTTTTCTAGGGGTACCATCATTTTTGTCCAGGCCTGTTTCATGAGTTTGTTTTTTAAAATAATTCTGTTGAACCATAATTCAAAAGCACTGTGTGATTTTCATTGGTTAATTTTCATAGAATTTTTATTTATTACCACTTTTGTCAGATTCAAGTTATTTCTGTGACCATTGTGGGTTTTTCTTTCATTAAAAGAGCGGTACCAACAATTTTGTCCACATGTGTAACTGCTGATATTATGTAATTTATTGATTGGATTTTTCCATTATTTTATGGGATGTTTTATTTAAAATGGTTTTCAGAGTTGACAGCACCCCACCTATAGGGTATTAAGCACATGGGATTTTTTTTTAGAAGAGGAGCTATTTTTGGACTAATGTTGCTCCATCCATTCCGTAATGTTCCAGTGGTGTAGGTTAAGTGTGTTGTTGCTGTTCTGTTATGTCGTGATGTCTCGACAATCTACCAAGACATGCAAATGTGTTGTCACTTATTTGTATGCTGACTGTCGGAAAGACATTTTGTGAGTGACTGTAAGGACAGACCTGAGGGATCATTGAACTACTCTACAGCTCCATGACATAAAATTAGGCCAAGCTATTTTTAATGTTTCATTACAGCTTACTCATGTTTCATTTATACTACAATATACTTCAGGCTCATTTTCCAGTCATTAATTGCTTTTTTAATTTGCCCAGCATAGGGAATGAACCCCTGAAGTAGTGTAACAAGTTCTTTAATGGCATATTTTAGCCTCATGAATCTCAGCTTAGCTGACCACTGCTGTATCTTTTTATAATCCCATTTTGCCTAAAATCTGGTTAATTCTTTACATCTGGAGGTCCATTGCATGGCACTTTGAAGCAAGAATGTCCTTGGCTGTGATCCCTAGTGATAATGTAAAAAATGAGCACATCCGCTGACTCGGCCTACTTCTGATTCCCCAAGACAAGGGCAAGTCTTTACATGAGGGAGTATGGAGGCTTAATTTATGACTTTTTCCACAACAATGCATCAAAAAGTGTTGCTGTGTTTTGTTTATGTATGTTCATAGAGCGAGGTAGTATAGCAACATGTCTTTAAAAACATAGTGTGTATAGGTTTTTTGTGCTTACAGTATGTTCATGCATACAAGTATCACCATCTATTGAACACTGCTCTTTGTTTGCTTGTATCTGCTTGTATAGCATACTGTAGAGAGAGCACTATTTGTCTCACTGTGTGTTTGTCTGCTCACAATACAAATGAAAAGAGGGAGCAGGATCGGTGATTTCTTATGGGAGGTTTACTGAGTCAAGTGTTCATGGTATGTTGTGTCTAACCAGAGCTGTCCCTTTTGTGTTCAGTTAGATTCTATACTGTTCGTCAAGTTATTGTGTGACAAATTGTCAAGGAAACCAATTACAGGGCTGATGTTTGTCAACAGAAACACATCACCTTGCAGAAAGCTGTGATTGGAAGCAGTAACTGTGGACTGAAAAGAGCCAAGCAAACATTTTGATGTTTAATGGATATTGTTCAAATGCTCATTCAAGATGTTTTATCATGGCTGAAAAATGGTGCCAAAATAAAAGCTCTCCTTTCTTAGTTCAGAAAGCAACATGTGTTTCTTGATTTCTCAGCATACAGTGGATATAAAAAGTCTACACACCCCTGTTCACGTGCTGGGTTTTTGTGATTTAAAAAAAATGAGACCAAGATGAATCATTTCAAAACTTTTTCCACCATTATTGTGAGCTAAAACCTGTACAACCCAATTGAAAAATAAACTGAAATCCTTTAAGGGGAAAAATAAACTTACAATAACCTGGTTGCATAAATATACACACCCTTAAACTAATACTTTGTTGCAGCACCTTTGGCTTTTATTACAGCACTCAGTCTTTTTGGGTAGGAATCTATCAGCGTGGCACATCTTGATGTGGCAATATTTGCCCACTTTTCTTTGCAAAAATGCTCCAAATCTGTCCGATTGTGAGGGTATCTCCTGTGTACAGCCCTCTTCAGATCACCCCACAGATGTTCGATCAGATTCAGGTCTTGACACTGGCTGGGCCATTCCAAAACCTTAATCTTCTTCTCATGAAGCCATTCTTTTGTTGATTTGGATGTGTGCTTTGGGTCATTGTTGTGTTGAAAGATAAAGTTCCTCTTCATCTTCAGCTTTCTAGCAGAAACCTGAAGGTTTTGTGGCAACACTGACTGGTATTTGGAAATGTTCATAATTCCCTCCACCTTGACTAAGGCCCCTGTTCCAGCTGAAGAAAAACAGCCCCAAAGCACGATGCTGCCACCATCATGCTTCACTGTAGGTATGGTGTTCTTTTGGTGATGAGCAGTGTTATGTTTGTGCCAAATATACCTTTTGGAATTATGGCCAAAAAGTTCAACCTTGGTTTCATCGGATCATAGAACATTTTCCCACATGTGTTTGGGATATTTCAAATGTGTTTTTGCAAAATGTAGCCAGGCTTGGATGTTTTTCTTCATAAGATAAGGCTTCCATCTTGCCACCCTACCCCATAGCCCAGACATATGAAGAAGACGGGAGATTGTTGTCACATGTACTAAACAGCCAATACTTGCCAGAAATGCTTGCAGCTCCTTCAGTGTTGCCGTCGACCTCTTGGCAGCCTCCCTGACCATTTTTTTCTCGTCTTTTCATCAATTTTGGAATTTCCCCATTGTGGGACTAATAAAGGCTTATCTTATCTTATCTTATAATTTTGGAGGGACATCCAGTTCTTGGTAATGTCTTGTGCCATATTTTCTCCACTTGATGATGACAGTCTTCACTGTGTTCCATGGTATATTTAATGCCTTGGAAATTCTTTTGTACCCTTCTCCTGACTGATACCTTTGAACAGTGAGATCCCTCTGATGCTTTGGAAGCTCTCTGCGGACCATGGCTTGTGCTGTAAGATGTGATTACAAAAATGTCAGGAAAAGCCTACTAGAACAGCTAGACTTTATTTGGGCTTCATCAGAGGCACTTTAAATGATAGTAAGTGTGTGCTGACTCCCATTTAACATGAGTTTGAATGTGATTGATTAATTCTGAACACAGTCACATCCCCAGTTGTAACAGGGTATGCTTATTTATGCAACCAGGTTACTGTAAGTTTTTTATTTTTCCCCTTAAAAGATTTCAGTTTGTTTTTCAATTGGGTTGTACAGGTTATAGGTCACATTAATGGTGGAAAAAGTTTTGAAATGATTTATCTTGGTCTCATTTTTTTACATCACAAAAACATGGCATTTGAACAGGGGTGTGTAGATGTTTTATATCCACTGTATAATTTCTCTAACATATAGGGGTTTGTGGATAAAAAACATGCATCGTAGTCCCTGAATACTTTGTGGTGGTGATACTGTATCGATTCAGAGACACAGTATTGTGATACTTTATTAAAAATTTGTATTAATTTTTTATTATCTTTATTCAAAGTTATAAATGCTGCTTTTCAGTCTGTTAGACAGTGTTAGAAAAATTCTTCTTAACTTTCAGTCATAAATCAGGCAGGATCAGAGTTTCAGCAAATTTAATTACACTGGCCAGTGGAGAACAATACAAAAACAGTCTCAGAGCCTATTCGCGCATCATTCTCACACAAACACACATCGCTCAGTCCTTTAAGCCCTTTGTTTTCCGAGAGGTGGAAGAGAAAATGTACATGGTGATTGGTTCAGTACATCCGGTCAAAACTTGGTGTACAGATTATCTCTTTCTCAGGAACCATGACACTCAGTCAGCACCAGTCACACAGGAACTGTACAAAATGAACTAAAACAAAATGATAAGAAAGTCCAGCTGCATCCTTGACACTTTCACACAGACTCTGAGACAAAGCAAATCACAAATATGAGACAAATATGAAACTTTTCTATCATTCTCCTCCCTTTGATGCCATGCAAGGCATCAAAAAAGAACGTTTTATGGCATCTAAAACCCCATCTGGCAGCTATGCTAAGCTCCAATGCATTTGCATGCAACAGATCCTAACTAGCTATTGACGGGGAAAATCCGCCATTGGCCCTGCTGCCCCAGGCACCGGCTAACGTTTTAGCCTTTAGGAGGAGAAATGGAACAGTATAAACTCATTAATTAATGATGAAAGTAATCAATGGTAAAAACAGTGAAAACAGAATGATGAAAAAATAATAATAGAGATAAAATAAAAGTAAAAGTAATGTTTCAACTTCATAAATGTATTTACAGGTAGGACATTTCAACTTCATATCATGCTCATGCAACTCATTTTGGTTTCTGCATGTCAGTCATACTTTTACTCCGTACTTGGGTCATGGAGAGACACCTTGAGCTCATGCTGTTTGTTCATCATCCCCACCATCCCCGGCAACTGCTCTATGGTACATCACTAAGTTAACATGCACAAGTCTCATCATCATACTACGGGTACAGGGAATGACACAAGAAAAGGCTAAAAATAATGCCACAAAAATCATTAACAGGCTCTATCAACAGCCACCGAAACAAAAGTGACCGCAGTCAGTTGAAAAGACTGAAAACTTATATGAAACAGATATTGACAGTTGTACTTTGGGGACAAAATTTGACATTGAATTGGGGTGGGGAGGGTGATATTTGGCATCACAATACTTAAGGAATCGCAGCATCATGATAGTATTGCATCGTGACCCAAGTATTGCCATACGTATCATATCGTGAGGTCCCTCACAATTCCCACCCCTACTAGCATATGTTTTACAGCTTGGTAGTAACCTCCAGGTATGAACACAATATTGTCCAGGTGAAATTAATAAGGAGAGCTTTAATGATTGCAACAAGTCCTCCAACTCACGCAACAATATGTTGTTTTCCCGGCATCTCAATCTGAATACAGCCATATATGCCATGTCAAAGATGGTGACATCACACCTTCAGAGAACTATTTCTGTTATCTTGGACTCATCCCTCTATGAATTGTTATGGTGGAGGGGATTTGTGTGCCACAATGATCCCAGGAGCTATGTTGTCGGGGCAACTTGTCCCTGGTAGGGTCTGCCAAGATGAATTGGTCCTGGGTGAAGAGCCAGATCAAGAGCGGTCCAATAGATCCCCATGAAAAAGTTACATTATGGACCCACTGTACCCAAAGGAGTCACATGGTTCCACCCTCCAGTGGGCTCACCGCCTGCAGGAAGGATCATGGGGATCATGGTGCTATGTGAACTGGGCAATAGTCTGGGCTGCTTGGACTACTGGCCCTGTGACCTGGACCCCTGAATAAGTGGTAGAAGATGGATGGATGGTTGTATTAGTTGTATTTTATTCCTGGTTTGATGTTTTCTCTCTTGTTTTTCCCTTCTAGTTATGCCTTGGTTCCGGTCTAGTCAGCTATCTTCTGTTCCCTTGTGTTTGTTCCCTTTTCCTCCTTAGTTGTTGTTTTTCCTGTTTTGACAGTGTGGTGGCCTAGCGGTAGAGCATCCGCCCCACAGCCGGGAGGCCGTGGGTTCAAGCCCCAGCTTGGTCATATCAAAGACCATATAAAAATGGTACTTCCCACCTTCTAGCTTGGTGCTCAGCATAATAGAATGGGGGAAGGAAAACTTGTTTGGTGGCGCCTTACATGGCAGTGACCCCTCTGATTCTAGAAGTGATTAACATTGTAGATAGGAGAAACATAATTTTGTTCTACTGTACATGATTGCCAGTATGGATTGAATGACAATAAAGTTGGCTGCTGCTTCTTCCTTATCAGTGTTATGTCCCACACCTGCCTGGTTGTCCTCAGTCATTCCCATTCCTTGATTGGCTTTTCCCATTTATGCAACCCCAATTCTGGTGAAGTTGGGACATTATGTAAATAAAAACAAAATACAATGATTTAAAAATTATCATGAATTGCTCAAACGGGGCAGAGAGGAGAGATCCAGACGCTGGACTGCAGTTAGTGATATTTATTAACAAAAAAAAACAAAAAAGTCCAAACAGAGTGCAAACACAAAGATCCAAAAGTGCATAAAGCAAAACTTACAAGCAGGAGGGAGAACACAGGATACACATGAATATGAACGTCAGAACGAGGACAGGGTTCTGACGTAAATGCTTCTTTGAGACACCAGCAAACAGAAAAGAAATAACCGTCCTTAAATAGGGCCAAAAATAATTAAACACAAATGGTAACCGGTGTGAATCACATGAGCGGGCTGGGGAAGAAGATGATGGCAATCAGCTGTGAGTCATGAGGAGAGGAGACGGGGATGACAGCTTGACAGGGGCACCGCCCCTAGCCAGGGAAAAACCCGAAAGTGCCTCTGACAGCTGCAACCCCGGAGAGAGAAAGAGAAGAAACCAGCAAGAAACACATACAATGTTATAACAAATAAAGACAAGTAAACCCAAATATCATTCATTCATTCATTCATTCATTCATTCATTCATCTTCTTCCACTTAATCCTTTTCGGGTCGCGGGGGGGCTGGAGCCTATCCCAGCATCTTTGGGCGAGAGGCAGGGCACACCCTGGACAGATCGCCAGTCCATCACAGGGCCAACACAGAGAGACAGACAACCATTCACTCTCACAGTCATACCTAAGGACAATTTAGAATCCCCAGTTTGATGCCAATTAACCTAACTTGCATGTTTTTGGCATGTGGGAGGAAACCGGAGAAATCCCGGAGTAAACCCACGCAGACACGGGGAGAACATGCAAACTCCACACAGATCACTGTTGGTCGGGGGCTGGGAACAAACCCAAATATGTAAATAACAAAACTACAGTGAACGTAAACAGGAAAATAAGTCACACTAAGAAACAAAACAGAATATGTGAAAACCAACCGAGGAAAACATAATAGGGATAGAACTGGAAAAAATACACTATACAAATATAGAAAGAAAGGCAAGGAGACAGAGCACGGCGCGATCCCCCCATGCTCAGACCGTGACAGAGCCTCCCTCCCTTCAAGTGGTGGGAACCAGACACCCTGGGCAACATTGAAAGAAAAGGACCTACCCACACAAATAACACACCCCACCAAAAACAAGAAAACAACCCCACCCCAGGTGGGAGGAGGGTGACCCAGGCACGGAGGGACTGAAACAAACCAGAGAAAATAAGACAAACTCTCATGACTCACACCTCAAAAAACCCAGGCTAGGAGGAAACAAAGAAAAAAAAAAAAAACCACTCCAGGACCCACACCGGGCAGGACCAAGCACCTACGCCCCCTGGACCAGAGAGCTGGACAGTTCAGATTGCCGGCTAAAGTCCCAGACCTGGCAGACGGCGTGATGGTAAAGGTGCGTTCACACCAAACGCGAACAGGCAATTTTTTTGCGCAGTGTAGCTCACATATTTGTAACTGCATATGTTTAAGCACAAGAAGGATGTTTAAAGCTTACATGTGTGGAATGACCTCACACCTCAGATGGACGATGCGTCTGGACCCCCTATGGACATGGAAGGAGGACAGAAGACCGGGGGCGAGATCCTGAAAGGACTTCCTGACCGCCTGGGGTCAGACAGGACGGCTGAAGGACTCGGAAGAGATGTATTGTGAATAGGGGGATTTGACTTGATGGTGTTAGGGGGATTTGACTTGATGGTGTGATTGTGACTTTGATGTACCTGGTATAAATGTGGGGGTTTACTGCAGCTCACTCTCTTGTTCCTGTCAGAGAGAGCGAGCTGGGGATGTAAAGTTGTAATAAATCTGAATTGAGAAATAATTCAGCCTCCTCATTTCACGCTCCCTACACGCAGCACGATTACATTATAACTCAATGTAAACACACCAACAGACATGAATAGTGAGATGCAGACTAGCCAAAGTTGTCTTTAAAACTTCTGCAGATGCTGTGGAAATTCCCAAAATAACATCATGCTTATGTTTACATTATCCGACCGGGGGCTCACCTGAAAATGATGTCTCAAGCCTCCAACACTTCACAGATGATCCCGTGTTTACGTTGCTAGCTAGCTTGCTAGGACGTCCGTGGCCAGAAACTGTGGGTAAATAACTCCAAAAACCCGATTCAGCTGAAGAGTTCCCAGTCCTCCTGTCTCCCGGTGAGTGAGTTTCATTTTCTAACTAGTTTACTCTGCAATGGTGATAATTTTACTACGTCCGCTAGCTAGCTAGCTGCTAGCATAGCTAGCTAGCAAACGCGCAGCGATGAAAATTTGTGCGTATTCGCGTCTTCCATTGATTTTCTATGGATTTGCGCTGCCCATTTGCATTTGGTGTGAATATAGCTTCATAGTCGGGCGGCCTGCCAGAGAATGTGGGCCACCCAACCCAACGGCACAGTCTGTCAGGTGGTCTGCCAGAGTTTTTTAACCACCAAAACAGAAAAGTTGGTCCAAAGGGCGGCCGGCCAACCGGGACAACCAGCAATGAGGAGGATGGAGGAGTAGGATGAACCATGACGACATCAGGCGGAGGAGGGGGAACCACGACGGCCTCAGGCAGAGGAGAGGGAACCATGATGGCCTCGGGCAGAGGAGAGGGGACCATGACAGTGTCTGGCAGAGGAGAGGGGACCACGATGCCTTTGGACTGGCCTGTAGCACCCTTGGTGGTCCCGGACTGGTAAATCGCAGCACCTACTGTGGCTCAGGCTGGAGCAAAGCTGCACCCTCTGCGGCTCCGGGCTGGAGCAAAGCAACACCCACGGCGGCTGCGGGCTGGTGCAAGGCTTCACCCACGGTGGCTCCGGGCTGGTGCAAGGCTTCACCTGCGGTGGCTCTGGACTGGAGCAACGCTGCACCTGTGGAGGCTCTGGGCTGGAGCAAAGCTGCACCCATGGTGGACCCAGACTGGGCCAGCGTTGCACTCATGGTGGACCCAGACTGGGCCAGCGTTACAGTCATGGTGGACCCAGACTGGGCCAGCGCTGCACCCACGGTGGACCTGGACTGCAGAAGAGCTGCACCCATGGAAGTCCTGGGGTGGGATCGAGCACCCGCGACAACCTAAACTGATGGAGAAGCAGCACCCTCGTAGGCCCCGGGCTGGAACAAAGCACCCGCGAAGACCTCAACCGGAGGAAGAGCTGCACCCGCGGTGGCTCCGGGCTGGAGGAAGGCAGCACTCACGGTGGCTCCGGACTGGGCCATAGCTGCACCCACGGTGGGACTGGGTTGGACCATAGCTGCACCCATGATGGCCTCAGCTGATGGGAAAGTGGCACCCCTGAAGGCCCTGGGCTGGGACGGAGCACCCGCGATGACCTCAGCTGATGGGGAAGCAGCATACTCGGAGGCCCCGAGCTGGGACGGAGCACCTGCGACAACCACAACCAAAGGAGGAGTAGCACCCTTGGAGGTCCTGGGCTGGGACAGAACACCCACGACGACCTCGGCAGGAGGAGCTGGACCCATGAAGATCTCAGGTGGTGTGGCTGGACCCACAGAGACCTCTGGCGAAGTTGGACCAACCTCGGTGACCCTGAAAAAAGGCTCAAACAGGAGAGGCAGAGAAACATGGTCGGGGTCACCGGCGGCAGTGGAGCCCGGTGAGGTGAGCTCAGGTGCAGCTGACGACTGCACCTGGCTCTCTCCACCAAGAGCCAGACAAGATCTCTCCAACAAAGAAACTACAAAAACTAAGGAGAGCACTTGCATGAGCTCAAGCTTCACTGCCGTCCAGGACTCCGTCGATCAGAACAGTGACGTCTCTGGTCCAGCCCGCTGGAGGTCCAACTTCGGCCCTGCTGAGGCGGCCCCTACAGCAGGCATGGTGGTGGATACAGTCCCAAGGTCCCCCAGCAGAGTGGCCCACACAGGTGGCTCACCCGACGTGGACGCAGGTGGTTGGTCTTCTGCTGGTGCTGGACTCTGCACCGCTGAGGCCAGGGGACGATCCTTTGTCAGCACAGGCTTCTGCTTGGTCTCAGCGCTCTCCCTCCATCCAGACTATGGCTGCTGGGCTGGAACCCGGTCCTCCAGGGCCGCAGGCTCCTCCACTATCCAGTGGCTCAATCCTGTGGCTGGTGAGCACTAAAGGGGCAAAGGAAGAGACACGGAGAGAGCAGGTGAAAGGCCTTTAGCTGCAGCAGGTGGTGAGAGCTCAGGGGACTGAGTAAACTGATCCTCACCACCGGGAATTAGGCAAGACAATTTTTGTGGTGGTGTTTGAGAATGAAAAGACACTTGCCTGTGTTCCCGGGGCATGAAGTTCTCTGCTGCAGCAGGTGTGGAGTCCACCCTCTCCATGGCTGCCATTGTTGCAGACCCCTCCGAGGAAAGTAGAGGAGCCGTCCCAGCAGATGTGGTGACAGGCAGAGCCGGGAAAAAGGCAACCAGTCCTTCGGCAGTGGGAGAAATCGTCGAGGAGGAGGGAGAGGCAGCAGCAACAGAGGAGGAGGCTGACTGGAGAGCTGGAGAGGAAAAACCCAGTGAAGGATCTGCTGCGGGGGTCTTCGGCCTTGACGAGGGGGGAGCTGCCGACGAGGAGGTGGAGGCGTTCCTCCGGCGGGATTTCCCTAGGCAATGGCAGCAGGAAGCGGGAGGCAGAGACGTAGGCTCATGGTGAAGGGGGAGAGGCCCCAGAGTCAGGGGATGCTCACTTGTCGGTTCAAACTCCAGGCCCCCCGGTGAAACCTTCTCCAGCTCCTGGGCAAGATCCAGGAGGAGCCATGGCTTAAATATTAGTAGAAGCTCTGTCTCCGCTAATATGACTTGCCTGCACTCCTCCAGCTCCTCGGCCGATGGTGCGGGCCAGTGTTTGGGAGGAGGAGGTGGAGCTGCCTCCGGAGAGCGGCAAGAGGCTGGAGGCTTCCATGTACGCGGACATTTGGTCTTCATCAGCACAGGCACGGACATTGGAGTGGTTTCCCCGAGCCCGTGACTCATAGGTTGTGGGGCGACTATGGAGAGGAGTAGGTCAGCGAGCTCCGGGTTGTCCCACAGGCTGGCGCATGCTTTGAGTACCTGCGTCGCAGCCTCCAGACTCTCTTGGGCTGCCTTGGGGGTACAGGAGTCACAAGCCTGCATGAGGATGTCCTCCACAATACTCACAGCCCACCGCTCAGTTTCACTCAGACCAAGAGTTGGAATTTCCTGGATGGCTGACATAGTGAGACCCCTGGTGAGAAACAAAACTGGGGAGGAGTAGAAGAGAACGGCGAATCCTCGCTGCTGCTGGAGCTTTCAAATTGGCCGGGTCCCTCTGCTCAATTGCCAAACCACAGTTGAGTGAAAATGACCACAAACTGCAGCAGCTGGGTCTCAAACTGGCTGGTGACTACTGTCATGAATTGCCCGAACGGGGCAGAGAGGAGAGGAGAGACCCAGACGCTGGACTGCAGTTTGTGATATTTATTAACAAAAAAACGAAAAGTACAAACAGAGTGCAAACACAAAGATCCAAAAGTACATAAAGTAAAACTTACGAGCAGGAGGGAGGACACAGGATACACATGAATATGAACGTCAGAACGAGGACAGGGTTCTGACGTAAATGCTTCTTTGAGACACCAGCAAACAGAAAAGAAATAACCGTCCTTAAATAGGGCCAAAAATAATTAAACACAAATGGTAACCGGTGTGAATCACATGAGCGGGCTGGGGAAGAAGATGATGACAATCAGCTGTGAGTCTTGAGGAGAAGAGATGGGGCTGACAGCTTGACAGGGGCACCGACCCTAGCTAGGGAAAAACTCGGAAGTGCCTCTGACAGCTGCAACCCCGGAGAGAGAAAGAAAGAGAAGAAAACCAGCAAGAAACACATACAATGTTATAACAAATAAAGACAAGTAAACCCAAATATGTAAATAACAAAACTACAATGAGCGTAAACAGGAAAATACGTCATGCTAAGAAACAAAACAGAATATGTGAAAACCAACCGAGGATAACATAACAGGGATAGAACTGGAAAAAAATACACTAGACAAATATGGAAAGAAAGGCAAGGAGACAGAGCACGGCAGGATCCCCCCATGCTCAGATTGTGACAAAAATCCTTTTCAGCCTATATTTAATTGAATACACTACAAAGACAAGATATTTAATGTTCAAACTGATAAACTTTGTTTTGTTGCAAATAATCACTCGTTTTGAATTTGTTGCCAGGCAGCATGTTCGAAAAAAGCTGGGGCAGGGGCAAGAAAAGGTCTGGAGAGTTGAGGACTACTCAAAAAACCCCTTTTTGGAACATTCCACAGGTGAACGGGTTAATTGGAAACAGATGAGTGCCATGATTGGTTATAAAAGGAGCATCCTTGAAAGGTTCAATCGTTCACAAGCATAGATGGAGTAAGGTTCACCACTTTGTGAACAACTGCATGGGAAAAGTAGTCCAGCAGCTTAAGAACAAGGTTCCTCAACATACAATTGCAAAGAATTGAGGGATTTCATCTATAGTCCATAATATCAAAAGATTCAGAGAATCTGGAAAAATTTCTGCACATAAGTGGCAAGGCCAAAAACCAACATTGAATGTCCATGACCTTTGATCTCTCGGGCAGCACTGCTTTAAAAACGTACATCATTCTGTAAAAGGTATAATAACTTGGGCTCAGGAACACTTCGGAAAACATTTGTCAGCACAGTTCATTGCTACATCTGCAAGTGCAAGTTAAAACTCTACCATATACAAAAAGGAAGGCATATATCAAGCAGAAGCACTGCCTGTTGCTCTGGGCCCAAGCTCATCTGAGATGAACTGAGGAAAAGTGGAAAAGTGTGCTCTTGTCTGAGTCCGTATTTCAAGTTGTTTTTGGAAATCATGGATGCCATGTCCTCCAGGCTAAAGAGGAAAACAACCATCCAGATTGTTATCAGCGCTGCGTTCAATTAAGTAAATAAGAAGACAGGTGTGCTCTGTGTGTGTGGGTGTGGGTGTTGTATTTGTGTGTCTCAGCATTTGTGTGCTACCCACGCTCACCTCTGTGTGTACTTGTTCTATTTACAGAGTTCTGTAATGTCTTACCTTTGCTGTTCAGCCCTGACTTGGCAAATCTTCTGACTTTTTACACTTTTTTATGCATCAGACTACCTCAGTTATTTTATCACATATATTTCTGTAACATCAGACATGCTTAAAGTTACCAATGGTCTTGAAAAGGCAGCAGTTCAAGCAGAGAAGCCTAGACTTCCCTCTCCCCATCCACCTCCTCCAGCTCTTCAGAGAGGATACCAAGGTGTTCCCAGACCAGCTGGGAGACATACAGTAGTCTCTCCAGTGAGTCCTGGGTCTTCCCCGGGGTCTCCTCCCGGAGGGACGTGCCCAAGACACCTCAAGTGGGAGGCGTCTAGGAGACATCCTGATCAGATATCACCTCATCTGGCTCCTTTCAATGTGGAGGAGCAGCGGTTCTACTCTGAGCCACTCCCGGATGATTGAGCTCCTCACCCTATCTCTGAGGGTGAGTCCAGCAATCCTATGAAGAAAGCTCATTTCAGCCATTTGTATCTGCAATCTCGTTCTTTTGGTCCTTACCCATAGCTCATGACCATAGGTGAGGGTAGGAACGTAGATTGACTGGTAAATCGACAGCTTTGCCTTAGAGCTTAGCTCCCTCTTCACCACAACAGACCGGTACAACGTCCGCATCACTGCAGATGCTGCTCCGATTCGTCTGTCAATCTCTCACTCCATTCTCTCCTCACTCGTGAATAAGACCTGGAGATACTGAAACTCCTCCACTTGGGGCAGTAGCTTGTCCCCAACCTGGAGAGGACAATCCACCTTTTTCCAGCTGAGGACCATGGACTCAGACTTGGAGGTGCTGATTCTCATCCCAGCTGCTTCACACTCAGCAGCAACCCGTTCCAGTAAGACCTGTAGGTCATTGCTGGATGAGGCCAGCAGGACAACGTCATCTGCAAACAACAGAAATGAGATCCTGTGGTCACCAAGCATGACACCCTCCGTTCCCTGGCTGCACCTAGAAATCCTGTCCATAAAAATTATGAACAGGATCGGTGACAAAGGGCAGCCCTGGCGGAGTCCAACTCTCACTGGGAATGAGTCCGACCGAGTGTTGGCAATACGAACCAAACTCTCACAACGGTGATACAGGGACCAAATAGCTCATAACAACAAGCCTGATACCCCATACTCCCGAAGCACCCCCCACAAAAAACCACAAGGGACGTAGTCCAATGTCTTCTTCAAGTCCACAAAACACATGTAAACTGGTTGGGCAAACTCCTACGAACCCTTGAGGATTCTCGAGAGGGTAAAGCACTGATCTGATGTGCCATGGCCAGGACGAAAACCACATTGCTCCTCCTGAATTCAAGGTTCGACCAACAGCCAGACTCTCCTCTCCAGTACCTTGGCATAGACCTTCCCAGGGAGGCTGAGGAGTGTGATCTCTCTAAAGTTGGAGCACACCCTCTGGTCCCCTTTTTTGAAGAGAGGAACCACCACCCCAGTTTGCCATGCCAAAGGCATTGCCTCGACCTCCACGCAATGTTGTAGAGGTGTGTCAACCATGACAGCCCTACAACATCCAGGGCCTTGAGGTACTCAGGGCGAATCTCATCCACCCCCGGGGCCCAGCCACCAAAGAGACTTTTTACCACTTTGGTGACCTCAGCCCCTGTGATAGGTGAGTTGTCCCCCTCGTCCGCAAGCCCTGCTTCCTCTGTGGAAGGTGCATAAGTGGGATTGAGTTGCTCCTCGAAGCATTCCAGCCACCGGCTGACGATATCCCCAGTTGAAGTCAGTAGTGCCCCATCTGCACCATACACAGTGAGGACAGGGAGCTGTTTCCCCCTCCTGAGCTGCCGGACAGTTTGCCAGAATCTCTTTGAGGCCAACCGTAAGTCTTGTTCCATGGCCTCACCAAACTCCTCCCACACCCGAGTTTTTGCTTCAGCAATCACCCAAGCTGCACTCCGCTTGGCCTGCTGGTACACCTCAGCTGCTTCGGGAGTCCCACAAGCCAACCAAGCTTGATAGGACTCCTTCAGCTTAATGGCCTCCTCACCACTGGTGTCCACCACTTGGTTTGGGGGTTGCCACCACGAGATGCCCCGACGACCTTGCAGCCACAGCTCTGGGCAGCCGCTTCAACAATGCAGGTGGAGAACATGGCCCATTCAGACTCCATGTCTCCAGACTCCCTCGGAATGTGGTTGAAGTTCTTCCGGAGGTGGGAGTTGAAGAACTACTGCACAGGGGCCTCAGCCAGACATTCCCAGCGCACCCTCAATATACATTTGGGTCTACCAGGTCTGAATGGCATCCTCCCTTGCCATCGGATCCAACTCACCACCAGGTGGTGATCAGTTGACAGTCTACACCTCTCTTTACCCGAGTGTCCAAGACATACGGTTGCAGGTCTGATGACACAATAACAAAATCGACCTGCGACCTAGGGTGTCCTGGTGCCAGGTGCACATATGGACACCCTTATGCTTGAACATGGTGATCGTTATGGACAAACTGTGGTTAGCACAGAAGTCCAATAACTGAACACCACTTGGGTTCAGATCAGGCAGGCCGTTCCTCCCAGTCACCCCCCTCCAGGTTTCACTGTCGTTGCCCACATATGCATTGAAGTCCTCCAGTAGGACAATGGAGTCTCCAAGAGGAGCACTCTCCAGCAACCCAGTCAGAGACTCCAAAAAGGGTGGGTACTCTGAACCATCACTTGATGCATAGGCACAAATGGTCAGGACCCGTTTTCCAACCCGAAGGTGCAGGGAAACAACCCTTTCGTCCACCGGGGAAAACTCCAATATAGAGGCAGCAAGGTGGGGGGATACAAGAATACCCACCCCTGCTCGTCGCCTCTCGCCCGGGGGAACTCCAGAGTAGGTCAAGTTCCAGCCCCTCTCCAGGAGACTGGTTCCGGAACCGGAGCTGTGTGTTGAGGTGAGGCTGACTATATCTAGCTAGTATCTCTCAACCTCATGCACCAGCTCAGGCTCCTTCCCCACCAGAGGTGACATTCCACGTCCCAAAAGCTGATTTAGGAAGCTTGGGATCAGACTGCCAAGGTCTCCGCCTTTGACCGCCACCTAATCCACATAACACCGGAACCCCATGGTCCCTCCTGCAGGTGGTGAGCCCACTGGAGGGAGCTTTTTTCCTTTTTTCATTTTAACACTGTGTTTTGCTACTTGACACATCAAAGGGTTTGACTAGTAACATTTAGTTTGTATTGCGTATGTACTGTCATTCAGCCAAGGCCACTTCTAAGTGGCACTTGTTTCATCCATATTCTTTGTGCACTTTTAAGGGTCTTAGAGTGTGTGTATTTTGGTGTATGTTTGATTTTCTACATTGTGAATGCAAAGAGTTTCCATGGGAACGATGACATCTGTGATGCCACGTGACTGCCTCTGTCTTTCAATTAAACAAAAAAAAAATCTAGTCACACTTTTCCGTGTATGGGCCATTGTCCCTGCAGCTCTGGGTAATAGCAGAGTGGTGGATGGTTGTTTCTTTGTACATTTTATGTCATAGTTTTCTGTTGGAAATGAAGATGTTTTAGTGAATTTACCTTTCTTGTATGACAAGACACACTTACCATGACTGTCATTCAGATATGATATCCCAGATTTCATAACCATAGTGAATTTCTAAAAGCCTAGAAAGATGGATAATAAGCTGCAGTTGTGGTCATAAGTTTACATACCCTGACGGAATTTGCGATTGGTTTTGTTTTTTTTTTTTTACCATTTTTCAGAGAATATGAATGATAATACAAAAACTTGTCTTTCACTCAGTTAGTGGTTTGTGAAGCCATTTATTATCAAACAATTGTGTTTGCTCTTTTTTTTAAATCATAATGACAACAGAAACTACCCAAATGACCCTGATCAAAAGTTTACATACCCTAGTTCTCAATACCGTGTATTGCCACCTTTAACATCAATGACAGCTTGAAGTCTTTGTAGTAGTTGTGGATGAGGCACTTTATTTTCTCAGATTGTAAAGCTGCCCATTCTTCTTGGCAAAAAGCCTCCAGTTCCTGTAAATTCTTGGGCTGTCTTTCATGAACTGCACGTTTGAGATCTCCCCAAAGTGACTCAATGATATTGAGGTCAGGAGACTGAGATGGACACTCCAGAACCTTCACTTTTTTCTGCTGTAGCCAATGACAGATTGACTTGGCCTTGTGTTTTGGATCATTAGCCATGTTTACATGGACACAAGTAACCGGATTAAAAGTTTGATCAGAATAAAAATGCTTCACGTAAACACGCCTATCTGAATATTCTGACCCGATCACACTCATTCGGATCAAAATTTCCTTCTGATTGAGACGGGTGGGTTATGCCGATTGTTAATCCGATTGGTGCGCATATAAACACTTATTCCAAAGCTTGGGCAGAAAATATGTTTACTGCGCATGTCTGTACATCAGCCACACGTCGACATGACGTATTTCCGCCTTTACAGCAGCTAGCAGAAGACATGGCGGGAGTAAAACAAAACTGGTCTGTATCGTCCTGCTGTCTCCCTCTGTTCGTCATATGCAGAAGTATGTACTTGTAGCTTCATTACGGAGACCAGCAGAAGCAAAAGTACAGTCTGAATAACACAATACAGGTCCATTTCAAAAAGAGAAAGACACGAAGCGGGGTCTGTTTACATTGGAAGTTGCTTCTTCTTCTACTATTTCCGGAATGTCAGATAATTGTGTGCATGTCAAAATGATTTGGTCCGTTCAAACGTGTGACACATCGAAATGCACGTCCTAATCAGATCAGCTTTTTCAGGATCCATGTAAATAGTGAAGTTCTAATCTGAATTGTAATCAGATTGAAGAACTTTTGCCCATGTAACCGTGGCTATTGTCATGTTGGAATGTCCAAGTGCATCTTATGCACAGCTTCCGAGCTGATGAGTGCAAATTTTCTTCCAGTACTTTCTGATAACATGCTGCATTCATCTTGCCATCAATTTTGACCAAGTACCCTGTTCCTTTGTAACTCACACATCCCCAAAACATCAGCGATCCAGCTCCATGTTTCACAGTAGAGATGGTGTACTTTTCATCATAGGCCTTGTTGACTCCTCTCCAAATTTAGCATTTATGGTTTTGGCCAGAAAGTTCAATTTTGGTCTCATCAGTCCAAATAACTTTGTTCCAGAAATTTTGAGGCTTGTCTCTGTGCTGTTTGGCGTATTGTAAGCAGACTGCTTTGTGGCATGGGCGTAGTAATGGCTTTCTTCTGGCGACTTGACCATGCAGCCCATTTTTCTTGAAATGCCTCCTTATTGTGCATCTTGAAACAGCCGCACCACTTTTTTTCAGAGAGTCCTGTATGTCAGCTGAAGTTATTTGAGGGTTTTTCTTTGCATTCCGAACAACTTTCCTGGCAGTTGTTGGTCTGCCTTACTGTAGCTTGGTTTCATTAGAATCCCTTATTTATCTTTTGTTCATGTAAAAGACAAAAAATAAAATAGAAAGGAGATGTCTTTACCTTCTTAACATGTTTCGACTGTACTCTGCAGCCTTCGTCAGAAGAATCAGCTAATTGCTGCCAGGTGACATTTATCAGCTGATTTTTGTAGGCGGGGCCAGCTCAGCAGATCTGTCAGATCCACCGAGCCGGCCCCGCCTCTCGCCGTCAGATGGTCTCTGGAGAATGTGGTCCCAGGTGTGGGAAAGCATAAAGGCCCCCTCATCTTGGTTCATGGTGTCTTTTCCCCGCTTCCTGATCTCTATGGCCTCCTTGATCCAGCGTTTGTGTCTGTTGCTCTCCGATCCAATAATCTTTGCGTTGTCCCAGTCCATGATGTGATTATTTCTTTTGCAGTGATCTGATATTGCTGATTTTAATGTTTCTTGTTCTGCCTTTTCTTTTTGTGATCTTGTGAGTCGTCCTTGTGTTTCCTTCTCACATTCCTTCTGGTGTTCTTTTTTTCTTGTGGTGAATGGTCTTCCAGTTTCTCCAATGTAGGTTTTGTTGCACGATCTGCATGATATTTCATATATTACATTGCATTTTTTGTCTTGTTCTATTCTGTCCTTGGGGTGTACAAATAACTGTCTTAATTTTTTGTGTGGTTTGACTGCTGTGTTTATTTTGTATTTTTTCATGATCCTTTGAATTGGTTCCGTGATCCCTCGTATGTATGGTATAGTTATGGTGTCCTTGTTTTTGATTTCGGCTTTTGTTCTGTGTCTTATTTCCTGTTTATTTTCTTTGTTTTTGACTTGCTGTTTCCCTTTGTTTATGGCCCATACTGGATATTGGCAGCATATAAGAGCATGTTTTATGTGGTTTTCCTCCTCCTGTCTGTCTTCTTGGTCTGTGATGATGGTGGCTCGTTCATATAACGTTCTGACGACTGATTGCTTGTGTGCTGTGGGGTGTTCCGATGTCCATAGTAGGTATTGGTCTGTGTGGGTTGGTTTCCTGTAGACTGTGATTTTTATGCTGCCGTCATCGTTGTGGTGGATTTTCATGTCCAGAAAGGCTATGGTGCCATTTTCCTCCTCTTCGTGTGTGAATTTTATGTTCCCAGTGCATCACGGAGGCCATAGAGATCAGGAAGCGGGGAAAAAACACCATGAACCGAGATGAGGGGGCTTTTATGCTTTCCCACACCTGGGACCACATTCTCCAGAGACCATCTGATGGCGGGAGGCGGGGCCGGCTCGGTGGATCTGACAGATCTGCTGAGCTGGCCCCGCCTACGAAAATCAGCTGATAAATGTCACCTGGCAGCAATTAGCTGACTCTTCTGACGAAGGCTGCAATGTACAGTCGAAACATGTTAAGAAGGTAAAGACATCTCCTTTCTATTTTGTTTTTTGTCTTTTATATGAACAAAAGATAAATAATTAAAAGAAGACAAAATGAACCTATTTGACCTAGAATCCCTTATTTTCCACTTCATAATTAGAGTTTGAACACTGTTGATTGGCATTTTCAATTCCTTGGATATCTTTTTATATCCTTTTCCTGTTTTATAAAGTTCAACTATCTTCTCCTGCAGATCCTTTGATAATTCTCTTGCTTTCTCCATGGCTTGGAATCCAGCAGCATCAGTGCAGCACTGGATGAAACATTCAGGGGTCTGTCAGGAGCCTAGTAACTCTCTCACTTTTTATACACACACCAGTTACAAGTAAACAGATCACAGGTGAGGGTGGTTACCTTTAGTAGCCGTGTATGTCAACTTATGTGTATGTTATCAGGTCAAAACTTCCAGGGTAAACTTTTGATCAGGGTCATTTGGGTAGTTTCTGTTGTCACTATGATTTAAAAAGAGCAAACACAATTGTTTGATAATAAATGGCTTCACCCAACCACTAACTATAAGTGAAAGAAAAGTTTTTGTATTATCATTCATATTCTCTGAAAAATGGCCAAAAAAAATCACAAATTCTTCCAGGGTATGTAAACTTATGAGCACAACTGTATGTCATCCATCCATCCATCCATCCATCCTTTTTTTCTGAACCCCTTATCAAACTTAAGGTTGTGTTTAGGTTTGCTGACAACGACAAAGTCTAGCACACCCTCTGGTGAGGAGTGATCTGTGGCCCCTTCTGTACTTTTATGGCATTTGAATCACACGAATTGCTCTGTCCTCCATTTTCCTTAATGAACACTGTTGTTCTATAGAAGAATTAAAGCATGTTAACAGTCATTTATACCCTTTTACACAGTGGAGATTATGAATGAATGAATGAATGAATGAATGAATGAATGAATGAATTTATTTATTTCGGATAGTACAGTACAGGTTAAAAGAAACTGTATAATATAACAACAAGGTCAAATTAGACAAGGACTCCTCCTACTATACAATTCCACGTGAGTTATCCGAAATGGATGAAGGCTGAAGCCGCAGTTTAAGGGGAGATTATTGAGAGATTGTTGAGAGATCTGGTCAATTTTTCATCTATCAGTCAAATCTGATCTTCAATGATCTCCATGGACACTCACCATGGTCTCCTCAAAGTTCCCCATGATATTACCTCCCTTCCTTAATGGCAGATCCCAGATGCCCCCAGAACCCAAAACAGTTCCACCTGACCCAGGGTGGGAGGAAGGAGGTCTGCACAGCGAGCCAAAATGTGGTCAAAGTACATTAACCTAATCCTAACCCTAAACTAATCTGAAAAAATCAGATCACCTTCTTTCTTTTATGTTTTAAAAGGGAGAAAACCCAAAGTCCAAGGGCCAAAACCCCCCCAAAACCTCTCAGGAGGCCGACCAAAGCCCTAGGCTGGCCGAGCAGGAGAGTAAAGCCTTTCAGGATGTCAACCAAAGTCCAGGGCCAGCTGAGGAGTGGGAAATGAGTCTGGTGGGTGACCACTGGGTAGCACAAACTCCAGGTGATAACCAGGACCAGGGGAATGCCCCACCACCCACCAGAGAGCAAGAGATGACGTAATGGGTAGCAGTCTGGAAGTGGAAGTTTGTAATTTACAGGCAAGGGGCTGCAGCAACACAGTTTCAGAAAGCCGCCCCTGCACCACAGCAGAAGCAGCAGCCACCGGCAGATGGCCAACAGAGACAGGCACCTCAGCAGGGGAAGCAGAGGCCCAAACAGTAGAGGAAGAAACGGTGATTAGCGGATCAGATGAGCCACTGACCTGCTGACCAGCAGATGAACCAAAAACCAGTTGACCAGGAGATGAATCAGAAACCAGCTGACTAGAAAATGAACTGAAAACCCGCTGGAAACAAACCAGTGACCAGATGACTAGGAAATGAAGCAGCAATCAGCTGACCAGAAGACAGCCCAGCGACCAGCTGACCAGGAGATGAACTGCAGACCAGCTGACTTGGAGATGAACAATAGACCAGGAGACCATCAGCGACCACCAGTGGACCAGTGGCTGTCAGATCCACAGAGTGGACCCTTGGCACAATGACCGGAGAGTCAGAGATGGCCAACACTACAACGGCAACCAATGGCGCTGTGACAGCTGCTGGCAGGTCCACAGCAGCAGTCAGCGGATCAGCAGTAGCAGCTGGGGAGTGGTGAGGAGCAGCCTCTGAAGCTTGAGCCACTGGAACCAAGGAGCACTGAGTCACCAGCACAGGAACCAAAATGTGGCCAAATGCCCATACTAAAGCTGGAGAGCAACAAGGAGTAGCCTCTAGCAATTGAGAACATTGAAACGGCAACGTAGAGGAGGAGTTGTTGACCTCAGGCGAAGGAGATAAGGAGGAGGTTAATGAGGGTGAACCAGCAGAGTTGACCGCAGAAAAAGGTGGTGAGGGCTCAGCAGCAGTGGGTGACTGCAGCTGAGGCTCCTCGCAAGGAGTCAGGCAAGACCCCCTACCCCAAGATGTTAATGAGTAAAAGAAAGATCTTTGCCTGAGCTCCTCCTGTTCTGCTGCACTGAAGGACCCAACTTGGACCAAAAGACGTGTACCTCCAACAGGGACCCAGAGATATCGATCCCCAGCAAGGGAGCTGAAGCAATGACCTCTGGCGAGGGAGCTGAAGCATCAACCTCTGGTGAGGAGAGGTAGGTATCCTCCACTGGGGCTTGAGTGTGGCGTGGAGCTGCCACTAGAATTGGGGAGCACTGAATCAGTGGCACAGGATCCAGAGCGTGGTACGATGGCCACACTGAAGCTGGGGAGTGAGGAGGTGCAGCTACCAGGAGAGCAGCTGCGGAGGATGCCAGTGATAGAGCTGCGGAAATGCCTGGAAACACAGCTGGGATGACCACTGAAGAAACCGCCGTGGCAGTGTCCGGCAAGCATCCAGCGGTGGAGGATGAGCTGAACGGCGTCTACCTGAGCCTCCCCTCCACCCAGCATCGCTGAGCACCAGCCGAATTCTGCTGCAATCCTTCGGCACGGTGGGATCAGTGGCCAGTGGCAGGTTGGGCGAGGTTGGTGGCTGTAGTGGAATGGGGATCAGGAGTCCCTAAACCCAAAGGAGGGAACGTAGGCTTGGATAGATTTCCACATACACTGCGGCAGCCCCCCACCAGTCCTGAGCGACCTCCAGGGAATGGCAGCTGGGGCTGCGGTGACCAAATCCAGCAGTACGCTAGCGACCCAAAGATGCTCCCCTGTCCTTCTTCTTATCAAACTATTCTTGCCTGCTGAGTCTTTTAGAGGCGGCAACATACTGTCAGGTTTACCTCTAGCAGGCATAATAAATGGACTCAAGTGCAAGGCAAACTCCAGTTTCACATGACAAGACAGGAAAAGGGGAACTAACACAATAAGACTATATGGGAGCAAACAGGAAATACTTCAAAATAAGAGCAAATCTAAGAACTAAGAATAGGCAGAGAATAATGGCAGGAACAAAAACCAAGGACCAGGAGAATGACTGTGATCGTAATAATAATACGATTATTATTACGTGGGAGCGGCAGTAGGGTTAAGCTCCCAGTGCTTATAAAATGCTCCTTATGGCGTGGGTCTCGAAAAGCCTCTGACAACTAAGTCCAACTCCTAGCCTGCCCATGTGGTTTATTCTCTAAGCCCGGCGGAACTGCTTTTACTAATAGGAGAAGGGGCGAGGGTGGATCTCTGGTGCCTTAAAACCAGATGCTTCGGGTAGATGGTGGCTCGTCAACCTGGGAAGGTAGCCCATCTAGGGGAAGGTAAACCCTGATTTCAAACCTCCGCTGCCTTGCGGCACACCCGGTCACTAAAAAGGCTTCGGGAGTCAACCCTGAGGAAAAATCCGGAGTCGGAGTCCCTAAGGCAGTTCTCTGTTGTGCTCAACATCGTTCTGGCAGCTCCTGCGACGGCGCTGGTGCCAAACTGTAGCAGCCCTGCTGTTCCTTTGGATTCATCAGTGACGTGGAGAAGGGGGACATGCTGCATGGGCAACATCTTGTCCTCCATATCTTCCTGGCCAGGCTTGAATCCTACCAACGCCCAATGCTGGAAGGTAGAACACCGGATCACTGGAGAGGACACTCCAGCTTCGCCTTTGGCGTAGACAAAACACGGGGAATGACAGTTACCGGTTATAAGCCACCGCTCAATTGGCGTAGAGCGCGGCGCCAGGGGTTGTTCCCGATGGTGCGAGGGATCATCGGATCTCACTGGACAGCTACCGCCCGCCTCAAGCTGGGTAGCCCCCAGCCAATAAGGTGTTGTCTCGCCACAGCTTGCTTTCCTCACTGGGTGCATGGGGATGAGGAGAAGTCCGAACGGCAGGCTGAGAACCTTCGCACCAGGCAAGACAAAAAAACAAAAGAGACCAACTCTAAAACTGGGAACTTGGAACATCCGCACTATGATGACAGGACTCGCTGCTAACCTCAAGGACATCAACGACACCAGGAAGACTGCCATCATCAATAATGAGCTGAAGAGACTGGAAGTGGATATCGCCACTCTCCAGGAAACACGGTTGGCTGACGCAGGCACACTGAGAGAGAAGGACTACACGTTCTACTGGCAGGGAAAGGGAACACGAAGTGGGCTTCACAGTGAAGAACACCTTGCTGAAGATGGTGGAACCGGGCAGCAATAGCTTTGCACGACTCCTCACCCTCCGCCTGAACACCACTCAAGGCCCAGTCACCCTCGTCAGTGTGTATGCCCCAACACTGACAGCCACACCAGAGGCAAAAGACGAGTTCTACGAGAATCTCGCAACAACTGTCAGGATCATCCCCAACTCTGAACAACTCATTCTCCTTGGAGACTTCAATGCCAGAGTGGGTGCTGACCATGACTCCTGGCCCTCCTGTCTTGGACCATTTGGCGTGGGCAGAATGAACGACAACGGACAGCGGCTGCTCGAGTTCTGCACATATCACGATCTGTGCATCACAAACTCGTTCTTCAAGACCAAGCCCCAACACAAGGTTTCCTGGTGACATCCGCGCTCAAAGCACTGGCACCAGCTGACTTGATCCTGACCAGGCGCACCTCACTGAAGAACATGCTAATCACCAGTTCGTTCCAGAGTGCAGATTGCGACACAGACCATTCATTGGTGTGTTGCAAGGTCAAGCTGCAGCTGAAGAAATTCCATCGTGCTAGACAGCCTGGAAAGGCACGGATTGACACCAGCAAGATGGCCCAACCAGAACTTGTTGAGCAGTTTGCCTCCACCTTTGAGAAGGAACTTGGTGTACCACAAGAAGGAGAATCTGCAAAGCAGAAGTGGGAAGAGCTGCGAAACATCATCCACCGCACAGCCTTGGCTACCTTTGTGAGGAAGACCTCGAAGTCACAGGACTGGTTTGATGCCAAGTTGACCGAGATGACCCCCGTCATTGAAGCCAAGCGCTCAGCACTTGCTGAGTACAAGAAGTACCCAAACGAGAAGAATCTCCAGATTCTCAGGGCTGCGAGAAGCGAAGTTCAGCAGACTGCTCAGCGCTGTGCCAACGAGTACTGGACTCAGCTCAGCCAAGACATTCAAACCGCTGCCATAACAGGGAACATCCATGGTATGTACGATGGCATCAAGAAAGCACTTGGTCCGGCTCAGAGCAAGACGGCCCCCCTCAAATCCTCCACTGGGGAGATGATTACCGGAGTGGTGGCTCAGTTGGTAGAGCACCCGCCCCACACCCGGGAGGCAGGGGTTCAAATCCTGGCCGGGTCATGCCGAAGACCATATAAAAGTGGAACTTCCTGCCGTCCAGCTTGGTGCTCAGCAATAATGGAATGGAGGAGGGAAATCTGTGGCGGCGCCTTGCATGGCAGCGGCCCTCTGATTCTGCACTTGGGGTGTGTGTGATTTACACTGTAGATAGGTAAAGCACAATCTCGTTCTACTGTACATGATTGGTTGTACAGTTGAATGACAATAAGGGTGATTTGATTTGATTTGATTTGATGATCACAGAAAAGAACAAGCAGATGGAAAGATGGGTGGAACACTACTCCGACCTCTACTCCAAACAGAACACCGTGACACCGTCAGCCCTTGATGCCATCGACTGCCTGCCATCCATGGACGAACTTGACACCGAGCCAACTATCGACGAACTCAGCAAGGCCACTGATAGCTTGGCCGCTGGCAAGGCACCCGGCAACGACGGCATACCCCCCGACCTGATCAAGCACTGCAAGACCGCCCTACTGCTGCCATTGCATGACATCCTCTGCCAGTGCTGGAAGGAAGGTGTCATACCACAGGACATGAGGGACACCAAGATCATCACCCTCTACAAAAACAAAGGGGAGAGAAACAACTGCAACAACTACAGGGGCATCTCCCTCCTCAGCGTTGTTGGCAAAGTCTATGCACGAGTTGTTCTCGTTCGTCTACAGAAGCTTGCCGAACGTGTCTACCCCGAGTCTCAGTGTGGCTTCCGCACTGAGCGATCGACGGTAGATATGATATTCTCCATCCGCCAACTCCAGGAGAAATGCAGAGAACAGAACATGCCCCTGTACGTCGCCTTCATCGACCTCACCAAAGCGTTCGATCTGGTCAGCAGAGAGGGCCTTTTCAAGATCCTGCCAAAGATAGGATGCCCACCAAAGTTGCAAAGCCTCATTGAATCGTTTCACTACAACATGCAGGGGATAGTGCAGCACGACGGCAACGTCTCAGAGCCGTTCAACATATGCAGCGGAGTGAAACAGGGCTGTGTACTTGCGCCAACCCTCTTTGGGATTTTCTTTGCTATGCTCCTGAGGCATGCCTTCAGCACAGCAACAGAGGGAATCTAACTGCACACAAGATCTGACGGCAGGCTTTTCAACTTCGCCCGCCTGAAAGCCAGAACCAAAGTACGCGAGGCTCTAATCAGAGACATGCTGTTCGCAGACGACGCTGCAGTCGCAACCCACACACAGCAGGAGCTTCACACCCTAATGGACCGCTTCTCCCAGGCATGCAAGGACTTCGGGCTTACCATCAGCCTGAAGAAGACTAACGTCTTGGCGCAAGGCACGGAAGCACCACCAACCATCACCATCAACGACTACGAGCTGGAGGTCGTGAATCAGTTCACGTACCTGGGGTCCACGATCAGCAACAACCTCTCCCTTGATACAGAGATCGACAAGAGGATTGGAAAATCAGCCTTCACACTCGCTCGCCTCACCACATGAGTGTGGGAGAATCCCAAACTCTCTGTCAAGACGAAGATGGCAGTGTACAACGCCTGTGTCATCAGCACACTGCTCTATGGGAGTGAGACGTGGACTACATACGCCCGGCAGGAAAAGAGACTGAACTCCTTCCACTTGCGCTGCATTCGCCACATCCTTGACATATCCTGGCAGGACAAAGTGCCCAACACAGAAGTTCTGTCCCGCGCTGGCCTTCCCTCCATGTTCACTCTACTCAGGCAGCGCAGGCTCCGCTGGCTAGGCCACGTTCACCGTATGGAGGATGGCAGAATCCCCAAAGACGTCCTCTACGGAGAACTGGCGACTGGCAGGAGAGACGTTGGCTGCCCACAGCTGCGCTTTAGAGACGTCTGCAAGAGAGACATGAAGGCCCTGGAGATCAACACAGAGCGCTGGGAGGACCTTGCAACAGACCGCTCCAAATGGAGAGGCACCCTGACCAGACAGCTCAAGGCGGGTGAAGAGAGACTGACTGCTGCAGCAGATGAAAATAGGACCCGCAGGAAGAACCGCCACAGACCCAGCAGCACGGAGACCACCCACAAGTGCGACCTGTGTGACAGGGACTGACATTTGCGCATCGGCCTGTTCAGCCACAGGCGGTGCTGTTCCAGCAGAGTAGACATTTAGGATTCTCTTCCATGGTCATCATAGACCAACGGAGGCCGACCAAATGAGAAAACACAACTTAAAGAGTAGGACATGTTCACTAAACATGTCCCCCATAACACAAATGCCATATTGGTAGCAGTAACTTCTTGGAGCAGACAACAAGATCCAGGAAATCCCTGCATCTGGCTAGGAAAAAGCAGAAAATGAATTAAACAATTCAACAACATTTAAATATCACTGAAAAGTCATTGAAAAGCATGAGTGCATGCTCATGAACTGGAAACTGAATCTTGAGACTTTGCATGACCCTTAAATGAGTCAATATGTAACTAATTCCTAACAGGCTGAAGTCAACACTGACCTGTGTGTCAGTGCCTTCAGGGGATTTGTCTAGCATTTCACTGCAGCATCACTAAATATTTACCAAAAGACACCAACCCATCCACGTGTTTTACGTGCTCAGAAACATGCACTGCCTTTGTTTTTGCCCATAGGGTGTTGAAATTTATTAGACACTCCCTGCAATTAAGTGGTGTGCACTTGCATATACACAATCACCCAAAAGCCATTAGTGAGCTTCCACCTGAAGCCCCATGACCTACATTGCAGCATGTGGGGGATGCTTCCTACTTTTCCACTTGACGAAGCATCATTAACCCGCTTCTGACAGTCCAAAAGTTGCATACAGCTACAGCTCACCTGAGCTCATATTGTTTGCAGACATACAAACACAAAACAGTAATACCATACCATTAGACTATTAAAGACATGTTTTTCTGTTGCTTTTACATTCCCCATACCCACAATCACATGCACATACACACACTTGTGTGTGATGTTTTTTATATCAAAGTGGTTTCCTGGGGGACTAAAGTGCACAGTGGCTACCATTTTAGCCTCTGTGTTGCTTCAGCCTCTGACACATATACAGTCCCACCCTCTCTCTCTCTCTCTCTCTCTCTCGCTCTCTCTCTCTCTCTCTCTCTCTCTCTTGCGCGCTCTCGCTCTCTCTCTCTCTCCCCTACACATGCTGGCTCCTTTCTGCTCTCAATCTCATCTCCTGCTTTCTCATTCCCTCCAACTCTGTTTTTTTCTTTCTCCTCTTTGCTTTTCCTCCTCTTCTCTCACACAAGCATACAGCTGCACATCCACTTACTCTCTCCGTCTTCCCTCTCTCACTCTTCCTCTCCTCATATCCACCAGCAACTGTGCTGAGCAGACTCCCTCACCAAACCCATGGATCTCTTCATTTGACTAATTAGCCTTGAAGTGCTGTTGAAGATCATCATATTTAGCTTAGTGACCCAGCAGCAGAGTGCAGACAGATATAGACTGGGCTGGCTGGAGGCAAAGTGCCTGGCAGCGGGCAAGCTCCCTATCTCTCCTTATTCACTCTCAGCGCCGAGGGCTTCTCAGTGGCGGCGGAGCAGCAGAAGTGAGGGGCGGTTTTGCTTTGAAAGAATCGAGAACGGGGGGAAAAGAGACATAAGTGGACAGCAAAACCCAATGAATGGGACTTTGCAACAGAAGAAAATCCTCCTAGAGACAGACTCTAAGGAGGCAGGCGTCACCGTGCAGCAACCCCAGCTTACATCATACAGAGATTTTAAGGTGAGACTTTTGGAAATGAGTTACTGCAGCCTCCCTTTTGCCCCTAAATAGTGTGTGTGTGTGTTTGTGGTGTGCAGTTGTGCATCTCTGTGACCCACATTGGTGAACCTGAGGAACTGCACAGCAGGAATTCTTGGCAGGATGCTGCCTCCTATCTCACCTTCTCCCCGTTTCTTTCCTTATTTCTGTTCTACACATGCACAAAGCACACACATACCCAGAGGAATGCATGGACACACGCACAACTACCAGCTGTATGATACTACTTGTTGGACTGTCATCCAAATTGACGTGCTGCTTAATAATGGCAACTTGTTGTGCGTGTTTATACATTTGCATAAATTATAGCTAGTGCAAATGTGTGTTTGTGTGCACACCTGTGTACTGTATGTGTGCCACTGAGCGAGTGTTGTGTTGCTGTGCTGCCAATGCAAGGCTTAAGGATGAACATCATAGTGAACGACAGGGACGCAAGAGACAGTCAGTCACGGAAGCATTATGCCTGTTTGCTTCTCACTGCTTTGGAAGATGGGAACATAAAAGAAGACCCAAATACTGTATATACAGCACAGAACCTCCACTGTGCAGATTTCTATTCATCTTCTTCTTTTAGATTTGATTGGTGGTTGGCAACCAGCTTACAGGTGCATTACCGCCACGTACTTCACTCTATATCATCACTATCTGATCAGGAGCTCTGTAGAACTCCGGGTTTCTAGTCGTACATAATGTACAATCCTTTCATCTCCTGGCATAACTTGGAACAACCTGTTAGTATCATTGAACGCTACTTTAATTCAAGCCGATTCTTATAATTGCATAGAATACTGTGGTCATGGTGAATTAGTTTTTTCCAATGCAAATTTACTTTATGAAAATATAACAGTTAAACTCTATGGGTATATTCAGTTTTATGTATTTGTATATATTGGAAATATTTTACTGTACATGTGTGGAGAAGATGATTAGAAACTGTCCGATTGTTGCAATAAACAAGCCTCATTAAGTGTTATAAATAGAGGGTCATGCTATTAAAGCTATGACATGGAACTGCCAGAACGGACACTGCTGCAGCCCTTAATGTGGATATTATTTATTTATTCTTTTTGTTATGGCAAAATTCTGATGCTTGTCTCCAAATGCACAGACCAGTTACTGCAGCTGCCTGTCAATTATCAATAGGTGTTTTTTTTTCGCATACCCTGAATGTAAATTTATTTAAAAAAAAAAATTGTACACAGTTTTTAATCTCATCTTGTTGCTGCTTTACAGGTTGGACAAGCTTTTTATAACATATATGTATGAATTTAAAATTTATGTTTGATTTAACTATTACAGATGAGAGGAGATTTGAGTGAATTCCAGTTTTTGAGAATACTTTTCTTTCCTTTTAATCTTCACAATGCTTTATAAAACATGCTCTGGCAGAGGTTATCATCGTGCAAATTTACACTTGATTGCTGCACTAAAATAAGTCTTCCATTGGTCTTTTTTTTTAAATACAGTTTGTCATCTTGTATAATTTTCAGTGTGAGTGATAGGTAATCGGGTATACAGTGAAGACATGGAAGCATTCCAGTCTCGTGAAGTGTTTTCTTCCCCTCTCACCCATAATGACCATTGATTTGGGGAAAGGGCTGACAAGGCAGCAGAGATTCTTTCTCAGCCATAAAGTCACCAAGATAATTGTTGTCAAGGAGATGAGGGAATAAGCTCGATATCTGAGAAGAAAGCCAATTGATTTTTGGATGAATAAAATTAAAACTGAAGATTGCTGAGGGCCTCCGCTTTATAATTGATATCATTTCAGCATTCTAAAAAAAATGCATTTACTGTTTTAAGCAAGAGGGTATGTGTGAATGTCTTTCGAGGCTTTGGCAAACTTAAAAGAGGAGAAGCTGACATTATTTAGCAGGAGTGCAGTCATTTGCATGTCAGAAACCCTAAAGCAGCTCACAAGCTACCTATCTCACTCTTAACTTTTCACACCATCTTTTCCCCCGTTCTCACTTTGGGGACTGGAGCTGTTTTTTTCCTCCCTTGAACTTCTACCTGTTATCCCCCAATTGCTATCATTCCCTGTTGCTGAATCTGCTGGCTTTCACTGCACCGTCTTTATTTCTGAAGAGTCTCCAAACGTCTGCATCAGGACTTTGTCTCTCTCTTATCTTGCTCTGTCAGGCTTTTGTTTTTGATCATCACTCCTCTGTTTCCACTCGACTTCTCCTCCTTTCAACCTAATTTCCCCTCCAATTCTTTTGATTGCCAACCTGTATTGGTTTGTATATGTATGCATGTACCTGTGTGTGTAAGTTTTGACGTACTCTGTCATGCAGAGTGTATCTTTATGTTCGTCCACATTTTGGCGGGGGGACTTTTTTCTTGTCGTCACCCCATCCTATTGCAGTGGTACATTTGCATTAAATGTTGTTTTTATCCTTTTATCGCCATTGGTGGTAATAAAATGAATCTGGTCTTTCTGCTCAAACACAATTATCTTTGAAAGCATAAAGCCCCAAATTATGTATGGATACCTTACACGTTATGACCACCTGGCTCCAAGAAATGTGTTTGAAAAACCATTGTTATTTTAATTATGTTTGTGATTTTTCAGTGCCAGCATTTGGTGGCAGGGCCCCAGGGGGTGGATTAGATTTGCCCTGAGTACCTCAAGGCTCTCAGTGACCCCAGTTGCATGATGACAACTAGAAAAGCACTCATAGAGCACATACCTCCGCCAAGGCTCCTTCCGTTTGTCATGGATCACCTCCAAAATGTAATGGGTTTGTGTGTAGGTCTATAGCCACTTGTGGTGAAAATTGCACCAAAGTCTGTCCATCAGTTTTGGAGTATTGTTGCTAACACACTGTGAGAAGATAAGAGTCTTGGCTGAGGTATGCATTCCCAGATCATCACCAAAATGTAATGGGTTCCTCTGTAGGCCAAGAACCACCTCTGGTGAAAATTTCATCCAAATCCATCCAGTAGTTTTTGTGTAATCCTGCTGCACAAATACAAACAAAGCCCTTGGTGGAGGTATGCACTCTCAGATCATCACCAAAATCTAATCATCTCTTCCCCTTGCCATTATACACCTTTCCTGAAAATTTCGTCAAAATCCATTCATAACTTTTTGAGTTATGTTGGTAACAGACAGACAAACAGACAAACAAACAAATCCCAGTAAAAACATTACCTCCTTGGCGGAGGTAATAAACCGATTACTGGGAATAAACCGATAATGGCAATAATTTGTTTTTCTTGTGTTTACATGCGCTGAATAAATGGAGGGTAAACTACTTGAGTTAATGACCCTGGTCACATGGCCTTTATCAGATTATTCTGTTTACATGGCCACTTGAATAATCATATAACTCCAGAAATCCAATCATAACCAGTTTATTTGTGTGCATGTAAACGGTCAGTGTTGTAGGGCTGTCCTGGTTGACACGTCTCTGTAATATTGCATGGAGGTCGGGGGCAGTGCCCCTTGCATAGCAAATTGAGGTGGTGGTTCTCCTCTTTAAGAAGGGGAACTGGAGGGTGTGCTCCAGTTTTAGAGGGATCACCTTCCTCGTCCTCCCAGGGAAGGTCTATGCCAGGTTTCTGAAGAGAAGAGTGGGGGTTGGTCAAACCTCAGATTCAGGAGGAACAATACATTTTTTTTTGTCTTGTTCATGGAACTTTGGATCAACTCTGTCCCCTCCTAAAGATCCTCAAAAGTTCATGGGACTTTGCAGTGGTGGCCTAATGGTTAGGCATGTGGACTGGTGACTGGAGGGTCGCTGGTTCAATCCCTGGATCAGCAGGATCAGTTCTGGGTGGGACAGATAACAGTAGTGTTTGCCCCATTCTCATTAACCCCACTGTAGTGCCCTCAAGCAACACCCTTAACTCCAATTTCTCCAGTGAAGCTGCTCAGTGACCACAGGTAAGTCTGTGGCTGTACTGGGCTGCTTCCAATTGTGAATGTGTGACTGTGTGAATGTGAACAGGACGTCCTTGAAAGAGAAAGGTTACCTCTCAGTGGACCTCCCCTGTATAAATAAGTTATAATCCCTTGTGGTTTCTTTTGGGGGTGCTTCTGGAGTATGGGGTTGTGTTATAGTCAAGACCAGACCGAGACCAGAGTCTCCCAAGACAGTTGAGACCAAGACCTAAATACATTCAACTTGGTCTTGGTTTTGGGAGACTGTGGTCTTGATGAGGTCTTGACAAGGTCTTGACTACATCATAATCATCATCATCATAGCAGTCTGTCGTGGGCAACAATGACTGTTTCATTTAGGTCTGATCAGATTCCTCTGCACAGCTCTGTCCTTAGCCTTCCGCTGCCAGGAACTCCTGTCTATATCCAACTTCTTCAAGTTTCTTTTTACAGTGTCTTTAAATCTGAGCCTTGGTATACCCTGATTGTGTTTGCCGTCACATAACTGTGAGTAGAGTAACTGCCCGACGTATACATGATGAGACACCTTCGAGCCATAATGAACATCTCATGGAAAGACAAGATAACCAACATAGAAGTGTTGAAACAAGCTGGTCTACCAGCAATGGAGGACATGCTAATACAGATGAACCTGAGATGGCTCGGACATGTTAACACTAGTATGAAGTATAGTACTGTTGCTTCAAGCTATCCGGTCTCTATACAACTGTTGTGAGAATTTAGTTTACATTGCTAACATACTGTTGAACTTGTACCTGGTGAGAGTTGGACTCCACCAGGGATGCACTTTGTCCCCGATCCTGTTCATAATTTTTATGGACAGGATTTCTGGGGGCAGCCAAGGAATGGAAGGTATCATGTTTGATGGCCACAGGATCTCATCTCTGTTTTTTTGTTTTTTGTTTTTTGTTTGTTTGTTTTTTTTGTTGTTTTTTTTTGCAGATGATGTGGTGCTGTTGGCTTCACCAAGCAATGACCTACAGGTCTTAAGCCAGGGGTGTCCAATCATGTGCCATGGAGGGCCAAGACCCTACAGGTTTTCTCTTCAACGCAGTCTCTTCAGCAGGTGTTTTCACTTATCAGCAATCAGTGGGAAGAAATTCAGTGAAATCTGCTGTTGAAGACACTGGTTGGAGGTAAAGCCTGCAGGGTCTTGGCCCGCCATGACACATGACTGGACACCCCTGTCTTAAGCTATGGTCACAAATACCCTTGCGAATGGCTGCGAACACTGTACCAGTGATTCTTGGACCATTTTGTACGGCCTTCTTAAAGCAACTGTAGGACCATTCCTAAGTTCGTGGCCAGGCCAGTGGTCTTGTCCAAGATTTCTACGAACGCCCCATGAAAACCCCTCATCGTAGGGCAGCTGAACGAATGCCGTAGGAACAATGTAAGAATTACGCAAGATGTTGGCCATTAGTATGCCTCAAGAACACCTTAAGTTGTTCTTGAGAACACCTTAAATATTTAAGAAAAGCTTACATCGGTCGTAGGAAAGGCCAATTTGTACAGCGTGCGTAAGGCAGTAATGAGGCGCTCACAAGGCAGAAGTATGTCATTTGTGCAAATTTGTGCGGACAAAATGTGCCAAAAGCCGTAAGATATTCCTACCAATGACTTGAGAGTGCCGTGAGTTGGTGAGTAGTTAAAGTTCGGTCAGAGTTGTTCACATGACGATTTACATGTCTAACAATGAAATTGATGACAGTGACAGTAATTTTAAAATGGGTTGATTAACACTAAAAAAAAAAAAAAAAAGCCTCCCGTGGACAAGTGTTGAAAATTAGCGCTTGTGCAAAAACACTTAAGCAATGCATCTGGTTTGTCCAATGTTTTTGTGATGTCCATATCAAATAAATAATTAAAAAAAGTTGCTCTTGCGACTTGAACAGCAGCCGTAAGAAACTATGGCCCCTTTCACGAATGTCTGTGAACTCCAGAATTCATAGGAACTAGGAGATTCTTACAGACCCGTCGTTTGTAAGAATCTTTGTGACCGTAGCTTTATTGAGGTGATTTGCTACTGAGTGTGAAGTGGACAGGATGAAAATCAGCACCTCAAACTCCAAGTCCGTGGTCCTCAACTGGAAAAGGGTCTATTGTCCTCTCAGGATTGGGGATGAGCTCTAGCCTCAAGTGGAGGAGTTGAAATATCCTAGTATCTTATTCACAAGTGACAGGAGAATAGGGCAGGGGATTGACAGATGGATTGAAGCAGCACTGGCGGTGATATGGACGTTGTACAGGTCTGCTGTGGTGAAGAGGGAGCTAAACTCTTGAGCAAAGCTGTTGCTTTACCAGTCAGCCTACATTCCTGCCTTCACCTGTGACCACAACTTCATGCAACTTTGGTTGCATGAAGATGGCGGCGCGCATGGATGCTGCAGCCCCTCTAGGCATCAGTGAGTGTGAGAGTTTTGAGTGTTTTGATCATCCCAGACATACATTCTGTAAAACTTACAACTGTGAGACCTTATTAAACATCAAGGTACTGCACGCTGCAAGAATTGTGGCGCTCGGATGTGACTTGGACATTCTACACCAGCATGGAATACTGTCGGAGATTCCGCTGGCAGCTACCCGGGAGAGGAGGAAGCGTAAGTGGCGTGAACACAAGCAAAAGTGAGGAAAAAGAGCCGGGATTCATGCTAGGCTAAAGGCTAACCCCTCCAGACCAGCAGTACCGTCGTTCCTTCTTTCCAATGTCTGCTCCCTTGACAACAAGCTGGATGAGCTGCATCTGCTGAGAGAAACCCGGAGAGAGTGGAGGGACTGCTGTGTGTTTGTGTTCACAGAGACATGGCTCCACGACAACATCCCTGACGCGGCCATTCAGCTGGAAGGGATGACATCATTCCGGGCGGACAGAGAGGCTGCTAGCTCCGATAAGAGCCGAGGGGAGGGCCTATGGATCTATATTAACAAGAACTGGTGCGTTAACGCCACGTTAGAATCTAAACACTACTCTCCGTTGGCGGAGTTCCTTATTGTAAATTGTTGGCCATTCTATCTGCCGAGGGAATTCACCAACATGTTTGTAGCTGCTGTTTACATAGCTCCTAACGCTAATGCTAAGGCTAATGCTAACGAGGCACTCGGAGAGCTGCACAATGCTATTTGTGAATTTCAAACTTCAACACCCGGACAGTTTTGTGGTGGTTGTGGGGGATTTTAATCACACCAGTTTAAAGACTGTGCTCCCCAAGTTTAAACAATGTGTAGACTTTAAGACCAGAGGAGAGAATATGTTGGACTTGATGTACACCAACTTTCCAGATGCTTATAAGGCAACCTCTTGCCCCCACCTCGGCCATTCTGACCACCTATCCGTGATGCTGGTGCCTGCCTACAAACCTTTACTGAAGCGCAGCAGGCCAGTAGTGAAACAAATCAGGATTTGGCCAGAGGGTGCAGCCTCAGCACTTAAGGACTGTTTCCTGCACACAGACTGGAAGGTCTTCAAAATAGCAGCCTCCCAGGGAGACAGGACAGATGTGGAGGAGTATGCTGAAACGGTCACCAGCTACATCGCGAAGTGCACAGAGGATGTCACTATAGTGAAGACTATCACTGCACGGGGCAACTATAAGCCCTGGATGACTGCAGAGGTGAGCTCGCTGCTCACAGCCAGAGATGCAGGCTTCAGAGCGAAGGACAGGATCGCCCTCTGCTCAGCCAGGTCTGCGCTCTCAAAGGGAATTAAGACGGCGAAGCGCGCCTATGCGGAGAAAATCCAGGGACCCCTCTGTGACACAAGGAACACCAAACGGATGTGGCAGGGAGTTCGGGCGCTGACGGATTACAAGTATAGGCAGGGGGTCGATGATGACGACGCTTCGCTTCCAGACAGGCTCAACAACTTCTTTGCACGTTTTGAAGCATCAAACCCGACAATCAGAGGGAGGGCTGGCACAGCTCCACCATCTGTTGGGCCAGCTATCATCATCAACGCAGCGGACACATGGAGGACCCTAATCAGAGTCAACCCATGTAAAGCTGCAGGTCCGGACAACATCCCGGGACGTGTGCTCCGAGACTGCGCGAGCGAGTTGGCAGATGTCCTGACTGACATTTAAAACATCTCCCTGAGTCAGGCCATCATTCCCAGATGCTTTAAGACCTCTACCATAGTACCGGTGACAAAGAAACCAGTTGTGTCCTGTCTGAATGACTATTGTCCTGTTGCACTGACACCAATTGTGATGAAGTGTTTTGAACGGCTTGTCAAACCACACATCACAGCCTGCCTCCCTGCATCAGATGACCCGCTTCAGTTTTCATATCGTTCAAACTGCTCCACGGAGGATGCTATAGTCACCACCCTGCTCTCTGTCATCACCCACCTGGATCAGAAAGACACCTACACCAGACTGGTGTACATTGATTTCAGTTCAGCATTCAACACCATTGTTTCCCAGAGACTGATGGAGAAATTACTCCTTCTCGGTCTGAACACCGCCACATGTCTCTGGATCCTGGATTTCCTGACTGAGAGACCTCAGTCTGTCTGTGTTGGAAATAACATCTCCAACTCTATCATGCTGAGCACCGGATCCCCTCAAGGCTACGTACTCAGTCCACTGTTGTTTACACTTCTATCACATGACTGTGTATCCAGACACGAGGGGAACCAGATTATTAAGTTTGCAGATGACACCACGGTGGTGGGACTTATTCAGAGGGATGCGGAATCAATGTACAGGGAAGAAGTGAGAGACCTGGAGGGCTGGTGCAGAGAGAACAATCTGGTGCTCAACGTGGACAAAACGAAGGAGATGATTATCGACTTCCGGCGGTCACAGCCTGAACACGTCCCCCTCAGCATCGGCGGCCGTTTAGTGGAGAGAGTGAAGAACATCAAGTTCCTCGGAGTGCAGATCTCGCAGGACCTGACCTAGAGCAAGAATTCCTTGGGGATCAGGAAGCGGGCTCAGCAGAGACTGCACTTCTTGAGGAAACTCAAACAGGCCTCTCTCCCCATCTGCATCCTCAGGACCTTCTACAGAGGTGTGGTGGATGTACTGCATTGCAACATGGTACTCCGGCTGCAGTATGTCAGGCAAAAAAGCCCTGCAGAGGATAGTTAAGGGAGCTGAGAGGGTAATTGGAGTTTCCCTCCCCTCTGTCCAAGAACTTTTTCAGAACCGTTGTAGGAGCAGGGCACTGAACATTGTCAAGGACCACTCTCACCCTCTGCATAAACACTCTGAACTGCTGCCATCTGGCAAATGATTCCGGAGCATCAGAGGCAGAACCACCAGACTGATTAACAGCTTCCTTCCACAAGCTGTTAGGATGCTGAACAGTTGATCCGGAATCTCTCATACATACTACTGCACCTTATGGACATTATGTATATTATTTGTATATTATAGTTCTAGTTAGTTTTCAAGTATTTCTCAGGGATGTGTGAATGGCTGCGTTGGGGTGGGGGGTGAGGGTGTGTGTGAGTGTGTCTTAAATTATATTATTATGAAATTGCCTGTAGTGCAGGCAATTTCATCTTGCCTGCACTACAGTTGTATGTACAGCAATATGACAGTAAAGGTTGATTTGATTTGATTTGATTTTGATTTTAACCATAGGGTGGCTGGACTCACCCTTAAGGTGCATTCAGGCCAAATGCAGACAGGCAAATTTTTGCACGGTATGATTACATTTTAACTCAATGTAAACACGCGAATAGACGTAAATTCACCGTCTAAGTGAGTTGCAGACAGGTGGAGTTGCCTTTGCAGCTGTGTTCAACCTGTCATGAACCTGGGTTTGGTCAAACCCAGTTCTGACTAATGGTTATTTTTGTCCTATTTTCCATTGAGCGCATCAGGGAACTATTTGCGTCCTTTGCTCCCTGACAGCTTGGGCACACCTCCTCCTCTTGTCAGTGCCATCAGCTGTTCACATTACAGGTGTTTACACACACATACACACACAATCCATTCATTCACATTCACATTCACACGCTCATACACTCACTCATGCACACCAGGGCTTAATTATTTTCAGCCCACACTTTCTCACGTTGGCAATCTCTTCCCTCGTTAGCATCTTGATTTCAAAGACACTGCGTTTGTGGGAAGAAATTGTCAGAGCATTCACCCTCATACGTGTTAGCGTGTTCCTTCACGTATGTTGCTTCACTACCTGCTCGTTGTTCAGCCTGACATTTTAAGACGGTTCATTCCTTGGTGTTAGCGGCTGACCCTGCCTCACTCCCTCACCCACCAGACTGCACCGACAGCCCCAGATTGCTCCAGTACTGTAAATTATGTTTGCCTTACTCCCTGTGTCGACAGCAGCTCTGCGGCACTAGGCATTCCCCTCGCTGAACTGTAGAGCATCCGGCCGGCCGCGTAATGGCGCACGAGGAATCGTGACAGAATGCTCTGACCATCAGAAAAAACCCAGTGGAGTAGACGTGTGTTTTTTCTTTTTCTTTCACCCTCTTTTCCCCTTCTTTCTCAAGCAACGGTGCTATGATCTGGACGGACGAGGAGCAGAGAGCCCAGGATCTGCTGGAGGAGGTGCTCTTTTCCCCCCAGTGGCCACAGTTCCCAGAGGACGTGCAGTGGGCAGGACTTGTTGCAGAAGACGTCGAGCAGCACCATCTGAACCTCCGGACCATTCCTAGGGTGGACGCTATCCTCTCCGTCATTTTCCCCTCGCCAGACGTGGGGCTGGAGGGAGCCTCTCCGACATCGGAGCCAGCCACTCGTCTGAAGAAGCGTTCCCGACAGAGGAGGACCTCCCCTCCTCGCGGTTCTCTTGCCCCTACATGTTCTTCCGGGCCAGCACCCGCCCAATCCTCGGACATTATGACGGAGGAGGAGAGACTGGGGTTGCTGGCCCTGCTCGACCACTGGATGGAGGAGGAGCACCGCGAGAGGCAGGCCCGAGGATGCACTTCCTTGGCTGTGAAGGTTCCACCCCCCGCGCCTGCTCAATCCCCGGGCGTGCCGACGGACGAGGAGTAGTCGAATCTGCTTGGCGTGCTCAACCACCAGGTTGAGGAGGAGCGCCGTGTGAAGGAGGAGCAGGGACTGGCCCAGCTCAACTGCCGGATAGAGGGGAAGTGCTGTAAAGAGGAGTTGGATAAGGATCCCCCAGCGCTCGAGCTCTTTGCGACCACTTCGCTTCCCTCTCCGGACAAGACGGAGCTTCTCGGCACGGCTGACTCGCTGCCCAGCACGGCGCTTCGCATCCCGGACTATCTAGTCCCTGAGCCGTCTGGGAGGAAGAAGAGGAGGAACTCCCGCCGGAAGAGGCCTACGGTCTCGCCGGCACAGCACAAGGAGGAACGCCTAGAGGGGGGAGACGTCTCAGAGGCTGCTGAGGACATCCCATGTCAGGAGGACAGGCAAGTTATTTCTCATTTAACTTTCATGTTTGATGAACAATTTTGCCTGCCTCCTGGCGAGGAGACTCGGGGTGTACAGTCCCCTGAGTGCTCCGCTCCAGCGGCATATAGTGCTCCCGTACCTGACCTCACCAACTCCTTTCTATGTGCCCCTATGAGCCCACCGGTTCTGGATCCAGGTTGCTCGAGGGGAGAGGAGCCGGAGGCCCAGGAGGATCCAGCCCATGGGCCAGCAGAGAGGCCGTCCTCGGCCGCCATGCTGGATGAGCCGGTGGCGAGGAAGACGGCGCACGGGAGTACCACAACTGCAACCACCATCACGCCTGCTGCGGGGGCCACTGCAGCGGATTCATTCCCCAGACTAGGCCTCCAGCCGATGGGACCCGGAACATCATCATTGGCATCATTGGAGTCCTGGAAGGCAGTAGAGCTTGAGCACAGGCAAGTAATCTCTCCTGTAGTTCATTTGTCAATGATTGGGGGATCTTGTCTGGCTCTTGGGGAGGAGAGCCGGGTGTGGCTCCCAGCCGCATCTGGACTCCCCTCGCTGGGCTCTGCTGCTGCCGGCGACCCTAACCGTTCCTCCTCTCCTATTCCCTTCAAGCTCCTTCCTAGGATCACTGGAGAGGAGCTGCCCCGGCCTGGGACTCTGATCAACCCCCTTAACTTTGGACTGCTGGGGAGAGGGGTTAGTGTCCTAGGTGGGGGCTGTTAGGAGGGTCACTGCTCTTAATTTGCTTGTTACTTGTGGTATTTTGTCACTGGTTGCTTCCCTCCTAACCAGTTTTTCCCCACCTCCCACTCTGGGTAATTGTTTTTTTCGGGGGGGGGGGGGTCCCTTGAGGTGTGTCTTTTGTTTTTTGCTGATGGGTACTGGGGTTTCTGGAATCCACCCCTGGGGGGGTGGTGGGAGGGCTGTCATGAACCTGGGTTTGGTCAAACCCAGTTCTGACTTATGGTTATTTTTGCCCTATTAGGAAGGCGTCGGGACCGGACGGCATCAGCGCAAAGCTCCTCAAGTCCTGTGCAGACCAGCTGTGTGGGGTTGTGACGTACATCTTCAACCTGAGCCTGAAGCTGGGGAGGGTACCACAGCTGTGGAAAACATCTTGTGTGGTACCTGTACCAAAAACTTCCCACCCCAAAGACCTGAACAGCTACAGACCGGTGGCCTTGACGTCCCACTTGATGAAGACCCTGGAGAGACTGCTCCTTGCTCACCTCCGCCCCCTGGTGGAACCAGCGATAGATCCACTCCAGTTCGCCTACCAGCATGGCATTGGGGTGGAGGATGCGGTGATCTTCCTCCTTCACCGTTCTCTGTCCCACCTGGAGAAGCCCGGGAATATGGTGAGGATCATGTTCTTTGACTTCTCCAGTGCTTTCAACACCATCCAACCGATGATCCTGAAGGACAAGCTGCTGCGCGCAGGGGTGGACCAGCACCTGTCATCATGGATCCTGGACTACCTCACGAACCGGCCTCAGTTTGTGAGAACCCGGGATTGTGTGTCCGACACGATCATCAGTAGCACGGGGGCCCCCCAGGGAACGGTGCTGGCTCCCTTCCTGTTCACTCTTTATACTGCGGACTTCTCACACAACACAACACACTGCCATCTACAGAAGTTCTCTGATGACTCTGCGATCGTTGGCCTCATCTCCAATGGAGATGAAGCTGAGTACAGAGGGCTTATCCAGGACTTCGTAGACTGGTGCCATCGGAACTGCCTCCAGATCAACGTAAGGAAAACTAAGGAGCTGGTGGTGGACTGCCGCAGGCATGGGCAGCCCCTCACAGCACCAGTAAATATACAGGGAACAGACATCGAGATGGTGACATCCTATAAGTACCTGGGTGTTCATCTGAACAATAAACTAGACTGGTCACACAATACTGACGCACTCTACAAGAAGGGACAGCGCAGGCTGTTCCTGCTGAGGAGACTCAGGTCTTTTGGTGTACAAGGGGCGCTGCTGAAGACATTCTATGACACGGTGGTGGCATCAGCCATCACTTTTGGAGTGGTCTGCTGGGGCAGTGGCATTACAGCAGCCGATAGGAAGAGACTGAACAAACTGATTAAGAAAGCTAGCTCTGTCCTGGGGCAGCACCTTGATCCGGTGGAGGAGATAGGAGAGAGGAGGACGGTGGCTAAACTGTCATCTCTGCTGGAGTCCGAGTTCCACCCTATGCAGGACATACTGAATGCACTGAGGAGCTCATTTAGCAGCAGACTACATCATCCCAGGTGCACAACCGAGAGGTTTCGTAGGTCCTTCCTACCAACGGCTGTCAGACTGTACAACCTAAGCAGGGCTGCTCGCAGAGATAGCAAAAAGACGTAACAAACTAATAGTTTTTAAATGCAAAAGATGCAATAGACTTACACAATGGTCCCCTCCGGCATACAACTAGGAAAATACCGGTCGCTATGGAGGGTGAGAATATGTATGGGCACATAATCATACCATGTAGGATAACTAAGTAGAGGGTTATGCTGTTTCATCCCATCTAGCAACAATGCTCTGCACTGTGTGTGTTTATATATTTACATATTTATTCCATCTAGCTACAATGCTCCGCACTGTGTTTTTATATATCTATATATTTATTCCATCTAGCTACAATGCTCCGCACTGTGTTTTTATATATCTATATATTTATTCCATCTAGCTACAATGCTCCGCACTGTGTGTGTTTATATACTTACATATTTATTCCACCTAGCTGCAATGCTCCGCACTGTGTTTTTATATATCTATATATTTATTCCATCTAGCTACAATGCTCCGCACTGTGTGTGTTTATATACTTACATATTTATTCCATCTAGCTACAATGCTCCGCACTGTGTTTTTATATATCTATATATTTATTCCATCTAGCTACAATGCTCCGCATTGTGTGTGTTTATATACTTACATATTTATTCCACCTAGCTACAATGCTCCGCACTGTGTTTTTATATATCTATATATTTATTCCATCTAGCTACAATGCTCCACACTGTGTGTGTTTATATACTTACATATTTATTCCATCTAGCTACAATGCTCCGCACTGTGTTTTTATATATCTATATATTTATTCCATCTAGCTACAATGCTCTGCACTGTGTGTTTATATATTCATATATTTATTCCATCCAGCTACAATGCTCTGCACTGTGTGTCTGTGTGTGTGTATATATATACAGTATTTTATAGTAATATGTACATATGTATATTAGCTGCTCTTGCTTGCTTGTTTTTTTTTTTTTTTTTCTTGCCTTCTGATTGTTGCTCTGAGTGTTGCTATCCCTGTGCTGTTGCAATCCTGGAATTTGGAGTTCCTGGAGTTGTGGGACTAATAAAGGCTTATCTTATCTTATCTTATCTTATTTTCCATTGAGCGCGTCAGGGAGCTATTTGGGTCCTTTTCTCCCTGACAGCTTGGGCACGCCTCCTCCTCTTGTCAGCGCCATCAGCTGTTCACATTGCGGGTGTTTACACACACATACACTCCATTCATTCACATTCACACGCTCATACGCTCACTCATGCACACCAGGGCTTAATTATGTTCAGCTCACGCTTTCTCACATTGGCAATCTCTTCCCTTGTTAGCATCTTGATTTCAAATACGCTGCGTTTGTGGGAAGAGATTGTCGGAGCATTCACCCTCATACGTGTTAACGTGTTCCTTCACGTATGTTGCTTCACTACCTGCTCGTTGTTCAGCCTGACATTTTAAGATGGTTCATTCCTTGGTGTTAGCGGCTGACCCTGCCTCACTCCCTCACCCACTAGACTGCACGGACAGCCCCGGATTGCTCCAGTACTGTAAGTTATGTTTGCCTTACTCCCTGTGTCGACAGCAGCTCTGCGGCACTAGGCATTCCCCTCGCCGGACTGTAGAGCATCCGGCCGGCAACCCTGTATGTCTGGTGGCCGTTATTTCTTCATTGCAACTTCCTGTATTTGTGTGGGCAACTGGATTTGTTATTCTGTGGTGGTTTAAATTAATAAATGGCACGTTCTACTCTCGCAATTGAGTTCTTCATTCCCTCACGGCGCACGAGGAGTCATGACACAACCTGCTATGTAAATCCCCAAAACACCGCCATGGTTAGGTTTACATTATCTGACGGGGGTCTCACCTTAAAAAAATTGTCTTTGCCTCCAGAATTTCCCTTGGATGATGGTTGTTTACACTGCTAGCCTGCTAGCATTGTTAGCATGTCCATGGCAGGAGTCTGTGGGTAAATAACTCCGACATTCCAATTCAGTTGCAGAGCCCCCAGTCCATCTGTCTGTAGGTGAGTGGTAGTCTCATTTTCAAATTAGTTTACTCTTCAATGCTGATATTTTTACTCCGGTGGCTGCATAATCTCAAGGCCATTACAAGCTAGTGCTATCACTTAGACGCGAACGCGCATCTTCCGCATGTTTAGATTAACTTTACATGTATTTGCGCCGCACAAAAAATTCAGTTCGCATTTGGTCTGAACACACCTTTAGATAAAGGGTGGAGAGCTCACTTTTCCAGAAGAGACTCAGAGATGAACCACTGCTCCTCCACATCAAAAGGAGCCAGCTGAGGTAATTTGGCCAGCTTACCACAATGCCTCCTGAACACCTACCACATGAGGTGTTTTGTGCACATAGGAAAGGGAAATCTGTGTTTCTCTGCTTAGACTGCTGCTTGGGCCCCAGGGCAAGTGGTAGAAGATGGATTGATGGCTAGATGAATGGACAGACATAATTTATTGTTATTAAATTGTGTTGTATGATGATTGCTGCTGTTTTAATAAGATTAAGATGGAGCTAATTTAGCTTTTCTACTTTTTGCACAACTTTTGTATCTTCAGAATTAACCCTTTGAGTGTGTAGAATTTTTGGCAGGAAAATGCAGAGTTTGACCTCAAATTTTCAAATGACAATAGCTTCCGAACAATAATAGTTAGAGGCAAAGTCCCAATTACAAAAATGTTGCAGAGGAACCCAAGTGTCTGCCAAGTGAACTTGCATCCATGCATAGTGCATAATTGGACCTAATTTGCATATTGCAACAATCCAAATTTTATTATATTTGGTCATTGTGGTCATTTTGTCAGTAAGTCTCTGCCCTCATCTGTCAAGGTTGCCAAAATTACTAAAAATTATTAAAAAAAAAACAATTTTTGGTTCACACTGTCACCACACGGTCCTTTGTCCATTCATTGCCAAAATTACTAAAAATCATGAAAGAAAAAAAACAACTTTTGTTTCACACTATATCACCACCAAAAATCATTCAAAAAAACCCAAAACAATCGCCACTGCCCGTTGTTGACCTGCCACCGCACACATGTGGCGCACATCGATACCCACCGGCTGTGTGCTCTTGCCCACCCAAACATCACCCACAGGCTGCTCTGGATCTTTTTGCTCCGCGAGTATGGTTTGGCAAAGCAGAACAATCTGCAGATGATGCTCCTGTGCCATTTTGGGCATGGCTGGACACAGAAAATGCAGCTGCAGCGTCGCGCACAAGATGGCCATCATTGAGTGGCAAAATTACTAAAAATAATCCCCAAAAAACAATTTCATGACACATTTGTGGCACACTATCTAAACTAAAATAAAGCAAATGAAACACAGTTTATGCAACAAATATGTATCCGTTTGTTTTGTCGGTCAGAAGCTTCCAGAATTCTTCAGTCCAAAACAGTGACCCAAAATCAATGGCGGTTGCAGCTGACATGTCTTTCTCTCCACGATATCCAACTGGCTGTTCAAATGCTTTCAGCCACGGCTGATAAACTGGCAAAGCAGAGCAATCTGCAGATGATGCTCCTGTGCCATTTTGGGCATGGCTGGACACAGAAAACGCAGCTGCAGCGTCATGCGCAAGATGTCCATCTCCACTTTCGCCAGAACTGATTGCACCATTGTCCGAAGGCACATAATCAGAGCTGGACTCTTCCTCAGATGACGAACTAGGACTAAGCTCTTCCTCTGAACCAGGAGCGGCGAACACCAGCACTAAATCCTCTTCAGCTGAGTGTGTCTTCCTTGCCACCCTGTCTCCTCCGTGTCAAACAGCAGAATGAAAGGAGGCGGGCTTCAAACACTGATTTGACCTACTTATTGCATAAGTGAAAAGCCACACCTCTCGGTCACCAAATGGTGTTAAAAGGTTTGTACATTTCACACTCTATTCAGCTGTACAGGCTTTGTTTGGACTGATCTGCTGACAGTTGCACTTGTGCAACATACACACTCAATGGGTTAATTACTCATTTTAATTGAGCAATTAAAACATTGGCAAAATGTCTGCATGTTATTACACTGCATACCTTTGGCAATGCTGATCAGGCTGCAGCTGTATTGTGGTCTGGATTGACTCAAGTTTATTCACTTCTTAGCTGGGACAAGCTGTATCTATGGTAATTTGTGGAAATGCATCAATTGGTATTTGTGTAATGCTACAAAAGCAGGCAGGCAGAGACCTGACCAATCACATAACCTCTTTGGCAGAGGTAATAAAAGTGTGTACATACAGTATATTTACATTTTCACTACTTCAGTGGTTGATATTCATATTAAACAGACAAGTTTTGATTGTATTCTGTTAGCCCAAAAGTCACACAAAAGGCTATTCTAACCACTCTTTCCCCCCTCACTCTTAACTCTTAATGGTTTTATACTGAAGTGATATTTGAAATAGCTTTTTCCCGACAAGCTCAGCCATTTGGGAGAGATTGCTTCTCCACTTGGAAAGGAACCAGCAGATGTGGTTTCTGCTTCTGACCTGGATGCCTTCTGGACCCCTTTTAGGTGAGATATTTTGGGCATGTCCTACAGAAAGGAGACTTAGGGGTGATTAACAGCACACTTGTTTAAATTATGTCTCTAGGTTGACCTGAGAAAGTCTCAAATTACTCACGGGAAGAGCTGGAGGTGGTGGTTAGGAAGAAAGAAGTCTAGGCATCTTTTCATTTTTACCCTTGTTCCCACAGATGTTTGACAGCCAGCTGTCGGCTCAAAGGAGGACAATGAGAAGTCTTCCTGGAGACAGGGGCTTACAGAAGACCAGCACCTATATTGTACCGTGTTTCCTCTTTGTAGAGGTGAGTGTGATTATTTTAGGGGTGGGACAAAAGATCAATTCAGTGATGAATCGTGATACTTGATACTAACGATGATGCACAGATCCCTAAACATATGGATCGATCATTTATTAATTATTATAATGTAAACGTTGCATACTCTCTAGGGTATTCAACCAATTCCGTTTTCAGTCCACTAGTCCACCGGATGGTTGCTCCTTCACATGGTGTCTCGGTGCCGAGCTATCTCTGTTTTATGTCTCTTTTATTTCATATGTGCGTGAGAGAAGTAAGGAGTGGTGCTTGTGCCTGTGTGTGTATGTTTTGTGTGTGTGTATGGGAGGGTTGGGAGGGGTGGGATGTATTGTGTAAATATATGTAATTAATTTATCTACTGTTTTTATCTATGTAAAGCACTTTGCACAGCATCCAATGTTTGAAAAGTGCTATACAAATACAGTCTGATTGATTGATAGATGGCACAATGCAAGCACCCAGTCAAGTGAAGTCATAGCTTGTCTCATGCAGCCAGATGGTGCAAAAGTGCCCATTGATAGTGGAAATCATATCTTGTCTCGCCAGATTTGCAGCCAGCTTTGAAAGTTAGGAAGCAGTTAGCTCAAAGTTAGC